>OX377204.1:39730980-40390324 GCA_947396885.1 Heligmosomoides polygyrus polygyrus
TCGAATATTCGAATGGTTTCGAATGCCCGCAATTTTCGAGCATTCGAATTTCAAATATATTCGAAAAACGAGGTTTTTGAATATTCGAATCCGAATACATTCGCAAAACACGATTTTCTGAACATTCGAATTCGAATACATTCGCAAAACGCGATTTTTTAAACATTCGAATTCGGATACTCAAATTCGAATGAAAATCATTCGAATACCTATTCGAATAGGTCATTCGAGCACAACTATATTACATTCCTCAGTACCAGCGCTTCACATCACGTATGGAAAACGAGCAATCTAAGTTGTGCGTCAACACGGTCAACAAAAATCAGATGTGATTTCGTTGCGGTCTTCTTCATTTTTTTTTGGACTAATTACACCTTCACGATGTACAACAATGTATTCTGCGTTCTTGCTCCTCTCCGGCCATGTATGGCTGGCTGTATGTCCCACGATGCACAGTCCAGATGATGCGTCTCTGCGTCCGCTCCGCAATGCATCTGGCCGATGTTGTCGATTTCTGCCCGTGACCGGTGTATGATGACCTCTGAATAGAGTTCGCGGCATGCAAGCAAACGTGCTCCATCGCCAGTCCAATGCTGTGCATGCTTAGGTCTCATCACTGCACCTTGCAGAAGGTGTGAAGTGCAAAGGCCTGCGCGTGGTCCGCGAAGGAAGCCTCGTAAGCGACTGCGTTGTTCGCGCAAAGCACACGGATTGATTCCTGCTGAGCGACAGCCCGGGGAAAATCAGTGTGTATGTACTGAAGTACTCTCCAAGATCTCCATCCTCAGAACGCCGGTACAGCCTTGTCCTGGCGGCTAGTCGTTCCCTTCGCGATCGCTGAGCATGGACAGATTCTTGTTCGTAGTTCCATCGGAAGCCGCCACGATGACCATGGAACTCGCGACAGGAATTCGCATGTTTGTCGCGCCCCATACTTCGCGTCGCCCCCTTTGTAGTGATGGCTGACCGGACACTGTTGGTGAGTACCAGGACGCCAGTCTTCCTCCACAGTTGCAAGTGTACTCTGGGCGTTTGCAACGCATGTTTACCAAACTCCTCTCAATCGTCTTCTTTCTGCTCTGCCCAGATTGCTCACTCATTGTTGACCCCTCCTTGGCAATGAGAGGTTCGCGCGTGTAATGCTCGGAATGAAGGATTTCGCGCTCCATCTCCAACGCCCTGTTCGACTGTTTGAATTTTTACCTTTCGCGCCCGAACAACTCGTCCGTAGTTTTTTGCTTGTGTGCGTTTAACGGCGAGTCTCACTGTTGACCCCGCATTGAATGTGTTCTTTTGTGTTCTTGAGCGAAGAAGTGGCAGGCTCTGTCGTCGAAATAGGTCAGAGACCGGAAAAGCATTTCGCCCACATTTCGCCTTATGGTGTTGTGTGCGGTGCTGGTCACGATTATGCTACCCATTTCCACTGCCCATATGTACCTACTGCAACCTGCCGTAATGTCAGAAGTGGGTCTTAGATCGTGACTACTGCTCCACAGAACCTCCTTAGCTGAAGTTTGGGAGAATTTCGTAGGCTAGCCCCTTGAGAGTATGGCAATCCACTGTAATCTATCTTCATTCATCACCATACCAAAAATTGACTTCCACCAAATTGAAATCGTGATCAACACCTCAAGTAAACGCTGTGGGGTCAGATTCGTCAACCGCTAACCATCCTCTAACGGTGGAAATACCACCAAACCCCCTGAAATGACATTCATCAGCATCAGGTTTGGCGGTATTTTCACCGCTAGAGGGCGATAAGCGTTTGATGAATCTGTCCCCTGGATGAGGCTTCGGCGAAGTCGGTGGTGTGGGCCCGACAACGTCGATGTTTATGCCTACCACACGAAATTCCAAAACCTGACAGATCTATGAATTAGTTATCCTTTACTACATGGGTTTTTGAGGTGCGTCTTTATTTCGACTTTTCAACACCAAGTAGTCCTCAGAGTCCTGAACGTGGTGCATAGGTTTTGATTTGATCCCTGCACCACTGCTTACCTCGACTACCCCAGCATAGTCGAGGCAAGGGGGGAGGGGCAGATATAACCCCAACGCCACGCGAACCCTTCCTGGCATCGCGCGCGGTGCGCGACGAAATTGGACGAGTTGTCACGGTCTGACTGCTTCCGACAGGGGCGGCTGGTGACTCGCGCTAGAGCGCGAAAGTATGTGTCGGCGACTGTTGTTCGCGTTTTTCGCGTGGAGGAAGTAAACTAGTTTGCTGAGACACGTCTGATCTCTCCTGGAAGGGAATTCTATGCACAATTCTATGCGTGCCACGCTCATACAAGTGTATTGTTAACCGGTAGCAAATTAGAGTGCAAAGAATCCTAGCGAAGTTAGCTGTACATCTCCATACATGTCTATCGCGCGTTAACTTACAAGTATTGCCTACTACTCGTAAGTTCAGGACCTTCTTGAAGATTCCTTCTTAGAGTGGGAGCGCTTATTAAGATAGCGCGGATGGCATGAGACTCAATCTGTTTCAAATGAGTGCAGGGAAACGGTGAAGGACCTGGTGAGGGAAATTCGAGACCAGAACTGGACCGGGATTATTAAGAAGAGGTTTCGGAAGCAAGTGCTTGTAAATTCCCGAAAATTTTCACAAGTTTCCTGTGAACAGTTGTCCTTGTCATCAAGCGTTTGAAGTTTTCAGGGATTGCTGAGACGTGAGAATCTCGCCAGAATTCAAAGGTAGCTCAAGGGCGCACTAACTTCTCTTAATTCTACCTTTGTTCCACACTTGACCGTCACCTTTCTCCAACACACTTGTCATATTTCAGTTCTGCTTTAACACTGGCAAGATTTCGTGCCCGCGGCTAACCGAGCGTCATCGAGCGCGCGTCCGCGTTTCAGCGCCGCGACGTCGCGTTGGAGTTATGAGGAGCGAATGGTACACCAAATATCGCCGACCGGCCCTTCCACAGTTTAAAATGAGGCACCAACGGCAGAAATAACGTCACTCGTAACGGAACGCCATTTGTAGTGGTCGTTCATCAATCGCGGCGAAACCTATTAAGGTATTGAAACCTATTAAGGCCTCCGCACACTTTTGCGGCAACGTGGCACACGGCAGGCAGCAAAACTTCTTCGTGGGCGGCAAAACTGCCGCGTAGGGCACTTATACTCAGGGTCAGCTTCGCCACCCTACTCCATCGCCAATGCGGATTCATTATCACCACCATCATCACATCATTATCAGCCTCCATGGCAAAGCGGCTGCAGCGGCAATAATGCCTTGAATAATTATTGCCAAAGCCGCGTTGGCGGCACATCAGCTGCTAGCTCTGCGCCTCTGCCCTATACTTATGGAAACTGATACATATAGATAGGGCTGCCGCGTTGCCGGAAAAGCGTACGGAGGCCTTTAGGCGTATCGCTAGAGTCCCTCCTAATTTTGAAGCGTGGCGCGATTGTCACGCACTTTCCGAAACTGGCCGCTCAGCCTCTTATCATCGCGCCGCACCGCCTCCGTTTTTTCTGGGTCGTAAATCCTCACCATAGTATCCCAAAAATCCGTCAAATGAGGCTTATCACACCGGCGAGGTACAAAAGCGGAACTATAAAAATCGATATCTGTGCCAATCGTGGTGCCATGCCGCGAGGCGAAGTGAGTATGGCAAAGCAGTTCGGCCACCAGTCGTGGCCCTCACGCGCGCTCATTTAGGCCGGGGCATACCTCCATCGCCGCGATGCCGTCGCGGCGCTCAGTTAATGGTCATTCCGCCGCACGCGGTCGAATAGCCAAAGGAAACTTCGCCGCGGCCACCGCAGCAGTGACGGTCGGCATCAGGGATGCACATTTAACGGTTAACGATTTAACGAATTTAACGAATTAACGGCATTTTTCCGTTAAAATTTGGCTTAACGACTTAACGGAATTTTTGAGGAGTTTAACGGAATTTTTAACGGTCTTTTTTCCCAGTGAGTTTATCACTTTCACCCTTAGTCCTCACTATTGTTGCAGGCCTCATTCTCCCGATTAGGACAGATACTGAAAAACTATTGAAGTCAGAAAGAACATTTTCATGTTTTCATACTATTCTCATGTTCTTTATGGTGCATTTGAAGTTTTGGAAATAATGTATTTGGGAACCAGAAATTTCTTCGCAGAGCCCAAGCACGTCAGCGGATCGCCAAAGGTAGTGGTCTAACCTCTAACCTTCGTAAGATATGCCTATCCTCACTTGGGTTAGCTTATCCTAGAATATGCTGTTTGTTGCGATCAAAGCTGTTGCGCCAGGCGGGACTCGAACCGGCATCTTCTGCTTTCTGGTTTTCAGCGTCTATCGTGATATCGGGATGAGCCGGCGGCTGATATCAGTATGGAGCCGGTAAAGCTAACGCCTTACTAGAAACAATGTGACGGGTGAGTGCTGATGCGCTTCGAGGATATCGCATATGTTATGTGCGGTCAAACGGTGCCGTTGGTGTAAGGCGTAGCATCGCTGTCTAGAAAGCATAAGGTGCGGGTCCCGCGTTAAAACATTATCCAGAGTACTTTTGCTCTCCACCAGGAACAGTCGAGGGGGAGAGAATGTTTTCGGCCGTTGGACGTTTTTTAACGATTTTAGCAAAACGCTAATTACAAAAATTGCTGAGCTACTTTTTCTGATCGTTAACATGTTAACCACGTGTCACACCCTTTCGGCAGTGTGGGACCGTGTGACACGATGTCGTGTCACTTTCTCGACGTTGCAAAAAATGGATTGGTCCCGCGCAAAAGGCATGCAAAAGACGTGTGTTCGACAACGTGTTAACATTCTATTGATAGGCTTTTAGTTGTATGTATATTAATTCTTTTTGTACATAGTGCGCTGGTACCCGCATCGAGATTGTGTATGCTCATAGAATACAGAACGGTTTCGCGAAGAACTAGGAGGGGAACTCCGGGGTCTGCCTAATCGAGCATTTTAAGATGCCTTGCCGGTGTGATGCGGGCATCAGCCCACTAAGTACCGTTACCGCGAATGATAATTCCGTATCCGTTCTTATTCCACACCCTGTAGATAATTTATTGCTGAAGTCTTGTTTTTGTTGCAGTCCACACTTTTTTGATAGTGCATTGTTTATTTTACACATTGCAGTCTTACACTCCATTTGTTGAGCTTTAGCTGTTGACCTGTTGAAATTGGAACGTACAACGTTTTCCTTCATTTTTCTAACTTGAAATAATAGTTTGCAGCTAACTGCATTTTTAACGAAATTTAACGATTTACCGGAAATTTAACGAAAAATTTCCGTTAAAAAATTTCGTTAAAAAAATTTAACGAGCAGAATTTCGTGTGCACCCTTGGTCGGCATGCGCGATTGCTTCCCGCGCCGGGGGTAGACATAACTCCAACGCCGAGCGAACCCCCCTGGCGTCGCATACGGTGCGCGACGAAATTGGACGAGTTCTTCGATGATTCCGACGGCTAGAAACGCTTCCTATAGGCACATACCTTTGCCTTACCTCAACGTTTCTTGGAGATGGTATATGAATCTGGCTTCAATAGGACGATCAGCGAGAGTATATACAGGAATCATGACCATGTGGATGGTTTCTAGCGTCAGTATTTGCCATCTACAACTTCTGCGGTCAATTTTTACCCGTGATTATGGTTATACTACGGAAAAAGGTCACTATCACCCATTCTCGAATCAATTGTCCTACTGCAGACTGTTGCCTACCACATTCTGTGGGATCTTAAGTTCCTTGCTAGAAATGTGGTCTCGGAGCTTGAACACTGGGAACATTTCGTGCTCCGCGGCTAACCGTGCGTCACCGAGCGCGCGTCCGCGTTTCAGCGCCGCGACGTCGCGTTGGAGTTAGGTCCTGGAGAATTCCCGCGCCCATCGCAGGCATGGCATACTTTTTCGCGCCGCGCACGGCGTTTAGCGTTGGTCCTGAACGGATCGCCGTCGCGCTCCCTTGCAGGGCGATGAGCGATACGACGAGCACTGAGAAGTTCAAATTCTTTCGCGTCGCTGTGCAGAACTCATCGCCGATCCCATCGCGGCGACGGGAAATATGCACGAGGGCTTACAAGGAAAGGTTCCCAACTCAAGGTGAGCTTCTGCGATGCTATTTTGGCAAGATGTAGGGCTCTTTGAGCGGAGTTCAGAACCACAGTTAGTTTTTGCTGAACGTTTTTTGAAGACCTGAAAAGGAGGTTTGAAAGCGTGCGCGCAACTTTCATCAACCCCTACGACATCTCACAAGGTGTGCTTCGGCGGCGCAGTTGGTAGGAGGGGCGCCTCATAGGAGGACACCTGAGGGGTTTTCATTTTGAATTCACGTACTGTCGAATTTTTCGCACATATAAGTTATGTTGTTATTACGCTTTCTCATGCTCACAGGGGTCAATTTAGGTCATCAATGCTTACAGCAAACCAGAACTGTTTATTTGCGCCTTCGTATGTGCTAGTTTCCCAACGATGCCTATCTGCACCATATCATTTCTCTGGAAATAAGAAGTCCTGCCTTGTCTGCCCTTTAATTCAACAGCTATGGTACAAATCTATGAAGCAATTAAAATAAGGGCTTGGTACACCAACAGCATCTGACAAAAGCCTTTGATGAACAATCCTTTCCCTGGTAAGGAATTACTACTTCTTCTTCCTTAAACGCGTAATCTGTGGGTGTAGTGGAAGGTCCTGGGTGAACACCGACGTATGCAGCTGCCACCCACGCGTATGACAAACATAGAAAGGTCCCATTTTCATCATACTACCTCTAACATGAACAGCCTCTTCTTCATCTCCATATATAACACCCAGGATGAATCCTTTTACGGCATCCACAACCGCAATCTCTCTGTTTGTCAGAGAAGTGAAATCCAGAGTGAAGGTGGAAAGTAGTCGGCCGACAACACGTTTAGGTGAGAACGACATTTTTAGCACACTAATGTACCGATATGGGCCGGGTCCATAATATTCAACCGTAAGGTACGCGTATTTGTGTGTAGTTACGCTATTGTTGGTGATATGGTATGATATGGTGGTGGTGCAGTTAGGCATTGTTGAAAAACTAGCACTGATGAAGGCACAAGTAGGCAGCCTCGGTTTCTTGTAAGCACTGATGGTCTAAAATTGACTCCTGTGAGCATGAGGAAGCATAATAACAGCAAACTAATATGTGCAAAAATCCCGACAGTACGAGGACTCGAAATTAAAACCCCTCCAGTGTGCCACTATTAGACGTCCCTTCTACCAATTGCGCCGCCGGAGCACACCTTGTGGGGTGTCGTAGGGGTTGATGATAGTTGCGCGCACGCTTCCAGGCATCCCTTTCAGGTCTTCAAGAAAGCGTTCAGCAAAAACTAACTGTGGTTCTGGGTTCCGCTCACAGGGCCCTACATCTTGCCAAAATAGCATCGCAAAAGCTCATCTTGAGTTGGGAACCTTTCCTCGTTAGGCATATGGTATATGCCTATGGTATACTCCCGCGGCACGTCCGCGTTGCGATGCGGCAGGCTGTCGGAGCGACGTGAGTGTGCCGGGCTGCGACGAATGATACCGTTTATCGAGATTCCGTAAAGTCAAGTACATATTACGACGATACAGTATACAAATTGGATGGTGGAAAGTTGACATCATTGCGGACGATTGTATCGTGTCGCAAATATAAGCCATGTCTGGCAAGAGAAGGGTCTGAAGCGTAACTGGAAAAACGTGTCATGTAGGAAGAATCTCCGCCCTTCAATTATTGGGGGGGGGGGGGCAAAAGTAATGAGACACCCCGTGCCGTGTCCACATATCTCGTGGCTGGAGTCTGGTTTCGTGCTTATCGTATTTGTATGTTTGTGTGCTACTTATTGAAGCCCATCTGAGAAGTTACCACTTTCGCCCTTTCCAGAAGCATGCCAAAACCCCAGTCTGTCTCGTGCCGAAACCCCGGTCTGACGAGTCGACCTGTTTCGCGCAAATCTCGCCCAACTCCCAACCTCGAGCAGCCTGG
Organism: Heligmosomoides polygyrus polygyrus; assembly: GCA_947396885.1. Taxonomy (NCBI): domain Eukaryota; kingdom Metazoa; phylum Nematoda; class Chromadorea; order Rhabditida; family Heligmosomidae; genus Heligmosomoides; species Heligmosomoides polygyrus. The sequence continues at coordinate 39,738,926 of OX377204.1, forward strand.
GCTCAATAGTCACTCAAGATGAGAAGCACGTCTTCTTCCTTAACCCTGCCAAGCAGCGAGTCTGGGTGAGGCTTGGTAACCTGTTACCAACCTTCGTTCGGCGAGATGTTCACGACGAGAAGCACCTTTGGAGCTTTTGGGTCTGCGCCCATGGATCGGTTTACCGGAGGCTGTTTCCCAAGAGCACCGCGATGAACTCCAAGGCCATGGTGAACGAAATAGAGGAGATGGGCCGGCGACTCGCTCTTATTCATTCGCAGAGCTTCAAGAAGGTTCTCCTCTTCGACAACGCCGCACCCCATCGGGAACAAGTAACCACGGATAAGCTTGGCCAGCTGGGCTACGTTCACATGCCTCAACCACCGTATTCGCCTGACATCTCTCCATGCGACTGCCTCCACTTCTTGGGCCTATGGGACTTCCTGGTCGGAAGGGACACAAAAACCCAAGGAGTCCTTGACAACCATATCGAGCAGTTGATCAACACCAGGCTCAAGCAGTTCTGTAAGGATGGGATCAGGAAGTTGACTGAGCGATGGCAGCAAGGTCATTGCCCTTAATGGCAAATACATTCCTCAGCATCGTTGAGTTGTAATTGAGTTATAAAGAGATAACGATTTTTTTTCAATTTGTCTCATTACTTCTGGCCACCCTAATAGTATCAAAGTGTATTTCGTTTTTGCCAAGTCGTTATACCAAACGAATAAGCGGTCCCCGAATTTACTATGGAGCAGGTGTGGCGGCGGCGCTCAGGAGTGCTCACTTGTATGCCCGCCATGCCTGCTCCGGTAAACGGGTTGGGGCACTGTAGATAGTAGCGTCATTTCATGAGATAGAGCTCAAGGGTTCGGTTCTCAGGTCTTGCAAGGTTTTGCATTTCTACTAATCGGTTGAAATTTGAGGGGACTCGATCTCCACACAGTTTTCAGGCGTTTTGGCAGATTTTCGTTGAACGCTCAACACCACTGACACACAGGCTCAAAGTACCTGAAGTGGAAGGACTGGTCACTATACTGGCAACGTATAAAAGCTACAAACTGCTCGCGGATTCTTTCCCTATGTGTACCAATTGCTTCGGGGAAACCATCCTGCTCTGCCTTTCAAAGAACATCGAGTAACTGAAGATAAAGTGACGCCACTATCCACTGCGCCCGGAGCCGTTTGCCGGAGCAGGCATGACGGGCCCACAAAAGTGAGCGCTCCTGAGCGTCGCCGCCGCAACTCCATAGTAAGTTCGGGAACGCCCTAATCGTTTCGACTAACAACCTGACAGAAACTAAACACACTTCTATACTAACTGAAGGGTCGAGATTCTTCTCATATGATCGCTTTCCCAGAGCAGCCACACATCTCAGACCCTACCCTTGTGAGTGAACATCTATCAAGCAAACGATGTGGATTGTGGAGCAGCCCGTTCGGAAGGCGTGTAGTTGATGCGCATAACGGAAATACATCGAGGAAAATTGTGTGCTACAATATTTTGGTGTTGAGGAGACATTTCGACAGGAAAAGTGTGAGAGACATCCTTAGCTTTCACGAGAAATCCAGTGATGAACATCCGAAATGAGTGGCATTCAGTTACTAGTGACTTTCTGCCGTTTGTGCCTCATTTTGAACTGTATGTAGGACCTGCCGGCGGCATTAGTGCACAGTACGTTTCCCTCGCAACACAGGCCCTCATGGTGGATCCAGTTGAAAAGTTCGTCTCTCACTTGAGCTCTGTCCTGTTCGTAGAGGTTAGCCCGAGGTGTTAGGGTAGATGAGGTGTTTTGTGATTTAGAGTGTAATTTAAAACCCATGCACCACGTTCAGGCCTCTGAGGACAACGTGAAGTCGATATGCCTTCCCGAAAATGTGAAATTTTAGCTCCACCTAAAAAATTTTATGACATAAGATGCAGTAATCAACAACTTGCAGTGCCGAGATTTCAAGAAGATAGAAGCTGGAAATTATTGTTAGATTTGTGATTTTCAACCGAAGTAGCTCTTTAGGCGAAATTTAGGGGCGAAATGTATTCCTGAAGTTGTGCATAGACAGTCCCTTCCTCAATCTATAGGTCGTTCGTTTCTGTCAGCGCTGCAAGGTAAAAGTTCTCACCAGCTCTCACATATGCGTTTTCAATTATTCCTGAGTGCCAAGAATGTAGAATTTTTCCAACTTCTCTTCTACGGGCGTTTGTCAGATCATTTAGCCACAAGAATGATCGAACTAAATAAGAAACTGATGCAGCATAACGTCGAGGCCATGTCTTTTTATATGCCCTTTCTTTTATTTATTCAGTTCTTTTACTTTAAACAATAGTAGTACATTTCCGTTGTTCCCAAGCGCCAATTTCTTTGCACTTGCTGTTCTTTTCCCCGTATTCTCCCATGATTATTACTACCGTTAGTAATTTCCTAGAAATCTCCCCTTCCAAGAATTTTCAACGTAAATGGATGACTACTTAATAGGAAAGCTGAAGGAGAAGAAGAATGCTTTGGCTTGTTTAAGTAATGCCTTGTTATACGGAAGCCTTAGTGTTGCGCTGCTTTGGAGAGGGTGAAACAGGGAGCTTTTTGTTGAGTCCTTCTACAGATGAAGTGACTAGCGTCTGTAGCGACCTCTGAGCGGGCTTCACATCTTGATTAGAATCATAGGGAAACATTTCAGTGTGTCGAACCAATAAGATTTATGCCTTTTCGAGTATTAAATCAAGCTATAGAGTCTCACTTCCACTCACTGTAGCTGGTTGATTGGAGAGGACATTCAAACAGTGTGCTATATGCAGCGGGACACTGTGTTGCAATGCGCTGTTTACTTCACCCGCCTTTCCTTTCCTTCTTTGCTTTGAGGGGCAATTTTGAGTATACTAGACTGGCCATAAAACTGTTGAGCCAAATGTGGTGGTCGAAGGTGCACGTGAGAATCGGGTGGCCAGGTTTTTCTCGATTGAGAAAGAAGTTTCCCGAATGAAGCAGCTACAAATTTGTGGATCAACAGGAGGTCGCGTACTACAACAGCACCGTTTAATCCTTCGCATCTCCACCACCAGTTGCCATCCTGGTGAAATAACGTTGCTATCTTGTTTCAGACATAGGTTGCAGTATAACATTTGCAAAAAGTTTTATGGGTACAGGAAAAAAGATTACAGGGAAAGAGGTTTAGGTCAATTGCGTTTGGGATACGCCGCGCAGTCTATTTCTTCAGCATATAGCGGAGGAAGTTTAATACGTCTTTGAGCTATATGTAGTATGGCTTGCGGTCGCCAGCTGGTGGAAGATCAGTCTTTTATCCCATTCAGACACAAATGGTATTTAGCACCGATCCTAAAGCGATGGAAGAAAGGTTTGCCTTTGCGGGATCCGAAACAAGAGCCTCCGTTCGGATCTTGCATACAGCGCCTTCCACCACAGCGTTGCCTCGCGCAGATGAGTATAAACCTAGGGAGTGAGGACCGCTACTCAAAATGAAGGGAAAGAATAGCGGACTTGCGCACTCTTTTTGGGCAGGTATATGGCATTTGCACTATTAATGTACCATTTTCACGTCAAAATCTAATTGTATATTGTTCGAACAAGATTGGACATTTTTTGAACCAATTTGGAGTGAAAATGGTTTAACTCATGCATTGGACTACATCATAAATGTTCTAGATGCAATCTCAACGTCTAAGGAGGGGAATTCCGCGTTTGCACTCTTCAATCAAGCTTAAAGACTGAGTTGTTGTAGCGAAAGCGTAAAAACTTCATGGCGATTAAAATATTAGGGGGGCCAAAAGTAATGAGACACCCCATGCCGTGTCCATATATCTCGTGGCTGGAGTCTGGATTCGTACTTGTTGTATTTGTATGTTTGTATGCTACTTACTGAAGCCCATCTGAGAACTTACCACTTCCGCCCTTTCCAGAAGCATGCCAAAAACCCCAGCCTGTCTCATGCCGAAACCCCAGTCTGACAAGTCGACCTCGCGCAAATCTCCCCCAATTCCCAACCCTGAGCAGCCTGGGCTCAATATTCACGCAAGATGAGAAGTACGTCTTCTACCTTAACCCTGCCAAGCAGCGAGTCTGGGTGAGGCCTGGTGAATTGTTACCGACCTTCGTTCGGCGAGATGTTCACGGCGAGAAGCATCTTTGGAGCTTTTGGGTATGCGCCCATGGATCGGTTTACCGGTGGCTGTTTCCCAAGAGCACCGCGATGAACTCCAAGGCCATGGTGTACGAAATAGAAGAGATGGGCCGGCGACTCGCTCTTATTCATTCGCAGAGCTTCAAGAAGGTTCTCCTCTTCGACAACGCCGCACCCCATCGGGAACAAGTAAGCACGGATAAGCTTCGCCAGCTGGGCTACGTTCACATGCCTCACCCACCGTATTCGCTGGACATCTCTCCATGCAATTACCACTACTACTTGAGCCTACAGGACTTCCTAGTCGGTAGGGACACAAGAACCCAAGCAGTCCTTGACAACCATATCGAGCAGTTGATCAACACCAGGCTCAAGCAGTTCTGGAAGGATGGGATCAGGAAGTTCGCTGAGCGATGGCAGCAAGGTCCTTGCCCTTAATGGCAAATACACTCCTCAGCATCGTTGAGTTGTAATTGCGTTATAGAGAGATAAAGAGTTTTTCATTTTGTCTCATTACTTTTGCCCCCCCCCCCCTAATATTAGGCTGTCTCATAAGTTCCCTCCGTTTTTTCAACGACTCATTGCGGATTTCGCCGGAGGTCTCTTGCATAGCACTATACAGCTTCCGAAAGAGAATGATTTGCTCTATCAGAACACATATTGCGTTTCTTTTTTCATCATGAATCTTGTCAATTTTTGGGTCGTTAAAGTGAAAAGTGAAAAATGAAAAAGTGGCTATCTGCGCAATCGTTCTCTCCGCTTAAGTTTGGAATTTTTTGCGCAGTTTTTCATAGCATTTGGAAGGCAATGTTCTGCACTACAAGAACACGTGTTGGCGCTATTTGCTCATTTGTCCTTTATTGATTTTAGGTCATCAAATTGGGACGACCGAAGGAGGATGGTCTTTTTTACCGACAGCTCCTGCCTGTGGTTGGATTTTTTTGCTTGTTGTTATATGTCGTTCGGAAGAGGATGTTTTGTTCAATAAGAGCTTGTGTCGCGTTTATTGGTTCACGCTGATTTCTGGCGAATATCAACGAAATTCCAAAAAGAGAAAAATCATCTTCACCGACAACTCCTTCTTCTTGTTCAGTTGCTGATATTCGACAGAAATCAGCATGAGCCAATAAACGCGACATGAATTCTTACTGAGCAAGACGTCCTCTTCCGAACGACATATAACAGCAAGCAAAAAAGTCCACCCCAGAGCAGGAGCTGTCGGTAAAATTTCGGACGGGAAAGTCGGACGTCTCAATTTGATGACCTAAAAATCGATAAAGGACAAATAAGCAAATAGCACCAACACGTATTCTTGTAGCGCAGAACATTGGCTTCCAAATTCCATGAAAAACTGCGCAAAAATTCAATACCTAAGCGGAGAGAAGCGACTGCGCAGATGGCCACTTTTTCACTTTCACTTTAACGACCTAAAAATTGACAAAATTCAGGATGAAAAAAGAAATGCAATACATGCCCTGACAGAGCAAATCATTCTTTCGAAAGCTGTATGGCGCTACGCAAGAGACCGCCGGCGAAATCCGCAATAATCGTTAAAAAAACGGCGGGGACTTATTTGACAACGTCATAGTACAACCTGCATTTAGGAACATCCTGTAGCACTATTTGTTGGCATCACAATTCCATGAAGGAGCGCTGTTAAACCTGCTGTAGACATTTTTTTAAACATCATCTTGAGCCACTGAAAAGTGGCACAGCAAAATCTCAAGAGACACTGTGTTCCTGCTTTCATTATCCGCGTAATATTTGATAAGAAGTTGTCGAGGTCATTTTTTCTAGGTGATGCCGGTGATTGCAGCGAGACACCAGAGTCAATATACTTTATATTTTACTACATAATGTACAGCGGTCTATGTGAGTCGATGCATTTGGAGATCCTTCACCACGTGAAACTTGAATGACTTGAGGCATGCTACTACTTATCACAGAGGCGCTTGGAAGTCGTGATAACAGCCAAGCCTTGGAAAGATTAGTTGCAGTCCGTTAGAGCGAACTCAATAAACCGACGCGGCAGAAGTCTCCCTTGGCTGCTGCACCCTCGGCGTTTCCGAGGCGTCCTCACGTGTGTTAAGCGTATCCGCAAAACAAAAACAGAAAAGCATCGACAGAGAATGTGGATCAGCACGAAAGAACACAAAGAACTCAGCATGAATTAAGGCAAGCAGTAGCTGTCGAATACAAGCCGAGGCTTAGGCGAGCAAAATGTTAGGTTCGTGGTTATCAGGTAAGAAGAAGCAACACAGGCGTGTGATTGCTCTAGAAGCCATCCGTTAGCGAGGAAGCTTTGTGAGATCCAACTGAAAAGTCATAGTGTTATTGAAAGCAAGTAATCGGTATCAAGAAGAGTGGAACTTAAACTGTTGGTGAGTGTCATTCGATCTAAGATTTTTCTGGGACTTCAAATAGAGATCTTTGAAGCTGGGTGAGAACCAAATAGAGCTGAATCAAAATTGAAATGTAGTGTAATTCCGCTGTCTTAATCCGTATAGCTCAGTTCTTAAATGTGTCCACAAGTGTGATTGGGGAAGCAGCGACTGTTGCACTATTGTTAAATTTGCCTTTCACCTGTATCTAATTTTCGGAGAGGTTTTTTGTTTAAGCACTGGCGAAGCAAGTTACGGTTGTAACAACACCAAGACTGGGTCTTGATAAGAGATAAGCCAACGTTTTTGAACCGAGGAAACGAGTGGTGTCGAACAGAACAGTGTTGCTTTAAGGTTTAGGAAGAAAGTAGTCTATGAATGAAACCGGTAAAAATAAAGACGTATTTGAGTTGGCAATTTTATTCGGTTAGAAATATTTTTGGATCAATGCTTGTGGGGAAGGAACACGTGGTCTTGTTCGTGATAGCAAAAAATGGAAAGTCAGATCAAATAAACAACAGTATAAAAGCAAACACACTGAAGAAGATCATCAGCGATTCGCAATTATCTGTATGGGAACATGTGCTCGATTCCTTTTTCTCCCACACAAATCTCCCACCGCCCTCCCCCTTCTTTCACTATCACAGATCCATTCATATTTGTACTTGCACGAAATCCGTTATTCGCTCAAATAAAGCAGAACGTATCTTAGAATCTATCAGCTCGTAGATCACTCAAGTTCATATGGTAACCTAAAACATTTTTTGGCTTGCCTGCTGCCAGTAACGTCTATACCTTCTTCCACTCCGTTCGGTAGGATGATTAAAAAGGGTATTAGTTAGGTGACGTTGAAGTGCTGTGGGAATCAGCTACAACATCGTAAGCAGCTTGTCTATAGCAGGACCTCAACTCCTAGTCTGAGAATGACACTAGTAGAAACTGTATTCATTTACACTCTAAACGTGTTAGTGTCGTTTTCCCAAAGAGGATTCGGTAATTGTGCCCTGCCGGTTACTTTTAGGATACCATACGTATTATACAATACTATATTAAGTGTACCTTCACAGGTTGCCCGTCCTTCTTCCACTCGCATTTCACTCCAGGACCGCTGTGAATATCTACAACTAGTGTTGCGCTTTCGCCCACTTTCACTTCCACTGTGCTTGCTTCGGGCTCAACTACAGGTTTCCCTGAAATGTTCTGAATTGAGAACTTCTCCGGTGGAGAACGGATGTTAGTATCTTACCCTCCACTTTTACTGTAGTAGAAGTCGTAGCCGTTTGCCCATCTTTGCTGGTCGCCACGCACTTATATTCTCCAGCGAACTCGGGGCTTGCGAAGGGAATACCCACTGTGCTGCTCGTCGTGTCGCCACTGAGTGCAAAGTCGTTGGGCAATGATCGGCCGTCTTTTGTCCATGTGAATACCGCTGGTGATGAGGAGCTCACTGTCAGTTCACCTTTCTCTCCAAGCTTTAGCTTCACTAAATCTGCCTTCTGCTGCAGCACAAGTGCATCTACTTTGACAGCCTGTTCATCGAGAGCCGGCTGGGTTGCTGCTTCCACCACTAGCTTTTGCTCTGCAGGACTTTCTGTCTTCAGCTCTGTTTCAACTACTTTTTCGTGCTTTTTTTCTCCGTCAAGAACCAGAATCTCCTCTTTCTTTCCTTTTGCTACTTTCTTGGTCAATAGCTCAGCATCTTCTCCTAGTGCTGCCCTCTTAGCAGGAGCTGCCTGCCCCTCTTCTGGTGAGGTCACTATGTCGGTTTTCACGCCTTCCGTCACGTCATCCTTCAACTCTTCGAGCAAAGCCTCCTCCGCCTCCTTGGCCTTTTTCTTGACTACTTTCTTCTTCTTCTTCTCTTCGCCGCTATCTGTTGGTGGAATTTCAATAGCTAGAGTCGCGTCGCCATCTAAGATAGCATCGGCGACTTTACTCTCTTCATTCTCGAGTAGTTCCCCATTAACAAAGCTGACGCCGTTGACTTTTTCTCCATTATCTATGACTTCTGCTCTCTCAGCATATTCATCCGCCCCTTCTTCGTCAGTGTGCCCCACTGTTATTGATAATGGTGGGGTGATGTCACTAGGTCTCGACTCCGCACTGAAGCTTTTTGCCAAAATTCTGTAGCAGTAAGCAGCATTCTCAATCAATGAGATGTCGACGAAACAGGTTTTTGTTAATCTAGCGATCTCGAGCCATTCGCCATTGTCGCGCTGTCGCTCAACTATATAAACGACGGCTTCGGGAACTGCTTTCCACGTCAGAGTGACATGGGCTCCTTCGAGTTTTGCTTCAGGGGTTTCAGGTGTTTCGAGGAGACACAGGATCGAACTCTCCGAGGAGTCTAATTTGCTCTCATTGTCCTCCATTGTGAGGACATCCACTGTTTGACTTGGTGGTCCCTCTCCAGCCGAGTTCACCGCAATGATCCTGAAGCCATAGACTTGGTTGGAGAAGAGATCTGTGGCCAGGAATTTCAGAGTGCTGGCGTTGGTCTTGCCTACCGGTCGCCACCTATTGCTATCGACGGCTTTGCGTTCGATAATGAAGCCAGTCAGTGGCGCTCCATTTGTCTTTTCGGGGTGGCTCCAGGAGAGCGTCGTCGAGTCCGTCGTTGTGTCTGATGCAACAAGAACTAGCGGTTCCGAGGGCACGTCGATGACTGTGAGACGGATCTCCTTGTGAGTCTCGCCGAATTCGTTCTCCGCTGTGATCTTCACAACCCCGCAGTCTTCTCTGACAAGGTTCTTCATGCGAACGCTGATGACGTTGTCATACTCCTCGACAAGGGCCCTGTTTTGAATTCGCGATTCGTTATGCAGGATTGTAACGCTGGGACTTGGATGCCCAGCCGCCTCTACGTGGAAGGCTAGCTCAGAGTGTGCATGAAGAACCAGTTCGGCTTCCAACTTCTCACGAATACCGATCTCAGGAGCGACTTCCAGTTGAACGTGTGCAGGTGCTGACACCTCCTTCTCATCCAAGGCAGCAGTGTATTCTCCTACATCGCCCTTTTCAAAGTTCCGAATTTCCAACGTCGAAACGCATCCTGTAGTTGTGATCGAGTACTTATTTGCCTGTGGCCAGATCCCTTGGCCGTTCTTGAACCACAGAACACGATGAGCCGGTCGCGTGAGCGCACACTGTAGTGTCAGATATGCTCCTATTTTCGATACAACGGCATCTTGAGGGCCAACACTGATGTGGGGCTGCTGTTCTGAAAGTATTGCTATGAAAAGGTTTTACTTCTTTTCTGGAAGCTGCTAATCTTACCCTTTACGAGCAATTCTCCCTCGGTTCTGCTTCGTCCGTCTGAGGTCTCGCACCGGTAGCTTCCACTGTCGTTGTTGCTAACTGCCAGTATCTTAAGCGCTCGCTTGTATCCGTCGGCCGTGATTAGCACTCGATCGCTTTCGTTCAGCGCTTTTCCGTCTTTGCACCAAGTAACCACTCCTTCCTCGTCGGAGAGTGTGCATACCAACTCGATGTCCTGCCCCTCAGTAACCTCAATGTACTCGGAGAACGAGGACTCGAAATGACAGCGCACATCTGAAACAAAATGGCATCGAGAGAACACAGCCACTCGTTCATGATACTGTTGCCGCCTTTCCTACTTCAGTTACTGCGAATGGGAAACGTCAGCAGAAGACATACCAGTTATGGTGACCGTCGCTGTCGACTTCGATGATCCGTGTTTGTTGACCACTTCACAAGTGTATGAACCTCCATCGGAAGTGTCAACACAGTGAATTTTGAGGACGCTCATATACCCCTCGTTGATTACCTGGAAAGAAGACTGCAATAGAGGTGTTCTTATCTTATAGTTCGATACTAACGCACTCTCGGAATTCTACCCGTTTTCGCGTTCAGTTCACCCGATCAATATTCCACAGAACAAAGGTTTCAAAATCTTCTTGCCGCTATGGACGGACTATTTGTTCGTGGCTACTTATGCCGACCTCTGTGTTTGCATCCTGAGGGAAGATTTCCTTTCCTTCCTTGTACCAAATGTACTCCGGTGCCGGTTCCGCATTCGAGTGGCATTCCAGTTGCAGTGCTCGTTTCTTTGGCACACTAACAGACCTTAGTGGCTTGATGATGACAGGAGGAACAGTGGCTGAAAACAGATGGTGAAGAGCATGCTTTTGCTAGCTTTGATAATGTTAGTGGCAGTATTAGCTTACGTGTAACTTTGACTGGTTGAGTTTCTTCGGAGAAGTCGCCGACGCCACCTTCATTTCTGAGAGCCACCTTGAAGACGTACGACACGCCTTCCTTTAGGCCATCGATTGAGCAACAGTTGGTAGTGGTGTTGATCTGAATTCGTTGGGTATGTGCGACTCTAGATCTCCGAGAAATGGGGAATTGCTGTCTGCTCTACCTCAGTCCACAATGATGACCCTTCGGACTTATAGCATACGGTGTACTCTGTTGAGGTCTCATCATCACATGAGTCCCACTCAATTTTAACACTGTCGTCACCAGTGATTGTAATTTGAGGAAGGGACGGAATCGTGGAAGGACGACCTTAATGACAACGTTTACTTAGCCAGGATTGCTACATTTGTTTACTTGCGCTGAAATAAAGGAAAACATATTTTCTACTTGTTCTAGTTATCATCGAAACTCACTGGGAGGCTGTGTTAGTAGCAGTGTTTCCGAAGGATTATTTGAGCTGGATTTCATGCCAGCCTCGTTCATGGCTTCCACCTTGAACTCATAGGCAACACCAGGTCGAAGATCATGAACGACGTAGCGTTCAACAAATACGAATTCATCGTTAAGCTTAAAAAGGACAAATCAGGAAAGTACGAAGAGCTAAAATGAAGAAGGTGATCAGTTTCTCACCCTTGTCCATTCACTTCCGTTCTCCCGAGAGTACACATCGTACCCATATATGGGAGACCCACCGTCGTCAGAAGGCTTTGACCACAAAAGCACGCAGCTGTCGTTAGTGACGTTTGAGATGGTTGGTTTCTCGGTGATTTGCGGAGCTTTGAAAGGACTGCCAGTGGTCACCTACAACATTCAACCGTATTTGCACGCTCTCCAGCAATGGTTACTCTTTAAAAGTCTGTTGCTATTGACTTAGCCCACGGAAAGATTGACGTACAACGGGGGTCTCGACGGGGGTACCAACTCCATACTTGTTGACGGCAGCCACTCTAAGACTATAGCCCGTCACCATCTCCAAATCGTCGACCACAACGGACGTTTTTGAAGCCGAGACCTGAAGTGCACAGTGTTACGAGTGTCTTGCAAAGTGTCGCCTCTGGACGTACCTGGGCAACTTTGTGGAATGTGCGGCGGCCGTCCTCCTTCTTCTCGATGAGGTACGCGATGACAGGCTGACCTCCGTCGTCCATCGGCTTCTCCCAGCTGATCGTAATGCAGTCGCTCTCAATCTCGTCAACGGAGATGCTTGAAGGCGGTCCAGGGACGTCTGCAATGAGGAAATGGAGGCGCCGTTGTTTTCAAGCATCACGAAAACTTACCTTTGACTTTGACGTTGAACACTTCCGTGGCTTCGCCGAACTCGTTCGACAGTTTTACCGTGTACTCCCCTGAGTCTGCCTTCGTTGCTTGCCGCTTGCAGAATTTGACAGAGTTCTCATGTATGTCGATGTGAGTCTTTGCATCCTCTCGAAGCAGGGACCCGTTCAAGAGGACGGTGACATCCGGCTCATTTTGACATTCGAAACCCACACTTAGCATGACGTTCTCGTCTCTTTCGATCTCCAGCGCCATGTTGGTGCTCGGCAGGATTCTCGGCTTTCCAAAAACGACGAGGTATGTGTAACATTTAGAGCCGTCAGCGGTAACCACGAACTGACCAGAATCATTGAATTCTGCGTTCCTGATTGTGAGACGACACGTGTTTCCGACTGTTGTGATAGAATACCTCCCTGAGTCTGAGAGTAGCTCGTTATCCTTCGTCCATGTGACCTCTTTTGCAGGATGATCAAGCTCAATTACCATCTGCACCGTCTCGCCCTCTTTTCCAATCGTCTTGCGCTCGAGCCGACTTGTGATTTCAGGCGACGTCTCCTCCACCGTGATTTTTGTCGAGGTTGAGCTCTCTCCAAGACGAACTTCAATCACCATACCCGTATCTTCCGGCTTCAGATCCCGAATCGTAAGACCTCTTAACGGGCCGCTTGAATCCTCTGCACTGCGTGGCTCGTCAAGTTGTGACAAACCGTTGATGAACCACTCGACTTCGTCGTTCTCGTTCACTAACTCGCACTCAAGGCGAACTGTATCCCCACGAAGCGCCAGCACTTCTGATCCTGGTGTTGATATGAAGCCTCCTTTCCTCATGCGTCGTCTCGAAATTGTGTAACTCTCAACACTTGATGCCCCGGATGATCTCCTGGAAGATCGGCTGCCCTGTGTTTCCTCATCATATGGTGTTCTTTCTCTTGAAATCACGTTCAGAACTTCTCCCTCCATAATAGTCTGCTCGGGTTTTGGTGTTCTGGACTTCCGCCTCGTAGGAAGCTCAGCAGACATATCACTTTTATCCCCGGAAAGTGCGTCATCTTGTAAATCGTGCTTCATCTGTTGAGCATCAGTTATTGCAATAGTGATCCCTTGAACTGCCTCTCCATCTATTTCACCTCCACGTGTTTTCGATTTCTCTTCGGGTTTCGTTTCTTCTGCAACTGTAGCTTTTCCGGACTTTGCCTTTTGTTCCTTCTCTCGTTCCACTTCATCGTTATATCTTTCCGCTTCCTTGGCACCTTCTATGTCAACCTTTTTGACTTCTTCTTTAGGTGCCTCTTTTTGTTCCAGTTTCCCATCCTTAGGCTTCTCACCCTCCTTCTCCCGCGCCATTTCGTCCTCTCTGATCTTCCGTTCAGGCTCAGCTTTCTCATCAACCTTTAGTTTTTTCATCTTATCTTCCGACTTCAACTTTTTCTTCTCACATTTAGGTTTCTTCTCGTCCTTTTTAGCTTTATATTCGGCATCAGCGTCTTCTTCACGTTTCTTCTCACGTTTCTCATCCTCTCCCTTCTTTTCATCAGCTTCGTCCTTTTTTTCTTTTTCTTCAGGCTCAGCCTTCTCTTTAGGCTTCACGTCTTCCTTCTTATCTTCTAGCTTCACCTTTTTCTTCTCCTCATCAGGCTTTTCGTCTTTTCTAACTTTGACTTTAGCCTTTTGTTGAGCTTTCTTCTCCTCAAGTTTCTCATCCTCCTTTTTCCGGTCGTCCTTTTCCTCAAGTTCAGCTTTTTCGTTGGTTTTCAGTTCTGCCTTTCTATCACCTGGCTTCACAACTTTCTTGTCATCTTCAGGCTTCTTCTCTTTCTTTTTGAACTGTTCTTTAGATTCGTCTTTTATTTCGGGTTTCTTCTCAAGTCTCTCCTGTTCTTTCACCGCATTGGACGATTCGTCCTTTCTCGCCTTTTCTTTAGCTTCTCCTTCCAGTTTAGGCTTTAAGTCTTCCTTCTTATCCTCTTCCTCCTTATTCCTAACTCTTTTCGTCCCTTCCTCAGGTTTCTTTTCGTCCCTTTTAAGCTCCTTAGCTTTAGCCTTTTCTTCTGACTTGTCTTTCTCAGGAGCTCTCTCCGGTTCATCTACTATCACCGTTTGCGACTCCAAGGGTTCAGCGATTTCCTGAGGAGATCCAGCTCTAGATGCTGGAGAGGGGGGGAGACCCTGTCTATCTCTGCCTCTGCCCGGTACTTTCAGTCTGAGTGAAACTTCTTCTTTTCCCAGTTCCGGAGTCTCCGAACGTCGTTTGAATGAGAATTCGACAGCGTCGCTATCCGGCGTTCCCACTCGCGAAAGAATTTTACTTGCGCTGTCAACTTTCATCGCAATACTCTCCGACTGTGGCTGCTTCAGTGGTGAAACTGCTTCAGCGCTTCCCTCTCTCGCCGTAATCTTTGTAGTAATGTTGGTTTCCGAGAGAAGAGTGCTAGGTTCACCAAATCGGGAGCTAATTTCATCGGGGATAACAATTGCTTTTGGAATCTTCTTTTTTGTTCTAGCTTCTCCAGCATGCACTCCATCATCTTCTCCAACTAGAGCTTCCGCTTGCCGCTCGGAGGCCTTCTTCTCTTTCTGATCATCTTTCGTGTCTTCCTTTCTCACTTTCCCCTTAGGTTTAGCCTTCTCTTCTGGCTTCAGCACTTCTTTTTTCTTTTCCTGCTTAACCTCTTTATTCTCCTGCGCTGGAGCCTCTTCCTTCTTCCCATCCTCGGGCTCCCTTTCACTCCTCTTGACTTTTCGTTTTGACTTTACCTCGTCTCCAAGCTTCAAATCATCCTTCTTGTCTGCAGGCTCGATCTCTTCCGTTGTCTCTTTTTTCTCTTTCTTCTCAGGCACCTCATATTCTTTCTTGATTTCTTCCTTCGGCTTTGGCGCCGCTTGCGGATGTACTTCTTCCTTTATTTCTTGAGATTTCAGCTTCTCATTCTCTTCAACCATCAACTTTTCTTTCTTCTTATTTGAAACTTTCTTTTCATCCTTCTTGATACTATCGCCCGTTCTGCTCTTTCCTTCTGGCGTCTCATCCTTATTTTCTTTGGGTTTCGAATCTTTTTCCATATTTTCTAGTTTTACTTCTTCTTTCATATCTTTGTCTTCCTCTTTCTTCTTGTGTTCTTCAACCGCAAGCATCTGCTCTAATTTCAATTCCTCGTCCTTCTGCTCCAACTCTGCCTCCTTGTCTGTCTTTTCCAGTGACGTTTCTTTCTCCTTTTCGACTTCTATCTCATCCCTCCCGACATCTTCATCGATTGCAATCTCAATATCTGTCTTTTCTGCTGTAGTACTTTCCAAGTCGTCAACACCGGCCGGCTCATCTCCTGTAATAATGGAGCAATTGAGAAGTAAGAACTAAAGATGAAAAGCCGTGGTGAACTATTTGCATTGCCTCTCGCTGCAGTACATTTGCTGTAATTCCTATCCAACGTTTTGGCTCATAATTTTAGATGTATACATCTAATTGCAAAAAAAAATCGAAGACTGATCTAGGTGTACAAGCCCCGGCGAAAGTTTTAAATTAAGAAACTGAAAAAGCTCAAACATAAAAAGGTCAATAGAACAGGTTACCTTCTTTCTCATCCGGCGTTTCGACATCCACTGGCTTGCTGGGTGCTCCTTGTCCAATCGAGTTCACAGCACTCACACGAAAAGCGTAGAGATCGTTCGGGAACAGGTCGTTCGTGGTGAACGACAACTGTCCGGCTGGCACGTGGCCAACAGTCCGCCACCGTGAGTACCCCACGGACTTTCTCTCCACACAGTATTCTACGATGTCGGAGCCGTTGCTGAGCTGGGGTGTGTTCCAGGAAATTGTGGCTGTGCTGCAGCTTACGCCACTTGCTGTCACATTAAGAGGCGCCGATGGCACATCAAAAACAACGACAGGAATACTCAGCGACTGCTCACCGTGTTCATTTCTTGCTGTGATCTTCACAGTACACGTTTTTTTCACATTTTTTACACGAACTGACACGAAATCATCGTACGTCTCCACGTCGGCGAACAATTTCAGGTCGTCATCGTCAAGAAGCATCTCGAGGCTCGGTGGAGGGTAGCCAATGAATGCAACTGTGAAGTCGAAGTGTTTTCCAGCCGCAATGGGTTCTGTCGGTCCGTCGTAGGTGAGCTGCGGTTGGACGCGATAGAGCAGTTCCGCTTCATCCGACTTCTCCTCATCATCAACGACTACGAAATAATGTCCAATGTCGCGATGGTCGATCGAACGGATGACCAGTTTGGACACCGAACTGTCTGTCTCTATGACGATTTTTTGTTTTTGAGACCATAGCTCCCTGTCATTGTGGTACCACTTCACGCTTTCGACAGGGCGACTGAATTTGCACGAGAACACTGCTGTCTTATCCGGTGCGTTGATGAGTTTCGACTCAGGATGCTGCACAATTATTGGTCCTGAAATGGTTCGGCGTTTTGAAAAACGAATAAAAGAGCAACGTATTAAAGGACAATTTACAGAAATGGGCCACCAAACTGCTAATCACTACAGGCAATTTACCATGACTCCGACTCTGCCAAATGTCAGAAAGATCGAAATTCTAACATGCATTTTGCACAGCAGAGAATTCGCTGTGAGTCAGAAGACCGAAGTCGTACAGTACCTTCGCCTGTTAGAGATGAATGTGAACTCTACCAATGCTTAAAAAGGCACAATACTTTAACGGCTTTCGGATGGGCTCTTTTTTTAAAAAGAATTCTAGCAAACTTTTCGTTACCATGACTACTCACAGCTAAAAACGGCCCTAGATCATTTCCTCTCTTGGCATTCTTTATTCCGTTCTCATCAAACGTATGAAGTTATTTTGTCGTGATAAAGATCTCACCTTGCAATGTGCTTATATCCTTACGCGTTGGAGAGTATCTTTCCTTTAACCGCTGCGGCTCTTCGTCTTGCTCGGTAGCTCTTGCTGGTTTTTCATTTTCAATCACCAATGCCTCATGTTCAAGTTTTATTTCTTTCGTAAGCTGTTCTTCATTAGTTTTCCTACCCTTGTCGTCTACTGCCTTGGGTTTCTCTTTCTCTTTCGGCATGGCTTCCTCCAGAAGTTTCAAATCTTCCTTCGCCTCTTCGATCTTCTTCTGAACCTCGTCTTTACGCCTCTCCTCCTCTTTCGGTTTGGCTTCTTCCACCGGTTTCATTTCTTCCTTTGGTTTCACCTCTTCTTTCTTCTTTTCAGCCTTCTCTTTTGGTTTCTCTTCTTCCTTCGGCTTGGCCTCTTCCTTTGGTTTCACCTCTTCCTTCTTCTTTTCAGCCTTCTCTTTAGGTTTCTCTTCTTCCTTCGGCTTGGCTTCTTCCTTTGGTTTCACCTCTTCCTTCTTCTTTTCAGCCTTCTCTTTTGGTTTCTCTTCTTCCATAGGCTTGGCTTCTTCCTTTGGCTTCACCTCTTCCTTCTTCTTTTCAGCCTTCTCTTTAGGTTTCTCTTCTTCCTTCGGCTTGGCTTCTTCCTTTGGCTTCACCTCATCCTTCTTCTTTTCAGCCTTCTCTTTAGGTTTCTCTTCTTCCTTCGGCTTGGCTTCTTCCTTTGGCTTCACCTCTTCCTTCTTCTTTTCAGCCTTCTCTTTAGGTTTCTCTTCTTCCTTCGGCTTGGCTTCTTCCTTTGGTTTCACCTCTTCCTTCTTCTTTTCAGCCTTCTCTTTTGGTTTCTCTTCTTCCATAGGCTTGGCTTCTTCCTTTGGCTTCACCTCTTCCTTCTTCTTTTCAGCCTTCTCTTTTGGTTTCTCTTCTTCCATAGGCTTGGCTTCTTCCTTTGGCTTCACCTCTTCCTTCTTCTTTTCAGCCTTCTCTTTAGGTTTCTCTTCTTCCTTCGGCTTGGCTTCTGCCTTTGGCTTCACCTCTTCCTTCTTCTTTTCAGCCTTCTCTTTTGGTTTCTCTTCTTCCCTCGGCTTGGCCTCTTCCTTTGGTTTCACCTCTTCCTTCTTCTTTTCAGCCTTCTCTTTTGGTTTCTCTTCTTCCTTCGGCTTGGCCTCTTCCTTGGGTTTCACCTCTTCCTTCTTCTTTTCAGCCTTCTCTTTAGGTTTCTCTTCTTCCTTCGGCTTGGCTTCTTCCTTTGGCTTCACCTCATCCTTCTTCTTTTCAGCCTTCTCTTTAGGTTTCTCTTCTTCCTTCGGCTTGGCTTCTTCCTTTGGTTTCACCTCTTCCTTCTTCTTTTCAGCCTTCTCTTTTGGTTTCTCTTCTTCCATAGGCTTGGCTTCTTCCTTTGGCTTCACCTCTTCCTTCTTCTTTTCAGCCTTCTCTTTAGGTTTCTCTTCTTCCTTCGGCTTGGCTTCTGCCTTTGGCTTCACCTCTTCCTTCTTCTTTTCAGCCTTCTCTTTTGGTTTCTCTTCTTCCTTCGGCTTAACTTCTTCCTTTGGCTTCACCTCTTCCTTCTTCTTTTCAGCTTTCCCTTTTGGTTTCTCTTCTTCCTTTGGCTTGGCCTCTTCCTTTGGTTTCACCTCTTCCTTCTTCTTTTCAGCCTTCTCTTTTGGTTTCTCTTCTTCCCTCGGCTTGGCCTCTTCCTTTGGTTTCACCTCTTCCTTCTTCTTTTCAGCCTTCTCTTTAGGTTTCTCTTCTTCCTTCGGCTTGGCTTCTTCCTTTGGCTTCACCTCATCCTTCTTCTTTTCAGCCTTCTCTTTAGGTTTCTCTTCTTCCTTCGGCTTGGCTTCTTCCTTTGGCTTCACCTCTTCCTTCTTCTTTTCAGCCTTCTCTTTAGGTTTCTCTTCTTCCATAGGCTTGGCTTCTTCCTTTGGCTTCACCTCTTCCTTCTTCTTTTCAGCCTTCTCTTTTGGTTTCTCTTCTTCCTTCGGCTTGGCTTCTTCCTTGGGTTTCACCTCTTCCTTCTTCTTTTCATCCTTCTCTTGAGGTTTCTTTTCTTCCTTCGGCTTGACTTCTTCCTTTGGCTTCACCTCTTCCTTCTTCTTTTCAGCTTTCCCTTTTGGTTTCTCTTCTTCCTTCGGCTTGGCCTCTTCCTTTGGTTTCACCTCTTCCTTCTTCTTTTCAGCCTTCTCTTTTGGTTCCTCTTCTTCCTTCGGCTTGGCCTCTTCCTTTGGTTTCACCTCTTCCTTCTTCTTTTCAGCCTTCTCTTTTGGTTTCTCTTCTTCCTTCGGCTTGGCCTCTTCCTTTGGTTTCACCTCTTCCTTCTTCTTTTCAGCCTTCTCTTTAGGTTTCTCTTCTTCCTTCGGCTTGGCTTCTTCCTTTGGTTTCACCTCTTCCTTCTTCTTTTCAGCCTTCTCTTTTGGTTTCTCTTCTTCCATAGGCTTGGCTTCTTCCTTTGGCTTCACCTCTTCCTTCTTCTTTTCAGCCTTCTCTTTAGGTTTCTCTTCTTCCTTCGGCTTGGCTTCTTCCTTTGGCTTCACCTCATCCTTCTTCTTTTCAGCCTTCTCTTTAGGTTTCTCTTCTTCCTTCGGCTTGGCTTCTTCCTTTGGCTTCACCTCTTCCTTCTTCTTTTCAGCCTTCTCTTTAGGTTTCTCTTCTTCCTTCGGCTTGGCTTCTTCCTTTGGCTTCACCTCATCCTTCTTCTTTTCAGCCTTCTCTTTAGGTTTCTCTTCTTCCTTCGGCTTGGCTTCTTCCTTTGGCTTCACCTCTTCCTTCTTCTTTTCAGCCTTCTCTTTAGGTTTCTCTTCTTCCATAGGCTTGGCTTCTTCCTTGGGTTTCACCTCCTCCTTCTTCTTTTTAGCCTTCTCTTGAGGTTTCTCTTCTTCCTTCGGCTTGACTTCTTCCTTGGGTTTCACCTCTTCCTTCTTCTTTTCATCCTTCTCTTGAGGTTTCTCTTCTTCCTTCGGCTTGACTTCTTCCTTTGGCTTCACCTCTTCCTTCTTCTTTTCAGCTTTCCCTTTTGGTTTCTCTTCTTCCTTCGGCTTGGCCTCTTCCTTTGGTTTCACCTCTTCCTTCTTCTTTTCAGCCTTCTCTTTTGGTTCCTCTTCTTCCTTCTGTTTGGCTTCCTTGGGTTTCACCCCTTCCATCGTCTCCTCCTTCTCTTTTCTTTTCTCTTCTTCCTTTGACTCGGCTTCTTCCTTTATCTTCACCTCATCCTTCTTTTTTTCAGCCTTCTCTTTAGGTTTCTCTTCTTCCTTCGGCTTGGCTTCTTCCTTTGGCTTCACCTCTTCCTTCTTCTTTTCAGCTTTCTCTTCAAGTTTCTCTTCTTCTTTCGGTTTGGCTTCTTCCTTAAATTTCACCTCTTCCTTCGGCTGTTCCTTTTCTTGTGGTTTCTCTTCTTTCTTCTCTTTGGCTTCTTTCATTAGTTCTTCCTCTTTCTTTGGCTTTTCCTTCTTCTTCTTTTTATCCTCCTCTTTATGCTCTTCCTCAGTGCCTCTTCCCTTTTTGTCCTCCTCTCCAAGTACGATTTCTTTATCTGCGTCTTCTTTCTCCTCAGGCATCGATTTCTCCTTCCAATGTTCTAGTTCCTCAATCTGCTCTTCATCCGGTACGTCTTCGTCTTCGAATTTGGTGTCTTCCTCCGAGATTTCTGACTCACTTATTTCCTCCATGGTCTCCCCTTCAGCAGGCATGTCTGCCTCGACGACATTGCTGGGTAACCCACTACCGTACTCACTCACGGCCACGATCCTAAACGCGTAAAACTCCTTAGGAATGAGGTCTTCGCAAGTGTGCACTTTTTCAGTAGTTTTAGCGAACTTTCTCCATCTTCCGCTTTCTACCATTCTTCTTTCGACAACGTAGTGTACTATATCGCTTTCGTCTTCTTGTGGAGGTTCCCACTCCAATGTTACTGTCGTCGGCGTCAGTCTTACACAACGGGCATTCTTCGGTGCCATTGGGGTATCAACCAGCTGCAGCTTGAAATTTACCTCGGTCCTTCCAAACTCATTGGAAAGAATGATGCAGATATTTCCTTCGTCTCTTTTCCTAAGGTTCTTCACTCGGATCGATATGCTGTCCTCATACTGGTCAACGTCTAATTCCAATGCTATGACATCTCCTTTATGAAGTATTTTCATTTGTGGAGCAGGATAGGCTAGGTAGGCCAGGCGAAGGTCCAGCGGTTTTCCAACCTGGTGAGTGATAACATCTGGCAGTCTGAAAATAAAAACAAATTCTGTCGAATTGGCTCATGCATTCGATCTCTTGTAGCATAACACGATGACGATTTGGTTAAGTGTTGGTGGGAAGAAAACCAGAAGGATCTCTGTAACTGTAGTCGAGAGTGACACAACCTAATCGCCATTGTGTATATTCACAAGAGAGCAGTGACAGTAGTGTAGTTGGGTACAACTCTAAATTTTGAGACCTTCAAAAACTCCACTTCTTTGCTTCTTCACGTTTCCTCAGCTAGTTCGCGACCGTGAGCACAGCTGAGTAGTCACGACCCAGTGTCCGAGTACGCAGTGTCGCGTTACAGTTAACGTTACAGAAATAATATGATGACGGTCATCGTTATTCAAGAAATCTTAGTATGCGTCACGCATTTATATTTTACGGTTTACAAACTTTTACAACCGAAAAGCGTATGCGCAGGGACATTAGCTGAAAGAAAATCTATTGTATTTTTTGCCTATAAGTGTGCATGGTATAGTACCCCACGAATCTTCCTCTATAGAGAGCGTTCGGGCTCTCTTGTTAGCTTGTTGCAGTGCCACGTGGCGCTTCCCGTGTGGTGGATAGGGGAGGGAAACGCGAACCGAATGCGACCATGTACTGCCCAGAGACGCAGGTGGGATTAGCAGAACGCTGGACGAAGGACAGCCATGCGAACAGGCAGGATTTTGGAGAGGATTCAACACGATCGACCACATACACACTATGACGAAGCTCACTGAAGTGTCGCGAGAGTTTTAGTTGCCGTTGTGCCTTACGTTCATCGACATGAAGAAGGCATTCGACTCCGCCGAAATTGAAGCGGTCGTCGAAGCCCTGCTCACTCAAGGCGCTTCTACTCAGTACATCAGAGTCCTTCGAGAGCTGTACAGTGGATTCATGACCATGATCTCACCATTCTACAACGACGTCGTCATCGACGTGAAGAGAGGGGTTCGGCAGGGGGATACCATATCCCCGAAGCTCTTCAGCGCCACCCTTGAAAACGTCATGCGCGAAGTAGAATGGGAAGACATGGGAGTGAAGGTCGACGGCCGGCAGCTGCACTATCTGCGCTTCGCTGACGACATCGTACTCATAACACCGAGCATCAGTCAGGCGGAGCGAATGCTGGCCGACTTCGATCGTGTAGTGGGAACGTTGGACTGCAGCTGAATCTTACGAAGACGATGTTCATGAGGGACGGACAAGTTTCTGATGCCTCATTCTCGCCCAACGGAACGAACATCTCCGAGTGCTCCAGGTATGTGTATCTGGGTCGCGAAGTCAACATAGCCAACGATCTAGCGCCAGAGCTGGGCAAGAGGAAACGAGCGATTTGGAAAGCTTTCAAAGGCGTCGAAAAAGTCGCGAAGAAGACGAAGACGCCCGACTCCGTGCCCACCTATTCGACTCCACCATTCTTCTTGCACTAACATAGCCTCACAGACCAGGGCCACACGAACGCAGGATGAAAACGCAATCAGCGTCACGCAGCGTGGAGTTGAGAGGGTAATGCTCGGAGTGACACGACTCACTCAAGTGAGAGCCGTAACCGACTGAATTCCTCGGGATGTCAAGAGAACACCAGGACGCCCACCAACGCGTTGGTGGCGTCCTGGTGTTCTCTTGACCTCCCGAGGAATTCTTTGTGAAAGTCCTGAACGACCGATATGACGCTCTTCGTGTCCCACGAGCGAGGAGGATCCATTGGAGAACTCTGGCACGCGACAGGGACGGATGTAGACGCGGATGGCGCCCGCTCGAGCAAGTCGATCATCAAAGAGACGACAGGTGACAGGCGACGTGTGATAATCGAATGCAATAAATGGCCTCAGCACACCTTATCTGCTGTTCTGCAACCACTATGCTGTCGGAAACGGGGTTATTCACCGAACATTATATATATTAAGTTGTCCCGTAAGTCCCCGCCATTTTTTTAAACAATTCATTGCGGATTTCGGCGGTCTCTTGCATGCCGCTGTACATCTTTGCAGCTTTGAAAGAGAATGATTTGCTCTATCAGAACATTAATTGCATTTCTTTTTTCATCCTAAATTTTGTCAATTTTTAGGTTGTTAAAGTGAAAAGTGAAAAGTAAAAAGTGGTCATCGGCGCACTTGTTCTTTCTGCTTAGGTTTGAAATCGACAGGTGAAGTATGGTACCGGGCGTATGGAGCGCATCAAGAGGAGGTGCCGGGGCTGTGTGCACTCGATACCAGTTTCTTGGTTCCCGCCCAGGCCAACCAAGCTTTCATCTCTCTGGGGTCGGTGGATTGGTACAAGACGGAGGTCTGAGAAGGATAAAGGACTGACTAGTTCGTCGGCTAGACACCGCATGTGTATAGGCCTGTATAGGCCAAATATGCATTCATGTTGCCTCCACGACATCCCGCAGAAGTAGAGTGCGTGGCCCATCCTAAAAGGGGTTGAGTAACAACGTCCTTTATTTTTATCCTTTAAGTTGGTACACCGACTCCATGGTTCGAAGGAACAGAACGCATGAAGAAACGGAAGGAACCGTTGACCATTTCATGAGCCGCTCACTCGAGATGACGGGAGATCCGCGACTTCCTGCTAACTAGATCGCACTGTCACCTACATAATTCTTCCAAGGTGTTCGAATCTCAGCCTTCGGCTTAACCGACGCCACGCTGGTTTCAGCATCTGGCTCAACTCATTACGGTGAGTGTTCATCGGCTAACGAAAGGATATCGCCAAAGATGCTGTGGATCTAGCGGTCCGGGTGGTGTAAAAAAAAATAACCGCATGGGAACTAAGGGATGGGTGTATAAAAGACCCGCCTGCCCCACGAGATTTGATCAGTGCTCTACATTCTTGTAGCAGCCTGCAACCCGATCAACTTGTTTTTCGAGTCTCCACTCGTTGTCGCTTTCGTCGGTGAGCGGGTCAGCATGAAAGGCGAAGCCAACAGTATCCTTCTGTATATCTTACCAGGGAGTGGTCTCAGGTGTAGGTCTGAATGGAGGAAATGGATAGTACTGCGAGAATCTCCACCCTTCATATAGTAGAAAAACATGTTTCGTTTTTGCTGAGTCCTTGAACCCAAAGAGCTACGGGCCCTCGAAATTGGGGTACAGCATTGTATCGTCACGCGCACCTACCGTAACCTACCGTAATCGGCTGAAATTTGAAAAACGGATGTCAGATTCGTGGTCAGCACCCCAAATAACCCCTCTTGGCGAAGTCTGGGTGAAATTTTTTTCAACTTCTCTTTGACCTCTGGAGTCGTGAAAGTAGTCTCGTGAAAGTCGTGCCTTATGGCAGTCTGAATCATTTTACTTCCTACACATCTCCTACGCATTTATTGCACTCTAAATTGTTAAATAAGAGTTTACTGTGAGTTGTGCTTCACTCACTTTCCTCAGTTTCTAAATTATACAATGTTTTGTGTTTTTCAGCGAATGCTAAACAATGACCTCACAAAGGTACCCGTTGCAGCAGGTAAGGGTTACTAGAGATGTCGAGGTCACTGACTTCGCCCAAACCTTGCCAGGGAGGTTGTTTGGGGTGCTGATCACGAATCTGACATCCGTATTTCAATTTTCGGCCGACTGCGGTAGGTTATGGTAGATACGGGTGACTAGGGCCGTCGAAGTCATAATCACCGATTTCGCCCAAACTTCTCCCAGGGGGGGGGTGAGTATTTGAGATGATAATCACGAATCTGACATCCGTTTTCCGTGTTACGCTGGAGTATGTTGAATTACAGTAGATAAAGGTGATTAATGGTAAGGTCATGGTCACCGTTTTTGCTCAAACTTCGTTGACCACGAATCTGATCCTTATTTGACAACTTAGAGTGAAATAAATATGTAGGAGATGTGTAGGAAGCAAATTGATGGAGAAAGCGGCAATCATGCAAAAATGCAAAAACGCTGTATAGCACGGAGTCGAACACCTGACCTAGCACCTGCACCCTGCTGAGCCACCGTCTCTCTCGCAGCGGTCCTTTCGCCGCGTCCCGTACAACAGCGCGCGCACGCATGCACGTGGGCACGTGCTGACGGTGCGCTACTGTACCCCCCTTTCCAGGGCGCGTAGCTCTTTTGGTTCAAGGTCTCAGCAAAAACGAAACATGTTTTTGTGGTACATGAAGGGCGGAGATTCTCGCAATACTATCCATTTCCCCCGTTCAGACCTACGCCTGAGACCCTTCCCTGATTAGTAAACGTTAGCTGGGCATATGTTGCGTAGGGAGAGGCGCAGCATCTCGCGTGCATTTCGTTTCAGGTTTGGGTCTCGACAGGGTAACTAGCCCTTCTTTCCAATTGCGGTTCATGTTTCGGTAGTAGAGTTCTCTGAGAACGATGAAACAATGTCCCGGGAACCACAAGCCGTTGTTTAATCCAGACCCGAGCTGTCCTCATATCTCGTCGAATTAGAATGTTGCGCGCACCACAAAAGGATTATGACCTTTACCACTATGGAAATAGCGAAAGCGTCAAGTGGAGGTTTTGAATGTCTTTGAAGTTTTCAAGAGTACTACCACATTCGGCTTAGAATGTATGTGTTGTACCCAAGACGAAGCGCTCCTGTCACTGCAATTCTTCAGACCCTACTCACCCCTTCTGCAATTGCGGTGGAATGTTCGCCGAGATTTGCGCAGGCCTGCTTCCTATGTCGTCAATGACCACGTGATATGTTCCGACATAGAACGGAATAAACTTGTTGAGAAGAAGTCGCGATTCGTTTCCAGTGGTCTCAATGTCGATAAACTCATTTGAGCTGACGGTCATACCGTTCTTGAACCAGGACGCAGTTCCGATTGCGTTCTTTGCAACGCATCTCAGCTCGGCCACTTCTCTGAGATCTGTCAGCTTCACAGACTCTGGATGCTTCGTGATTGTCTGCTCTTCTGCCGTAATCTCATCCTCATCCGCTAACTCTGAAACACTACCAATAATATTTCTAACTCCGGCTCTTAGTTTATTTTGTTGGACAAACTTGAATTCAAATCCCTAGAAACGCATTAAAATAACAATGGGATGGAGCTCACCAAGGTCTATTTCTCGAAGCGTTCCAATTCTCTTCCTCGCGAAGGCCTTGCTCTTGTTAACTTGAATACATGTTTCGGTCTCCTCTGTACGTGGAAGTCTAGCTTCCTCAATAAGACGCGATATAGAGCTATCAGCAGAGGGCAGTTGGACCGTGGTGCAGATTGTCTATAATATAGTGTACATAAATTAGAATTCTAACTTCTAGATTATTGTACCACCTACGCACTATCATTATGGGAAACGTGTCGAGCTTTTCATGGTGTTATGTTCTAAAAAATTTTGGTTTTGTACCAACATTTTTGACTTTTTGCAACCGCTTTGCAAAAATATATCTTTTAGAAACTATCCCAAGTGTGGGCGCATGTAGCACACTTGGAGAGTCAGTGTAGCGTGCACCTGATACCAGGTTCATGGTTCGGATTTCCCGCCTAGGTCAACCAAGCCTTCCATCCCTCTGATTTCAGTAAATTGGTACCAGACTTGTCTGGGAAGGGTAAAGCGCTGACTTGCCCATCGGCTGGCCACAGCAAGTCATTGCATGGGCAAGTACACACTTAAATCGCCTCCACGACATCTCGTAGAAGCGAAAGGCGCGGCGCACCCCAAAAGGGGTTGAGTAACGCCGTCCTTTATCCTTTGCCCTTTATCCCAAGTGTCAGCACCCTATTATTGCACAAAGAAATCGCACTTTTAAGGGAGGATTAAGGTATTTTACGGATAGGCAAGGCTTGTAACTTCGATTACGTGATCGTCTTCCCTTCTCAAGTACGGAGGTATTTCGACAAACGAAAAGTGCTTGATCTTTCCTTATGTTTATCACGTCAACCACCTCATCAGATTATGGACGTTCTACTGATTACATTCACCACTTTCTCGTCAAATTGGACATTTTTCAAAGCGAGCTGGACGCTTCTGAAATCAAGGTGCGCGTTATCCAACTCCGTATGAACGACTTCTAGATTGAACCAGACACTTTCTAAAGGAAAAATAATTTTTGTCCACGAGAATTAAATGCGACTTTCTCTGAAAATGTTGGAGATTTTATAATATTTTTTATCTTTCAAGGAAGAATAGTGTCTTTTGAAGTGCATGGAGGCAGAAATCTTTTAGTATATTGACAATAGAGATCACACCATTCCTTCTACTAGATTCTCGCGATCTTCATTTGATTGATGGTGCATAAATGCTATTTCCATGGAACCGCAATGTAAGCGATTTTTTACAGTTGTCCTTGTAGTACCGTGAACTAGTGCATAACTTCACGAAAACAGAATTTTTGAGATCTATTCAGTTCGGAGGGAGGTGGAGGGTGAGGCTAGAATAGCGGAACAAAAGTAATAGAGTGGCATCTCCCGGCTATCCCGGCTAGGAAATTGCAAAAGGTCCTCTGGTAGGCTAGTTCTATGTAATGTATTTGTAAAACGCATTGTTCACTTCCCGGTTTCCTGTCGCTGTTAAAGAGTGCACTGCATGATGTGGTCTCCCCTCATTCGGATACGCTCAGTTTTCGCTATCAATCAAGGAAAAGTCGCCATGATTTGGATGAGTGCACTACATGATGTGGTCTCCCCTTGTTTTAATATTTTGAATTAAAGTTTGTCCAAATTAGGCTGAAAATGGTTGATTTCAAAACTTTGGTAAAGGGTGAGTGGAAAAGAGAAGGCGATGCCTACCTAATCAAACTATCTAGGTTTAGAAGAAACTTAAACGATTACCTGTGCTGCATTTGTCATTGGGAACGCGTCGATACCATCCTCATCATTCATTGAATCAAGAAGCACGTCAACTTCTATGCTGTCTGCTTCAGACTCGCATATGCTTAGTTCGCTCTCGTCGTAGTCGAAGAAGTTTAGGTCGACAAGAGCGTCTGTCTTGGCAGACTCCTCGCCAGCTTCGATATCAATTTCGACGAAAATATCGCTGGTTCCTTAAAGAAGCAGGGCTTTTCAACTAAATGTGTCATATGTCAATTAAGTGGATGGATAAATACAATCTTTTGGTATATCAGCTTGATGGGAGGTGTTTTCAGTCACTGCGCCTTCACGGGATAACTGCACGCCAAACCTATGTTGCATAGTGCCGGCAGGAATGCATGCTCACCAGGTAAGTCTTTCCATGTTTTGAACACGTTTTCAAAGAACTTAAGTTCTCTATCATTCCGCGAAATTTCTCCCTTTAGGATCCATAATATGGTGTCTTTCTCGTATCGTTTTGTCCTAGTGTAGGCTCCAGTTAGCGGTCGAAAGCCCACGGATGGAGACGCAGTTGTGAAAAAGAAAATGCGGCGTGCGGGATGGGATGATGCCACACGAATCAACAACCAAAATCACAGGTACAATCCCAATACAATCTCCGTTACAGATAGCTCTCCGAAGAAAAGGAATTATCTCAGCCTTGGACCACCCAAGTTCCGTAGTGCTTGAATAGGCCCTTTGTGTCGGACCAAGTATGAACTCATGGAGCTCAGACTACCGAAACCTAATCTGAATAAAATGGTCAAACAATTTTGGCGAATGCTCAACAAGGATACATCAAAGAATGACCACCTCGGGGCAACAACAGCACTAAAGATAACAAGCACACGATGAAATTAGCGATTCGAAAAATATCCAGTGCAGCTTCATACAGGGCCTTGGATCTTTGTACACTTCAGAGATTGTCACACACAAAAGCCTCGTGATCTTTGTCACGCGATCGAATAGATTAGTGCTTTGTTCAGGTCTAGTTGTTGTTGTGGATCCCATGGCTATGGCCTTTGCCTATGAAGATAACGATAAAGAAATGTCAGACCCAGGTCTCCAAGTGATCACTATCATCACAACATAAGTCACTCCAGCATCACCCCATAAAGAAAAAACTGAAGAATCACCAATAGCATTACATACACAGAGTACGCAAAGCTGTCGAACGCTTTCATAATACTAGAAAAGTCGTCCATAGGAACCTAATCAATCAAGGCAGATAGGAAGAATTTGTGCGGATTACCTGACGCCGAGCGTTTCCTAGAGACGTTGATCTCCAAATGTTCGGCTTTGGGCGCATGCTTTCGCAGATTCTCTTCGGTTTCCGAGGGAGTGACCTTGATTTCGACCTTGTCTCTCTTTTTCGCCTTCTTTGTCTTCTTCTTCTTGACGGCCCGTTCCTTGATACTCGCTGTTTCGGACACATCCACAAGCGTAACTGGAAGACCAAAACGGAATGACTCTCAACTCCACAAATAGGCAATAATCTGCTTACCATTCTCATCCGTTTCCACCTTCGGCTCATGTTCCTTTGTGCTGCTGGGTTTCCTCTCAAAAATAACACCAATTCCAATTTTTTCTGTTCGCTGTTTAACAAGAGAAGCGTTACAGACAACTTCTTCTAGGAGTGGTTCGTAAACAAACGTTGACAGTCGTTCCAAGAAAATATTAGGAAGAGAGACAAAAGCATCTGCGCACGACGACAGCTTACGGAATACGGCTGTGGAAGAGGTTTTCTCATCCGAAGTGAGAACATCTCTTTCCACTCTCTCGCTCGGCTCAACTTTCGCTTCACCTTCGAGATCAGCGCCCATTGCATTAACCGCTTCCTTTGGTTTAGCCTCTTCCATTAACATCATTTCATCCTCAGGCTTAGCCTTTTTTCGTTTCACCTCCTCCTTCGACTTAAACTCCAACATTGGTTTCTCATCCTCCTTCGGCTCCGCCTCATACTTGGACTTAGCTACCTTTGGCTTAACCCCATTTTGCTTAACTTCCTCCTTTGGCTTCACTTCATGCTTCAGCTTAGCATCACCTTTGGGCTTAACCTCTTCCTTCGGTTTCTCTTCGTCCTTGGGCTTAACTTCCTCCTTTGGCTTAACCTCTTCCTTCGGTTTCTCCTCGTCCTTGAGCTTAACTTCTTTCTTTGGCTTTGCTTCATGCTTCAGCTTCGCCTCATCCTTGGACTTAACCTCTACTTTCGGCTTTACTTCTTCCTTGGGTTTGGCCTCCTTTGGCTGAACCTCTTCCTTCCGCATCGCCTCGTCCTTGGGCTTAACCTCTTCCTTGGGTTTAACCTCCTTTGGCTTCATCTCTTCCTTCGGTTTCTCCTCGTCTTTGAGCTTAACTTCTTTCTTCGGCTTCGCTTCATCCTTGAGCTTAACCTCTTCCTTCGGCTTCGCCTCGTCCTTGGGCTTAACCTCTTCCTTGGGTTTAACATCCTTTGGCTTCATCTCTTCCTTCGGTTTCTCCTCCTCCTTGAGCTTAACTTCTTCCTTTGGTTTCGCTTCATGCTTCAGCTTCGCTTCTTGTTTGGGCTTAACCTCTTCCTTCGGCTTTGCTTCTTCTTTCGGCTTAACCTCCTTTGGCTTAGCCTCTTCCATCAGCTTTACTTCTTCCTTGGGTTTAGCCTCCTTTGGCTGAACCTCTTCCTTCGGCTTCGCCTCGTCCTTGGGCTTAAGCTCTTCCATGGGTTTTACCTCCTTTGGCTTAACCTCCTCCGTCGGCTTTGCTTCTTCCTTGGGTTTAACCTCCTTTAGCTTAACCTCTTCCTTGGGCTTCGCTTCTTCTTTAGGCTTAACCTCTTCCTTCGGCTTCGCTTCTTCTTTGCGCTTAACCTCTTCCTTCGGCTTTGCTTCTTCTTTGGGCTTAACCTCCTTTGGCTTAGCCTCTTCCTTCGGCTTTACTTCTTCCTTGGGTTTAGCCTCCTTTGGCTGAACCTCTTCCTTCGGCTTCGCCCCGTCCTTGGGCTTAACCTCTTCCTTGGGTTTTACCTCCTTTTGCTTAGCCTCTTCCTTCGGCTTCGCCTCGTCCTTGGGCTTAACCTCTTCCGTCGGCTTTGCTTCTTCTTTGGGCTTAACCTCCTTTGGCTTAGCCTCTTCCTTCGGCTTTACTTCTTCCTTGGGTTTAGCCTCCTTTGCCTGAACCTCTTCCTTCGGCTTCGCCTCGTCCTTGGGCTTAACCTCTTCCTTGGGTTTAACCTTCCTTAGCTTAACCTCTTCCTTCGGCTTCACTTCTTCCTTGGGTTTTACCTCCTTCTGCTTAGCCTCTTCCTTCGGCTTCGCCTCGTCCTTGGGCTTAACCTCTTCCGTCGGCTTTGCTTCTTCTTTGGGCTTAACCTCCTTTGGCTTCGCCTCGTCCTTGGGCTTAACCTCTTCCTTGGGTTTTACCTCCTTTGTCTTAGCCTCTTCCTTAGGCTTCGCCTCGTCCTTGGGCTTAACCTCTTCCGTCGGCTTCGCTTCTTCTTTAGGCTTAACCTCCTCCTTGGGTTTTACCTCCTTTTGCTTAGCCTCTTCCTTCGGCATCGCGTCGTCCTTGGGTTTAACCTCTTCCTTGTGCTTTACCTCCTTTGGCTTAGCCTCTTCCTTAGGCTTCGCCTCGTCCTTGGGCTTAACCTCTTCCGTCGGCTTCGCTTCTTCTTTAGGCTTAACCTCTTCCTTCGGCTTTGCTTCTTCTTTCGGCTTAACCTCCTTTGGCTTAGCCTCTTCCCTCGGCTTTACTTCTTCCTTGGGTTTAACCTCCTTTGGCTTATCCTCTTCTTTCGGCTTCGCCTCCTCCTTCGGCTTTGCTTCTTCCTTGGGTTTAACCTCCTCCTTGGGTTTTACCTTCTTTTGCTTAGCCTCTTCCTTCGGCTTTGCTTCTTCCTTGGGTTCAACCTCTTCCTTGGGTTTTACCTCCTTTTGCTTAGCCTCTTCCTTCGGCTTCGCGTCGTCCTTGGGCTTAACCTCTTCCTTGGGTTTTACCTCCTTTTGCTTAGCCTCTTCCTTCGGCTTCGCCTCGTCCTTGGGCTTAACCTCTTCCTTGGGTTTTACCTCCTTCTGCTTAGCCTCTTCCTTCGGCTTCGCCTCGTCCTTGGGCTTGACCTCTTCCGTCGGCTTCGCTTCTTCTTTAGGCTTAGCCTCTTCCTTCGGCTTTACTTCTTCCTTGGGTTTAACCTCCTTTGGCTCAGCCTCTTCCTTCGGCTTTACTTCTTCCTTGGGTTTAGCCTCCTTTGGCTGAACCTCTTCCTTCGGCTTCGCCTCGTTCTTGGGCTTAACCTCTTCCCTGGGTTTAACCTTCCTTAGCTTAACCTCTTCCTTCGGCTTCACTTCTTCCTTGGGCTTTACCTCCTTCTGCTTAGCCTCTTCCTTCGGCTTCGCCTCGTCCTTGGGCTTAACCTCTTCCTTCGGTTTTGCTTCTTCTTTGGGCTTAACCTCCTTTGGCTTAGCCTCTTCCTTCGGCTTTACTTCTTCCTTGGGTTTAACCTCCTTTGGCTTAACCTCTTCTTTCGGCTTCGCCTCCTCCTTCGGCTTTGCTTCTTCCTTGGGT
Organism: Heligmosomoides polygyrus polygyrus; assembly: GCA_947396885.1. Lineage (NCBI taxonomy): Eukaryota > Metazoa > Nematoda > Chromadorea > Rhabditida > Heligmosomidae > Heligmosomoides > Heligmosomoides polygyrus. The sequence goes on from OX377204.1 coordinate 39,771,225, forward strand.
TTAACCTCCTCCTTGGGTTTTACCTCCTTTTGCTTAGCCTCTTCCTTCGGCTTCGCGTCGTCCTTGGGTTTAACCTCTTCCTTGTGTTTTACCTCCTTTGGCTTAGCCTCTTCCTTAGGCTTCGCCTCGTCCTTGGGCTTAACCTCTTCCGTCGGCTTCGCTTCTTCTTTAGGCTTAACCTCTTCCATCGGCTTTGCTTCTTCTTTCGGCTTAACCTCCTTTGGCTTAGCCTCTTCCTTCGGCTTTACTTCTTCCTTGGGTTTAACCTCCTTGGGCTTAACCTCTTCCGTCGGCTTCGATTCTTCTTTAGGCTTAACCTCTTCCGTCGGCTTTGCTTCTTCCTTGGGTTTAACCTCCTTTAGCTTAACCTCTTCCTTGGGTTTTACCTCCTTTTGCTTAGCCTCTTCCTTCGGCTTCGCCTCGTCCTTGGGCTTATCCTCTTCGTTCGGCTTTGCTTCTTCTTTCGGCTCAACCTCTTTTGGCTTAGCCTCTTCTTTCGGCTTTAATTCTTCCTTGGGTTTAGCCTCCTTTGGCTGAACCTCTTCCTTCGGCTTCGCCTCGTCCTTGGGCTTAACCTCCTCCTTGGGTTTTACCTCCTTTTGCTTAGCCTCTTCCTTAGGCTTCGCGTCGTCCTTGAGCTTAACCTCTTCCGTCGGCTTTGCTTCTTCTTTGGGCTTAACCTCCTTTGGCTTAGCCTCTTCCTTCGGCTTTACTTCTTCCTTGGGTTTAACCTCCTTTGGCTTAACCTCTTCTTTCGGCTTCGCCTCCTCCTTCGGCTTTGCTTCTTCCTTGGGTTTAACCTCTTCCTTGGGTTTTACCTCCTTTTGCTTAGCCTCTTCCTTCGGCTTCGCGTCGTCCTTGGGCTTAATCTCTTCCTTGGGTTTTACCTCCTTTTGCTTAGCCTCTTCCTTCGGCTTCGCCTCGTCCTTGGGCTTAACCTCTTCCGTCGGCTTTGCTTCTTCCTTGGGTTTTACCTCCTTCTGCTTAGCCTCTTCCTTCGGCTTCGCCTCGTCCTTGGGCTTAACCTCTTCCTTGGGTTTTACCTCCTTTGGCTTAGCCTCTTCCTTCGGCTTCGCCTCGTCCTTGGGCTTAACCTCTTCCGTCGGCTTCGCTTCTTCTTTAGGCTTAACCTCTTCCTTCGGCTTTGCTTCTTCTTTCGGCTTAACCTCCTTTGGCTTAGCCTCTTCCTTCGGCTTTACTTCTTCCTTGGGTTTTACCTCCTTCTGCTTAGCCTCTTCCTTCGGCTTCGGCTCGTCCTTAAGGTTAACATCTTCCTTGGGTTTTACCTCCTTTCGCTTAGCCTCTTCCTTCGGCTTCGCCTCGTCCTTGGGCTTAACCTCTTCCTTCGGCTTCGCTTCTTCTTTAGGCTTAACCTCTTCCTTCGGCTTTGCTTCTTCTTTGGGCTTAACCTCCTCTGGCTTAGCCTCTTCCTTCGGCTTTACTTCTTCCTTGGGTTTAACCTCCTTTGGCTTAACCTCTTCCTTCGGCTTCGCTTCTTCTTTGCGCTTAACCTCTTTCTTCGGCTTTACTTCTTCCTTGGGTTTTACCTCCTTCTGCTTAGCCTCTTCCTTCGGCTTCGGCTCGTCCTTAAGGTTAACATCTTCCTTGGGTTTAACCTCCTTTAGCTTAACCTCTTCCTTCGGCTTCGCTTCTTCTTTGCGCTTGACCTCTTCATTCGGCTTTACTTCTTCCTTTGGTTTGACCTCCTCTGGCTCCATCTCTTCCTTCCGTTTCTCCTCGTCCTTGAGCTTAACTTCTTCCTTTGGTTTCGCTTCATGCTTCAGCTTCGCTTCTTGTTTGGGCTTAGCCTCTTCCTTCTGCTTTACTTCTTCCTTGGGTTTAGCCTCCTTTGGCTGAACCTCTTCCTTCGGCTTCGCCTCGACCTCGGGCTTAACCTCTTCCCTTGGTTTTACCTCCTTTTGCTTAGCCTCTTCCTTCGGCTTTGCTTCTTCCTTGGGTTTAACCTCCTTTGGCTTCATATCTTCCTTCGGTTTCTCCTCGTCTTTGAGCTTAACTTCTTCCTTTGGCTTCGCTTCATGCTTCAGCTTCGCTTCTTGTTTGGGCTTAACCTCTTCCGTCGGCTTTGCTTCTTCCTTGGGTTTTACCTCCTTTTGCTTAGCCTCTTCCTTCGGCTTCGCCTCGTCCTTGGGCTTAACCTCTTCGTTCGGCTTTGCTTCTTCTTTCGGCTCAACCTCTTTTGGCTTAGCCTCTTCTTTCGGCTTTAATTCTTTCTTGGGTTTAGCCTCCTTTGGCTGAACCTCTTCCTTCGGCTTCGCCTCGTCCTTGGGCTTAACCTCCTCCTTGGGTTTTACCTCCTTTTGCTTAGCCTCTTCCTTAGGCTTCGCGTCGTCCTTGAGCTTAACCTCTTCCGTCGGCTTTGCTTCTTCTTTGGGTTTAACCTCCTTTAGCTTAACCTCTTCCTTGGGTTTCGCCTCATCCTTGTGCTTAACCTCTTTCTTGGGCTTCGCTTCTTCTTTAGGCTTAACCTCTTCCTTCGGCTTCGCTTCTTCTTTGCGCTTAACCTCTCCCTTCGGCTTCGCTTCTTCTTTGCGCTTAACCTCTTCCTTCGGCTTTGCTTCTTCTTTGGGCTTAACCTCCTTTGGCTTAGGCTCTTCCTTCGGCATTACTTCTTCCTTGGGTTTTACCTCCTTCTGCTTAGCCTCTTCCTTCGGCTTCGCCTCGTCCTTGGGCTTAACCTCTTCCTTGGGTTTTACCTCCTTTGGCTTAGCCTCTTCCTTCGGCTTCGCTTCTTCCTTGGGTTTAACCTCCTTTGGCTTCATCTCTTCCTTCGGTTTCTCCTCGTACTTGAGCTTAACTTCTTCCTTTGGCTTCGCTTCATGCTTCAGCTTTACTTCTTCCTTGGGTTTTACCTCCTTTGGCTGAACCTCTTCATTTGGCTTCGCCTCGTCCTTGGGCTTAACCTCTTCCTTGGGTTTTACCTCCTTTGGCTTAACCTCTTCCTTCGGCTTCGCTTCATCCTTGAGCTTAACCTCTTCCTTCGGTTTCTCTTCGTCCTTGGGTTTCGCTTCTTCTTTGGTCTTAACCTCTTCCTTTGGCTTTGCCTCATCCTTGAGCTTAACTTCTTTCTTCAGCATAACCTCCTTTGAATTAGATACCTCTCCTGGCTCATCCTCCTCCTTCCAGTTAGCATCCCTTGGACGAATGTCTTCCTCTAGTTCAGAGGTCTCCCCTAACTTCACTTCATATTGTGGCGGAATCTCGTTTGGTTGTACTTCAGCTTTGTGTTTAAGATCCTCTCCTTTGCTATCGTCCCTTGAAAACGGTTCTTTCTGCTTTAACAATTTGCCTATTTTCTTTTTCTTCCGCAGCTCTACACTGTCTTGCTGCACATCAAGGTTTCCGCCTAACAGTTCTGCCATTGCTAGCAGCTCCTCGTCTGTGGATAGCTGAAGCCAGATATCTCCTTCCCTAGGCATTACTTCCTGATCGACGATCATTTCCTCACCTCCCTTCTCGTCCACTGACATCGCTCCTTCTTTACCCTTCTTCTTCGGAGCCATTTTTACGGAAGCGAAAATGGATTGGATGACATTGGTAATAAGATCGATCTCAAGACCAGAAATTTCCTCCTTCTTCGACAGAGCAGCCTTTATCGTTGCTGTTTCTTCCATGGTCTTCTCCACCTTTTTGGACTTGACCTCCTCTTTCGGTTTCACCTCGTCCTTAGGCTTCGCTTCCTCCTTAGGTTTCGATTCATCCTTAGGTTTAACTTTCTCCATGACCTTAGCCTCTTCCTTAGGCTTCGCTGCTTCCTTGGATTTCGCTTCTTCCTTGGGTCTCACATCTTCCTTGGGCTTCGCTTCTTCCTTAGGTTTAACTTCTTCCATGACCTTAGCCTCTTCCTTAGGCTTCGCTGCTTCTTTGGGTTTCATTTCTTCCTTGGGCTTCAATTCTTCCTTAGGTTTAACTTCCTCCATGACCTTAGCCTCTTCCTTAGGCTTCGCTGCTTCCTTGGGTTTCGCTTCTTCCTTGGGTCTCACATCTTCCTTGGGCTTCGCTTCTTCCTTAGGTTTAACTTCTTCCATGACCTTAGCCTCTTCCTTAGGCTTCGCTGCTTCTTTGGGTTTCACTTCTTCCTTGGGCTTCACTTCTTCCTTAGGCTTAACTTCCTCCACGACCTTAGTCTCGTCCTTAGGCTTCGCTACTTCCTTGGGTTTCGATTCTTCCGTGGGCTTCGCAGCTTCCTTGGGCTTCACATCTTCCTTAAGTTTAACTTCCTCCACGACCTTAGTCTCTTCCCCAGGCTTCGCTGCTTCCTTAAGCTTCGCTTCTTCCATGGATCTCACACCTTCCTTGGGCTTCACTTCTTCCTTAGGTTTAACTTCCACCATGACCTTAGCCTCCTCCGTAGGCTTCGCTGCTTCTTTCGGTTTCACTTCTTCCTTGGGCTTCACTTCTTCCTTAGGTTTAACTTCCTCCATGAACTTAGTCTCGCCCTTAGGCTTCGCTGCTTCTTTGGGTTTCACTTCTTCCTTAGGTTTAACCTCGTCTTTAATCTTGTCCTTCATGAGTTTCTCCTCTTCCTTAGGCTTCTGCTCCTCCTTTCGCTTAACCTCTTGTTCAAGCGTTGGCTGCACTTTAACCTTCTTCTTCGGAGCCATTTTCACGGAAGCGGAAATGGATTGGATGACATTTGTAATAAGATCGATCTCAAGACCAGAAATCTCCTCTTTCTTTAACAGAGCAGCTTTTATCTTTGCTGTTTCTTCCATGCCCTGCTCCACCTTTTTGGACTTGAACTCCTGTTTCTGTTTCACTTCGTCCTTAGGCTTCGCTTCTTCCTTGGGTTTAACTTCCTCCATGACCTTAGTCTCGTCCTTAGGCTTCGCAGCGTCTCTGGGTTTCACTTCTTCCTTGGGCTTCACTTCTTCCTTAGGTTTAACTTCTTTCATGACCTTAGCCTCTTCCTTAGGCTTCGCTGCTTCTTTCGATTTCACTTCTTCCTTGGGCTTCACTTCTTCCTCAGGTTTAACTTCCTCCATGACCTTAGTCTCGTCCTTAGGCTTCGCTGCTTCTTTCGGTTTCACTTCTTCCTTAGGTTTAACCTCGTCTTTAATCTTGTCCTCCATGAGTTTCTCCTCTTCCTTAGGCTTCTGATCCTCCTTTCGCTTAACCTCCTGTTCAAGCGTTGGCTGTACTTTAACCTTCTTCTTCGGAGCCATTTTTACGGAAGCGAAAATGGATTGGATGACATTTGTAATAAGATCGATCTCAAGACCAGAAATTTCCTCCTTCTTCGACAGAGCAGCCTTTATCGTTGCTGTTTCTTCCATGGTCTTCTCCACCTTTTTGGACTTGACCTCCTCTTTCGGTTTCACCTCGTCCTTAGGCTTCGCAGCTTCTTTGGGTTTCACTTCTTCCTTGGGCTTCACTTCTTCCTCAGGTTTAACTTCCTCCATGACCTTAGTCTCGTCCTTAGGCTTCGCTGCTTCTTTCGGTTTCACTTCTTCCTTAGGTTTAACCTCGTCTTTAATCTTGTCCTCCATGTGTTTCTCCTCTTCCTTAGGCTTCGCTGCTTCCTTGGGCTTCGCTTCTTCCTTAGGTTTAACTTCTTCCATGACCTTAGCCTCTTCCTTAGGCTTCGCTGCTTCTTTCGGTTTCACTTCTTCCTTAGGTTTAACCTCGTCTTTAATCTTGTCCTCCATGAGTTTCTCCTCTTCCTTAGGCTTCTGATCCTCCTTTCGCTTAACCTCCTGTTCAAGCGTTGGCTGTACTTTAACCTTCTTCTTCGGAGCCATTTTTACGGAAGCGAAAATGGATTGGATGACATTTGTAATAAGATCGATCTCAAGACCAGAAATTTCCTCCTTCTTCGACAGAGCAGCCTTTATCGTTGCTGTTTCTTCCATGGTCTTCTCCACCTTTTTGGACTTGACCTCCTCTTTCGGTTTCACCTCGTCCTTAGGCTTCGCAGCTTCTTTGGGTTTCACTTCTTCCTTGGGCTTCACTTCTTCCTTAGGCTTAACTTTCTCCACGACCTTAGTCTCGTCCTCAGGCTTCGCTGCTTTCTTGGGTTTCGCTTCTTCCTTGGGTCTCACATCTTCCTTGGGCTTCTCTTCTTCCTTAGTTTTAACTTCTTCCATGACCTTAGCCTCTTCCTTAGGCTTCGCTGCTTCCTTGGGTTTCGCTTCTTCCTTGGGTTTCACCTCCTCCTTGGGCTTCGCTTCTTTCTTAGGCTTAACCTCCTCCACGACCTTAGTCTCGTCCTCAGGCTTCGCTGCTTCCGTAGGCTTCGCTGCTTCTTTGGGTTTCACTTCTTCCTTGGGCTTCGCTTCATCCTTAGGCTTAACTTCCTCCACGAGCTTGGTCTCGTCCTTAAGCTTCGCTGCTTCCTTGGGTTTCGCTTCTTCCTTGGGTCGCACATCTTCCTTGGGCTTCACTTCTTCCTTAGGTTTAACTTCCTCCATGACCTTAGCCTCTTCCTTAGGCTTCGCAGCTTCTTTGGGTTTCACTTCTTCCTTGGGCTTCACTTCTTCCTTAGGCTTAACTTTCTCCACGACCTTAGTCTCGTCCTCAGGCTTCGCTGCTTTCTTGGGTTTCGCTTCTTCCTTGGGTCTCACATCTTCCTTGGGCTTCTCTTCTTCCTTAGGTTTAACTTCTTCCATGACCTTAGCCTCTTCCTTAAGCTTCGCTGCTTCCTTGGGTTTCGCTTCTTCCTTGGGTTTTACCTCCTTCTGCTTAGCCTCTTCCTTCGGCTTCGCCTCGTCCTTGGGCTTAACCTCTTCCTTGGGTTTTACCTCCTTTGGCTTAGCCTCTTCCTTCGGCTTCGCTTCTTCCTTGGGTTTAACCTCCTTTGGCTTCATCTCTTCCTTCGGTTTCTCCTCGTACTTGAGCTTAACTTCTTCCTTTGGCTTCGCTTCATGCTTCAGCTTTACTTCTTCCTTGGGTTTTACCTCCTTTGGCTGAACCTCTTCATTTGGCTTCGCCTCGTCCTTGGGCTTAACCTCTTCCTTGGGTTTTACCTCCTTTGGCTTAACCTCTTCCTTCGGCTTCGCTTCATCCTTGAGCTTAACCTCTTCCTTCGGTTTCTCTTCGTCCTTGGGTTTCGCTTCTTCTTTGGTCTTAACCTCTTCCTTTGGCTTTGCCTCATCTTTGAGCTTAACTTCTTTCTTCAGCATAACCTCCTTTGAATTAGATACCTCTCCTGGCTCATCCTCCTCCTTCCAGTTAGCATCCCTTGGACGAATGTCTTCCTCTAGTTCAGAGGTCTCCCCTAACTTCACTTCATATTGTGGCGGAATCTCGTTTGGTTGTACTTCAGCTTTGTGTTTAAGATCCTCTCCTTTGCTATCGTCCCTTGAAAACGGTTCTTTCTGCTTTAACAATTTGCCTATTTTCTTTTTCTTCCGCAGCTCTACACTGTCTTGCTGCACATCAAGGTTTCCGCCTAACAGTTCTGCCATTGCTAGCAGCTCCTCGTCTGTGGATAGCTGAAGCCAGATATCTCCTTCCCTAGGCATTACTTCCTGATCGACGATCATTTCCTCACCTCCCTTCTCGTCCACTGACATCGCTCCTTCTTTACCCTTCTTCTTCGGAGCCATTTTTACGGAAGCGAAAATGGATTGAATGACATTGGTAATAAGATCGATCTCAAGACCAGAAATTTCCTCCTTCTTCGACAGAGCAGCCTTTATCGTTGCTGTTTCTTCCATGGTCTTCTCCACCTTTTTGGACTTGACCTCCTCTTTCGGTTTCACCTCGTCCTTAGGCTTCGCTTCCTCCTTAGGTTTCGATTCATCCTTAGGTTTAACTTTCTCCATGACCTTAGCCTCTTCCTTAGGCTTCGCTGCTTCCTTGGATTTCGCTTCTTCCTTGGGTCTCACATCTTCCTTGGGCTTCGCTTCTTCCTTAGGTTTAACTTCTTCCATGACCTTAGCCTCTTCCTTAGGCTTCGCTGCTTCTTTGGGTTTCATTTCTTCCTTGGGCTTCAATTCTTCCTTAGGTTTAACTTCCTCCATGACCTTAGCCTCTTCCTTAGGCTTCGCTGCTTCCTTGGGTTTCGCTTCTTCCTTGGGTCTCACATCTTCCTTGGGCTTCGCTTCTTCCTTAGGTTTAACTTCTTCCATGACCTTAGCCTCTTCCTTAGGCTTCGCTGCTTCTTTGGGTTTCACTTTTTCCTTGGGCTTCACTTCTTCCTTAGGCTTAACTTCCTCCACGACCTTAGTCTCGTCCTTAGGCTTCGCTACTTCCTTGGGTTTCGATTCTTCCGTGGGCTTCGCAGCTTCCTTGGGCTTCACATCTTCCTTAAGTTTAACTTCCTCCACGACCTTAGTCTCTTCCCCAGGCTTCGCTGCTTTCTTAAGCTCCGCTTCTTCCATGGATCTCACACCTTCCTTGGGCTTCACTTCTTCCTTAGGTTTAACTTCCACCATGACCTTAGCCTCCTCCGTAGGCTTCGCTGCTTCTTTCGGTTTCACTTCTTCCTTGGGCTTCACTTCTTCCTTAGGTTTAACTTCCTCCATGAACTTAGTCTCGCCCTTAGGCTTCGCTGCTTCTTTGGGTTTCACTTCTTCCTTAGGTTTAACCTCGTCTTTAATCTTGTCCTTCATGAGTTTCTCCTCTTCCTTAGGCTTCTGCTCCTCCTTTCGCTTAACCTCTTGTTCAAGCGTTGGCTGCACTTTAACCTTCTTCTTCGGAGCCATTTTCACGGAAGCGGAAATGGATTGGATGACATTTGTAATAAGATCGATCTCAAGACCAGAAATCTCCTCTTTCTTTAACAGAGCAGCTTTTATCTTTGCTGTTTCTTCCATGCCCTGCTCCACCTTTTTGGACTTGAACTCCTGTTTCTGTTTCACTTCGTCCTTAGGCTTCGCTTCTTCCTTGGGTTTAACTTCCTCCATGACCTTAGTCTCGTCCTTAGGCTTCGCAGCGTCTCTGGGTTTCACTTCTTCCTTGGGCTTCACTTCTTCCTTAGGTTTAACTTCTTTCATGACCTTAGCCTCTTCCTTAGGCTTCGCTGCTTCTTTGGGTTTCACTTCTTCCTTGGGCTTCGCTTCTTCCTTAGGCTTAACTTCCTCCACGAGCTTAGTCTCGTCCTTAGGCTTCGCTGCTTCCTTGGGTTTCGCTTCCTCCTTGGGTCTCACATCTTCCTTGGGCTTCATTTCTTCCTTAGGTTTAACTTCCTCCATGACCTTAGTCTCTTCCTTAGGCTTCGCTGCTTCTTTCGATTTCACTTCTTCCTTGGGCTTCACTTCTTCCTCAGGTTTAACTTCCTCCATGACCTTAGTCTCGTCCTTAGGCTTCGCAGCGTCTCTGGGTTTCACTTCTTCCTTAGGCTTAACTTCCTCCACGACCTTAGTATCGTCCTTAGGCTTCGCTACTTCCTTGGGTTTCGATTCTTCCGTGGGTTTCACTTCTTCCTTGGGCTTCAATTCTTCCTTGGGTTTAACTTCCTCCATGACCTTAGCCTCTTCCTTAGGCTTCGCTGCTTCTTTCGATTTCACTTCTTCCTTGGGCTTCACTTCTTCCTCAGGTTTAACTTCCTCCATGACCTTAGTCTCGTCCTTAGGCTTCGCTGCTTCTTTCGGTTTCACTTCTTCCTTAGGTTTAACCTCGTCTTTAATCTTGTCCTCCATGAGTTTCTCCTCTTCCTTAGGCTTCTGATCCTCCTTTCGCTTAACCTCCTGTTCAAGCGTTGGCTGTACTTTAACCTTCTTCTTCGGAGCCATTTTTACGGAAGCGAAAATGGATTGGATGACATTTGTAATAAGATCGATCTCAAGACCAGAAATTTCCTCCTTCTTCGACAGAGCAGCCTTTATCGTTGCTGTTTCTTCCATGGTCTTCTCCACCTTTTTGGACTTGACCTCCTCTTTCGGTTTCACCTCGTCCTTAGGCTTCGCAGCTTCTTTGGGTTTCACTTCTTCCTTGGGCTTCACTTCTTCCTCAGGTTTAACTTCCTCCATGACCTTAGTCTCGTCCTTAGGCTTCGCTGCTTCTTTCGGTTTCACTTCTTCCTTAGGTTTAACCTCGTCTTTAATCTTGTCCTCCATGAGTTTCTCCTCTTCCTTAGGCTTCGCTGCTTCCTTGGGCTTCGCTTCTTCCTTAGGTTTAACTTCTTCCATGACCTTAGCCTCTTCCTTAGGCTTCGCTGCTTCTTTCGGTTTCACTTCTTCCTTAGGTTTAACCTCGTCTTTAATCTTGTCCTCCATGAGTTTCTCCTCTTCCTTAGGCTTCTGATCCTCCTTTCGCTTAACCTCCTGTTCAAGCGTTGGCTGTACTTTAACCTTCTTCTTCGGAGCCATTTTTACGGAAGCGAAAATGGATTGGATGACATTTGTAATAAGATCGATCTCAAGACCAGAAATTTCCTCCTTCTTCGACAGAGCAGCCTTTATCGTTGCTGTTTCTTCCATGGTCTTCTCCACCTTTTTGGACTTGACCTCCTCTTTCGGTTTCACCTCGTCCTTAGGCTTCGCAGCTTCTTTGGGTTTCACTTCTTCCTTGGGCTTCACTTCTTCCTCAGGTTTAACTTCCTCCATGACCTTAGTCTCGTCCTTAGGCTTCGCTGCTTCTTTCGGTTTCACTTCTTCCTTAGGTTTAACCTCGTCTTTAATCTTGTCCTCCATGAGTTTCTCCTCTTCCTTAGGCTTCGCTGCTTCCTTGGGCTTCGCTTCTTCCTTAGGTTTAACTTCTTCCATGACCTTAGCCTCTTCCTTAGGCTTCGCTGCTTCTTTCGGTTTCACTTCTTCCTTAGGTTTAACCTCGTCTTTAATCTTGTCCTCCATGAGTTTCTCCTCTTCCTTAGGCTTCTGATCCTCCTTTCGCTTAACCTCCTGTTCAAGCGTTGGCTGTACTTTAACCTTCTTCTTCGGAGCCATTTTTACGGAAGCGAAAATGGATTGGATGACATTTGTAATAAGATCGATCTCAAGACCAGAAATTTCCTCCTTCTTCGACAGAGCAGCCTTTATCATTGCTGTTTCTTCCATGGTCTTCTCCACCTTTTTGGACTTGACCTCCTCTTTCGGTTTCACCTCGTCCTTAGGCTTCGCAGCTTCTTTGAGTTTCACTTCTTCCTTGGGCTTCACTTCTTCCTCAGGCTTAACTTTCTCCACGACCTTAGTCTCGTCCTCAGGCTTCGCTGCTTTCTTGGGTTTCGCTTCTTCCTTGGGTCTCACATCTTCCTTGGGCTTCTCTTCTTCCTTAGTTTTAACTTCTTCCATGACCTTAGCCTCTTCCTTAGGCTTCGCTGCTTCCTTGGGTTTCGCTTCTTCCTTGGGTTTCACCTCCTCCTTGGGCTTCGCTTCTTTCTTAGGCTTAACCTCCTCCACGACCTTAGTCTCGTCCTCAGGCTTCGCTGCTTCCGTAGGCTTCGCTGCTTCTTTGGGTTTCACTTCTTCCTTGGGCTTCGCTTCATCCTTAGGCTTAACTTCCTCCACGAGCTTGGTCTCGTCCTTAAGCTTCGCTGCTTCCTTGGGTTTCGCTTCTTCCTTGGGTCGCACATCTTCCTTGGGCTTCACTTCTTCCTTAGGTTTAACTTCCTCCATGACCTTAGCCTCTTCCTTAGGCTTCGCAGCTTCTTTGGGTTTCACTTCTTCCTTGGGCTTCACTTCTTCCTTAGGCTTAACTTTCTCCACGACCTTAGTCTCGTCCTCAGGCTTCGCTGCTTTCTTGGGTTTCGCTTCTTCCTTGGGTCTCACATCTTCCTTGGGCTTCTCTTCTTCCTTAGGTTTAACTTCTTCCATGACCTTAGCCTCTTCCTTAGGCTTCGCTGCTTCCTTGGGTTTCGCTTCTTCCTTGGGTTTCACCTCCTCCTTGGGCTTCGCTTCTTTCTTAGGCTTAACCTCCTCCACGACCTTAGTCTCGTCCTCAGGCTTCGCTGCTTCCGTAGGCTTCGCTGCTTCTTTGGGTTTCACTTCTTCCTTGGGCTTCGCTTCATCCTTAGGCTTAACTTCCTCCACGAGCTTGGTCTCGTCCTTAAGCTTCGCTGCTTCCTTGGGTTTCGCTTCTTCCTTGGGTCGCACATCTTCCTTGGGCTTCACTTCTTCCTTAGGTTTAACTTCCTCCATGACCTTAGCCTCTTCCTTAGGCTTCGCTGCTTCTTTGGGTTTAACTTCTTCCTTGGGCTTCACTTCTTCCTTAGGCTTAACTTCCTCCACGACCTTAGTCTCGTCCTTAGGCTTCGCAGCGTCTCTGGGTTTCACTTCTTCCTTAGGCTTAACTTCCTCCACGACCTTAGTATCGTCCTTAGGCTTCGCTACTTCCTTGGGTTTCGATTCTTCCGTGGGTTTCACTTCTTCCTTGGGCTTCAATTCTTCCTTGGGTTTAACTTCCTCCATGACCTTAGCCTCTTCCTTAGGCTTCGCTGCTTCCTTGGGCTTCGCTTCTTCCTTAGGTTTAACTTCTTCCATGACCTTAGCCTCTTCCTTAGGCTTCTCTGCTTCTTTCGGTTTCACTTCTTCCTTAGGTTTAACCTCGTCTTTAATCTTGTCCTCCATGAGTTTCTCCTCTTCCTTAGGCTTCTGATCCTCCTTTCGCTTAACCTCCTGTTCAAGCGTTGGCTGTACTTTAACCTTCTTCTTCGGAGCCATTTTTACGGAAGCGAAAATGGATTGGATGACATTTGTAATAAGATCGATCTCAAGACCAGAAATTTCCTCCTTCTTCGACAGAGCAGCCTTTATCGTTGCTGTTTCTTCCATGGTCTTCTCCACCTTTTTGGACTTGACCTCCTCTTTCGGTTTCACCTCGTCCTTAGGCTTCGCAGCTTCTTTGGGTTTCACTTCTTCCTTGGGCTTCACTTCTTCCTTAGGCTTAACTTTCTCCACGACCTTAGTCTCGTCCTCAGGCTTCGCTGCTTTCTTGGGTTTCGCTTCTTCCTTGGGTCTCACATCTTCCTTGGGCTTCTCTTCTTCCTTAGGTTTAACTTCTTCCATGACCTTAGCCTCTTCCTTAGGCTTCGCTGCTTCCTTGGGTTTCGCTTCTTCCTTGGGTTTCACCTCCTCCTTGGGCTTCGCTTCTTTCTTAGGCTTAACCTCCTCCACGACCTTAGTCTCGTCCTCAGGCTTCGCTGCTTCCGTAGGCTTCGCTGCTTCTTTGGGTTTCACTTCTTCCTTGGGCTTCGCTTCATCCTTAGGCTTAACTTCCTCCACGAGCTTGGTCTCGTCCTTAAGCTTCGCTGCTTCCTTGGGTTTCGCTTCTTCCTTGGGTCGCACATCTTCCTTGGGCTTCACTTCTTCCTTAGGTTTAACTTCCTCCATGACCTTAGCCTCTTCCTTAGGCTTCGCTGCTTCTTTGGGTTTAACTTCTTCCTTGGGCTTCACTTCTTCCTTAGGCTTAACTTCCTCCACGACCTTAGTCTCGTCCTTAGGCTTCGCAGCGTCTCTGGGTTTCACTTCTTCCTTAGGCTTAACTTCCTCCACGACCTTAGTATCGTCCTTAGGCTTCGCTACTTCCTTGGGTTTCGATTCTTCCGTGGGTTTCACTTCTTCCTTGGGCTTCAATTCTTCCTTGGGTTTAACTTCCTCCATGACCTTAGCCTCTTCCTTAGGCTTCGCTGCTTCCTTGGGCTTCGCTTCTTCCTTAGGTTTAACTTCTTCCATGACCTTAGCCTCTTCCTTAGGCTTCGCTGCTTCTTTCGGTTTCACTTCTTCCTTAGGTTTAACCTCGTCTTTAATCTTGTCCTCCATGAGTTTCTCCTCTTCCTTAGGCTTCTGATCCTCCTTTCGCTTAACCTCCTGTTCAAGCGTTGGCTGTACTTTAACCTTCTTCTTCGGAGCCATTTTTACGGAAGCGAAAATGGATTGGATGACATTTGTAATAAGATCGATCTCAAGACCAGAAATTTCCTCCTTCTTCGACAGAGCAGCCTTTATCGTTGCTGTTTCTTCCATGGTCTTCTCCACCTTTTTGGACTTGACCTCCTCTTTCGGTTTCACCTCGTCCTTAGGCTTCGCAGCTTCTTTGGGTTTCACTTCTTCCTTGGGCTTCACTTCTTCCTTAGGCTTAACTTTCTCCACGACCTTAGTCTCGTCCTCAGGCTTCGCTGCTTTCTTGGGTTTCGCTTCTTCCTTGGGTCTCACATCTTCCTTGGGCTTCTCTTCTTCCTTAGGTTTAACTTCTTCCATGACCTTAGCCTCTTCCTTAGGCTTCGCTGCTTCCTTGGGTTTCGCTTCTTCCTTGGGTTTCACCTCCTCCTTGGGCTTCGCTTCTTTCTTAGGCTTAACCTCCTCCACGACCTTAGTCTCGTCCTCAGGCTTCGCTGCTTCCGTAGGCTTCGCTGCTTCTTTGGGTTTCACTTCTTCCTTGGGCTTCGCTTCATCCTTAGGCTTAACTTCCTCCACGAGCTTGGTCTCGTCCTTAAGCTTCGCTGCTTCCTTGGGTTTCGCTTCTTCCTTGGGTCGCACATCTTCCTTGGGCTTCACTTCTTCCTTAGGTTTAACTTCCTCCATGACCTTAGCCTCTTCCTTAGGCTTCGCTGCTTCTTTGGGTTTAACTTCTTCCTTGGGCTTCACTTCTTCCTTAGGCTTAACTTCCTCCACGACCTTAGTCTCGTCCTTAGGCTTCGCAGCGTCTCTGGGTTTCACTTCTTCCTTAGGCTTAACTTCCTCCACGACCTTAGTATCGTCCTTAGGCTTCGCTGCTTTCTTGGGTTTCGCTTCTTCCTTGGGTCTCACATCTTCCTTGGGCTTCGCTTCTTCCTTAGGTTTAACTTCTTCCATGACCTTAGCCTCTTCCTTAGGCTTCGCTGCTTCCTTAGGCTTCACTGCTTCTTTCGGTTTCACTTCTTCCTTGGGCTTCACTTCTTCCTTAGGTTTAACTTCCTCCATGACCTTAGTCTCGTCCTTAGGCTTCGCTGCTTCTTTGGGTTTCACTTCTTCCTTAGGTTTAACCTCGTCTTTAATCTTGTCCTCCATGAGTATCTCCTCTTCCTTAGGCTTCTGATCCTCCTTTCGCTTAACCTCCTGTTCAAGCGTTGGCTGTACTTTAACCTTCTTCTTCGGAGCCATTTTTACGGATGCGAAAATGGAATGGATGACATTTGTAA
The DNA here is from genome assembly GCA_947396885.1 of Heligmosomoides polygyrus polygyrus. Lineage (NCBI taxonomy): Eukaryota > Metazoa > Nematoda > Chromadorea > Rhabditida > Heligmosomidae > Heligmosomoides > Heligmosomoides polygyrus. Next base: position 39,786,241 of record OX377204.1, read on the forward strand.
TAAGATCGATCTCAAGACCAGAAATTTCCTCCTTCTTCGACAGGGCAGCCTTTATCGTTGCTGTTTCTTCCACGGTCTTTTCCACCTTTTTGGACTTGACCTCCTCTTTCGGTTTCACCTCGTCCTTAGGCTTGGCTTCTTCCTTGGGTTTCGATTCATCCTTGGGCTTCGCAGCTTCCTTGGGCTTCGCTTCTTCCTTGGGTCTCACATCTTCCTTAGGCTTCACTTCCTCCTTAGGTTTAACTTCCTCCACGACCTTAGTCTCCTCCTTAGGCTTCGCAGCTTCTTTGGATTTCACGTCCTCCTTGGGCTTCACTTCTTCCTTAGGCTTAACTTTCTCCACGACCTTAGTCTCCTCCTCAGGCTTCGCTGCTTTCTTGGGTTTCGCTTCTTCCTTGGGTCTCACATCTTCCTTGGGCTTCGCTTCTTCCTTAGGTTTAACTTCTTCCATGACCTTAGCCTCTTCCTTAGGCTTCGCTGCTTCCTTAGGCTTCGCTGCTTCTTTCGGTTTCACTTCTTCCTTGGGCTTCACTTCTTCCTTAGGTTTAACTTCCTCCATGACCTTAGTCTCGTCCTTAGGCTTCGCTGCTTCTTTGGGTTTCACTTCTTCCTTAGGTTTAACCTCGTCTTTAATCTTGTCCTCCATGAGTATCTCCTCTTCCTTAGGCTTCTGATCCTCCTTTCGCTTAACCTCCTGTTCAAGCGTTGGCTGTACTTTAACCTTCTTCTTCGGAGCCATTTTTACGGAAGCAGAAATGGATTGAATGATATTTGTAATAAGATCGATCTCAAGACCAGAAATCTCCTCCTTCTTTGACAGAGCAGCTTTTATCGTTGCTGTTTCTTCCATGCCCTGCTCCACCTTTTTGGACGTGAACTCCTGTTTCTCTTTCACTTCGTCTTTAGGCTTCGCTTCTTCCTTGGGTTTAACTTCCTCCACGAGCTTTGTCTCCTCCTTAGGCTTCGCAGCTTCTTTAGGTTTCACTTCTTCCTTGGGCTTCACTTCTTCCTTAGGCTTAACTTTCTCCACGACCTTAGTCTCGTCCTCAGGCTTCGCTGCTTTCTTGGGTTTCGCTTCTTCCTTGGGTCTCACATCTTCCTTGGGCTTCTCTTCTTCCTTAGGTTTAACTTCTTCCATGAACTTAGCCTCTTCCTTAGGCTTCGCTGCTTTCTTGGGTTTCGCTTCTTCCTTGGGTCTCACATCTTCCTTGGGCTTCGCTTCTTCCTTGGGTTTAACTTCTTCCATGACCGTAGCCTCTTCCTTAGGCTTCGCTGCTTCTTTGGGTTTCACTTCTTCCTTGGGTTTCACTTCTTCCTTAGGCTTAACTTCCTCCACGACCTTAGTCTCGTCCTTAGGCTTCGCTACTTCTTTGGGCTTCGCTTCTTCCTTAGGTCTCACATCTTCCTTGGGCTTCACTTCTTCCTTAGGTTTAACTTTCTCCACGACCTTAGTCTCGTCCTCAGGCTTCGCTGCTTTCTTAGGTTTCGATTCTTCCGTGGGCTTCGCAGCTTCCTTGGGCTTCACTTCTTCCTTAAGTTTAACTTCCTCCACGACCTTAGTCTCGTCCTCAGGTTTCGCTGCTTGCTTAGGCTTCGCTGCTTCTTTGGGTTTCACTTCTTCCTTGGGCTTCGCTTCTTCCTTAGGCTTAACTTCCTCCACGAGCTTAGTCTCGTCCTTAGGTTTCGCTGCTTCCTTGGGTTTCGCTTCTTCCTTGGGTTTCACCTCTTCCTTGGACTTCGCTTCTTTCTTAGGCTTAGCTTCCTCCACGACCTTTGTCTCGTCCTCAGGCTTCGCTGCTTCCGTAGGCTTCGCTGCTTCTTTCGGTTTCACTTCTTCCTTGGGCTTCACTTCTTCCTTAGGCTTAACTTCCTCCATGACCTTAGTCTCGTCCTTAGGCTTCGCTGCTTCTTTGGGTTTCACTTCTTCCTTAGGTTTAACCTCGTCTTTAATCTTGTCCTCCATGAGTTTCTCCTCTTCCTTAGGCTTCTGATCCTCCTTTCGCTTAACCTCCTGTTCAAGCGTTGGCTGTGCTTTAACCTTCTTCTTCGGAGCCATTTTCACGGAAGCGGAAATGGATTGGATGACATTTGTAATAAGATCGATCTCAAGACCAGAAATCTCCTCCTTCTTTGACAGAGCAGCTTTTATCTTTGCTGTTTCTTCCATGCCCTGCTCCACCTTTTTGGATTTGAACTCCTGTTTCTGTTTCACTTCGTCCTTAGGCTTCGCTTCTTCCTTGGGTTTAACTTCCTCCACGAGCTTAGTCTCCTCCTTAGGCTTCGCAGCATCTTTGGGTTTCACTTCTTCCTTGGGCTTCACTTCTTCCTTAGGTTTAACTTCTTCCATGACCTTAGCCTCTTCCTTAGGCTTCGCTGCTTCTTTGGGTTTCACTTCTTCGTTGGGCTTCGCTTCTTCCTTAGGCTTAACTTCCTCCACGAGCTTAGTCTCGTCGTTAGGCTTCGCTGCTTCTTTCGGTTTCACTTCTTCCTTAGGTTTAACCTCGTCTTTAATCTTGTCCTTCATGAGTTTCTCCTCTTCCTTAGGCTTCTGGTCCTCCTTTCGCTTAACCTCCTGTTCAAGCGTTGGCTGTATTTTAACCTTCTTCTTCGGAGCCATTTTTACGGAAGCGAAAATGGATTGGATGACATTTGTAATAAGATCGATCTCAAGACCAGAAATTTCCTCCTTATTCGACAGAGCAGCCTTTATCGTTGCTGTTTCTTCCATGGTCTTCTCCACCTTTTTGGACTTGACCTCCTCTTTCGGTTTCACCTCGTCCTTAGGCTTCGCTTCTTCCTTGGGTTTCGATTCATCCTTGGGCTTCGCCGCTTCCTTGGGCTTAACTTTCTCCACGACCTTAGTCTCGTCCTCAGGCTTCGCTGCTTTCTTGGGTTTCGCTTCTTCCTTGATTTTAACTTCCTCCACGAGCTTTGTCTCCTCCTTAGGCTTCGCAGCTTCTTTAGGTTTCACTTCTTCCTTGGGCTTCACTTCTTCCTTAGGCTTAACTTTCTCCACGACCTTAGTCTCGTCCTCAGGCTTCGCTGCTTTCTTGGGTTTCGCTTCTTCCTTGGGTCTCACATCTTCCTTGGGCTTCTCTTCTTCCTTAGGTTTAACTTCTTCCATGACATTAGCATCTTCCTTAGGCTTCGCTGCTTCCTTGGGTTTGGCTTCTTCCTTGGGTCTCACATCTTCCTTGGGCTTCGCTTCTTCCTTAGGTTTAACTTCTTCCATGACCTTAGCCTCTTCCTTAGGCTTCGCTGCTTCTTTCGGTTTCACTTCTTCCTTGGGCTTCACTTCTTCCTTAGGTTTAACTTCTTCCATGAACTTAGCCTCTTCCTTAGGCTTCGCTGCTTCCTTGGGTTTCGCTTCTTCCTTGGGTCTCACATCTTCCTTGGGCTTCGCTTCTTCCTTGGGTTTAACTTCTTCCATGACCGTAGCCTCTTCCTTAGGCTTCGCTGCTTCTTTGGGTTTCACTTCTTCCTTGGGTTTCACTTCTTCCTTAGGCTTAACTTCCTCCACGACCTTAGTCTCGTCCTTAGGCTTCGCTACTTCTTTGGGCTTCGCTTCTTCCTTAGGTCTCACATCTTCCTTGGGCTTCACTTCTTCCTTAGGTTTAACTTTCTCCACGACCTTAGTCTCGTCCTCAGGCTTCGCTGCTTTCTTAGGTTTCGATTCTTCCGTGGGCTTCGCAGCTTCCTTGGGCTTCACTTCTTCCTTAAGTTTAACTTCCTCCACGACCTTAGTCTCGTCCTCAGGTTTCGCTGCTTGCTTAGGCTTCGCTGCTTCTTTGGGTTTCACTTCTTCCTTGGGCTTCGCTTCTTCCTTAGGCTTAACTTCCTCCACGAGCTTAGTCTCGTCCTTAGGTTTCGCTGCTTCCTTGGGTTTCGCTTCTTCCTTGGGTTTCACCTCTTCCTTGGACTTCGCTTCTTTCTTAGGCTTAGCTTCCTCCACGACCTTTGTCTCGTCCTCAGGCTTCGCTGCTTCCGTAGGCTTCGCTGCTTCTTTCGGTTTCACTTCTTCCTTAGGTTTAACCTCGTCTTTAATCTTGTCCTCCATGAGTATCTCCTCTTCCTTAGGCTTCTGATCCTCCTTTCGCTTAACCTCCTGTTCAAGCGTTGGCTGTACTTTAACCTTCTTCTTCGGAGCCATTTTTACGGAAGCAGAAATGGATTGAATGATATTTGTAATAAGATCGATCTCAAGACCAGAAATCTCCTCCTTCTTTGACAGAGCAGCTTTTATCGTTGCTGTTTCTTCCATGCCCTGCTCCACCTTTTTGGACGTGAACTCCTGTTTCTGTTTCACTTCGTCTTTAGGCTTCGCTTCTTCCTTGGGTTTAACTTCCTCCACGAGCTTTGTCTCCTCCTTAGGCTTCGCAGCTTCTTTAGGTTTCACTTCTTCCTTGGGCTTCACTTCTTCCTTAGGCTTAACTTTCTCCACGACCTTAGTCTCGTCCTCAGGCTTCGCTGCTTTCTTGGGTTTCGCTTCTTCCTTGGGTCTCACATCTTCCTTGGGCTTCTCTTCTTCCTTAGGTTTAACTTCTTCCATGAACTTAGCCTCTTCCTTAGGCTTCGCTGCTTCCTTGGGTTTCGCTTCTTCCTTGGGTCTCACATCTTCCTTGGGCTTCGCTTCTTCCTTGGGTTTAACTTCTTCCATGACCGTAGCCTCTTCCTTAGGCTTCGCTGCTTCTTTGGGTTTCACTTCTTCCTTGGGTTTCACTTCTTCCTTAGGCTTAACTTCCTCCACGACCTTAGTCTCGTCCTTAGGCTTCGCTACTTCTTTGGGCTTCGCTTCTTCCTTAGGTCTCACATCTTCCTTGGGCTTCACTTCTTCCTTAGGTTTAACTTTCTCCACGACCTTAGTCTCGTCCTCAGGCTTCGCTGCTTTCTTAGGTTTCGATTCTTCCGTGGGCTTCGCAGCTTCCTTGGGCTTCACTTCTTCCTTAAGTTTAACTTCCTCCACGACCTTAGTCTCGTCCTCAGGTTTCGCTGCTTGCTTAGGCTTCGCTGCTTCTTTGGGTTTCACTTCTTCCTTGAGCTTCGCTTCTTCCTTAGGCTTAACTTCCTCCACGAGCTTAGTCTCGTCCTTAGGTTTCGCTGCTTCCTTGGGTTTCGCTTCTTCCTTGGGTTTCACCTCTTCCTTGGACTTCGCTTCTTTCTTAGGCTTAGCTTCCTCCACGACCTTTGTCTCGTCCTCAGGCTTCGCTGCTTCCGTAGGCTTCGCTGCTTCTTTCGGTTTCACTTCTTCCTTAGGTTTAACCTCGTCTTTAATCTTGTCCTCCATGAGTTTCTCCTCTTCCTTAGGCTTCTGATCCTCCTTTCGCTTAACCTCCTGTTCAAGCGTTGGCTGTGCTTTAACCTTCTTCTTCGGAGCCATTTTCACGGAAGCGGAAATGGATTGGATGACATTTGTAATAAGATCGATCTCAAGACCAGAAATCTCCTCCTTCTTTGACAGAGCAGCTTTTATCTTTGCTGTTTCTTCCATGCCCTGCTCCACCTTTTTGGATTTGAACTCCTGTTTCTGTTTCACTTCGTCCTTAGGCTTCGCTTCTTCCTTGGGTTTAACTTCCTCCACGAGCTTAGTCTCCTCCTTAGGCTTCGCAGCATCTTTGGGTTTCACTTCTTCCTTGGGCTTCACTTCTTCCTTAGGTTTAACTTCTTCCATGACCTTAGCCTCTTCCTTAGGCTTCGCTGCTTCTTTGGGTTTCACTTCTTCCTTGGGCTTCGCTTCTTCCTTAGGCTTAACTTCCTCCACGAGCTTAGTTTCGTCCTTAGGCTTCGCTGCTTCCTTGGGTTTCGCTTCTTCCTTGGGTCTCACATCTTCCTTGGGCTTCACTTCTTCCTTAGGTTTAACTTCCTCCATGACCTTAGTCTCGTCCTTAGGCTTCGCTGCTTCTTTCGGTTTCACTTCTTCCTTAGGTTTAACCTCGTCTTTAATCTTGTCCTTCATGAGTTTCTCCTCTTCCTTAGGCTTCTGATCCTCCTTTCGCTTAACCTCCTGTTCAAGCGTTGGCTGTATTTTAACCTTCTTCTTCGGAGCCATTTTTACGGAAGCGAAAATGGATTGGATGACATTTGTAATAAGATCGATCTCAAGACCAGAAATTTCCTCCTTCTTCGACAGAGCAGCCTTTATCGTTGCTGTTTCTTGCATGGTCTTCTCCACCTTTTTGGACTTGACCTCCTCTTTCGGTTTCACTTCTTCCTTGGGCTTCACTTCTTCCTTAGGTTTAACTTCTTCCATGACCTTAGCCTCTTCCTTAGGCTTCGCTGCTTCTTTGGGTTTCACTTCTTCCTTGGGCTTCGCTTCTTCCTTAGGCTTAACTTCCTCCACGAGCTTAGTCTCGTCCTTAGGCTTCGCTGCTTCCTTGGGTTTCGCTTCTTCCTTGGGTCTCACATCTTCCTTGGGCTTCACTTCTTCCTTAGGTTTAACTTCCTCTATGACCTTAGTCTCGTCCTTAGGCTTCGCTACTTCCTTGGGCTTCGCAGCTTCTTTAGGTTTCACTTCTTCCTTGGGCTTCACTTCTTCCTTAGGCTTAACTTTCTCCACGACCTTAGTCTCGTCCTCAGGCTTCGCTGCTTTCTTGGGTTTCGCTTCTTCCTTGGGTCTCACATCTTCCTTGGGCTTCTCTTCTTCCTTAGGTTTAACTTCTTCCATGAACTTAGCCTCTTCCTTAGGCTTCGCTGCTTCCTTGGGTTTCGCTTCTTCCTTGGGTCTCACATCTTCCTTGGGCTTCGCTTCTTCCTTGGGTTTAACTTCTTCCATGACCGTAGCCTCTTCCTTAGGCTTCGCTGCTTCTTTGGGTTTCACTTCTTCCTTGGGTTTCACTTCTTCCTTAGGCTTAACTTCCTCCACGACCTTAGTCTCGTCCTTAGGCTTCGCTACTTCTTTGGGCTTCGCTTCTTCCTTAGGTCTCACATCTTCCTTGGGCTTCACTTCTTCCTTAGGTTTAACTTTCTCCACGACCTTAGTCTCGTCCTCAGGCTTCGCTGCTTTCTTAGGTTTCGATTCTTCCGTGGGCTTCGCAGCTTCCTTGGGCTTCACTTCTTCCTTAAGTTTAACTTCCTCCACGACCTTAGTCTCGTCCTCAGGTTTCGCTGCTTGCTTAGGCTTCGCTGCTTCTTTGGGTTTCACTTCTTCCTTGAGCTTCGCTTCTTCCTTAGGTTTAACTTTCTCCACGACCTTAGTCTCGTCCTCAGGTTTCGCTGCTTCCTTGGGTTTCGCTTCTTCCTTGGGTTTCACCTCTTCCTTGGACTTCGCTTCTTTCTTAGGCTTAGCTTCCTCCACGACCTTTGTCTCGTCCTCAGGCTTCGCTGCTTCCGTAGGCTTCGCTGCTTCTTTCGGTTTCACTTCTTCCTTGGGCTTCACTTCTTCCTTAGGCTTAACTTCCTCCATGACCTTAGTCTCGTCCTTAGGCTTCGCTGCTTCTTTGGGTTTCACTTCTTCCTTAGGTTTAACCTCGTCTTTAATCTTGTCCTCCATGAGTTTCTCCTCTTCCTTAGGCTTCTGATCCTCCTTTCGCTTAACCTCCTGTTCAAGCGTTGGCTGTGCTTTAACCTTCTTCTTCGGAGCCATTTTCACGGAAGCGGAAATGGATTGGATGACATTTGTAATAAGATCGATCTCAAGACCAGAAATCTCCTCCTTCTTTGACAGAGCAGCTTTTATCTTTGCTGTTTCTTCCATGCCCTGCTCCACCTTTTTGGATTTGAACTCCTGTTTCTGTTTCACTTCGTCCTTAGGCTTCGCTTCTTCCTTGGGTTTAACTTCCTCCACGAGCTTAGTCTCCTCCTTAGGCTTCGCAGCATCTTTGGGTTTCACTTCTTCCTTGGGCTTCACTTCTTCCTTAGGTTTAACTTCTTCCATGACCTTAGCCTCTTCCTTAGGCTTCGCTGCTTCTTTGGGTTTCACTTCTTCCTTGGGCTTCGCTTCTTCCTTAGGCTTAACTTCCTCCACGAGCTTAGTCTCGTCCTTAGGCTTCGCTGCTTCCTTGGGTTTGGCTTCTTCCTTGGGTCTCACATCTTCCTTGGGCTTCGCTTCTTCCTTAGGTTTAACTTCTTCCATGACCTTAGTCTCGTCCTTAGGCTTCGCTGCTTCTTTGGGTTTCACTTCTTCCTTAGGTTTAACCTCGTCTTTAATCTTGTCCTCCATGAGTTTCTCCTCTTCCTTAGGCTTCTGATCCTCCTTTCGCTTAACCTCCTGTTCAAGCGTTGGCTGTACTTTAACCTTCTTCTTCGGAGCCATTTTCACGGAAGCGGAAATGGATTGGATGACATTTGTAATAAGATCGATCTCAAGACCAGAAATCTCCTCCTTCTTTGACAGAGCAGCTTTTATCTTTGCTGTTTCTTCCATGCCCTGCTCCACCTTTTTGGATTTGAACTCCTGTTTCTGTTTCACTTCGTCCTTAGGCTTCGCTTCTTCCTTGGGTTTAACTTCCTCCACGAGCTTAGTCTCCTCCTTAGGCTTCGCAGCATCTTTGGGTTTCACTTCTTCCTTGGGCTTCACTTCTTCCTTAGGTTTAACTTCTTCCATGACCTTAGCCTCTTCCTTAGGCTTCGTTGCTTCTTTGGGTTTCACTTCTTCCTTGGGCTTCGCTTCTTCCTTAGGCTTAACTTCCTCCACGAGCTTAGTCTCGTCCTTAGGCTTCGCTGCTTCCTTGGGTTTCGCTTCTTCCTTGGGTCTCACATCTTCCTTGGGCTTCACTTCTTCCTTAGGTTTAACTTCCTCTATGACCTTAGTCTCGTCCTTAGGCTTCGCTACTTCCTTGGGCTTCGCTTCTTCCTTGGGTATCACATCTTCCTTGGGCTTCACTTCTTCCTTAAGTTTAACTTCCTCCACGACCTTAGTCTCGTCCTCAGGTTTCGCTGCTTCCTTAGGCTTCGCTGCTTCTTTGGGTTTCACTTCTTCCTTGGGCTTCGCTTCTTCCTTAGGCTTAACTTCCTCCACGAGCTTAGTCTCGTCCTTAGGCTTCGCTGCTTCCTTGGGTTTCGCTTCTTCCTTGGGTTTCACCTCTTCCTTGGGCTTCGCTTCTTTCTTAGGCTTAGCATCCTCCACGACCTTGGTCTCGTCCTTAGGCTTCGCTACTTCCTTGGGCTTCGCTTCTTCCTTGGGTCTCACATCTTCCTTGGGCTTCACTTCTTCCTTAGGTTTAACTTCCTCCATGACCTTAGCCTCGTCCTTTGGCTTCGCTGCTTCTTTCGGTTTCACTTCTTCCTTAGGTTTAACCTCGTCTTTAATCTTGTCCTCCATGAGTTTCTCCTCTTCATTGGGCTTCTGATCCTCCTTTCGCATAACCTCCTGTTCAAGCGTTGGCTGTACTTTAACCTTCTTTTTCGGAGCCATTTTTACGGAAGCGAAAAGGGATTGGATGACATTTTTAATAAGTTCGACCTCAAGACCAGAAATTTCCTCCTTCTTCGACAGAGCAGCCTTTATCGTTGCTGTTTCTTCCATGGTCTTCTCCACCTTTTTGGACTTGACCTCCTCTATCGGTTTCACCTCGTCCTTAGGCTTCGCTTCTTCCTTGGGTTTCGATTCATCCTTGGGCTTCGCAGTTTCCTTAGTCTTAACTTCTTCCTTAGGTTTAACTTCCTCCATGACCTTAGTCTCCTCCTTAGGCATCGCTGCTTCCTTAGGCTTCGCTTCTTCCTTGGTTCTCACATCTTCCTTGGGCTTCGCTTCTTCCTTAGGTTTAACTTCTTCCATGACCTTAGCCTCTTCCTTAGGCTTCGCTGCTTCTTTGGGTTTCACTTCTTCCTTGGGTTTCACTTCTTCCTTAGGCTTAACTTCCTCCACGACCTTAGTCTCGTCCTTAGGCTTCGCTACTTCCTTGGGCTTCGCTTCTTCCTTGGGTCTCACATCTTCCTTGGGCTTCACTTCTTCCTTAGGCTTAACTTTCTCCACGACCTTAGTCTCGTCCTCAGGCTTCGCTGCTTTCTTAGGTTTCGATTCTTCCGTGGGCTTCGCAGCTTCCTTGGGCTTCACTTCTTCCTTAAGTTTAACTTCCTCCACGACCTTAGTCTCGTCCTCAGGCTTCGCTGCTTCCTTAGGCTTCGCTGCTTCTTTGGGTTTCACTTCTTCCTTGGGCTTCGCTTCTTCCTTAGGCTTAACTTCTTCCTTGGGTCTCACATCTTCCTTGGGCTTCACTTCTTCCTTAGGTTTAACTTCCTCCATGACCTTAGCCTCGTCCTTAGGCTTCGCTGCTTCTTTCGGTTTCACTTCTTCCTTAGGTTTAACCTCGTCTTTAATCTTGTCCTCCATGAGTTTCTCCTCTTCCTTAGGCTTCTGATCCTCCTTTCGCATAACCTCCTGTTCAAGCGTTGGCTGTACTTTAACCTTCTTCTTCGGAGCCATTTTTACGGAAGCGAAAACGGATTGGATGACATTTGTAATAAGATCGATCTCAAGACCAGAAATTTCCTTCTTCTTCGACAGAGCAGCCTTTATCGTTGCTGTTTCTTCCATGGTCTTCTCCACCTTTTTGGACTTGACCTCCTCTTTCGGTTTCACCTCGTCCTTAGGCTTCGCTTCTTCCTTGGGTTTCGATTCATCCTTGGGCTTCGCAGCTTCCTTGGGCTTCGCTTCTTCCTTGGGTCTCACATCTTCCTTAGGCATCACTTCTTCCTTAGGTTTAACTTCCTCCATCACCTTAGTCTCCCCCTTAGGCTTCGCAGCGTCTCTGGGTTTCACTTCTTCCTTGGGCTTCAATTCTTCCTTAGGCTTAACTTCCTCCACGACCTTAGTCTCTTCCTTAGGCTTCGGCTCCTCCTTTCGCTTAACCTCTTGTTCAAGCGTTGGCTGTAGTTTAGCCTTCTTCTTCGTAGCCATTTTTACGGATGTGAAAATGGATTGGATGCCATTTGTAATAATATTGATCTCAAGACCAGAAATCTCCTCTTTCTTTGACAGAGCAGCTTTTACCTTTGCTGTTTCTTCCATGACCTTCTCAATCTTTTTGGACTTTGTCTCCTTCGGTTTTGTCCCTGCACCAGGCTTGACCTCCTCAGCTTTCCTCGCCTCTTCAGTAGGCATCACATCTTCAATTGCCTTTACCTCTTCTTTCACCATCTTCTTCCCAACTTCTCTTGCCGCTGTGGAGACGATTTCATAGGAGCTAGTAATTAGGTCAATGTCCAGCCCAGACAATTCCTCTGTCTTCCTCAGAACAGCTTCGATGAGTGTGCTCTCTTCCGAAGTCTTCTCAAGCAGTTGTTTTGTGACCTCCTCAGCGATTTTCGGCTCACGCTCGGTCTTCTCCTCTTCGGCAGGCTTGTGTTCCTTCCCAAGTTTTGCCACTTCAGCGGGTTTCACCTCTTCAGAAGGCTTGAGTTCCTCTTCATGTTTCACCTCTTCAGCAGGTTTCACCACTTCAACGGGTTTCACCTCTTCAGCGAGTTTCACCTCTTCAGTAGGCTTGAGTTCCTTGTGAAGTTCCGCCACTTCAGCGGGTTTCACCTCTCCAGAAGGCTTGAGTTCCTCTTCATGTTTCACCTCTTCAGCAGGTTTCACGTCTTCAGCAGGCTTCAGTTCCTGCTCAAGTTTTACCACTTCAACGGGTTTCACCTCTTCAGCGAGTTTCACCTCTTCAGCAGGCTTGAGTTCCTTGTGAAGTTCCGCCACTTCAGCGGGTTTCACCTCTTCAGAAGGCTTGAGTTCCTCTTCATGTTTCACCTCTTCAGCAGGTTTCACCACTTCAACGGGTTTCACCTCTTCAGCGAGTTTCACCTCTTCAGTAGGCTTGAGTTCCTTATGAAGTTCCGCCACTTCAGCGGGTTTCACCTCTTCAGAAGGCTTGAGTTCCTCTTCATGTTTCACCTCTCCAGCAGGTTTCACCTCTTCAGCGGGTTTGAGATCCTCCTCACGTTCCACCTTCTCAGCGGGTTCCACGTCTTCAGCAGGCTTCAGTTCCTCCACAAGTTTCACCACTTCAACGGGTTTCATCTCTTCAGCGAGTTCCACCTCTTCAGAAGGCTTGAGTTCCTCTTCAGCGGGTTTCACCTCTTCAGCGGGTTTCACCTCTTCAGCGGGTTTCACGTCTTCAGTAGGCATCACATCTTCAATTGCCCTTACCTCTTCTTTCACCATCTTCTTTCCAACTTCTCTTGCCGCTGTGGAGACAAATTCATAGGGGCTAGTAATTAGGTCAATCTCCAGCCCAGACAATTCCTCTGTCTTCCTCAGCACAGCTTCGATGAGTGTGCTCTCTTCCGAAATCTTCTCAAGCAGCTGTACTGTGATCTCCTCTGCGATTTTTGGCCCAGGTTCAGCCTTCACCTCTTCAGAAGGCTCTTCATGTTTCACCTCTGCAGCAGGTTTCACCTCTTCAGCGGGTTTGAGTACCTCCTCACGTTTCACCTTTTCAGCGGGTTTCACGTCTTCATAGGGTTTCTCCTCTTCAGCGGGTTTCACCTCTTCAGAAGGCTTGAGTTCCTCTTCATGTTTCACCTCTTCAGTAGGCATCACATCTTCAATTGCCCTTACCTCTTCTTTCACCATCTTCTTTCCAACTTCTCTTGCCGCTGTGGAGACAAATTCATAGGGGCTAGTAATTAGGTCAATCTCCAGCCCAGACAATTCCTCTGTCTTCCTCAGCACAGCTTCGATGAGTGTGCTCTCTTCCGAAATCTTCTCAAGCAGCTGTACTGTGATCTCCTCTGCGATTTTTGGCCCAGGTTCAGCCTTCACCTCTTCAGAAGGCTTGAGTTCCTCTTCATGTTTCACCTCTGCAGCAGGTTTCACCTCTTCAGCGGGTTTCACCTCTTCAGAAGGCTTGAGTTCCTCTTCATGTTTCACCACTTCAGTAGGCATCACATCTTCAATTGCCCTTACCTCTTCTTTCACCATCTTCTTTCCAACTTCTCTTGCCGCTGTGGAGACAAATTCATAGGGGCTAGTAATTAGGTCAATCTCCAGCCCAGACAATTCCTCTGTCTTCCTCAGCACAGCTTCGATGATTGTGCTCTCTTCCGAAATCTTCTCAAGCAGCTGTACTGTGATCTCCTCTGCGATTTTTGGCCCAGGTTCAGCCTTCACCTCTTCAGAAGGCTTGAGTTCCTCTTCATGTTCCACCTCTCCAGCAGGTTTCACCCCTTCAGCGGGTTTGAGTTCCTCCTCACGTTTCACCTTTTCAGCGGGTTTCACCTTTTCAGCGGGTTTCACCTCTTCAGCGGGCTTCACCTCTTCAGTAGGCTTGAGTTCCTTGTGAAGTTCCGCCACATCAGCGGGTTTCACCTCTTCAGAAGGCTTGAGTTCCTCTTCATGTTTCACCTCTTCAGCAGGTTTCACATCTTCAACTGCCTTTACCTCTTCTTTCACCATTTTCTTTCCAACTTCTCTTGCCGCTGTGGAGACAAATTCATAGGGGCTAGTAATTAGGTCAATCTCCAGCCCAGACAATTCCTCTGTCTTCCTCAGCACAGCTTCGATGAGTGTGCTCTCTTCCGAAATCTTCTCAAGCAGCTGTACTGTGATCTCCTCTGCGATTTTCGGCCCAGGTTCAGCCTTCACCTCTTCAGAAGGCTTGAGTTCCTCTTCATGTTTCACCTCTCCAGCAGGTTTCAACTCTTCAGCGGGTTTGAGTTCCTCCTCACATTTCACCTCTTCAGCAGGTTTCACATCTTCAACTGCCTTTACCTCTTCTTTCACCATTTTCTTTCCAACTTCTCTTGCCACTGTGGAGACAAATTCATAGGGGCTAGTAATTAGGTCAATCTCCAGCCCAGACAATTCCTCTGTCTTCCTCAGCACAGCTTCGATGAGAGTGCTCTCTTCCGAAATCTTCTCAAGCAGCTGTACTGTGATCTCCTCTGCGATTTTTGGCCCAGGTTCAGCCTTCACCTCTTCAGAAGGCTTGAGTTCCTCTTCATGTTTCACCTCTCCAGCAGGTTTCACCTCTTCAGCGGGTTTGAGTTCCTCCTCACGTTTCACCTTTTCAGCGGGTTTCACCTCTTCAGCGGGCTTCACCTCTTCAGTAGGCTTGAGTTCCTTGTGAAGCTCCGCCACTTCAGCGGGTTTCACCTCTTCAGCGGGCTTCACCTCTTCAGTAGGCTTGAGTTCCTTGTGAAGTTCCGCCACATCAGCGGGTTTCACCTCTTCAGAAGGCTTGAGTTCCTCTTCATGTTTCACCTCTTCAGCAGGTTTCACCACTTCAACGGGTTTCACCTCTTCAGCGAGTTTCACCTCTTCAGTAGGCTTGAGTTCCTTGTGAAGTTCCGCCACTTCAGCGGGTTTCACCTCTCCAGAAGGCTTGAGTTCCTCTTCATGTTTCACCTCTTCAGCAGGTTTCACGTCTTCAGCAGGCTTCAGTTCCTCCTCAAGTTTTACCACTTCAACGGGTTTCACCTCTTCAGCGAGTTTCACCTCTTCAGCAGGCTTGAGTTCCTTGTGAAGTTCCGCCACTTCAGCGGGTTTCACCTCTTCAGAAGGCTTGAGTTCCTCTTCATGTTTCACCTCTTCAGCAGGTTTCACCACTTCAACGGGTTTCACCTCTTCAGCGAGTTTCACCTCTTCAGTAGGCTTGAGTTCCTTATGAAGTTCCGCCACTTCAGCGGGTTTCACCTCTTCAGAAGGCTTGAGTTCCTCTTCATGTTTCACCTCTCCAGCAGGTTTCACCTCTTCAGCGGGTTTGAGATCCTCCTCACGTTCCACCTTCTCAGTGGGTTCCACGTCTTCAGCGGGCTTCAGTTCCTCCACAAGTTTCACCACTTCAACGGGTTTCATCTCTTCAGCGAGTTCCACCTCTTCAGAAGGCTTGAGTTCCTCTTCAGCGGGTTTCACCTCTTCAGCGGGTTTCACGTCTTCAGTAGGCATCACATCTTCAATTGCCCTTACCTCTTCTTTCACCATCTTCTTTCCAACTTCTCTTGCCGCTGTGGAGACAAATTCATAGGGGCTAGTAATTAGGTCAATCTCCAGCCCAGACAATTCCTCTGTCTTCCTCAGCACAGCTTCGATGAGTGTGCTCTCTTCCGAAATCTTCTCAAGCAGCTGTACTGTGATCTCCTCTGCGATTTTTGGCCCAGGTTCAGCCTTCACCTCTTCAGAAGGCTCTTCATGTTTCACCTCTGCAGCAGGTTTCACCTCTTCAGCGGGTTTGAGTACCTCCTCACGTTTCACCTTTTCAGCGGGTTTCACGTCTTCATAGGGTTTCTCCTCTTCAGCGGGTTTCACCTCTTCAGAAGGCTTGAGTTCCTCTTCATGTTTCACCTCTTCAGTAGGCATCACATCTTCAATTGCCCTTACCTCTTCTTTCACCATCTTCTTTCCAACTTCTCTTGCCGCTGTGGAGACAAATTCATAGGGGCTAGTAATTAGGTCAATCTCCAGCCCAGACAATTCCTCTGTCTTCCTCAGCACAGCTTCGATGAGTGTGCTCTCTTCCGAAATCTTCTCAAGCAGCTGTACTGTGATCTCCTCTGCGATTTTTGGCCCAGGTTCAGCCTTCACCTCTTCAGAAGGCTTGAGTTCCTCTTCATGTTTCACCTCTGCAGCACGTTTCACCTCTTCAGCGGGTTTCACCTCTTCAGAAGGCTTGAGTTCCTCTTCATGTTCCACCTCTCCAGCAGGTTTCACCCCTTCAGCGGGTTTGAGTTCCTCCTCACGTTTCACCTTTTCAGCGGGTTTCACCTTTTCAGCGGGTTTCACCTCTTCAGCGGGCTTCACCTCTTCAGTAGGCTTGAGTTCCTTGTGAAGTTCCGCCACATCAGCGGGTTTCACCTCTTCAGAAGGCTTGAGTTCCTCTTCATGTTTCACCTCTTCAGCAGGTTTCACATCTTCAACTGCCTTTACCTCTTCTTTCACCATTTTCTTTCCAACTTCTCTTGCCGCTGTGGAGACAAATTCATAGGGGCTAGTAATTAGGTCAATCTCCAGCCCAGACAATTCCTCTGTCTTCCTCAGCACAGCTTCGATGAGTGTGCTCTCTTCCGAAATCTTCTCAAGCAGCTGTACTGTGATCTCCTCTGCGATTTTCGGCCCAGGTTCAGCCTTCACCTCTTCAGAAGGCTTGAGTTCCTCTTCATGTTTCACCTCTCCAGCAGGTTTCAACTCTTCAGCGGGTTTGAGTTCCTCCTCACATTTCACCTCTTCAGCAGGTTTCACATCTTCAACTGCCTTTACCTCTTCTTTCACCATTTTCTTTCCAACTTCTCTTGCCACTGTGGAGACAAATTCATAGGGGCTAGTAATTAGGTCAATCTCCAGCCCAGACAATTCCTCTGTCTTCCTCAGCACAGCTTCGATGAGAGTGCTCTCTTCCGAAATCTTCTCAAGCAGCTGTACTGTGATCTCCTCTGCGATTTTTGGCCCAGGTTCAGCCTTCACCTCTTCAGAAGGCTTGAGTTCCTCTTCATGTTTCACCTCTCCAGCAGGTTTCACCTCTTCAGCGGGTTTGAGACCCTCCTCACGTTTCACCTTCTCAGCGGGTTCCACGTCTTCAACAGGCTTCAGTTCCTCCACAAGTTTCACCACTTCAACGGGTTTCACCTCTCCAGCAGGTTTCACCTCTTCAGCGGGTTTGAGTTCCTCCTCACGTTTCACCTTTTCAGCGGGTTTCACCTCTTCAGCGGGCTTGGGTTCCTTGTGAAGTTCCGCCACTTCAGCGGGTTTCACCTCTTCAGAAGGCTTGAGTTCCTCTTCATGTTTCACCTCTCCAGCAGGTTTCACCTCTTCAGCGGGTTTGAGTTCCTCCTCACGTTTCACCTTTTCAGCGGGTTTCACCTCTTCAGCGGGCTTCACCTCTTCAGTAGGCTTGAGTTCCTTGTGAAGCTCCGCCACTTCAGCGGGTTTCACCTCTTCAGCGGGCTTCACCTCTTCAGTAGGCTTGAGTTCCTTGTGAAGTTCCGCCACATCAGCGGGTTTCACCTCTTCAGAAGGCTTGAGTTCCTCTTCATGTTTCACCTCTCCAGCAGGTTTCACCTCTTCAACTGCCTTTACCTCTTCTTTCACCATCTTCTTTCCAACTTCTCTTGCCGCTGTGGAGACAAGTTCATAGGGGCTAGTAATTAGGTCAATCTCCAGCCCAGACAATTCCTCTGTCTTCCTCAGCACAGCTTCGATGAGAGTGCTCTCTTCCGAAATCTTCTCAAGCAGCTGTACTGTGATCTCCTCTGCGATTTTTGGCCCAGGATCAGCCTTCACCTCTTCAGAAGGCTTGAGTTCCTCTTCATGTTTCACCTCTCCAGCGGGTTCCACGTCTTCAGCAGGCTTCAGTTCCTCCACAAGTTTCACCACTTCAACGGGTTTCACCTCTCCAGCAGGTTTCACCTCTTCAGCGGGTTTGAGTTCCTCCTCAAGTTTCACCTTTTCAGCGGGTTTCACCTCCTCAGCGGGCTTCACCTCTTCAGTAGGCTTGGGTTCCTTGTGAAGTTCCGCCACTTCAGCGGGTTTCACCTCTTCAGAAGGCTTGAGTTCCTCTTCATGTTTCACCTCTTCAGCAGGTTTTACATCTTCAACTGCCTTTACCTCTTCTTTCACCATCTTCTTTCCAACTTCTCTTGCCGCTGTGGAGACAAGTTCATAGGGGCTAGTAATTAGGTCAATCTCCAGCCCAGACAATTCCTCTGTCTTCCTCAGCACAGCTTCGATGAGAGTGCTCTCTTCCGAAATCTTCTCAAGCAGCTGTACTGTGATCTCCTCTGCGATTTTTGGCCCAGGTTCAGCCTTCACCTCTTCAGAAGGCTTGAGTTCCTCTTCATGTTTCACCTCTCCAGCAGGTTTCACCTCTTCAGCGGGTTTGAGACCCTCCTCACGTTTCACCTTCTCAGCGGGTTCCACGTCTTCAGCAGGCTTCAGTTCCTCCACAAGTTTCACCACTTCAACGGGTTTCACCTCTCCAGCAGGTTTCACCTCTTCAGCGGGTTTGAGTTCCTCCTCACGTTTCACCTTTTCAGCGGGTTTCACCTCTTCAGCGGGCTTGGGTTCCTTGTGAAGTTCCGCCACTTCAGCGGGTTTCACCTCTTCAGAAGGCTTGAGTTCCTCTTCATGTTTCACCTCTCCAGCAGGTTTCACCTCTTCAGCGGGTTTGAGTTCCTCCTCACGTTTCACCTTTTCAGCGGGTTTCACCTCTTCAGCGGGCTTCACCTCTTCAGTAGGCTTGAGTTCCTTGTGAAGCTCCGCCACTTCAGCGGGTTTCACCTCTTCAGCGGGCTTCACCTCTTCAGTAGGCTTGAGTTCCTTGTGAAGTTCCGCCACATCAGCGGGTTTCACCTCTTCAGAAGGCTTGAGTTCCTCTTCATGTTTCACCTCTCCAGCAGGTTTCACCTCTTCAACTGCCTTTACCTCTTCTTTCACCATCTTCTTTCCAACTTCTCTTGCCGCTGTGGAGACAAGTTCATAGGGGCTAGTAATTAGGTCAATCTCCAGCCCAGACAATTCCTCTGTCTTCCTCAGCACAGCTTCGATGAGAGTGCTCTCTTCCGAAATCTTCTCAAGCAGCTGTACTGTGATCTCCTCTGCGATTTTTGGCCCAGGATCAGCCTTCACCTCTTCAGAAGGCTTGAGTTCCTCTTCATGTTTCACCTCTCCAGCGGGTTCCACGTCTTCAGCAGGCTTCAGTTCCTCCACAAGTTTCACCACTTCAACGGGTTTCACCTCTCCAGCAGGTTTCACCTCTTCAGCGGGTTTGAGTTCCTCCTCAAGTTTCACCTTTTCAGCGGGTTTCACCTCCTCAGCGGGCTTCACCTCTTCAGTAGGCTTGGGTTCCTTGTGAAGTTCCGCCACTTCAGCGGGTTTCACCTCTTCAGAAGGCTTGAGTTCCTCTTCATGTTTCACCTCTTCAGCAGGTTTTACATCTTCAACTGCCTTTACCTCTTCTTTCACCATCTTCTTTCCAACTTCTCTTGCCGCTGTGGAGACAAGTTCATAGGGGCTAGTAATTAGGTCAATCTCCAGCCCAGACAATTCCTCTGTCTTCCTCAGCACAGCTTCGATGAGAGTGCTCTCTTCCGAAATCTTCTCAAGCAGCTGTACTGTGATCTCCTCTGCGATTTTTGGCCCAGGATCTGCCTTCATGTCTTCAGAAGGCTTGAGTTCCTCTTCATGTTTCACCTCTCCAGCGGGTTCCACGTCTTCAGCAGGCTTCAGTTCCTCCACAAGTTTCACCACTTCAACGGGATTCACCTCTCCAGCAGGTTTCACCTCTTCAGCGGGTTTGAGTTCCTCCTCACGTTTCACCTTTTCAGCGGGTTTCACCTCTTCAGCGGGCTTCACCTCTTCAGTAGGCTTGAGTTCCTTGTGAAGCTCCGCCACTTCAGCGGGTTTCACCTCTTCAGCGGGCTTCACCTCTTCAGTAGGCTTGAGTTCCTTGTGAAGTTCCGCCACATCAGCGGGTTTCACCTCTTCAGAAGGCTTGAGTTCCTCTTCATGTTTCACCTCTCCAGCAGGTTTCACCTCTTCAACTGCCTTTACCTCTTCTTTCACCATCTTCTTTCCAACTTCTCTTGCCGCTGTGGAGACAAGTTCATAGGGGCTAGTAATTAGGTCAATCTCCAGCCCAGACAATTCCTCTGTCTTCCTCAGCACAGCTTCGATGAGAGTGCTCTCTTCCGAAATCTTCTCAAGCAGCTGTACTGTGATCTCCTCTGCGATTTTTGGCCCAGGATCAGCCTTCACCTCTTCAGAAGGCTTGAGTTCCTCTTCATGTTTCACCTCTCCAGCGGGTTCCACGTCTTCAGCAGGCTTCAGTTCCTCCACAAGTTTCACCACTTCAACGGGTTTCACCTCTCCAGCAGGTTTCACCTCTTCAGCGGGTTTGAGTTCCTCCTCAAGTTTCACCTTTTCAGCGGGTTTCACCTCCTCAGCGGGCTTCACCTCTTCAGTAGGCTTGGGTTCCTTGTGAAGTTCCGCCACTTCAGCGGGTTTCACCTCTTCAGAAGGCTTGAGTTCCTCTTCATGTTTCACCTCTTCAGCAGGTTTTACATCTTCAACTGCCTTTACCTCTTCTTTCACCATCTTCTTTCCAACTTCTCTTGCCGCTGTGGAGACAAGTTCATAGGGGCTAGTAATTAGGTCAATCTCCAGCCCAGACAATTCCTCTGTCTTCCTCAGCACAGCTTCGATGAGAGTGCTCTCTTCCGAAATCTTCTCAAGCAGCTGTACTGTGATCTCCTCTGCGATTTTTGGCCCAGGATCTGCCTTCATGTCTTCAGAAGGCTTGAGTTCCTCTTCATGTTTCACCTCTCCAGCGGGTTCCACGTCTTCAGCAGGCTTCAGTTCCTCCACAAGTTTCACCACTTCAACGGGATTCACCTCTCCAGCAGGTTTCACCTCTTCAGCGGGTTTGAGTTCCTCCTCACGTTTCACCTTTTCAGCGGGTTTCACCTCTCCAGCAGGTTTCACCTCTTCAGCGGGTTTGAGTTCCTTGTGAAGTTCCGCCACTTCAGCGGGTTTCACCTCTTCAGAAGGCTTGAGTTCCTCTTCAAGTTTCACCTCTTCAGCAGGTTTCACATCTTCAACTGCCTTTACCTCTTCTTTCACCATCTTCTTTCCAACTTCTCTTGCCGCTGTGGAGACAAGTTCATAGGGGCTAGTAATTAGGTCAATCTCCAGCCCAGACAATTCCTCTGTCTTCCTCAGCACGGCTTCGATGAGTGTGCTCTCTTCAGAAATCTTCTCAAGCAGCTGTACTGTGATCTCCTCTGCGATTTTTGGCCCAGGATCAGCCTTCACCTCTTCAGAAGGCTTGAGTTCCTCTTCATGTTTCACCTCTCCAGCGCGTTCCACGTCTTCAGCGGGTTTGAGTTCCTCCTCACGTTTCACCTTTTCAGCGGGTTTCACCTCTTCAGCGGGCTTGGGTTCCTTGTGAAGTTCCGCCACTTCAGCGGGTTTCACCTCTTCAGAAGGCTTGAGTTCCTCTTCATGTTTCACCTCTCCAGCAGGTTTCACCTCTTCAGCGGGTTTGAGTTCCTCCTCACGTTTCACCTTTTCAGCGGGTTTCACCTCTTCAGCGGGCTTCACCTCTTCAGTAGGCTTGAGTTCCTTGTGAAGCTCCGCCACTTCAGCGGGTTTCACCTCTTCAGCGGGCTTCACCTCTTCAGTAGGCTTGAGTTCCTTGTGAAGTTCCGCCACATCAGCGGGTTTCACCTCTTCAGAAGGCTTGAGTTCCTCTTCATGTTTCACCTCTCCAGCAGGTTTCACCTCTTCAACTGCCTTTACCTCTTCTTTCACCATCTTCTTTCCAACTTCTCTTGCCGCTGTGGAGACAAGTTCATAGGGGCTAGTAATTAGGTCAATCTCCAGCCCAGACAATTCCTCTGTCTTCCTCAGCACAGCTTCGATGAGAGTGCTCTCTTCCGAAATCTTCTCAAGCAGCTGTACTGTGATCTCCTCTGCGATTTTTGGCCCAGGATCAGCCTTCACCTCTTCAGAAGGCTTGAGTTCCTCTTCATGTTTCACCTCTCCAGCGGGTTCCACGTCTTCAGCAGGCTTCAGTTCCTCCACAAGTTTCACCACTTCAACGGGTTTCACCTCTCCAGCAGGTTTCACCTCTTCAGCGGGTTTGAGTTCCTCCTCAAGTTTCACCTTTTCAGCGGGTTTCACCTCCTCAGCGGGCTTCACCTCTTCAGTAGGCTTGGGTTCCTTGTGAAGTTCCGCCACTTCAGCGGGTTTCACCTCTTCAGAAGGCTTGAGTTCCTCTTCATGTTTCACCTCTTCAGCAGGTTTTACATCTTCAACTGCCTTTACCTCTTCTTTCACCATCTTCTTTCCAACTTCTCTTGCCGCTGTGGAGACAAGTTCATAGGGGCTAGTAATTAGGTCAATCTCCAGCCCAGACAATTCCTCTGTCTTCCTCAGCACAGCTTCGATGAGAGTGCTCTCTTCCGAAATCTTCTCAAGCAGCTGTACTGTGATCTCCTCTGCGATTTTTGGCCCAGGATCTGCCTTCACCTCTTCAGAAGGCTTGAGTTCCTCTTCATGTTTCACCTCTCCAGCGGGTTCCACGTCTTCAGCAGGCTTCAGTTCCTCCACAAGTTTCACCACTTCAACGGGATTCACCTCTCCAGCAGGTTTCACCTCTTCAGCGGGTTTGAGTTCCTCCTCACGTTTCACCTTTTCAGCGGGTTTCACCTCTCCAGCAGGTTTCACCTCTTCAGCGGGTTTGAGTTCCTTGTGAAGTTCCGCCACTTCAGCGGGTTTCACCTCTTCAGAAGGCTTGAGTTCCTCTTCAAGTTTCACTTCTTCAGCAGGTTTCACATCTTCAACTGCCTTTACCTCTTCTTTCACCATTTTCTTTCCAACTTCTCTTGCCACTGTGGAGACAAATTCATAGGGGCTAGTAATTAGGTCAATCTCCAGCCCAGACAATTCCTCTGTCTTCCTCAGCACAGCTTCGATGAGAGTGCTCTCTTCCGAAATCTTCTCAAGCAGCTGTACTGTGATCTCCTCTGCGATTTTCGGCCCAGGTTCAGCCTTCACCTCTTCAGAAGGCTTGAGTTCCTCTTCATGTTTCACCTGTCCAGCAGGTTTCACCTCTTCAGCGGGTTTGAGACCCTCCTCACGTTTCACCTTCTCAGCGGGTTTCACCTCTTCAGCGGGCTTCACCTCTTCAGTAGGCTTGAGTTCCTTGTGAAGTTCCGCCACATCAGCGGGTTTCACCTCTTCAGAAGGCTTGAGTTCCTCTTCATGTTTCACCTCTCCAGCAGGTTTCACCTCTTCAGCGGGTTTGAGTTCCTTGTGAAGTTCCGCCACTTCAGCGGGTTTCACCTCTTCAGAAGGCTTGAGTTCCTCTTCAAGTTTCACCTCTTCAGCAGGTTTCACATCTTCAACTGCCTTTACCTCTTCTTTCACCATCTTCTTTCCAACTTCTCTTGCCGCTGTGGAGACAAGTTCATAGGGGCTAGTAATTAGGTCAATCTCCAGCCCAGACAATTCCTCTGTCTTCCTCAGCACAGCTTCGATGAGAGTGCTCTCTTCCGAAATCTTCTCAAGCAGCTGTACTGTGATCTCCTCTGCGATTTTTGGCCCAGGATCAGCCTTCACCTCTTGAGAAGGCTTGAGTTCCTCTTCATGTTTCACCTCTCCAGCAGGTTTCACCTCTTCAGCAGGCTTCAGTTCCTCCACAAGTTTCACCACTTCAACGGGTTTCACCTCTCCAGCGGGCTTCACCTCTTCAGTAGGCTTGAGTTCCTTGTGAAGTTCCGCCACTTCAGCGGGTTTCACCTCTTCAGCGGGCTTCACCTCTTCAGTAGGCTTGAGTTCCTTGTGAAGTTCCGCCACATCAGCGGGTTTCACCTCTTCAGAAGGCTTGAGTTCCTCTTCATGTTTCACCTCTTCAGCAGGTTTCACATCTTCAACTGCCTTTACCTCTTCTTTCACCATTTTCTTTCCAACTTCTCTTGCCGCTGTGGAGACAAATTCATAGGGGCTAGTAATTAGGTCAATCTCCAGCCCAGACAATTCCTCTGTCTTCCTCAGCACAGCTTCGAGGAGAGTGCTCTCTTCCGAAATCTTCTCAAGCAGCTGTACTGTGATCTCCTCTGCGATTTTTGGCCCAGGTTCAGCCTTCACCTCTTCAGAAGGCTTGAGTTCCTCTTCATGTTTCACCTCTCCAGCAGGTTTCACCTCTTCAGCGGGTTTGAGACCCTCCTCACGTTTCACCTTCTCAGCGGGTTCAACCTCTTCAGCAGGCTTCAGTTCCTCCACAAGTTTCACCACTTCAACGGGTTTCACCTCTCCAGCAGGTTTCACCTCTTCAGCGGGTTTGAGTTCCTCCTCACGTTTCACCTTTTCAGCGGGTTTCACCTCTTCAGCGGGCTTCACCTCTTCAGTAGGCTTGAGCTCCTTGTGAAGTTCCGCCACTTCAGCGGGTTTCACCTCTTCAGGGAGTTTCACCTCCTCAGAAGGCTTGAGTTCCTCTTCAGCGGGTTTCACCTCTTCAGAAGGCTTGAGTTCCTCTTCATGTTTCACCTCTTCAGCAGGTTTCACCTCTTCAACTGCCTTTACCTCTTCTTTCACCATCTTCTTTCCAACTTCTCTTGCCGCTGTGGAGAAAAGTTCATAGGGGCTAGTAATTAGGTCAATCTCCAGCCCAGACAATTCCTCTGTCTTCCTCAGCACAGCTTCGAGGAGAGTGCTCTCTTCCGAAATCTTCTCAAGCAGCTGTACTGTGATCTCCTCTGCGATTTTTGGCCCAGGTTCAGCCTTCACCTCTTCAGAAGGCTTGAGTTCCTCTTCATGTTTCACCTCTCCAGCAGGTTTCACCTCTTCAGCGGGTTTGAGACCCTCCTCACGTTTCACCTTCTCAGCGGGTTCAACCTCTTCAGCAGGCTTCAGTTCCTCCACAAGTTTCACCACTTCAACGGGTTTCACCTCTCCAGCAGGTTTCACCTCTTCAGCGGGTTTGAGTTCCTCCTCACGTTTCACCTTTTCAGCGGGTTTCACCTCTTCAGCGGGCTTCACCTCTTCAGTAGGCTTGAGCTCCTTGTGAAGTTCCGCCACTTCAGCGGGTTTCACCTCTTCAGGGAGTTTCACCTCCTCAGAAGGCTTGAGTTCCTCTTCAGCGGGTTTCACCTCTTCAGAAGGCTTGAGTTCCTCTTCATGTTTCACCTCTTCAGCAGGTTTCACCTCTTCAACTGCCTTTACCTCTTCTTTCACCATCTTCTTTCCAACTTCTCTTGCCGCTGTGGAGAAAAGTTCATAGGGGCTAGTAATTAGGTCAATCTCCAGCCCAGACAATTCCTCTGTCTTCCTCAGCACAGCTTCGATGAGAGTGCTCTCTTCCGAAATCTTCTCAAGCAGCTGTACTGTGATCTCCTCTGCGATTTTTGGCCCAGGATCAGCCTTCACCTCTTCAGAAGGCTTGAGTTCCTCTTCATGTTTCACCTGTCCAGCAGGTTTCACCTCTTCAGCGGGTTTGAGACCCTCCTCACGTTTCACCTTCTCAGCGGGTTCCACGTCTTCACCAGGCATCAGTTCCTCCACAAGTTTCACCACTTCAACGGGTTTCACCTCTCCAGCAGGTTTCACCTCTTCAGCGGGTTTGAGTTCCTCCTCACGTTTCACCTCTTCAGCGGGGTTCACCTCTTCAGTAGGCTTGGGTTCCTTGTGAAGTTCCGCCACTTCAGCGGGTTTCACCTCTTCAGAAGGCTTGAGTTCCTCTTCATGTTTCACCTCTTCAGCAGGTCTCACATCTTCAACTGCCTTTACCTCTTCTTTCACCATCTTCTTTCCAACTTCTCTTGCCGCTGTGGAGACAAGTTCATAGGGGCTAGTAATTAGGTCAATCTCCAGCCCAGACAATTCCTCTGTCTTCCTCAGCACAGCTTCGATGAGAGTGCTCTCTTCCGAAATCTTCTCAAGCAGCTGTACTGTGATCTCCTCTGCGATTTTTGGCCCAGGATCAGTCTTCACCTCTTCAGAAGGCTTGAGTTCCTCTTCATGTTTCACCTCTCCAGCAGGTTTCACCTCTTCAGCGGGTTTGAGACCCTCCTCACGTCTCACCTTCTCAGCGGGTTCCACGTCTTCAGCAGGCTTCAGTTCCTCCACAAGTTTCACCACTTCAACGGGTTTCACCTCTCCAGCAGGTTTCACCTCTTCAGCGGGTTTGAGTTCCTCCTCAAGTTTCACCTTTTCAGCGGATTTCACCTCTCCAGCGGGCTTCACCTCTTCAGTAGGCTTGTGTTCCTTGTGAAGTTCCGCCACTTCAGCGGGTTTCACCTCTTCAGAAGGCTTGAGTTCCTCTTCATGTTTCACCTCTTCAGCAGGTTTCACATCTTCAACTGCCTTTACCTCTTCTTTCACCATCTTCTTTCCAACTTCTCTTGCCGCTGTGGAGACAAGTTCATAGGGGCTAGTAATTAGGTCAATCTCCAGCCCAGACAATTCCTCTGTCTTCCTCAGCACAGCTTCGATGAGAGTGCTCTCTTCCGAAATCTTCTCAAGCAGCTGTACTGTGATCTCCTCTGCGATTTTTGACCCAGGATCAGCCTTCACCTCTTCAGAAGGCTTGAGTTCCTCTTCATGTTTCACCTCTCCAGCAGGTTTCACCTCTTCAGCGGGTTTGAGACCCTCCTCACGTTTCACCTTCTCAGCGGGTTCCACCCCTTCAGCAGGCTTCAGTTCCTCCACAAGTTTCACCACTTCAACGGGTTTCACCTCTCCAGCAGGTTTCACCTCTTCAGCGTGTTTGAGTTCCTCCTCACGTTTCACCTTTTCAGCGGGTTTCACCTCTTCAGCGGGCTTGGGTTCCTTGTGAAGTTCCGCCACTTCAGCGGGTTTCACCTCTTCAGAAGGCTTGAGTTCCTCTTCATGTTTCACCTCTTCAGCAGGTTTCACCTCTTCAACTGCCTTTACCTCTTCTTTCACCATCTTCTTTCCAACTTCTCTTGCCGCTGTGGAGACAAGTTCATAGGGGCTAGTAATTAGGTCAATCTCCAGCCCAGACAATTCCTCTGTCTTCCTCAGCACAGCTTCGATGAGAGTGCTCTCTTCCGAAATCTTCTCAAGCAGCTGTACTGTGATCTCCTCTGCGATTTTTGACCCAGGATCAGCCTTCACCTCTTCAGAAGGCTTGAGTTCCTCTTCATGTTTCACCTCTCCAGCAGGTTTCACCTCTTCAGCGGGTTTGAGACCCTCCTCACGTTTCACCTTCTCAGCGGGTTTCACCTCTCCAGCAGGTTTCACCTCTTCAGCGAGTTTGAGTTCCTCCTCACGTTTCACCTTTTCAGCGGGTTTCACCTCTTCAGCGGGCTTCACCTCTTCAGTAGGCTTGAGTTCCTTGTGAAGTTCCGCCACATCAGCGGGTTTCACCTCTTCAGAAGGCTTGAGTTCCTCTTCATGTTTCACCTCTTCAGCAGGTTTCACATCTTCAGCTGCCTTTACCTCTTCTTTCACCATTTTCTTTCCAACTTCTCTTGCCGCTGTGGAGACAAATTCATAGGGACTAGTAATTAGGTCAATCTCCAGCCCAGACAATTCCTCTGTCTTCCTCAGCACAGCTTCGATGAGTGTGCTCTCTTCCGAAATCTTCTCAAGCAGCTGTACTGTGATCTCCTCTGCGATTTTCGGCCCAGGTTCAGCCTTCACCTCTTCAGAAGGCTTGAGTTCCTCTTCATGTTTCACCTCTCCAGCAGGTTTCAACTCTTCAGCGGGTTTGAGTTCCTCCTCACGTTTCACCTCTTCAGCAGGTTTCACATCTTCAACTGCCTTTACCTCTTCTTTCACCATTTTCTTTCCAACTTCTCTTGCCGCTGTGGAGACAAATTCATAGGGGCTAGTAATTAGGTCAATCTCCAGCCCAGACAATTCCTCTGTCTTCCTCAGCACAGCTTCGATGAGAGTGCTCTCTTCCGAAATCTTCTCAAGCAGCTGTACTGTGATCTCCTCTGCGATTTTTGGCCCAGGTTCAGCCTTCACCTCTTCAGAAGGCTTGAGTTCCTCTTCATGTTTCACCTCTCCAGCAGGTTTCACCTCTTCAGCGGGTTTGAGACCCTCCTCACGTTTCACCTTCTCAGCGGGTTCCACGCCTTCAGCAGGCTTCAGTTCCTCCACAAGTTTCACCACTTCAACGGGTTTCACCTCTCCAGCAGGTTTCACCTCTTCAGCGAGTTTGAGTTCCTCCTCACGTTTCACCTTTTCAGCGGGTTTCACCTCTTCAGCGGGCTTGGGTTCCTTGTGAAGTTCCGCCACTTCAGCGGGTTTCACCTCTTCAGAAGGCTTGAGTTCCTCTTCATGTTTCACCTCTTCAGCAGGTTTCACCTCTTCAACTGCCTTTACCTCTTCTTTCACCATCTTCTTTCCAACTTCTCTTGCCGCTGTGGAGACAAGTTCATAGGGGCTAGTAATTAGGTCAATCTCCAGCCCAGACAATTCCTCTGTCTTCCTCAGCACAGCTTCGATGAGAGTGCTCTCTTCCGAAATCTTCTCAAGCAGCTGTACTGTGATCTCCTCTGCGATTTTTGGCCCAGGATCAGCCTTCACCTCTTCAGAAGGCTTGAGTTCCTCTTCATGTTTCACCTCTCCAGCAGGTTTCACCTCTTCAGCAGGCTTCAGTTCCTCCACAAGTTTCACCACTTCAACGGGTTTCACCTCTCCAGCAGGTTTCACCTCTTCAGCGGGTTTGAGTTCCTCCTCACGTTTCACCTTTTCAGCGGGTTTCACCTCTTCAGCGGGCTTCACCTCTTCAGTAGGCTTGAGCTCCTTGTGAAGTTCCGCCACTTCACCGGGTTTCACCTCTTCAGGGAGTTTCACCTCCTCAGAAGGCTTGAGTTCCTCTTCAGCGGGTTTCACCTCTTCAGAACGCTTGAGTTCCTCTTCATGTTTCACCTCTTCAGCAGGTTTCACATCTTCAATTGCCCTTACCTCTTCTTTCACCATCTTCTTTCCAACTTCTCTTGCCGCTGTGGAGACAAGTTCATAGGGGCTAGTAATTAGGTCAATCTCCAGCCCAGACAATTCCTCTGTCTTCCTCAGCACAGCTTCGATGAGAGTGCTCTCTTCCGAAATCTTCTCAAGCAGCTGTACTGTGATCTCCTCTGCGATTTTTGGCCCAGGATCAGCCTTCACCTCTTCAGAAGGCTTGAGTTCCTCTTCATGTTTCACCTCTCCAGCAGGTTTCACCTCTTCAGCAGGCTTCTGTTCCTCCACAAGTTTCACCACTTCAACGGGTTTCACCTCTCCAGCAGGTTTCACCTCTTCAGCGGGTTTGAGTTCCTCCTCACGTTTCACCTTTTCAGCGGGTTTCACCTCTTCAGCGGGCTTCACCTCTTCAGTAGGCTTGAGCTCCTTGTGAAGTTCCGCCACTTCACCGGGTTTCACCTCTTCAGGGAGTTTCACCTCCTCAGAAGGCTTGAGTTCCTCTTCAGCGGGTTTCACCTCTTCAGAACGCTTGAGTTCCTCTTCATGTTTCACCTCTTCAGCAGGTTTCACATCTTCAATTGCCCTTACCTCTTCTTTCACCATCTTCTTTCCAACTTCTCTTGCCGCTGTGGAGGCAAATTCATAGGGGCTAGTAATTAGGTCAATCTCCAGCCCAGACAATTCCTCTGTCTTCCTCAGCACAGCTTCTATGAGTGTGCTCTCTTCCGAAATCTTCTCAAGCAGCTGTACTGTGATCTCCTCTGCGATTTTTGGCCCAGGTTCAGCCTTCACCTCTTCAGAAGGCTTGAGTTCCTCTTCATGTTTCACCTCTCCAGCAGGTTTCACCTCTTCAGCGGGTTTGAGTTCCTCCTCACGTTTCACCTTTTCAGCGGGTTTCACCTCTTCAGCGGGCTTCACCTCTTCAGTAGGCTTGGGTTCCTTATGAAGTTCCGCCACTTCAGCGGGTTTCACCTCTTCAGAAGGCTTGAGTTCCTCTTCATGTTTCACCTCTTCAGCAGGTTTCACATCTTCAACTGCCTTTACCTCTTCTTTCACCATCTTCTTTCCAATTTCTCTCGCCGCCGTGGAGGCGAATTCATAGGGGCTAGTAATTAGGTCAATCTCCAGCCCATACAATTCCTCTGTCTTCCTCAGCACAGGTTCGATGAGTGTGCTCTCTTCCGAGATCTTCTCAAGCAGCTGTACTGTGATCTCCTCTGCGATTTTTGGCCCAGGTTCAGCCTTCACCTCTTCAGTAGGCTTGAGTTTCTTGTCAAGTTCCTCCACTTCAGCGGGCTCCACCTCTTCAGCAGGCTTCAGCTCCTCCTCAAGTTTCACCACTTCAGCGGATTTCACCTCTTCAATAGGCATGACCTCGCCAGGCTTCGGCTCCTGGATTGGTTTCTCGGTATCAGCGGGTTTCACCTCTGCAGCAGGCTTGACCTCCTCAGCTTTCCTCGCCTCTTCACTAGGCATCACCTCTTCAATTGCCTTTACCTCTTCTTTCACCATCTTCTTCCCAATTTCTCTTGCCGCCGTGGAGGCGAATTCATAGGGGCTAGTAATTAGGTCGATCTCCAGCCCAGACAATTCCTCTGTCTTCCTCAGCACAGCTTCGATGAGTGTGCTCTCTTCCGAAATCTTCTCAAGCAGCTGTACTGTGATCTCCTCTGCGATTTTTGGCCCAGGTTCACCCTTTACCTCTTCAGAAGGCTTGAGTTCCTGTTCATGTTTCACCTCTCCAGCAGGTTTCACCTCTTCAGCGTGTTTGAGTTCCTCCTCACGTTTCACCTTTTCAGCTGGTTTCACGTCTTCTTCAGCAGGCTTCAGTTCCTCCTCAAGTTTCACCACTTCAGCGGGTTTCACCTCTTCAATAATCCTGACCTCGTCAGCTTTCTTCGCCTCTTCAGTAGGCATCACATTTTCAATTGCCTTTACCACTTCATTCACCTTATTCTTCCCAATTTCTCTTGCCGCCGTGGAGACGAATTCATAGGGACTAGTAATTAGGTCGTTCTCCTGCCCAGACAATTCCGCAGTTTTCGTTAGCAGAGCTTCAATGCGAGTACTTTCTTCTGGTATCTTGTCCATTAGATGTTGTTTGATCTCTTCAGCGGGTTTGCTTCTTGGTTCGGTCTTCTCTTCAGCAGGCTTGTCTTCTCTAGGAGGCTTGCTTTCATATGAAGTGATCACTTCACCTTCAACAGTTGCTCTCTTCAGAGATGACTTCTGAAATTTTTCCTCTGTGCTTTGCTTCTCTGGCACCTTCTCTTCCCCAGTCACTAATTCTTTTGTGGGCTTCATATCTTCAGTACGACACGTTTGATTGATTGATTTTATGTCCTTTGCCGGCACTTCATTTCCAGTTGTCTCCACTTCCTCCTTGGTGGTCTTCTTGTTTTGAACCTAGAATTTGATAATAGTTATCTCACTGAACGAAGATGATGAACAATGCATTTCAAAGCTTCTCCTTTTTCCGCTTTTCTATGCGTATACTCATTTGACTGCTGAGTGTATCACGACTTAACGTTAGAGCCGATGGAAGTGGCTCATAATGCTGCCGTCTTCTTGCCTCTTGTTAATATGCTAATATCAAGGTAAAAAGTAGTTATTCTATATATGTGAATTTTTAGTATCTCTTTGTCATAATTTTCTTTAATCGCATGACTCTGTTTTGTAGTGAAATATATCCATGAAGAAGTGAGCTGTCTCATTGAAGAGGAAAGGTGCAACCTTTATGGTTAACTTACATAATGGGTGCAATATCAGTTTGCTGGCAATTCAAGCTAACACACAAGTTGCGTGTAATTAGTAAAGGCGATTCATTTAATGCATTCCCCATTGAGGACGTATGTTTGAGATCTTCGCTGAAATTGGATGAACATTTTATGGCGATTGTGTTTCCCATGTGCAAAAACCTAGCGCAACATGACATGTCTATTTTGATCTGCGTTCTCCTCCTCCCATTTTCTAGGGGAAGCTGCACACATGCAAATTTTTGTCCATTTTTTTTTTGTCCACTTTGTGAAGTGGGGTGTGCGTTTTACCCCCCCCCCTTATTTTTTGTCGTACATTTAACGGCGACGGAGTCTAGTTGCAGGCTTACTAAATTTGGGAGACACAGACAGTTTTACACATAGACTTTTGACCACATCTTCGTCGTGGAGTGGTACACCGCTTCTCCTTATGGAGTTAAGTTGAAAGAAAGATTGCAGTGATAATTCAGTATTAGTGTCGTTTTTCATTTCTTCACTACAGCTCTGATCGAAAAATTTCCCTTTCCCTTGATATATCCTAACGAAGTGAACTCTTTGATGTTACTGTACTACATGAGAACCGCTCTGAAAAAAACAATACGGCGCAATGAGAGGACGGGGGGTACAGCTCATGGGCTTCGACGTCTTGGGTGTAGCGGTCGGATATGGTGACATGGAAGAATTTTTCCGTTGTACACAAACTGACGCGTACGTACGTGTAATCCAACTTGCAACGAGAAGGGCGTAGGTCAACGGTACGTATCGCGCAAACTAAACGGGTAAAATCTCGCCCTAACGTGGAAGATGCCACGACACGTCGTAGAATACCGATGGGTTGCCGCGCAGTCATTACATGATTGCGCACTGCACAGTTTGTCTTTCTCAAGAGAGATAGGTGCAAATTTAGAAACTTTATCGGTGAAACAACCAAAAATAGAGTTCACTGACGGATTGTTGCGAATCCTATGCTTCGTGTCGCCCTTAGCTCCAATCGGAGCCTAAACTAGAGAGTAGCCTCCTGCTGATCCTTGAAGGGCGCTAGAGTCGGATGTGAAAGTACTCTTCTTCAGGTAACTCGGTCACCAATTGTTCAGCTGTGTCGTTCTTTTAAGTAAAGGTTGATGTTGCTGTTCGTTGCTCAGTAGTTCCTTGCCCTTCCATAGTCCTGAGCTTGTTCTCACAAGCTAATCCTTTAGGACACATTCCAACAATCCTCTTCCTTAACTCCCTTCAATATTAATATTTAGAAAATTGATTTCTTCCCATAAGCCTCGACTGCCTAAATTACACTCGAGCGACTTTTCTTGGAAAAGCTCGGTAGCACTTGTTGCTCCGGTTGTATTCTCTAACATAGCTTATGAGGTGTTAACGTGGATGTGAGTCTGTCAGCGTATTTTGAATTTTACTGACTTATCATTTTAGTGATAGGCAATCATGAGAAACTTGAGAAGAATAACCGGGTGGCATATGTGATTGAACAGCCGATAATGCGCCGACGACCGAGGGACGCTGGTATTCAGCGAGATGAAGCTGGAACCAGCTCTATACGTCAAACTAAATAATCCAGTATTCGCTTATGATACATCTTAAGATATTAGATAGATAGATAGATAGATAGATTATAGATATAGATATAGATATAGATATAGATATAGATATAATTATAGATATATAGATATAAACATAGATATAGATATAGATTTAGATATAGATATAGATATGGATATATAAAGAATTTTTCAAAGCGAAAATTTGTGTGAATCATCTTTCTTTTACTTTTATTCTTTTCACTTCTTTTGGAAATTAACTGGTTGCCTACAATGGTGGTCTAAGAAACGATTAAGCTGCTTGAGTTATCATAGAATTATTATTTTGTCTACATGAATATTTATTCGGCCGGACAGATTTAGATATCAGGAAGGTGTTTTACTGTGTGTCACGAGGAAATTTCGTCGTCTATACCGTGTCTCCATTCTTACCTGCTTGATCGTAGTGAAAGTGCTATCTAAGTGAAACTGCGTACTAACTGTATGTCGCAAATTTTTCTGTCTTTTGTACGTAACTGCATGCAAAATTCTCGCTCACGAGAAAATCGTAGCGAATAGGGTAGGCGCATGCCGCAATCTTTTGCTGTAATCGTGTAGTGCAGAATCGAAGGCCTTCCGAAATTCGAAGTTGATCATAGCTCGTTGTCTGCGTTTAGGGGTACAGCATAATTTCCAGCTCTTTGTAGTTAGAACGTGATTAACAAGTTTTGTGTAGCTAAAATTGCAAGAATTTAGGACGTGTTCTGCAGTACATACAATTCGTATTAAGTTTTTGATAATTATTCAATTTGTTCGTTTCCTGGAGACATTGCACCTTGCCTTTCAACGTGCTCACAAAACATCATTTTCACTTCATTAAAATAAGATAAGCATAACCGCTTCAAGACTGATTAGCTAACTAAAGAGGACTACGTTTCGCAAGTTATAATGAAGAATACTGTGCAGTAAACGAGCACGGTTCCGCAAGGCACACCGTACAATACATTTCCGGGAATAGCCAGAGTCACAAGCCTCCTTTTAATGGACCACTCATTTAAGCTACATCGTCGTCCCGTTCGCATCCAATGGAATCGTCTACTTCCGCTATCTGCTCTCGCCTTCCGTTGACCGCCATCCTGCCACGGAAAGCCGTCGTAGCTCGTGTGGACACATTTCCCGCTGAGGCGGAAAGGAATCTTCGCTGCTGCAGCAGTAGCAGGAATTCGCAGGACCTGCCATCGCCGTATTTGTTTTCTCGACAATTGTCACGAGTTCTTATGTTCCACTTGTGTTCGATAATCACCCATTGTTCCTTGATTACGGTTATCTAGGTTAGTAAGTCGTAGAAATAAGGTAGTGTATGTGATTTGTTTATCCCTTGTATAGATGAACAGCAAGAGCCTACTTACGTATTATTATTGTTCAACACGTAGAGCGCGTTCTACATATGTCTGGTGTAGGCTAAGGGTAACACCTAAGACCATGAAGCTTAACCTAGAACTTCCCATGAGCTCTGCAGCGTCTAAACGTTCAAACGTTTTCAAGAGCTATAGGTTTCCTTTCAATTTCTAAGATGTATGCGGAGCTCGGCTGACCTGGAAGCACCTTTCTTAAGGCCCAATAGCAGCACTTGCGCGAAAAGTCTTTCAAGGACTCAAGTGACCTCGAAAATGATAATAGTGATCTCTCTTTGTCAAGGTCATGTACATCTTTCTGTAGTGATGCTTGATGGTGATCGTGCTTGATGGTGAACAGCAAAAAAGGAAAAATCATCTGCTCAAAGTGCAAAACCATTGCGCAGCTACCCTGCGGTGCGCAACTCAACTGACGCTACAACAACGTGGACTCAAAAAAAAACTTGGAGGAGGCGAATCAAATAATTAAACAAACACAAAAAGAGATGAGTCTTTGCGAGGAATTATGATGGGGAATATTTCGTAGTCGGAGCCATCTACGTGCGCACACGCGTTACGAAAAGAGGCCTGGTTTTGCAACATTCTCAGTAAGTACTCAAACTTTCGAAACTATGTAGTGTTACTGGTATACCGATAGAATTCTATACTACCCTTAATATCGGGGACAGAGCTCTGGAATGGTTTGCGTGTTCTTGAATCACTATTGGGGAGACGTGTCCTGCACAAGGGAGGCAAAGGCGATAAAAGCAATACAATCAAACTAGTACTTATGTAACTGTAACTGGAATTCACTAATACGGACGCCGGCAAATTGACAAATCGTCGACATGTGAATAATAACACAGTTTTACTTAATGCTGTTTTAATCTTTCTTAAGCTCAACACTTTTGCGGCAACGCGGCAGCCCAATCTTTAAGCATGGGGCAGAGACGCAGAGTCGCCGCGCGAGGCAAAACTAGCCTCACGCGGCCTGCCTCTGATGTGCCGCCTACGCGGTAGATGCGGCAGACGCGATGCCGCCTACGCGGCAGATGCGGTGGCAGCGGCAGTAATCCTTCAAGGCATTGTTGCCGCATTGCCGCGTTGCTGATTGAGCGAGCGGGAAGAGTGCCGCGTGAACTCTAGCACGCGGCTGCCGCAAAAGTGTGCGGAGGGCTTTACAGCTAGCTACATGCTGCGAGAAATTTCGAGCTTCCAGCTACTGCTTGAATTCTGTGAAGAACCTGTTAACTCGTGGCATTTTTTCTGCACTTTTTAAGCATTCAAGTTAAAAGTGACTGCTTTCTAACTTAAAACTGCAAGTAAAATTCAGATATTCAGAAAAGTTACAGCTGAATCTTTTCTTCTACAATAGCATGAGGTTTCTTTAATTCTTGAGCGTTTCAGGCCTGCGCGATTGTAAATATCAGACGGCATACCTGTGTTCCTTCCAAAAGTGTAGTTGTCGCGATCTCTTCAACTCTTGTTACGATCGCAGTCGTTGTGCACCTCCCCCTATCGTTCTCAGCCGTACATGAGACACGGGTGACTCCCACCCTCAAATTGTTGATGGTGATGACTCCTACGCCGTCTTCGCAAGAAACATCCTGAGGTCTGAAATCATTATAAACTGTACTGTTATATTCACACCTATGTAGGGAAGCCATGCAGCATACCTTTCATTAGCAACTTCTGTATCGTCGACAATCCAATGTAGAACAGGTAAGGGAGTTGCCACAACGACGACTCGCAGAGTCACTGAGTCTTTTTCCGTCTCTTGATCATACAACGGATGAATGAAGTAAGGTCTGTGTTCGCGCTCAGTGTCGGCGAGTATCTTGGTCACTACACAGTGAGACTGCGATGTTCCTGCACTGTTTTCGGCGCAACACGTTATATCACAAGAGGTGTCCATGATCGAAAAGGATGCCTCAGCCACTCCATCCATTATTGAGATTCTGAAAAGATGGTCTTCCATCTGTAGTACTGGACTGAAACAGCTGATTTAAATTACTACGCTTCTTCCATGAGACGTGCAAATTCGTGAAAACATACGACTGTGGCGCATCTGAGCGAGCGATCACGTCAAAAGGATTGGTGATTTGCCAGCTCCCCAACATCTCTCACTCTAGGATAGCGGAAGAACCAGCAGGAAGCCCTGCGGTTCTTTGCAATTTTACGATTGATTTGAATGGATACGACATTTTTCAATAACGAGCTTGGAATTTCTGCATTTTGCAGGGTGAGGTATTGGTATATTTAGTTCGCAGCCTTCTACTACCCTATTTCGTAAAATTTTCAAGCGATTCACTTTGCCCACAATTTCAATATGCGTGCACTTATTGTTAGACTGGCGATTGTCAGCTTACCGAAGTGCTCGCTTACCAAGGCTACAAAAAATGTTTAATGTGCTTGCTTTGATGCTGTCTAAGAAACGCGGTCACTCCCTTAGGCATTGCAAGGCATTGTCAAATCATCGATGAATTCGAAGAATGATCCGTTTGATTCTTCGTTTTTCTTCTTGGCTGTTGTGCAGCTATGTCTATCTACGTTCAACCGAATTTCACCTTAGAGATTAAACAACCCCAATTTTCAAGTTCTTGCACTTTATCTATTTTCTCACAATGTCGGACCATAGTCGAAAGTTAGTTGCAATCGCTGGAAGGCACTATGCTAGCGTAGTATAGCGAAAGCAATCTAATCTGTCAGAGTTCAGTGCAAAACCCTGGTGAAGAAAAATAGGGAACTCTTTCGGCTACCCTAGGAGGTGTCAGTAGCTTTTAAATAAAGTAGAGGATAAAGTATAAAGATCCGAGCTGGTTAGTTCCTTTGCGAAATGTGTTACGCCTACTTTCACCGACCTCGGAAGAATGAAATGCTTAGTTGGCCTGGGCGAAAAATCGCATCCGCCGCCACTGGTGAAGATGGAGCTGTGTTAAAACACAAAGAACGTTCCATGACTTAACGGATATCAGATTTGATTTTGAGTTAGAGTAATAAGATCGATGCAATATCGGTGCAGCAACTTTCAGGAAAGAAAATTCCATACAGGAGCTTTCAGAATTTCTCGATGCAAATACATTTTGGCAACTTGCTCAGAGTTTTATTTTGATAGCGGGTCTCCAGGCGAAGGAGACAGGAAGACGATTTCAAAACCAATCAGGAGCTGAAACTGACCCATGAGTTAGCTCCTCTCCGTTGGCGTACCACGTTACCTTCGGTGTCGGTTCGCCATCAATGATGCATTTGAGTTTGATCTCTTTGGAGCATGTGGATATATGCTTCAACGGAACAATAAAGCGTGGACTTTGCTGATAATCTTGCAGAGAATTACTTGGAGATCCTCTTTTCACTCTTTTCATTTCACACTGCGTCTCAGCAGTTCCATGAGGGTTAGACGCAGTGCATAATACTTTTATCCTGTTGCTGTGCATTCCGCGCACCTTCAATATAGCGATGCCATCTTCATAAATAGTCGTGTAATTCCTGAACACTTCTGATTAGACTCAGGCAAAAAATGCTCTTCTGAGTATGAAGCACTTACTCGTCATCAGTGACCATGGTGCCGTCGACTGACCACTTCACTTCAGCTGCTGGTGTTGACATAACTATGCACTTAAAAGTACAGCTATTCCCCCTTAAAAACCCATCTTCCAGTGGAAGAATGAAGAAAGGCTCTTCTCCATCACAGGAGCTAGAAGACGGCTTCTCACTGATGACCTTAGATTGTTCATCAGTGCTCAAAAAAGGGAACGTGATTGCAGAGCTCAACTTGAGTTGACTATTCAGAACCGCTTCCACCTCGACGTTGGCGCTTTCTCGATCGCAGATCACTTGAGTTCCAACAAGTTTGTGAGCAAGTACGTCATCTGAAATCAGCGGGTATGAATGAATATGAATCGTCTCTTGCACTCTGCTTGCAACTATTGGGCGTATTCTTGCACACATATCAAGGACGCTTGATTAAGCCCAACCTGAGGATCAGACTGCAATCCCCTAGCGATTAAACCACATTCAGTCTGGAGGATCGCTGAAGCGCGTACCGTTTGCCCCTAGTTCTCCTTTTCTTCGACTTCAAAAAGGCACTTGATAGCACAGATGCGAACGCCATTCTACCTGCGCTCATCGAACAATAAGTCGACCCACGATCGAAGTTTCAAGAAGGATTAATCCGTCGCACACCGTGGCGTCCTCGTAACTCCCCTAATTTTATGATTTTTAATTTTTACATAACGTGTAAACAGCGTTCGATTAACCTCTTCCAGCGCTACTCCCTTTGTGTACAACTTCAAGAAATTCTTCATGGGTGGGCCAAAACTGACTGGTGCAGGTTCTTCGCGATTTAAGCAGATTATTTCCCAGAACAAGCATACTTTCAGAGTCTGTCAAACATGGCTTACTTTGTCGGTAGCCCATTGAGTGCGCCCCTGGAGCGCGCCGAGCCCAATGTGTGTATAACCGATAGAGTCAATTTAGTGCGCGAAATTCATTTGCGTTATACCCCTATCTTCACCTAGGAGTTAATGAAGTAATTTAGGACAACTGAAAATTCCAAACTCTCCAGTTTTTCCGGTGAAATCTCCAGGCGGCCATTAAGGCTCTCTCTACTGCCAGGCGTCTGCACTGCAGATAGAATAATTCGAGTAAACTAGTCTGGTTCAAAGATTTCGAATGCCTTTCGAAGGGCAGGTGCTAAGGATTTAATTCGCAACAAAGGTGCCTATGTGTTTAATAGTCCTCTTCAGCCCATAGCTACTGGAAATGGTTCCCCATTTCTGCTTGAGTTTTACGTGAGCTCAACAATTCGCCACACAAACTACTCTAGGTGGTTAGAATCTTTCCGGTTGTAAATTGTACATTTTGGAGAGAGGTCTACCAAATAATAAGAGTTCATACGTGTGGCATGGAGATTTGGAGGGAACAATGCGACGAAATTGCATGTTTCCGCTGCATAACGAAAACTTTCTGAAATGCAGTCGAACACTGTAGGCAGTATGTTGTCAGTATGCTGTACCACACGGTTTTTAGGTGAATCTTTATTATAGCAGCCTGACGTTTCGACTTTCCGTCGTCTTCAGTGGCCTAAAAGAACAGCCGATCCTTTTTGATGGTGGTCTCCCACAGGATCTCAATGAACGCTTGGCGTCCATTGAGATCCGCTCCAGTGCTCTTTTCGTCCACATATGTCTAGAATCCATTGACAGCCGGTTCTTTGACATTTAGCATTCCACACGTAGTCCGCTGGGTGACGAATATAAGGCTTTTCTTCTGAAATCGGGCCTGCGAAGTCCAACCTGTTGTTGAATTTGGTTGTATTTAAAAAGGCATGCTCTTTCACTCTGCATATGATGTTTAGCATCTTTGACGTGGCCTCAGCACCGATTCAAGTCCCCTTTACGTGACAGAGAACAGAGATAACTGTCCAGACGAATAGGTTTGCTGAGAGGGGGTCCGTCAGATGAATTGCAGCGTTGAGAGGCCCGGAAACTCCTATGCAGCTCTTCGCCACCTATTCGGCTCGTGTTTTGCATAGTTTTCCATGTTCATCGAAGTCACATGTAAGACTTCGTCTGATTCAACTGAGAACTTTGCAGCTGAATCCCAACTCCTTTGCAATATATGTTCTTCATGAACTGATTTCCAAATTTAGCCGTTGACGTAAAGCACCAAGCGCTAGTTATTGAAAGTTTCTTCGCTAATGCTCGCTCATATTGTGACATTCGGATTCTGGAAACAAATCTTGTACACTTTTTTAAACCTGTAACAAGCGTTTCCACTTCCCACCAAAAGAAAAATGGGGAAAATGAGGTTGTCCTAATTTACAGTAAGTTAGATAGGGACTATAGGTTTACGGGTAGCTGTTGAACGTAGAAGTAGCTGACGGTCTGTGGGTCCAGTACTGTATACAAACTTGTCGCTAATTCGGCTCATGTTTCGGCACAACTAGCTTCAAGTTGTGAAAAATACAAGCAAAGCTTAGGGAGTACTCGTCCAGGAATTACTACGGGTTGGAACAGTTTATTAAGCTAATGTAAGGAAGAAATTTTAGAGGAGCAAGAAACCCAACTGATGATATACAGATGTCAGTAAATGAGGTACATGAATAACGTCTGTTTCTATGCGAAGATTTACCAGGTTGGTTTTACGTTGTCTTAGTACTTATTTATTGGCAATTTCTCTCTTTTTTGGTCTTTTCCAAGCTCGGAAAAGGAGCTCGCCGTAGCCGAGAGAAGTTCGATTAACGGCGTTTGTTCTACAACGCGATATATCATTCTCCCAAATGCGCTTAAAAGCAATTCACCTTCTCCGAGGCAACGGAGAGAGTTTCGTTCGATCTGGGTAAGAGATAGTGTTAGAATTCATTAAAGAATACACAAAAAGCGACTCTTTTGAACGACTGCCCCACCGAGACCCAGAAAACCAGTAGTATTAGTCTCCATTGCAACTGAAAAACATGAACAAGGGAAAAAATATCACGTCAGTTAATTCCTTTGAGGGATGCGCCACGCAGTCCGGTCCTACGTGATATCGTGGAGACGGTTTGGATACGTACTTGACCAATGATTGCGAGCCGATGGACAAGACAGTGCAAACCTTCTCTAAAACTCTGGTACCAACCCACCGAACCCGGAAGTAGGAAAAGCTTTGTTGACCTGGACGGAAAATCCGAATCAAGAACATTGAGTGGGAGTGCATGAACAATGTCAGTTGGCGCCTCCCCTAACAATGCTTCCACGCGCCGTGAAGATAAACACCAATAAGAAGGTTAAATTGGCTTATTTGGCATGTGAAGAGGACAGTGTTACAACTCCAACCTTCTATTGGAGAGGGAATGGTTTAAAAATAGTTTGAATTTTTGTTGTTTGTTCGTAAACCATTTTTCCGTTATTCGGTCATTTTTTGGGCAGCTATCCGTTGTTCGGGTTTCAAAATTTTATTATCCGCTCATACCTGATGTCCATGGACGCCAAGCGTCCTCGTGGGAGATCTCCATCAAGGTAGGCCGATTACATACGTCGTATGGCTGATCCAAATGACATTTCAGTTGGAGGCGAAATTAGCCCTCAACACCTCCAAATTCGGTTGACAAAACCTGAGTGACAATGGCGAGACAACAAAACTAATGGAACTGATGCTGTGCCCGTATAAAAGACGAAACACAGACCAGATGTAAGTGAATCGGGAAATAAGTGCAAGGGATTATTTTTTCAAAACGGAAAAGTAGCATTTTTAGAAGACGATAAGTTCCCAGTTCGCTGCAGTGCGGCATGCACTTAATGAGGGGTGTGGTAGACGACTCGCTGTTGTAGCGAGCTGGCAAAATCTGTTTCAGGCCTAAGGGGACGATTCCAACGCTCGCGAGCGTCGCAATGCCGGAATCGTTGAGAGTGGGGCTAATGGAAAACCGAGCACATCTCTGGATTCGGACCGTCGAGTATCACATGTATCATCTGTCGTCTCTTTGATCATCGGTTTGCTCGAGCGGGCGCCAGCAGCGTCTCCATTCGTCCCTGTCGCGTGCCAGAGTGGTCCAATGGATCCTCCTCGCTCGAGTGACACGAAGAGCGTCATACCGGTTG
Organism: Heligmosomoides polygyrus polygyrus; assembly: GCA_947396885.1. Classification (NCBI taxonomy): domain Eukaryota; kingdom Metazoa; phylum Nematoda; class Chromadorea; order Rhabditida; family Heligmosomidae; genus Heligmosomoides; species Heligmosomoides polygyrus. The sequence continues at coordinate 39,827,794 of OX377204.1, forward strand.
TTCAGGGCTTTCACGAAGAAGACCAACCAACGCGATGGTGGGCGTCCTGGTGTTCTCTTGACATCTCGCGGAATCCAGTCAGTAACGGCTCTCGTACAGCAGGTGTCTGCGAAGCGCATTACGTGGCCGGCCCACCTAATTTTCGACAACATGGCACACGCGACAGTGTCTCCGATCTTCGAACGTCGGCGAAGCTCGGAACTCCGGAGGCCTTCTCTCACTTGCGTGACTCGTGTCACTCCGAGCATCGCCCTCTCGATTCCACGCTGATCGCGTGTTCATCCTGCTTTCGTATAGCCCAGGTCTCTGAGGCGCATGGTAGGGCAGGAAGAACAGTGGAGTCGAATAGGTGGGCACGGACGTTCTTCGTCTTCTTCGCGACTTCTTCGACGTTCTTGAAAGCTCCCAAGCCGCACGTTTCCTCCTTCCTCCTGCTCTGCTCCGGCGCTAGGTCGTTGGCCATATTGACTTAGCGACCCAGACACACGTATCTGGAGCATTCGGAGATGTTCGTTGCGTTGAGCGAGAATGGGGCATCAGAAACTTGTCCGTCCATCGTCTTCGTAAGATTCAGCTGCTGTCCAACGTTCCCAGATAAACGATCGAAGTCGGCCAGCATTCGCTCCGCCTGGCTGATGCTCGGTGGTATGAGCACGATGTCGTCAGCAAGCGAGGATGGTGCAGTTCCCGGCCGTCGACCTTCACTCCCATCTCATCTCATCCTAATTCGCGCATGACGTTTTCGAGGATGGCGCTGAAGAGCTTCGGGGATATGGTATCCTCTTGCCGAACTCCTCTCTTCACGTCGATGACGACGTCGTTGTAGAATGGTGAGATCTTGGTCGTGAATCCACTGTACAGCTCCCGAAGGACTCTGATGTACTGGGTAGGAACCTCTGAGTGACCAGGGCGTCGATAACCGCTTCAGTTTCGACGGAGTCAAATGCCTTCTTCAGGTCGATGAACGTAAAGCAAAGCGGCAGCTTGTACTCCCGCGACGCTTCGATGCGCTTCGTAATGGTGTGTATGTGATCGATCGTGCTGAATGCTCTCCGAAATCCTGCTTGTTGGCATGGCTGTCCTTCGTCCAGCGTTCTGCTAATCCTATTCAGGATCACACGAGGAACAATTTGTAGGGACCGTCGAGTAGAGTTCAAAAATCCAAGTACTTTTTACTGCGCCCCAAACTTGACCTACTTACAGTAATTTTCTTAATATAGATGTTGAAAGCGATTCCCCCTAATTTCCGCAGAATATGTTGATCCGTGTTCAAAATAAACGACATATTCGGAATCCTCATTGAATGGTCTTTTCAAAAATATGTGAAATAATTAGTGTTTGAGAAATGTCTTCGTTGATCTTGATATTGCCCATTGCAGCAGACTTCTTGGCTCGCCTGATATAATTACGCCCACAAGATACGTTTGTCTAATTATCTGAACGCTCCATCAATAATTTTTTAGGAGATCTCAGTTTTCTCAACAGTTTTGGTAGATTTAACTTCTGCACGCCGCTGCGACCTATTTGAATGTCAACACTGCAGAATTCGGCAGGAACCAGCACCTTCTACAATTACACGTAAAGAGCGATCTCATCGAATTCATCCTCTTTTCACAGTTATCGAGACCCCCTTATAAATTTATTTTTATGATATTCGAAGTAGATTAGCTCTTCTTAATTGTGATGGAAAAATAGAACTTAAAAAAGAAAGACTATTCTAGCCACTGGTAACAAACTCACCTGTTTCGCTTGCCTCATTGGATTTTTTTTCAGTTTTGAAGCATCTGGAACTGTTTTGCAAAACAACTAGAAGAGGCGAACTTTGCCCGGTGAGCATCCTGATTCACATCATTTGACCTGTGGATGGTATGTACCCAATGAACAAAAATTTCTCTATGTTTTCTCTCCTTACTCCGTTTGCTTTAAACCGAAAAATGAACACGGTAATGTTTTTAATCAGAGAGGTTTTCCGTTAATGAAGTATAGTGCCTATTGAAGTGTTCAAGATTTTGCCCTTCCGTCTACCGCAGGGCCGGCCGGGAGTTGCAGGTCGGTCTGAGCGCGACGCTCCTCAGTCGGATAGCAAACCAGGCCTTAGAGCCAGCGGTACTGCGCCATTGTTGCTCAGCAATGAAATAGTATGGAGCCAGGATCGATCTGTTAATATATACTAATATAATATATGCTGCTATCTTTACATTTCTCTCGCAATTATTGGCCTTCATACGAGGGAGATCATTGAACGTCCCGTGGCAATTTTCAAAGTGACCTATTCAGGGTAGGTAGGGGGACCCTGAGAAGCACCATAGTGGTTTTCAAATTTCCTGGGAACATCTGGGTAGGTCAAAAATTGCAAAAAAAACGTATCACTTCAGTGCGGGCCGATAAAGCAAAACAGACGTCTGGAACTGCCATGTCGTGATTAGAATATGATCTGCAAAGGTTTGGGGCGGGAACTGAGCGTTGGAATTACAGCGAACTAAAAATTTGCTAGCGAGCAATACAGTAACCAAAGCGGGGCGTTGAGGTACGCCGCCCACAATGCATGTGGCAGCGACTGGATGGCTGAGGTATGGGGGCGAACTTGCAGGAAGAAGGTCATGGATTCGGAACCGAGGGGCAGGATTCTGCATTGCTGTGCTTGCTCAGTGCTCCTTTTGCCGTTGTAAAGCGTATCTTGAACACTGTGTTATACCATACTGACGTTATAACCATATTTTAATCCGTATGAAACGATTTAGTAACGATGCTATTTTCCCAACCACTCCCTGATAATCGAAGGTGTAGAGACTTGCACTCCCGCGACTCTGGAGATCGAAGGCAATTTGCACTCATACTTCGTCTTGTCGGCCAAATGAGGTACTGTTCACAAATCGGATTAACGCTTTCACGTGATCGCGTGATCCCGCATATGTGAACAGGGTTATCAATGCCATTACGTAGAACCTCTTTCTTCAGCTATGCGATCAGCTTGCTTTCCGATCTACTTTAAGATGGAAAGTAAGGCACAAAAAATAGATAATCTAGAAAAAGGGATGGCACATTCGTGGTCGGGAGCTTAAATAGTTTCCATAGGCGAGGAAAGGTCGAAATCAGTGATCATGACCCCGTCATCCTTACTCACCACACCCATAGTAACCTACCCTGGTCGGCCGAATTTTCAAAAATGGATACAGTATTCGTGCTCAACACCCAAAATAACTGTACTGGGCTATGTTTGGGCTAAAAAATTTTCTCGAACTCTCCTCGACTTTTGGAGTCATGATGATATGTACAATCTTAAATGACCTCAGAAATTAACCTGCAAAAGCGATTGAGCTTTAACTATAGTTATGCGTTAGAAATCTGATAATTAATTAAGTTTCCTCAAGGAGTCTGGAGGGTACATTCAAGTGAATCATTCACTGCAGGCTGGGCAGAGACTGGGAGGGCGTGTGGATAGCGATGCAGAGTTACAGAAGAAGGGTATAAAGTTCGAATCCGGGAGAGGGGTTTGCGGATTGCCTTCCGTTTTCGTCGATGCAGAAGACCTCGGCCGGACGCCGTTTTCATCTTCCAACTCTTTTTTGAGCTCTTGTCGGATACGGAAAGACAGATTTTCGTTACATTGAGCTACTTCGTGTTCCCAGAAAACCATGCTTATCTCGCTGGGAAAGCTCATGCTAGTTTTTACAACGTTATTATCCTTTTGTAATGTTCTCTACTTGTTTTGAAAATGTTTCTCATTTTAACCTCATTTACGCATATAACCGAGATCTGTTGCTTCGTTCCATCTCCTGGATGGCTGATCAGTCTTCGGGCTTCTATAGAGAACGCTCTTCTTGTAAATTTTACTATTTCTACCATATCTTAAAAATGTATAATTTATGATCTCGTAGTTTGGTCTTATTGCAGCCTACTTTTGCTCGGCCACTCTTTTATACCGATAGGTAGTGGGGCTGGGGTGGGGGAGGGGGGGGGGGGAGACACTGCAAATATAGGTACTTTAGTAAGCCTCATGACTTCTTAGGTAGAGAATAAAATTCCGTCAAGCATTGTCTTGAAGGTTAATTGGGGTGGTGTTCGCGAATCAGGCAAACGCTTTAGGGAGTGGGTGGGAGTACAAGTCTCTACACCTGCGATAGCATAGAGTGGTGGAGGAAAACAGCATCGTTGTTAAATCGTATGATACGGTTTGTAATAAGGTTATACCCGCAGTATGGTACCCTACGGTGTTCAGTATACACTTTTCATCGGCAAAAGAGCAGTGAGCAAACTAATTAATTACCTTCTAATCACGAGATTGCAGTTCCAGACGACTGTTTTGTTTTATCGGCCCGCACTGAAGTGATAGGTTTTTTGCAATTTTTGGCCTACCCAAATGTCCGCAGGAAATTTGAAATCCACTGCGGTGCTTCTCATACGACCCCCTACAACACTGAATAGGTCACTTTGAAAATTGCCACTGGACATCCATTGACCTCCCTTGTGAGTAAGACTACGTCCCTCCCGGAGTCCAAATATTCTTTCAAACGCACAGCAGCAAAACAAATTCTTTGTACATAGATATTTAGGAGCTGCTTTTGTTTGTTACTTTTAGTGTTTGTTGCATTGCAGTTTTATTTCACTCCTGTCTTTTACAGAGCCCTTCAATAAATAAATTAATTAATTAATAGATACCGTTTCATCCAGTCCTAGGAAAATGAGCCCTTTTCCCTTTAGTTTGTGGACCACCTTAAATTTGATCTAAACCAGTGCTTGCTCCTACTCCTCCTATCATAACCGCGAGTCCCCCAGGCGTATTCATGCTTTCAATTGGAAAGCCGTTTTAGCGTACCAACACGCAAAACATAAATTTGCCCACAAGAAGGCACCCTTTTAGGTTCAAGACGTCTTCAAACAAAGCCAAGTTCGCTTTGAAACCGAACCAAGCTGCAAGCTAAAACTGAACCAAGCTGCACGCCTATACGTTTGTACTTAGTACTACTGTATTGGATAAATTTCTTGTAGTATTTGTGTGTTGCACGATGTATTTTTTTTGGGTTTGTGTAAAACTGTTACTCTTCCTTTGTACAACAACTTCATCGTTGCAGGAATATGTAAATATTCGATTCTGCTGAGCTGAAGGCTAAGACTCATCCACTCGAACACTGCGACCATACAAGTGCCGCGTGCAGGCTGATTGCCTTGATCAGTTGTACCAGAGGATGTTAGGACATGCGGCCGTAAACGGTGAGGATACCATGTCCTGTATGTCGGACCGACCTCCGCCGTGTATAGGCCCATGCAGACTTCTGCGACAGCGCGGCGCGGCCATGATGAAGCATAGGGCCGCGACGGCCGCGGCGCGACACTGCGAAACGTGCCGCAGGGAAGGGGCATGCGCACTCTTGCGGCTGTCGCGGTGGCTATCGCAGGCGACGCCGCGCTGAGTGCCGCAGGCTGGAATGGTTCAAACCATTCCTGGCGGCGCGGCATCCACGGGACGTCGGTCCCGTGGCCTAAAACGGTGCTCTAACGTGCCCGCGCCGCGACCGCCGGATTTCGCGGAGGTAGCCGTCGCCCCACTTGCCGCACCGCGGTGTCGCAGAAGTGTGCATGGGCCTTATAGAGGCTCTGCTTCCAAAGTTCTTCTGCAGATGGGGATGGAACCATGCATTCGTAAAGTTCTGACGTTTCATCTAGATAGCTGTCATTGTGATTTAATGTGCATTCGCGCTTTTTTAAATGCAAACAGACTGTCCAAGTTCGTCGCTCGAAGCCCAGCTCTGTAAAATAACTGTGCATGCTCACTCTGCGAATAAATTCGCATCTAGCTGGCCGCTTTCGAATTCAACCGCTACAGTGAGCGCGCATATGTCCGAAACCAACGTGCGTCGCAATTCAACACGTCGCGTAGCATCGCAAAATCTAAACTTTTCAGTGAAATACTGATTCTTGATAGCTGAGAGCTCGGCGACTGAAGTTTGACGTTCTGGTTGCGTTTCTGAGTGTGATCGTTTGAATATGAACAAACTGCTTAAACTTGTCCTTTGAAGCGCAACTTAGCGCATCTAATCACTGTGCGCGCCCATTCTGCGATCGAATTCACAGCCAGCTGGCCGGTCCAATTGATTCGCACATAGGCCTAGTCATACCATCGCTCACCCCGAGCAAAGCCTAATGACAGGCTCCCATATCGACTCATCGCTTCGCGCGATCGATATGGGGACTTATCATTAGACTTCGCTTTCGGTGAGCGATGCTATGACATAGGCCTTACGCGGACGCTCTGAATCATCGCCCCAGCTAATGGCTCGTGGACAGGGCGGGACGATGACTCAGAGCATCCGCAGTCTCTCTCATATACCTTTGTCCTTGGGAAAAAATTTCGAATTTCGAATGATCGAATAATATTCGATTTTCAAATTTTCTAATTTCGAATGATCGAATAATATTCGATTTCCAAAATTTTGAACTTCGAATGATCGTATATTATTCGATTCTCAAAATTTCGAATATCGAATAATCGAATTTCGAATTGTCGAATATTCGAATAATCAAATGAACACCTTACTTATTGTGGTCACCCAATGATTGACAGTTACTTATTTTTTCCGCTACTCTTACGTTAAATCAGGGCTAACAGAGTGGAGTGTGCGAGTCCAGTGAGTGATAAGCGCTACTGAGGCTCAAGGTGACGAGCGAGGCGAAGGCGAGCTGAGGACCGAACCGCGGCTGTGGAAGTCGGTGTCCAGGCTCAGATGCCGTTCCTCAAGCCCCGCGAAGGCTGCTCCATCCATTTCCTTCACGACACCAAAAGACGGTGACAAAGGTATAATGACAATACCCTTGCTTCCCTAAGAATTCGTGCCCCGAGAAGAAAGAAACACCCTGGATAGGCAGAGCTACAGTACCGGACGCGTCTTTTGAATAGACGCCGAAAAAACCGCACTTTTGCGGTTTTTGCGTCTTTTTGTTATAACTCGCCAAAATGGCATTCATTTGAAAAAGCAAGAGTATATTTGAGCTCACGAGAACGAGCTCTATCGTTTGGTATATAAATTTTATATGAAAGATCAAAAACTGCCAAAATTGAAAACTTGCGCTCCATTGAGAAGGGCGGCAGCGGACGAGTTGTCGGCCGCAAGGCGTCGAAAGCCATTGCAGGCTCACAATTCCTCTAATTTGAGGTTTTTTGGGAAACGGTTGGTACCGTTCGATTCGTCTCCTCGAGATCTACACAACCGTATATAAAACTTCGTCAAACCACACCATTTTCGCAGTGGGTGGTCAAAAATGTCTGGAGCTGACTTTTTGCTGTTGGAGAAGCTTATATTCCAGGGCTTGCATGTTCTCGGAGCATCTCAAGCATGGCATCAAGTGTTTTGTCATGCCAGCAATCCCCTCAGTGTGCGCCGTGAACAATGCATATAGGATCGAACCTATCAATCGAGGGGGTGGGAGACAGTTTGTAGAGTGAGCATTTAGGCAGTTTTATGGGAAATTCTCAGCCGCCCTACTCAGGAATTGCTGCACTTTGTCCTGGCAAGACTTTGGAGTGCGCTGTGCACAATGTATATATTATCGAACCTATCAATCGACTCGGCGCGACAGCTCGCAAATTGCACCGCGGGCGTGTTCGGAGCGCGATAACTCTGTCAGCTTCCAATCGTTCTGGCCGGAACGTGTGTATTCCGTAGGCAGTAATATGCTCTAGTAAAGCGCCAAAGCACAGCAAATTATCTTACGAATTGGCAAGGTTACGGCGGTGCGAAAATGCATGTTGGTCATGTGTGACACGATTTTTTCAGAATTCGGTCGACCGCTACGGGTACACTAGGCGAGCTAACGGCATGCAAACTCGCGGACAAGCAAAGCACCGAAGGCACTTTACGACGATCTGCTCCTTACTCTGAAACTGCCTAAACTGCCTTAGCCCCATCTGCCATTTTAGAGCGGCGGACGCCAGCGGTGAAGCTTCTTCCGCCCTAACTCGCCCATATTCTAGTTTTCTAGCCCCAGCCAGGACACCATTGTGTTCAGCTCGAAAATCCCTATCGAACGGTGTCAATTGCGGCCAATTCTGAAAACATCGATTTTTTGACAGTTTCTCATCGAAGACGGCTGTTAGGCCGCGCCAGAAGGTCTATGACGTCATCGAAAACCGATATTCCCGAAATTGGTCGAGTTTGGTATCGTTTCATAGAGCTTTCCGTGCTGAATTGAACGGTCTTACTGCGAGCAGCAAGAACTGTAATCTGGGCGAGTAAGAGCGCGGAGAACATCGACCGTTGTTGTGCTAAATTAGACGCACAGGCGTGTTCTGAGCGCGATAATTCTGTCACTTTTGAATCTTTCGGGGGGCAGCAACTTGTGGATTTTGTAAGCAGGAGAAAGCTCAATAGATGCGCTGAAACACAGCAATGTAGCTCGTGAATGGACAAAGTTACGGCGGTGCGAGTATGCTGGTAAACTTGTGTGACACGATTTCTCAGTCGACCACTGTAGGAACACACGATCAGGTAGCGGCCTACGAATGCGAAGGCTATCAAATCAGCTAAGGTACTTCACGATGAAGTGCCCATAGCTCTTCAGCTGCCTAACCTGCCTTAGTCCCAGCTGCCATTTTAGAGCTGCGGAGGGCAGCAGTGAAGGTTCCTCCGCCCTTACACGCCCACATTTGAGTTTTATCACAAAAGATAGTACCGTTCTGTTCAGCTCGGAAAGCTCTATCGAACGGTACCAATCTCGTCCAAATGCGGGAAAAGTGATTTTTTGACAATTTCTCGTGAGGATGGCGGCGCTCGCTCTTCGCCGAGCCCGCCCGGACGACGACGTCATCGAAAGTAGACGATTTCGAAGATTGCCAAATGGTCTTGTCCAAACTTCGTTCAAATTCATCTAGGGGGTTTTTTGGTGCGCTAATTACGAATCCGATGTCCGTTTTTGAAAATTCCGCCGATTTCGATAGGTTTTTCCTTCTGGATAACTGAGGGTGGTCGGGACAGGAACATCGATTTTGCTCAAAATTCCTCTAATGGTAGGGGTTATTCAGGGTGCCGAATATGATGCCGAAGTCCATTTGGTCGATTATGGCAGGAGACCACCCATACCGATAACTGAGGATGGTCAGCGATCCTGACCCTACCAACCTCAAATGGCTGTAACATGCCAAAATTGGCGCAATTTTCAAAAACGGACATCGGATTCGTAATTAGCGCACCAAATAACCCCCTAGATGAATTTGAATGAAGTTTGGACAGGAGCATTTGGCATTTTCCGAAATCATCGACTTTCGATGACGTCATCATCCGGGCGGGCTCGGCGAAGAGCGAGAAAAAAATCAATTTTCCCGCAATTGGACGGTATTGGTACCGTTCGATAGAGCTTTCCGAGCTGAACAGAGTGGTACTATTGAGAGCGTCGAGAACTCGAATACGGGCAAGTAAGGGCGGAAGGAACTTCGCCGTCGCCCTCCGCTGCTCCAAAATGGCAGATTGTGCTAAAGCAGTTTAGGCATCTAGAGAGCTGCGAGCATGGCATCGTAAAGTGCCTTCGATACTTTACTCGACTTCAAGTTTGCATGCCGTTAGTTCGCCTAGTGTACCCGTAGCGGTCGACCGGATTCTGAAAAAATCGTGCCACACATGCCCAACTTGCATTTTCGCACCGCCGTAACCTTGCCCTTTCGTAAGATAATTTGCTATGCTTTGGCTCTTTACTAGTGCATATTACTGCGTACGGAGTCCACGCGTGTCGGCCAGAAAGATTGGAAGCTGACAGAATTATCGCGCTCCGAACACGCCCGCGCGCGCAATTTAGCACAACAACGGTCGATGTTCTCCGCGCTCTTACTCGCCCAGATTACAGTTCTTGCTGCTCGCAGTAAGACCGTTCAATTCAGCACGGAAAGCTCTATGAAACGATACCAAACTCGACCAATTTCGGGAATATCGGTTTTCGATGACGTCATAGACCTTCTGGCGCGGCCTAACAGCCGTCTTCGATGAGAAACTGTCAAAAAATCGATGTTTTCAGAATTGGCCGCAATTGACACCGTTCGATAGGGCTTTTCGAGCTGAACACAATGGTGTCCTGGCTGGGGCTAGAAAACTAGAATATGGGCGAGTTAGGGCGGAAGAAGCTTCACCGCTGGCGTCCGCCGCTCTAAAATGGCAGATGGGGCTAAGGCAGTTTAGGCAGTTTCAGAGTAAGGAGCAGATCGTCGTAAAGTGCCTTCGGTGCTTTGCTTGTCCGCGAGTTTGCATGCCGTTAGCTCGCCTAGTGTACCCGTAGCGGTCGACCGAATTCTGAAAAAATCGTGTCACACATGACCAACATGCATTTTCGCACCGCCGTAACCTTGCCAATTCGTAAGATAATTTGCTGTGCTTTGGCGCTTTACTAGAGCATATTACTGCCTACGGAATACACACGTTCCGGCCAGAACGATTGGAAGCTGACAGAGTTATCGCGCTCCGAACACGCCCGCGGTGCAATTTGCGAGCTGTCGCGCCGAGTCGATTGATAGGTTCGATAATATATACATTGTGCACAGCGCACTCCAAAGTCTTGCCAGGACAAAGTGCAGCAATTCCTGAGTAGGGCGGCTGAGAATTTCCCATAAAACTGCCTAAATGCTCACTCTACAAACTGTCTCCCACCCCCTCGATTGATAGGTTCGATCCTATATGCATTGTTCACGGCGCACACTGAGGGGATTGCTGGCATGACAAAACACTTGATGCCATGCTTGAGATGCTCCGAGAACATGCAAGCCCTGGAATATAAGCTTCTCCAACAGCAAAAAGTCAGCTCCAGACATTTTTGACCACCCACTGCGAAAATGGTGTGGTTTGACGAAGTTTTATATACGGTTGTGTAGATCTCGAGGAGACGAATCGAACGGTACCAACCGTTTCCCAAAAAACCTCAAATTAGAGGAATTGTGAGCCTGCAATGGCTTTCGACGCCTTGCGGCCGACAACTCGTCCGCTGCCGCCCTTCTCAATGGAGCGCAAGTTTTCAATTTTGGCAGTTTTTGATCTTTCATATAAAATTTATATACCAAACGATAGAGCTCGTTCTCGTGAGCTCAAATATACTCTTGCTTTTTCAAATGAATGCCATTTTGGCGAGTTATAACAAAAAGACGCAAAAACCGCAAAAGTGCGGTTTTTTCGGCGTCTATTCAAAAGACGCGTCCGGTACTGTAGATTGTTATACATCTTGCTCCATAAGTTACTGTCTCCTTAGGTTATACCGAAGCTTCTTGGTGGTAAAAGAAAGGCTAGCATGTACGAATCAATTGGAGCACTCTGGCACGCGACAGGGACGAATGGAGACGCTGCTGGCAGCAAAGCACGAAAACCGAACGCCCGACCTCCCACCCATGAAAGAATGCCTCTATCCACTGCGTTCCGAGCCACTTGGCGGTCGTACAAGACCCACGAATTCTACGAATTGTAACGGACTCCCTACTCCTTCTGTTTAACGACTTGGCAAAAATAAACCCATTTTTATACTAATTGAGAGGTGGGAATTCTCCCTATACGACTCGCTCTCCCCTTTCAGACATACGCTCAAGACCCTTGTCAGATTGCATACACACAATTAGGCCACTTTGAATGACGCGCGAAACAAAACATAGTTCTTATCAAAAGGTCACAGTTCCCTGGTTTTCGAAGAAGAGTGCCATTAACTTGTTAAGAAATTGATAAAGAAATATTCGAAATTCGAAGCCTTCGAATATTCGAATAAACCAACATTCGAATATTGGACTTTCTCGAATAATCGAATATTCGAATATTCGAAATTCGAAAAGGACAAAGGTTTACTCTCTCAGCGGATGAGAGGTCATTATTAAGAAAAAGGAATAAAAGAAAGCATTTCGCCTATAATCACGCTTTCGCATATTTTTCGCCAGTCGGCAAAAAACTGCGGCGTTCACTTCATGTGGTTCTCTTAAAAGCGGCTGGCCTATGTTTTACTGGCTACGTAGCCCGCTAGAGACTCCTATTGCCTTTGCGCGGACGCGGACTTATGACTCATCCGGCTGGCGGCCAGCTACGCGTCATTGGTCGGAGCGATGACTCACCAGGGAATGCCGTCAGCTTCCCATGGAACTTCGGATTGAGACCTATATCACGTGAAAGAGCTCGAGACGCTGATCACAGGTATGTAGATCAAATTTGCTAAATGGATCTCCTAAGCGAGTTATGGCCGGCGGAAGCCGCGATGTCTTCCATGTGTTAGGCGAGCTGAATCAGCGTTGGGCGCAGTATTGCGCGGAAATCAGCGGTTGGGCTATCAGCGCCGTTAGCAGCGGCGGCGGCGCAGTGGTAGACTGCTCGCTCCAAAGGATTGGGTTCATTAGTTCGGTTCCCGCCGCTGTCGGGCTTTTTGCATTTTGTGACCTATCTTCGACGAGGACCTATAATCTCATTTTTAGCACATTTTTGAGCGAACGGCTAATGGCGACTTGCATTTACGTGCATTTGAAGACGGAAACGTGTTTCGGGTGGAATGTTTTATTCATGACGTGAAGCAATTCAGAAATTCAAATCAAAACAATCAAACAACAATCAAAAATAAAAAGTAAAAACAAAATCAAAAAATCAACAAAAATTAATAAACATAATGAATAAAAAGTAAAGGCACTAGTTAAAAGTTCCGACTCCACCGACACGACTTCGGTCGAAAAAACTTTTTCGCTGAAACTTCGTCTAGGGGGGTTATTTGGATTGCTGATCACGAATCTGACATCCGTTTTCAACGATTCGGTCGGAGACCACCCATACCTTTAACAAGGGTGTTCCAGGCAGAGTCACCGATTTCGCTGGGCACTAGTTAGAAGTTCCGACTACACCGACACGACTTCGGCCGAACAGTTGTAGCAACGGTATGGGTGGTCTCCGACCGAATCGTGGAAAACGGATGTCAGATTCGTGATCAGCACCCCAAATAACCCCCCTAGACGAAGTTTCAGCGAAAAATTTTTTTTTCGACCGATGTCGTGTCGGTGGAGTCGGAACTTTTAGCTAGCTGTTCTACAACCTTTGCTCGTTTGCTTTCTTCCATGTTGTTAACAGATGTACTGGTACTATTGTACTCAATGTACCGACCTAATTTTTGTTCAAAATAGGTCTACTAGGGGTAATCTGCCATGGGAAGAACGAATACCATAGTCGTTTTTTTGCGGAAATGCCTTATAAGCCCGCTATATTAAGTTTGAATCGCCCAAGGCGTTGCGAAATAACGCGCGCTGGTAAGAGACGCAGAGACTCCGCCCCTTACCAGCACGCATTCGCGGCCGTCTCCGAGGGGGGGGGGAGTTACCACAGCGTGTAGGCGTGGCAACTAGATACACAGCGAATGTAGACGTAGTCTTATCTCCTCTTTTCGATTACAGATTCGGGTCTTATTTTCTTCCGAATTGGGCAAGGGAGGGAACTCTAGGATGAAGACAATTTTAACACGGGCTGGGGGCCCACGCCCCGGAGTCCCTTTCCCTGCCCAATCTTACACAACAGCTTTCATGGCTTTTCGAGATTTCAAGGCTTCTGCCCCTGGCTAAGCTCGGCTGCAGACTAAAGACGGCGAAATAGTGCGCATCGGTGGGAGGCGCGCATTCTGCGTCTCTTCCTAGCGTGCGGTATTTCGCAAGGCCTTGGGCGATTCGAGCTAAATATAGCGGGCTTATACGGCATTTCCGCAAAAAACGACTATGATATTCGTTCTTCTCATGGCAGATTACCCCTAGTAGACCTATTTTGAACAAGATTTAGTGCGGTACACTAAGTACAATAGTACCGATGTTCACGAATCATTTCACAAGAGGGTAGAGACATATTATTGTAGTACTATGTACAAACACATGGGCTTGCAGCTTCGTTCACCATATCATGTATATTTGTCAAAGTCGTTATGTACAAAAAATCGAACTTTGTTTTGTTTGAAGGCGTCTTGAACTCAAAGTGATGCTTTCATGTGGTTAATTTTGTTTTGCGTGTTGGAATGCTACTACGGCGCTCCAATTGAAAGCATGAATACATCTAGGAAACTCGTTATTATGAAACGAGTACAGAAGCAAGCACTGGCTTCAGGTGAAATTTCAGGTCGTCCACCAACTAAAGGGAAAAGCTCATTCATCCTAACATTTCCTAGGGCTAAGTGAGATGGTATTTATTTATTTATTTATTTATTTATTTATTTATTGAAAGACTCTGTAAAAGACAGAAGTGAGACAAAGCTGCAATGCAACAAACACTAAAACTAACGAAGAAAAGTAGGTCCTAAATATCTACAAGCAGAGAATTTGTTTCGCTGCTATGCGTTTGAAAGAATATTTGGATTCCGGGAGGGAGGTAGTCTTACTAAGTTGTGTAAAGGCTAATAATTGTGAAAGAAATGTAAAGAGAGCAGCATATATTAATAGATCGATCCTGGCTCCATACTGGTTCATTGTCGAGCAACAATGGCGCAGTATCGCTGGCTCTAAAGCCTGGATGCGAGCGCGGCAGGTCTGCTACGCGACTGAGGAGCGTCGCGCTCAGATCGACTTGCAACTCCCGGCAGGCCCTGCGGTAGACGGAAGGGAAAAATCTTGAACATTTCAATAGGCACTATACGGCATTAGCGGAAAAGCTTCTCTCTGATTAAAAACATCACCGCGTTCATTTTTCAGTTTGAAGCAAACATAAGGATTAAGGAGAAAAAATATAGAGGAATTCTTGTTCATTGTGTGCTTACCATCCAAATTTCAAATAATGTGAATCCAGATGCTGACCGGGCAAAGTTCGCCTCTTCTAGTTGTTTTGCAGAACAGTTACAGATGCTTCAAAACTGAAAAAAAATCCAATGAAGCAAGCGAAACAGGTGTGTTTATGACCAGTGGTTAGAATATCCCTTCGGTTTTAAAGATTTATTTTTCCATTACAATTAAGAAGAGCTAATCTACTTCGAATATCATAAAAATAAATTTATAAGAGGGTCTCGATAACTGTGAAATTATTTCACATATTTTTTAAAAGACCATTCAGAAAAGAGGGTGAATTCGATGAAATCGCTCTTGACGTCTAATTGTAGAAGGTGCTGGTTCCTGCCGAATTCTGCAGTGTTGACATTCAAATAGGTCGCAGCGGCGTGCTGAAGTCAAATCTACCAAAATTGTTGAGAAAACTGAGATCTCCTAAACTTATTGATGAAGCGTTCAGATAATTAACCAAACGTATCAAGTGGGTGTAATTATATCGGGCGAGCCAAGAAGTCTGCCGCAATGGGCAGTATCAAGGTCAACGAAGACATTTCTCAAACACTAATTATTTCACATATTTTTGAAAATACCATTCAATGAGGATTCCGAATATGTCGTTTGTTTTGAACACGGATCAACATATTCTGCGGAAATTAAGTGGAATCGCTTTCAATGTCTGTATCAAGGAAATCAATGTAACTAGATCAAATTTGAAGTACAGTAAAGAAAGGAGCTAGATTTTTGAACTCTACTCGACGGTCCGAATCCAGAGATGTGCTCGGTTTTTCAACGATACCGACGCTCTAGAGCGTCGCCGACGCCAAATGTGATACCAGTTATGAGCGGTGTTGTAGTGAAGAAGTTAAGGACCCATATCAACGCTCAACATAATAGAAATTTTTTTCGTATGAGCGGTACGTCTTGCGCCATACACTCGTCTGCAACCTTCCCTTTTACACTCGATTATTGTGTTTCGCTTGAATGCTTGTTACAATTTCTTCACAAGCTGGCCTTATCGATTGATTTGTGCTTTTCTTAAGGTTTAAAATTTAAAAACACACTAATGCTTGCGGAAACTCACGGTATCCTAAAAATTCAGGTTCTGTTTGAAAGGTTTTAACGTTGCTGCTAATGAAGCTTTTCAAGAGGTTTGAGACTCATATGAACGCACAGAGTAACGAGATTTTTGTGGCGTTCAAATAGTCAGGATTGTGGCATGCATCCGCCCAAGCATTGCATTTTAGACTCGATTGGTTGTGCGTCTACTGAATGCATGTAACAATCTTGTTACTACTTGGCCAGGTTAACCTTTGCTGTGCATCCTTAACGTTTCCCGTCACCCAGTAGCTCTAGTTATGCCGATTAACCTCTCCACTCAGCTTGAATGTTGTTTCATCAATCCACAGAATCCGTCTTGGAAAATGGGGCTCCTGCTCACATTTAAATTGTGCAGTCAATAGACTATTACATGTCACGTGTCTTCGCGTGATTGCCAAGTTCTAAACGTTAAAAGAAGCATAGTGCAGGATAATCTGGCCAAGTAGTAAGAAGATTGTAACAAGCATTCAGGCTACTCACAAGAAATCGAGTCGGCAATGCAGGGTTTCAGGCGGGGGCATGGCGCAATCTTGACCATTTACACGCCACAAAAATCGCATTACCTTTTGCTTTCATATGAGTCTCGAACATCTTCGGAAGCTTCATTAGCAGCAATGTTAGAACCTTTCAAACAGTACCTGCATTTTTGGGGTACCCTGTTATTTTCGCAAAAACTAGTGTGTTTTTAAATTATAAATCTTAAAAAACCACAAAATTAATAGATACAGCCACGTTGTGAAGAAATTGTAACAAGTGTTATAGCGAAAACTCCGCCTTTGCCGGTCCCAAGTCCGGATGAAAAAGGAGTAGGGTTGGGCGACGGGCCAGCAACCCGTCCCCGTAAAAAACCATTATGCTACAGAAACGATGGAATATATGGATACTGCTGAAAGGGAAAATCGAAGCCGAGCTTTGTGACGGGAGACCTGATATTGGACTCGGTTTTCTCTCCGAAGAACATCACGCGTATTGGTACCTGGAACATACGCACGCTTCACCAAACTGGGGGTCTCGCCCAACTCCTCCAGGAATTCGATATTTACGGCCTAGACATTCTCGGAATCAGTGAGGTCCGATGGACCGGAAGTGGACGCTTGATTAGTGAGGCAAAACTATCCTGTTCTCTGGTCCAGAAAGGAGGCATGGAAGAAGAGTAGGAATCGTCCTTAGCAAACGAGCTTCAAATTCTCTCGTTAGTTGGGAGCCAGTAAACGACAGAATCATCACTGCGCGCTTTCGAACGATGCATACCAGAGTCGCAATGATACAGGCGTATGCTCCAACGGAAGACGCAACCGACGACGAGAAGGACGATTTCTATGAACGGCTACAATATGTCATTGACGAAATGCCACGACAAGACCTCAAGCTTGTTCTAGGCGACTTCAACGCGCAGGTGGGAGGCGATCGAAAAGGCATGGAAAAATCTGTTGGAGCATTCGCATCGTCGGACCGCCTAACCAACAACGGAGAAAGGCTCGTGTCATTCTGCGATTTCAACGAACTATGCATCGCGAATACATTTTTCCTCCACCGAGGCATCCACAAGAAAACTTGGAGATTGCAAAACGGCACGACGGCAAACGAAATTGACCACATCTGCATCAGCCGCAAGTGGAGGACGTCAGTCAACGATGCACTGTGTACAGAGGTGCGGATGTAGGCACAGGCCACTATCTTGTTAGGGCTAGGTTGAAGCTGAAGCTGCAAAAAAGGCCTGTTGTCAGACGACCATATGACGTCGAAAAGTTCAAGAACCATACAACCGCAAGGAACTACCGCGTTGAACAACGAAACCGTTTCAGTATGCTTGACAAATGCGAAACCATTGACGAACACTGGGAAGCCGTCAAGACCGCGCTTTGTGAAAGTGCAGAAGCGACCATCGGATGCAAACGAGGCAAGCGAAAAGAGCAATGGATTCGAAAAGAAACCTGGAAGCTGATAGATGAGAGGAAGCGAGTCAAGCAAAGAAAAGAATGCGCCAAGACGCCTGGCGAAGCAAGGGAAGCGGGCGAAATTTATTCGGAACTCGATCGACAGGTAAAAGCGTCATGTCGCCGCGATAAGAAAGCTTGGATCGCTCAGAAGGAAACGGAGGCCCAAACAGCGGCTAGTTGTGGTGATTCCAGAAAACTGTATCGAATTGTATCGGAACTAACGGGAACAAGGCTCAACACATACGTCCCTATAAAGGACAAAAGTGGCAGACTACTTGTCAGCGAAGCTGAGCAAAACGGAAGATGGGTTGAACACTTTTGTGAAGTGTACACCCAGCCCCAGCCATCCGCAACGCCTACGTCCGATGATGAAAACGCCCTGGGAGAGCTAAACGTCAATACCAGCTAAATAACGGTAGAGGAAACAAAGACAGCAATACGAGGTCTCAAAACGGAAAAGCCCCTGGCCTCGACGAAATTGCAGCGGAGATGTTAAAAGCTGGAGCCGCACCGGTAGCGGAACAATTGAAAAAAAATGAAATGGAACTTCATGTTGATGCCAGCAGCTACACTCTTCAATAGCTGCTGGCATCAACATGAAGTTCCAGAGGATTGGAAAAAAAGCTTAGTAGTCAACTTGCCGAAGAAAGGAAGCTTATCGGATTGCCGAAGCCGGAGCCGGAGAGGTATTACCCTGTTGTCCGTGCCAGGCAAAGTATTCTGCACCGAATTGTTAAGAAGGCTTCGAGATGCAATTGATGACCGACTGCGGGAGGAGCAAGATGGATTCAGAAACGGAAGATCGTGTTGCGATCAGATCTTTACGCTATGCAACGTCATCGAGCAGTGCCTGGAGTATCGCTACCCGCTTTACATAAACTTCGTCGATTTCAAGAAAGCATTTGACAGTGTCCACCGTGAGTCACTATGGGAAATACTGTCTCCAAGGAGTCCTTGCGACCTTCGTCAAGGTGTTTAGAAGTCTATACCACAACTCCTCGTGCTGCGTGAAGACAACTGTCGGAAACACAAGGTTCTTCGAAGTCACCACAGGAGTCAGGCAGGGATGTGTTCTCTCACCGTTGCTCTTCAACATCGCACTCGACTACGTACTAAGAAGAACGACAGCCGAAGTACAAGGACCGTCTTGGTCTAGCGGTCGCGTTATGGACCTGGACTTTGCCGACGACATTGCCATATTATCTGAGGACAACGATACTCTTCAAAGAAGCACGGAATGCCTTAGCCAGGAAGCAAGCAAAATCGACCTCCGAATTAGTCCCGAAAAGTCAAAGTTCATGCACGCAGGAAATATGACCTCGGAAGATGGCATCTACGTAGGACCGGATCGCTTGGAAGTAGTGGATAACTTCACCTACTTGGGAAGCATGATCACCAGTAACGGAGATGCTGAAGCTGACGTTCGATGCAGGATTGCGAAGGCAACGACAGTGTTCCGGAGGCTTAGGCCACTGTGGACGTCGTCTTCAGTATCAAAGCTGCGTCAAGCTGCGTTTGTATTCTTCGATAGCCGTCCCCACTGCAGTGTACGCTAGCGAAACATGGAAGACGTCAGCTAGCATCATCAGACGGATCAACGCGTTCCACTGCAAATGTCTACGACAAATAGTGAGGATACGCTATACGGACCGCCTGACGAACGAAGAAGTACTACAACGCTGCCGCTCGAGAAACCTCTACGAAACCGTTGTGCAACGCCGACTCCGCCTTGCCGGACACATTCTTCGAATGCCGGCGCACTGCCTGCCAAGATCAGCCATGCAATGGGCACCGGCAGGAAAGCGAACCAGAGGCCGCCCAAAAAACACGTGGCGTCGCACGTTTTTGAATGACTTGGAAGTTATGAATATTTCTAGGCAGGAGTGTGAAGAAATAGCCCAAGACAGGCAGCGGTGGAAAGAGTTCGTCGCTCTATGCGCTCAACAGCACGGGAGGAACTAAGTACTAAGTAAGTAAGTTATAGCGAAACGCAATCAATCGAGTGTAAAACCAACATTTCAGACGAGTGCATGGCGCTTTCCATACCGCTCCTATGTCAGAAACGTTCCGTTACCTTAAGCCTTTATACGAGCTCTTGACTTCTTCAGCACCCTTAGTGTGAACAAAGTTATCAGCTCTCAAACAGTGTATACATTTTTTGAGACACCCTGCATATATTATTTATATTTATATATTTGTATATTTATATATTTATGTATTTATGACAATTTGTTAGGTTACCTCTAGGAAGTCGGAAGGTACATTTGTGTTTCACTGCAACACCTACAGAAACTGGCTAGTTAACTAACTAGTAAGTGGATAGCGATGCTGACTTGTAGGATGGTGGTCAAGGGTACGAATCTGGGGCTCGATTGGCGGTTTGCTGAGCGCTTTTGCAAGTGCACAGTACGTTTTGGCCTCGTTAAGACACCGTTTTCTCCTTCGAAATGTGATTTAACCTCCAACCAGGTAATAAACAAATTCGGTTTTCGTTGCGAAGACTTACGTCGTGCTCACATTAAACCATGATTGCCTTGCAGGCAAGCTCTCGTTAGTTGCTATCTCTATATGATTCTTTGTTCTCTACTTTTTGAAATGTTTCTCATTGCAACCTCATTTACGAGCAGGATTGGCATGCGTTGCTTTGGTCCATCTCTAGAATGTGCTTATCAGTCTTCTGATTTCTATAGAGAACGCTCTTCTTTGTAACTTTTACTAATTCTAGTAACTATTACAAAAAATAGCATTTTTGACCCGTCACTTGGTGGTCACTTTGCTGCCCATTTTTTCCCCTCTGTTGGTGTGGGGGGGGGGGGGGGTGGGCATTGCAGACATAGGCACTTCACTTAAGGCCCCAGCAGACTTCTGCGGCGAGCGGCGGGCGGCGGACGGCGAAATCGCTGAGCGGCTTGACTCATCATCAGTGGGAGCGGTGACGGCGAGGTACTGTACTGTTTCTAGTCGGGACCGACTGGTGCTTAACAATAACGCGCCCCGATGACGATCGCGCGCCCGCATCGACCGTCTCCGCTCTGGATCCCGCCGCGAAAGGGCAGAGCGCAGAGCGCAGACAGGCAGGAGCGGCGCCGCCGGGTGGAATGATTCAAGTCATTTCCGCCAGCGACGCCGCCGGTGCCGCTGGCGGCGAGCTCTGCGTCCCTGCCCTATGGTTAAGCATAGGGCAGCGGCAACGCCGCAGAAGTCTGCGGGGGCCTTTAGTCCTATCCTGCTGACTTCGTCCTGTCCTAGGTCGGAGAAATTGCCCAAACTTCGTAACCTCGTCTAAAGGGTTAGTTGGGGTCCCGATCACGAATCTGGCATCCGCTTTTGGTGTTATGGACAACCACAGTAGGTGAACCAGAGCATGTTTAAGTGAAAGGCTGGATGAAGAATAACCTGCACTATTGACCTGTGACGACTCCAGAGGTCGAGAATGGGTCAAAAAATTTTCGCCCAAACGCGGTCTAGAGGGTCATTTGGGGTGTTAATCATCAATGTGATATGAATTTTCAAAATTTCAGTCGACTACGGTAGGTTAGGCATGGGAGATCTTGGCTGTCATTGTTAGCAGAATCGCTGTCTCCAACTACGTTAGGGTGTTGTCGAGGTGTGGATCAGAAAGCTACCACTCGTCTTAGCATATTTTTCAAGCTTTTTTATACCACAAATTAGGTATTCGGTCTTTGAAAAGAAATCTGAGCAATTGAAGAAGACGGTGACGGTGATGCTGATGCAGCTTCTCTACAATTTCGATACCCACCGTGGCGCAATGTAATCTACTACAACACCGAAAGTTGTTGCTGTATTCGTGATCAGCATATGTTCACTATGTGAACTTTGTGCGAAAATTTTTTCGACCTCACGAGTCGTTGGAGTACAACAGCTCCAATATGTAATTCCCCCTTCGTACGAGAGAAACACTTTCAAAACAAGGAGAGGAAATTATAAAAGAATCATATAGTAGCAATATCAACTAACGAGAGCTTCACAGGCGAGACAATAATGGTTTCATGGTAGCACGACGCAACTCAACGCAACCAAAACCCGACTTTTTCCAAGGGACAAGGCGGTGCCACACCGAGGTCGAGACGTGTTCTACGAAAACAATCAGCAATCCGCATACCCAATCTCCAGATTCGATTCCTTGACCCTTCTTCTACAAATCGCCATCGCTATCCACTGGACTACCCAATCGCTGCTCCTCAAACAGTGCTTTATAACCCTCAACCGACCACTTTGATAAATTACACAGATCACTGATCTCTCTCGTAAGCAGCCCTTAACGCGTTTCAGTTATGTCTGCCAGATTAGTATGATAAGCGACTGGATCTTGTTCCATGTTAGAAGAACCTCAGGACGTTCACCCGCTGTTTGCCCGTGGTGAAAGCCTAAATAAGGGATATCACGCCCTTCATGTCCTCCGAGAACATGAAGGATGTTATATTCCTGGATCCATTGCGCTACTGTGGCAAGTGCCTGTTTAGGGAAATTCGCGACCAGTGGAGCGAGAGGAGATGTAGGTTAATAACGTTGCGGATGGGACGATATCGTCAATCTTCACCAAAGCATTGTGCGTTTCAACCAGAGAAGCACATTTAACGGTTAATAATTCAATGAATTTAACGAATTAACGGCATTCTTCGTTAAAATCTGGCTTAACGACCTAACGCAAATTTTTAGAAATTTAACGGAATTTTCAACGGACTTTATTTCTCACTGACTTTATCACTTTTACCCTTAGTCCTCAGAATAGTTGCAGGCCTCTTCCTCCCGATTAGGACAGATCCTGAAAAACTATTGAAATCAGCATGAATATTTTCATGTTTTCATGCCATTCTCATGTCTTTCATGGTGCATTTGCATTTCTGAAAGTAATGCATTTTGGGATCAGAAATTTCTTCACCAAACCCCCAAGCACGTCAACGAATCCGCAAAGATACTGATATAACCTCATCGTAAGATATGCCTCACATCACTTGGTGTTGCTTATCTTAGAATATGCTGTTTGTTGCGATCAAAACTGTTGCGCTCTGCGACTCGAACCCGCACATCATGCTTTCCGGGCAGCAATGCTACGCTTTACACCACCGGCGCTGTTTCACCGCACGTAACATCCGCAACATTCTCGAAGCGCGTCAGCACTCACCGTGATAACGGGATGAGCCGACGGCTGATATCAGTATGGAACCGGTAAAGCTGAACGCCTTACCAGTAACAATGTG
This sequence comes from Heligmosomoides polygyrus polygyrus, assembly GCA_947396885.1. Classification (NCBI taxonomy): domain Eukaryota; kingdom Metazoa; phylum Nematoda; class Chromadorea; order Rhabditida; family Heligmosomidae; genus Heligmosomoides; species Heligmosomoides polygyrus. The sequence continues at coordinate 39,850,770 of OX377204.1, forward strand.
ACAGGTGAGAGCTGATGCGCTTCGAGGATATCGCGTATGTTACATGCGATCAAACAGATGCCATTGGTGTAAGGCGCAGCATCGCTGCCCGGAAAGCAGAAGGTGTGGGTTCGAGTCCCGCCTGGCGTAACAGCTTTGATCGCAACAAAACATCCTTTAACAGCATGTAGCCTCTATATTAATCGCTCCAGGCTTCAGCAAATTTGTTAAAACATTATCTTAGGACAGGTTTGCTCGCCACCAGGAATGACAAGAATTTGGAAAGCTTTTTTCCCAATCGTTAGCACGTTCACGACGTGTCACACCCTTTCGGCAGTGTGGGATGTGTAACACGATGTCGTGTCACGGTCCCGACGTTGACAAAAAATGGATTTTGATCCCGCGCAAAAGACACGCGAAAATCGTGCGTTCGACATCGAGTTAACATTGTACTGATAGGCTTTTAGTTGTATTTTTGGCAACTCTTTCTGTACTTAGTGCACTGCGCACATCGAGATTGTATATGTTCGAAGAACATATAACGGTTTTGGAAAGGGCTAGGAAGGGGGAACTCCGGGGTCTGCTGATCGCGCATTTTAAATGGATTGCCGGTGTGATGCGGGCACCAGCCCACTGAGAACCGTTACTTGAATGATAATTCCGTACCTGTTCTTATTCCACACCCTGTAGATAATTTATTGCTAAGGCCTTGTTTATGTTGCTGTCCACACTTTGTTGATAATGAATAGTTTTCTTTACATTGTACTCCATTCCTTAAACTTTAGGTATTGAAGTTCTAACATATAACGTTCCCCTTGATTTTTCTCACTTGAAATAATAGTTTGCAGCTAATTGCATTTTTAACGAAATTTAACGAAAATTTCCGTTAGAAAATTTCGTTAAAAAATTTCACGCACAGAACTTCGTGTGCACCCATGGTTTCAACTCCATAGCTAGTTCGCGCACAAGTAGTTGGGCCTGACTGTACATAGATTGTGGAATTGCTTTCGCTCTTCGTCAAAGGTGAAGACTAGTCGACCTCTAGTTCCACAATCCACCACCCTACTCCCTTCCCATGGTTTGAAGTAAACTTTCCGGGCACTAGAGACAGTGCTCCTCGCCTATCTCGAAAGACCAGCGACGACAGCAGGTGATGTGCAGCACGCATTTTTCTCAGGTATACGTTTCACAGGGACCAAACGTTGTTAATAACTCACCTTCAACGACGACCTTGCAATGACTAGTTTGAACTCCGAAACTGTTAGCCACTGTGCACGAGAACATTGCATTATCAGCAAGAGTAGTACATTCCACCCGCAGAATTGTGACGCCATCTTCAGAAATGATGGTGTAGTTTCTGAAAGGCTTTTGACTTACCAAACGCTTACGCTCCCATTGAGTTATGTTCCTCGAAAATAGAAAGTGTTTCGAATGCAACGCGCAAATCTCGACCTCATTGTACTTCGAAGATAATTTTAACAATCGCCTACCTCCTCATATCGACAAGATTTCCATCCTTCTCCCATGTCACGGCTGGAAGTGGTTGTCCAGTAAATGTGCACTTCAGCTGTATGTTCTCATTTGTCTTGAAAATAACAGTCAATGTCAATATAAGTCAAAGTCTCGTGTTTAAACTACCTTCGAGTAGATTTGGGCAGGCATTGTTACGATAAACACAGGAGGCTGACCCGTTGCAGAAGACGCGGTGCTATACTCCGATAGGCTTGGCGTAGGTGATTCCTGCCGAAGTGAAGAGTCTACCTGTAAGTTGCATTTTCCCGTTTTACTGTTCTTACAGCGATGCTATGTCTTAGCTTCCTGATAAAAAGTAGAATGCAGAAGTCTTGGCGATATCAAAAAACATGCGCAGACGTTACGATAAACCATCACGCGCGCAGGCACCGTACTTACACTGCATCATTTATACCACGTTTACACACTTTCCTACCCGTCAGTTCTGTTTTGTATCCCAACATTTTTGAAGTGTAGTTCTTTGTATGTAAAACATCTTGAGTTTTCATTCCGCGATGGTAATGATAACAATAAAGCAGATAGCAGCGTAGCCACTTATAATCTAGAGGAACCTTTCTGAATCCGTTTGTGCTACCGTTTGAAGATTAAAAAATGACACTGACCAGAACATGCTCGCAATCCGGATTACAATCACGGAGCTAAGCAAATGAAGGAAACCGCAGCGTGGCTTAACTAATTTACCGATGTTAACGTATTTCGACGAGCGCGTGTAGCGCAGTCGGAGGAGGCGCCGAGTGTCGCCTGCACCCGATACCAGTGGCCGTATTCATTAACGTTCCCGGGAACGTTCAAGGCTTCCCGCGGGAAGCGACCGGGCCGGGAGGCAAAAGTTCGTATTCACGAACATGCCGGGAAGCAACAGGAGCCTCCCGCGCCGATGGCGGGAGGATCCCGGCCTACCCTAATCTTCAGCACACCACCTCATTGACGTCGGGAAGCCGTCAATGAGGTGGTGTGTTGAATCGCAAGCAATAGGATTTCGATGGCGATTTTGCTACCGAAAGTCGTCTTCACGGGGGGTTATCTTCGCCATATGTCTCCTAACGTCTTCCTGGGCTATCTTCTGAGGAGGGGGGGGGGGGGAGGAAGGGAGGTCCGGACTCTGTCGCTTACTTGATTGGAAAGAAATCACATAATTGATCTGAAACATTGACAGTGAGTGGCTCTTTCGTCGATGCGTCACGCACTCTATTTCTACGGGATATTGCGATACCACTTCTTATCCTTTTCCGTTGTCAGTCGGTGGACATTTTACGAGCACGTTCTGCGTGGAAAAGAAGACATCGTCAGCGAAATAGGATTGAACTTCGTAGTGAACAACAACAAAATAAAAATATAACTGAAGGCATGTGTAAAATTAGAAATTATTTCTTCAATAATAAAGTAGTCCAAATTATGAAAAAGTGAGTAAAGTAAAAGTAAAAGTATGCAAACTGTTATCACAACCTGCAGCCTCAATCCTTCAGCCATTTTTTCTTTTAGTCTGTCTTCGTCTCATATTTAGAGAATATGGAGGAACACTTTAACCTAATGGTCACACGTCCAACGCCGTGCGCTGCGTCCTGGGTGCGCCGTGCACGCAGAGATATCGTAGAAATCGAAGAAAAGAGTGAAAGGACAGAAGGCCACGAAGGTGACTACACCAACAACGGGCATTTCCAAACGGCGATCTATGAAAATATGTAGACACCAAAGAAAATGTCATCTCGCATATTATATGCAACTGTTTCGACCTTTAAAGACGTTCGAAAGTCAGACACGCTGACGTATGGGCCAAATCATCGAGGATGTCCTCCAGGATGGCAAAGCTTGTACGATGCGCTTATGAGACCTTTTAAACAATGAACTGGCTTGTTCCGCATGCCATGTCACACCGCTTCGATGATATTACTGATCGTGAGAGCTGGAGGGTGTAGGGTATCCTAAGAATAATCTTAACATGCTGTATAGTGCTGACTTTCTACTACTCTTCGAGGTTCCACGGCTGCAGTGTGTTCCACTTAATTACTTGCGGCAAAGGTACCCTTTCAGTCATATGATAGAGGATAAAGGGAGAAGGCGATTCCAGCTGACAATGGTGGTGCGTTTGTAATGCTAGGTCTTGGGTCTTCTTTATTAAAAATTTAAATGGTGCAGCTATAAATTACATCCAATTAACTTCCCATGGCGCGTATTGCAAAACATACAGATTCAAAGAGCTTTTGCTAAGATTATTCTTAGAATACCCTAGGGTAGAGACAAATATAGGTGAATAGGAATTCAATGAATCTTGTCTACCTGCAAGAGTGGAATATCAGCATTTCAATTGCTTCTATAAGGTCATTTAGGTTGCTTTACGCATCCATCCTCGTGTTTGGCCTCTTTAACTTCAAAATAAGCAAAAGTTTTAAATTGCAATTTGTGAAAATCTATAAACTGATCTAAATCTAAAATGATCTATAAACGAGTAGCTTCTTAAGCTCTCCTTGTCCTCTCCAGGCACTGAAGAAGGTTCTGCCGGAACATCAGTCGAGTGGAGTGGCAAGAGATTGTATTACAAAATAATCTTGGTTTCTCTATTGGGGATCGCGCCACTTTTGTCCCCGACAAGTTCTTCAAAATACTTTTAAAATGGTAAGAGATGGCACATAACTTAACAGCTCATGAATTTCTGATATTCTGTTGAGATCCGAACAATTTCAAGCCAGTTTTAATTTTTGTTGCTTGTTCGGTATTCGTTTTTCCGTTATCCGGCGATTTTTAGGCAAAATTGTCCCTTAGCCGGGTCTTAAAATTTCGTTATTCGCTCATCCCTGGTTGAAACCTAGGCAATTTGAGAATTTGGTTTTTGAAATCTTGCAGTTCCCGCCTTCGCTGCGAATCTAAGGCCGGGGGCATACTTCCATCGCGGCGATGCCATCGCGATGCTCAGTTCATGGCCATTCCGCCGCACGCGGTCGAATAGTCAAAGGAAACTTCGCCGCGGCCGCCGCAACAGTGGCGGTCGGCATGCGCGATGGCTTCCCGCGCCTATCGCGGGCGTGGCATACTTTTTCGCGCCGCGCGCGGTGTTTAGCGTTGATCCTGGACGGATCGCCGTCGCGCTCCCTTGCAGTGCGATGGGCGATAAGACGAGTACAGAGAATTTCAAATTCTTTCGCGTCGCTCTGCAGAACTGATCGCCGCGATTCCATCGCGGCGACGGGAAGTATGCACGAGGCCTAACTCGCGCGTCGCGGTCGCTCCCGCTTCCCGGCGGTTTATGAATACCTTCCGGGTTGCAGGAAGCCGGGAGCGGGATGCGGCGGGAGCGGGAAGGCATCGCCTGCTTTCCCGCTCCCGCCACGTCATGAATATGGCTACAGGTTCCTGGTTCGGATTTCCCGCCCAGGCCAACCAAGCCTTCCATCCCTCCGGGGTCGGTTAATTGGTACACCAGATTTGTCTGGGAAGGACAAAGCGCTGACTTGTTCATCGATGACCACGGCTAGTCATTGTATGGCCAAATATGCACTCAAATCGCCTCCGCGACATCCCGTAGAAGTAGAATGCGTGACGCATCCCAAAAGGGATTGAGCAACGCCGTCCTTTATCCTTATATTATGCTTAACGTATTTCGCCTCGGCCTCTCAGCACAAAAAAATATCCACCTGGCTAAGAGTGGTCCAATGTTGTCCGGTGCAGCAAAATGGCGTATAGTTACAGATGTCGCACCATTTACAGGGTGCGTAAAAAGTATTGACGCACCTTCTTTTGTTTCAGCCCCCGCTTTCCTTTTCTATTTTCAAGGTTTTTGTGTGTTACTTTTGTTGTCCGTATTATGTTCAAAAAATAATTTGAGAAAACTGATGAAATATGATACCGTCGTCGCGACGGTGGTCCTTTCTTGGCTGTTATCAAAAGAAATGAAGACTTCACTAACAAAAAAAATTAGGCACTGTTCGAAACGATCGGTGAGAAAAGAGGTAAATAACCTAGAAGTCATCTACGGCTGGGTCATAACAGATGACGTTTCCAAGATGTCCAAGCGCGATAACGTTCAATTCCAAAATTGTCAATCTCTGTCCGAAAATAGCAAACAGACAACGGCGCGTAGGCCTTCATAGGCCAGCACCGCTCAAACACGAATCCACTGAATTACTCTTTTTAGGCAATTTGGAGACTAATGTCTAAGCTACCTCCAACGGAGGTGACCAGCCGCTGGAGACTAGCGCGGGACGGAATCCACGTAGAGCTCCTGCGGCGCACCGCCGATGAGCTTCCCGTCCTTTTCGCTCCTTGCTTCACAATATAGGAGCCAATATCGATTATAAGTTATTCTATCGTGTTCGTAACATCCTTTTCCATATTTTGGAAGTGAACATGTTAAATCTTACAGTGCATCACTTTTCCACAACCGCCATTCACTGCGTCAATACTTTTTGCGCACCCTGTATAGCATGTCAAAAATGACCCCCTCTCTTCTAAGGCAATAGCCTTGTCTTCCGACCATATTTATATCTCGCGGTCAACTTAAAGCATCCATAAATGTCCCTTTCTGTCGCATTTCATTCCATAACCAGAAGTTCAGCCTGGCGGCAGCCAAACGTCTGGTTGAGGACTCCGCCCGGAAATAGAATGCACGTTGCGCTAAGCCTGCCGCATATCTTCTGGATCTGGACGTACGTTTATGACGCTTGTGTAACTTCCTCTTAATCCGGGGGCTTGTTGCATAACATCTGTGACACGTCTGCTAAGTCCCGACGAACGTGTCACGACTTCCGTGGCACATCTTCTGCATCCCTACAAACAGGGCACGACGTCAGTGGCAGGTTTTCTGAGTCCCGTTGCACGTTGGACGATAAAGGATAAAAAGAAAAGGACGCCGTTACTCAATCCCTTTTGGGATGCGTCACGCATTCTACTTCTACGGATGTCGTGGAGGCGATATAAATGCGTACTTGGCCATACAGTGACTTGCGGTGGCCAGCCGATGAACATGTCAGAGCGCTTTATCCTTCCCAGACACGTCTTGTATCAATTCACCGACCCCGGAGGGATGGAAGCCTTGGTTGGCTGGGCGGAAAATCCGAACCAGGAACCTGGTATCGGGTGAACACCTCCTCGGGCCTACTCCTACTGCGCTACACACGCCCATGTTGGACGAAACTGGGAAAAAATACTGGCCCCCATCACTGCCCCCGCCCCCACCTTTACTGACCCCTTAACTGGTCCTGCTTACCACTCCTCGCTTCAATGGTCCTTCCTACGGGGCCTTCTTCACTGGTCTCACTCTTACTGGTCCCCTCTTATTGGCCCGCTTACTCTTCTGAGTCCCTACGCACGTTGGGCGACGTCTACGGCACGTCCTCAGAGCCCTCAAGCGCGTTGGACACCTTCTGCGGCACATCGGACTGGCAACGTGACCCACGGATTAAGCGAATTTCACGTCGAATTGGACACTATTCTAAGCTAGCCTAGGGCTTTTCAAATCAAAGCGAACTCTTCCAAATCGAAGTGAGTTTTTCTGCATTAAACTAGAAACTCTCCAAAAATGTTAGAATATTATGTTATGTTATATTAACTTGGCAACAAAACATCGTTGTGACAGCTTACAACCTCGATACCAGCCAATTGAGGCTTAAAGAAACTGATTTGAATTGTTTCTATCAAGACCATCAGCTTAACTGGTCCCATGCTGATATCAGCGGCCAGCTCATCCCGGATACGGGTGGGTGCTGATCGGTCCCACGAGGTGTGGATGTTGCGTTCGATCAAACGGCGCCGGTGGTGTAATGGCAAAGAGCATTCTCGCCCGGTCAGAGAGAGGTGCGGGTTCGAGTCCCGCCTGGCGCTAGAAGTTTTGATCGCAACAAAACATCGTTGTGACAGCTTACAACCTCGATACCAGCCAATTGAGGCTTAAAGAAACTGATTTGAAATGTTAGAATAATTTTTTGCTCGAGGAGAATTTTAGTATAACTTTCTTTGAAGTTTTAGTTTACTTCCCAAATGAGAGAACAAATAGTTCGAAATTTTGTAAACATTTTATTTTTTGAGAAAAAACACTGATTTGACTCTTCTTTTAAAGAGCAAGAAGGCGATCATTTTCCATTGCCAAAACAGAGGCTGCGCCGTGCCCCTTTACGAAACATCGCGATATTTATTCTATTGACAGTAAAATTTCTGTTTGCATGCAGTCCCACGCCTGCAAACGGTGTAACATAAACAGCTGCAGAAACCACACATATCCTAACTTTCTTGCTGCATGCAAGCAGTAGTTACAGTATCAATCAAATAAACATTGCGACTTGCTTTTCGAGTGCGCTGCGCCATCCAGTCTTTTAAGGTATTACATAATTGCTGCCTTGTTGCGCTCTGAATCAAGATTTAATTTATTGTTTTTTCTCAAAAAAATAAAATATTTACAAAATTGTTCCACATCTTGGGGAATGTAAACTGAAAATTTTCAAAGAAAGTTCTACCATATTTTTCTTGAACGAAAAATTTTTCTAACTATCTTAGTGAGTCTGAAGTTTAACCTTTCTAAAGGTCATTTTAATTTGGAAGAGTGCGCTTTTCATCTACATATCTGTTCTCCTGTATCGGTGAAATGGTACAAAACGTGTCTTGAAAGGATAAAGCACTAACTTTCTCATCGAATGGTCACCGCAAGTCATTCCATAGACCAAATACGCATTCATATTGCCTCAGCAATATTCCTAGATCCAGAATGTATGACACATTCCTAAAGGGATTGATTAACGCCGTCGTTTATCCTTTTTTCCTGTTTTATAATAATTAGACGCTTCTCTCCAAATACTTGAGCTGATGACGTCAGTAAGGACTCGGCTATCGCTGATATCGTGCAGCCACCAGTTAACGTCTGAGTAAAAAAGTTATGCAACGAGACATCTTATTGAGTGCCCGACTGAGAAGTCGACATTACTCTGCCAGCTGACTTCGGAAAAGATGGTATCTAAGTGTTACCAACAAACCACGAAGGTGCCGACCTCGAAGAAGAAGAGCAGCTCCACAGACTGCTCTCAATAGCGTCCGATGCGCTTGTCTTCACACAGGGTAATAGCCTTGGGCGAACTGTCAACAAAAGAGGATGAGGTATCATCCAGGAACCGGATTCATCAACGACTTACAGCAATTTAACGGAGAAAATACAGCCGAAATCCCTGATAGCGCAGCTTATCAAGCGAAAGGTGAAGCATTTCGCCGAGCTATCTGGGATTTCGGCCGTATTTTCTCTGTTAAACTGCTGTAAGTCGTTGGTGAATCCGGCCTCATCCGGATTTTGACAGCTAGTACGGTTTCGTAGCTCGATTTGCCACCTTTGATGGCATACAACTCACACCTCGCGCCTTCTGGTGGAGCAGCATTGTTAAGCACAGAAGGAAGTGCACCTCGCTTTCCGCGATTTGCAGAAGCTCTTTGATCGCATACCGCGTCATGCCGTGTGGTAAGGTGAAAGGATAATGGACGGCGTTATTCAATCCCCTCTGAGCACCACGCATTCTACTTCTACGGGAAGCAATTTGAATGCGTATTTCGCCATACAATGGTGGCGATGTCCGTTCCTCCACGTGGTGCCATTGGAAACTGCTCGCTCTGCGAGCTAAGCTAAGCACGGACACTCGAATGCAGGCGACAGGCCCTTGTGACAGGCCGGCCTAGGAAGACCCAGGTCACATCACATGGTTGATGACGTTACATGAGTATCGAGATAGTGCTACGGCGTCCGCGGGAGCCGACGCGCACTCGCAGAGCCCGGCGAGTGTGAGAAGTATGCGAGGGTCCCTGATGCGAGGACGGCATCGGGGGGCAACTGAGCTAGTCCGAAAGTCCCGTAACGTAAGCAGGACCCGCGTGGCAACGTTGACGGGCCGCTCGTGCGAGTTGGTTGAAGCACTGGAGCTTAGAAGAGTTGATCTCTGTGCGGTGCAGGAGACGAGGTGGTCCTGCCGCAAGTCAAGGGACATAGGACGAGGCTTCAAGGCCGTTCTATGTGGAAGTCCCAGGACCACCAGTGGAGTTGGAGTCATCGTCTCCGAACGATTTCGTGACTCGATTGTAAGCGTCGAACGCTTTGACGATCGATTGATGAATATCGTTGTTGCCGCTAAGGAGCGACTCTATCACTTCTTCTCTGCGTATGCTCCGCAGACTGGCTGCTCCGATCAAGCCAAGGATGAGTTTTGGAGCCTGCTTGATGAGAAGACAGCAGAGGTGCCGTCGAAAGATGTCATCATAGTCGCTGGTGACCTTAATGGGCACGCAGGCGCGACGAAAGACGGGTACAGCTGTCATGGTGGATTCGGTTACGGGTCGCGTAACGCCGATGGCGAGCGTCTCCTTGAATATGCGGAATCGCATAACCTCACCATATTGAACACCGTATTTCGTAAACGCGACTCCCACCTCATCTCATACTATAGTGGGAGCTCCAAGTCTCAGATAGATTTCGTCCCTGTGAAGGATCGCGACCGAAGTTTTGTCACAGATGCGAAGGTTGTGCCGTATGAGACGGTCGCCCCACAGCATCAACCGCTGATCTGCACCCTAAAGATCGCCCCTCCAACGCAGAAGCAGGTCGAGCGGTGCGGTGCACCGAGAATCAAGTGGTGGCGAATGAGAGAGAAGGAAGCAGCTGTGATTTCTCGCGTGCGATTACCGACAGTCACAACTGTCGACGAAACTTGAAAGAAGGCTGCCGACGCGATACGTGAAGCTGCAAGGTTGGAGCTCGGCATCACGATGCCTGGAAGACGCAAGGTCGAAAAGCAGGCGTGGCTGTGGACAGATGACGTGAAAGCAAAAGTTCGAGAGAAAAAGTCGCCCTATCACATGTTTTTCAGCGACAAGACAGCCGATAACTGGCGGAAGTACCAAGAAGCGAGGAAAGCTGCAGAGAAGGCCGTGGCTGTTGCGAAATCCACTCATTATGGAGATGTCCACGAGAAGCTCGAATCGCGCGATGGTGAGCGGTATTTGTTCCGACTTGCTAAGAGCCGCCATCGCCAAAACGAGGATATTGAAAAGTTTTTTGGCATCAATGATGAGAGCGGCCCTCTTCTGACAGACCGCGAAAAGGCGCTGAAGCGGTGGCGTGATTACATCGACGAAGTTTCCGCTATGGAATTTCCTCACCCGGCCATCCCTTCAGTGGCTTCTGTTCACGGTACCGTTCACAAGATCACCGAGGAGGAGACAGAAGCGGCTCTGAGGAAGATGAGGCCAGGCAAAGCGACTGGGCCCGACGACGTGGCAGCTGATCTGTGGAAGTCAAAGCTGTGGTACCCTGCTGAGTGGTTGGCGAAGTTCTTTAACCAGGTTGTGGCGGAGAAGAAGGTGCCTGAGTGTTGGCGCCAAAGCATGATGATTCCGATTTGGAAGAAGAAGGGCAGTCCTGCAGGCTGCTCCAATTGCCGTCCGATTCGCTTGCTCTCGCACAGCATGATTTGACCGAATTGTCGATGGTCGAATTCGTGACATCGTCCAGCTTTCCAGCAATCAGTGCGGTTTCGTAGCTGGCTGTGGCACCATTGATGCCATGCATGCCGCCCGCCTCCTGTTAGAGAAGCATCGCGAGAAACAGAAGCCAGTGCATATAGCCTTCTTCGACTTGGAGAAGGCCTTTGACCGCGTACCGCGTGATGTGATATGGTAAGCCCTGCGACGACATGGAGTTCTTGAAGAGCTCATAGAGTGGGTGCGAATCCTCTACTCTTCCTCAAAGAGTAGAGTTCAAGCTGCTGCCGGAACCTCGATGGAGTTCCCCATCTCTGTTGGGGTGCACCAGGGTTCTGCGCTTTCCCCACTTCTTTTTGTTGTCGTGATGGATGCCATTACACGAGATCTTCAGAAGCCAGTCCCTTGGACACTGCTTTATGCTGACGACGTAATGCTCGCTAGCGAAAATAAAGGTGAACTCGAGCGAGAGGTGCAAGCTTGGTGTGATCGCTTGGAGTGTTTTGGACTCAGATTGAACGTGAAGAAGACCGAGTATCTAACGACGGACTTTACTGAGTCCAGCTCCATCAAGGTTTATGTCATCGCGCTCCCACGTACTTCGGTTTTTAAGTACCTGGGATCAGCAGTAGCATCCGATGGCAATCTGATGACTGAAGTGAACTCACGCGTGAGCGCAGCTTGGTCCAAGTGGCGCTCGTTGACTGGCGTGCTCTGCGAGAGGAAGATACCAGAGCAACTGAAGTCGAAGATCTACAGATCAGTCATCCGGCCGGTAGCGATGTACGGTTCTGAGTGTTGGCCTGCGATCAAGGAGGTTGAAACGCGCCTCAGCGTCATGGAGACGAAAATGCTGTGCTGGACGGCTGGAGTCCGCATCCGAAACGATGCCATTCGGCAGAAGTTCGGTGTCGCGTCGATAGCGGACAAGATGCGCGAAGCTCGCTTACGATGGTACGGCGACGTTCTGAGTAGAAAGGAAGATAGCGTCCGCAAGATAGGCCTTAAGTTCGAGGTGGTAGGAAGGCGGCCTAGAGGGCGCCCGAAGCAGCGCTGGGCTGATACGTTACATACGGACTTGAAAGCGGCTGGTGTCCACCCTGATCTAGCGCTGGATCGGAAAAGGTGGCGTCATGACACCAGAATAGCGGATCCCGCTACGAAGCGGGACAGACGCTGACAGTGACTTGCGGTGGCCAGCCGATGAACAAGTCAGCAGCGCTCTATCCTTCCCAGACAAGTCTGGTACCAATGCAACGACACCGGAGGGATGGAAGGCTTGCTTGGCCTGGGCGGAAATCCGAATCAGGAATCTGGTGTCGGGTGCAGGCGACAGCCGGCGCTTCCCAAGGGGTCGAGTGCAAACTGCAACAGGCAAATCGTCGGGGTTCTCCGCTTCCCCTCTCTTCGCTGCCGTCATATTTGTCGTTACGCGAGATCTACACAGGCCGACCCATGTGTGTTGCTTTGTGCTGATGACGCTTGCCAAGGTAATGTGGTGCTCGCTTGCAAAGGTAATGTTGAACTCACGCGAGAGGCGCATGTGTTGATTGAACTACTCACGTTTGAGTACAGTTTGCTCCAAGTGGTTACGCAGCCGGTATTACTTATCGTTGTATGTTTTATTTTAAAGGTTATTGTTAGCACGTCATACTGGTACAGTGAATAAATAAATAAATAAATAAATAAATAAATAAACGGAGCCGCCACCGGAAGTGCCGCGATGAGCGCATGGAGTTCTCCACGAGGACCTTGTCACCATCACTTTGCACCATTTTCACCATTCACTCCATAATCACAACAACCTAATCGCGGTGAAAGTAAGACTGAATGAGCCAAAGTCTAATCGTAATCGTCGTATTTCTGTCAATGGCCTTGACAAAGTTCTAATAACCAAGGAAGCTCACCTGTCATTGCCTAATTAGATAAATTTGAATAAATAATTCAGCAAATAAGTAAAATTTCCACAGTTTCGATATCTTGTTTTCAGGAACAGAGCCCTTCATCGTTCCCCGAGTGCCCTTCATCGTTCCCCGACGACTCACTTATCTCCGTATACAGTTCTGTTCTACGCACTGAAGTTTATAAACAAGAACCTACCCCTACAGTAAGTGCAATAGCATCGAAGTCCTGATGTCTACTGTTGTGTACAGTATACTCTACATCGTGTTGAAGGGGAATGCTTGTCAGTTGAATCTCTGTCGACGGGACATCTGGCTCTTAAAACAAATCACAATTCCTTGCGCTTCAACTTTTCACAATCTCCCACACGCTTGAAACAACTACTTACCTTCCGGCAGGACGACCATCTGCGCTTTGGTCTGACAAGTGCCGGCGGAATTCTTGGCTTCGCAGCTGAACTCACCCGCCCATCTTTCGGTGCAGCTGCAGATCTCCATAAAGCTCACACCATCCTCGTAGACGATGTTTACCACATTCCTAAGGAAGAACAATGAGATGCGATCAAGCAGTTTATTTGTATCACTCAATCCTTCCACAAGTATGGATCAATGGTCTAGGAACTGAGAACTACCCTTTTCTGCGGAAAAGACCAAATATCTCATAGTTGCACTCCGAGGCAAAGATCACACGATATTATACAACTTACAGGGATCTACTCTACAACCCGTCAAGGACGTTCACGACTTAGGCTTTTTGATATAGCACAAACTCGATTTTAAAAACCACTGCAGCGCACTCGTGAAGAAAGCAAATTATAAGACTATTTGTTGTTCAAGATTCTGCGTATGAATGAACCCAAATTACTTCTACAAGCTTACAACTCCTACGTTAGCCCTATAGTGAAGTCTGGAATAACAGTATGTAACCCATTTAAAAAGAAAGACATAGAGCTGCCAGAAAGGAGATTATAAAGCCGTTCCAAACAGCATTAGGAGGACTAGGGACCTTGGCCTTCAAACTCTTCAGAACAGACGTAGAAAGGTAAAGAATAAAGAGTAAAGAACAACGAATAAGTAAATATAATGCCTGCTATTTATTACCCAATGAATAATACGTCAAAAATAATCGAAACTGAAGGGAAGCTGCACTAACCTTATTGGTCTGAGAACATTGCCGTTGTGACACCAAACAACTTGCGGCAGGGGTACTCCCCTCACCACCACCTTTAGTAAGACTCGTGATCCCTTTCGCACTTCATAAATCTGCCGCAGTGGAGATGTGAACTCGGGCGGAGTGTAAAGGCAGCTACTTGATAATGACGTCAGTGTGTCATCTATAGTTGAAGCTTCTGAAAAAAAGACATTCTTCAAAGTTGAAATGCTGTAGATATAATATGTAGGTGTGTCTATAAATTATAAGATACATATACAATAGCAGATGGGTCTATAAATTTTAAGGTTCATATAAAACAACAGCATTTCTTGAAGGAAGCTACTCAAATCTGACTGCGTGTTCTTCTTTTGTGCCACAATCTAACTAATCGAATAATTTCTCTTTCACGTACTCAGGATAAAACACTTCAAATCATACTTCAACGAATTTTTGCTTCTATTGGAAAACAGGAGGGCGCGTGTAGCGCAGTCGGAGGAGGCGCGACTGTCGCGTGCACCCGATACCAAGTTCCTGGTTCGGATTTCCCGCCCAGGCCAACCAAGCCTTCCATCCCTCCGGGGTCGGTGAATTGGTACCAGACTTGTCTGGGAAGGATAGAGCGCTGACTTGTTCATCGGCTGGCCACCGCAAGTCATTGTATGGCCAAATACGCATTCATGTCGCCTCCACGACATCCCGTAGAAGTAGAATGCGCTGGCGCATCCCAGAAGGGATTGAGTAACGCCGTCCTTTATCCTTTATCCTTTATTATTGGAAAACAGGGCCTGTGGCCGGTACTTATGCAAGGAAAGTGGTTACCTATGCACGCTTCAGACCCCCATACATTTTTTAGGTTGGAAACTAACAAGGGAAGGGTCCGAAGAGTATGTCTGAACGGATAGAGCGAGTCATATAGCAAGGATCCCCACCCCTCATTTAGTATAAAAATGTGTTTCTTTTTTGCCAAGTCGTTACACCCAAGGAGAATAGAAACAAAGGGAATGGCTAACTATGGAGGTTTCGGTTATGACAACCGAAATGGTGATGGAGAGTGAATTCTGATCAACACCTGCTTCAAAAAGCGCTACAAGCTTGTTCGACGGCTGCAACATGGTGGACGCCAATGTGATTGACGAAACAATGGTACCTCAACGTCCACTATTGTGTGCGCTCAGACTCGCTCCACCGAACGCAAGTTGTGATAACAAGATGACTATTGGAACGATCAGGTTGTGGAAATTCAAAGAGAAAGAGATTCGCGCTGTATCTCGAATCCAACTGTGAAATATTACCACCGTGGAAGAATCTGGAGCGATGCAACGAGCGAAATTCTCAATGCCGTGTAGCCTGGACTTGGCTGCACAAACCTTGGGAAAAGGATGGTAGGCGAGCATAAAATACTGTCGACAGACCTAGTCGAGGCAAAAATTCGGTTGGAGAATTATTTGCACCACAAGTTGCCTAAAAAATTCCTAAGATTGGCCCACATATACCGCTGCAAAGAAAGAGACTAAACGTACAATGACCTTTAAGAAGCCAGAGCGTCTTCAGCGTCGTCGTGAAAAATTCGACACGAGAGATGGAGAATGTGGAGTTTATCGCTTCATGAGGCCACGTGGTCATAGCCTTTGTCTCACCTTTGGTTGCGCCATCGGAGAAGACAGCAGGGAAGGGGACTGCACCGTATCAGATGTGGTAGCTGCGGCGAAAAATACATAGGTGAAGCGGGGCGACCCTATACAATACCGCTCCTAATTCGTGAATAATCGATGCTTCGCGACAGATTTTTCCGTCGCAAACCGTCGCAGTGCAAAACGTCGTTCGAATTCAGTTCTACGAAAAAATTAAATTGCCCAATTAGATCCACCTTCCTCCTACCAATCCAGCTGCCTGCATAAACTGTGGACTTGGATACTCTTGACCTAGTTGTGAAGCTCTTCCTCTCAAACGTCCGCTCCAGGCTCATGCACGCTTCTGCGACAGCGCGGCGCGGCCATGATGGAGCATAGGGCCGCGACGGCCGCGGCGCCACACTGCGACACGTGCCGCAGGGGGGGGGCATGCACACTCTTGCGGCTGTCGCGGCGCGGTCACCCCACTTGCCGCGCCGCGGTGTCGCAGAAGTGTGCATGGGCCTTAATTGATTTGCAACCCGAAACGCCACTGATCCATCTTTATGGAGCTAAAGAATTTAAAAAAGTATTCCATCACAAGTTTTGTTTATCAGATCTGTGTTTTGCAGAGCGTGGCCATCATTTTGGTAGTAGACACGGCGAAGTTTACCGAGTTTGAAGTGTCGGCATGTTCATGCTATGGCCTATGTAATACCATCGGTCATCCCGCGCGAAGCTTAATGATAGGCTTCCATAATTACTCATCGCTTCGCGCGAACGATATGGGAGCTTATCATTAGGCTTGCCTCGAGGTGAGAGATGGTATGACATAGGCCTATGACAGGATTCTTTTAAGTTCAGCCTCAATTCCCAGTTAGCAGCGAACATCACGACGGAACTAGCCCATTTGCCATGAGAAGCAGAATGCGCTTTCTTTCATAGGTTTATACAGGTCGAGAAGTTGACAGCCAATTTCGAGTTCTCAAGCCTCAAAAAAAATCTTGCGCCCTGGCTCGCTCATATTTGAGTTCTGGACACTCTCAGTTTGAATTCTTCCGGCTTCAGCTTGTTTTGTAGTCGGTAAGTCTAGTAGCACTCTAAAGCACAGCGATGTAGCTTAAGAACGTAGAAAGTTGCAGTGGTGCGAATATGCAGGTTAGGCTTGTGTGACACGATTTTTTCCGATTTCAGTCGACCACTGCGGTAAGACACGCAGAGCTGAAGGTCTAAAAGTGCGAAGAGGAGCAGAATAGTAAAGATTCATCACATTTACGTGATCACAACTTCCCAGATGTCTATACTGCCTTAATCCGAGCTGCCATTTTAGGGTAACGGAGACTTACAGAGACAGTTCGCGGTTTTCTCACGTTTTCTTTCATTTGTTCCCCGGGTTGTTTCTGTCTGAGAAAATAGATAAGATGGTGAGGCTAGCGGCATCGTCAGCTCTCTAACAGTATAATCCGGCTCAAATCTGAGTTGGTCGATATTTCACCCTTTTTCCAGACAGTCGAATTACGAGACCCGCAGTGTGATACTCCAGCGGATCAATAAAACAACACTGATCGATCTTTTGACTCGGCCTGAGCCCAGCGCTCGGCGGCGAGATCATCGGCGAGCCTTATATGGTTCGCGCCTTGCTGCCATACCCACTGGCAGTGTTATACTCCAGCGGATCAATAAAACAACACTGATCGATCTTTTAGGAACCCTTCGACGTTGAAGTCAACCACGATCCTATCTTTACACCTGGGAAACTCCAAACTTATTATTTATTTGGTTAGTCCAAAAATTATGTCGGATTTGAACTGCCACATTAAAATTAAATTATTCCAGCAAGTCATTTTCTTTTTAGCTGAAACAAAAACTTCCAGTTTCTGCATGACCTGATAATATGCCAGGGATAGCATTCCATAAATAGCTGTGCAATTTTCACATAAAATTGGACACTTCAAATCAAATTGACCCTCTTCTAAACAAAGCTAACTAGACTATAACAAACATTAAAACGTTGTTTGCATGGGGTTTCACACCTGTAAACAATCCACTCATCTCCTCTCTTTGGTGCTTCATGTAATCAGCATTAGCATTTATCAATCAAATAAAAATCGCGACGAATTTTTCCAGTGCTTTGAGCGATCTCATCTCCTACTGCATTAAGTGGTTGCTGCCTTTTTCAGCTTTAAAATAAAATTTGATTTATTATTTTTAAAATGAAACCTTTATACAGTTAGTAAATTTACTCGAACAGCAAAATAGAAAAAATCAAAGAAGTAGTACTTTTTCCTTCCCTTTTCCTTGAACAATAATTTATTTTAATCATCTTGGAGAGTTTGTCGTTCAGCAGTAAGAAGAAAAAATCTTCCCTGGTTTAGACTTGGAAGACGTTCACCTTGATTTCAAAGGCATAAATTTTGTTTAGAAGAAAAAAATGAATTTGAAATGAAATTCACTACAAGAAAGATTCCGAAGTGTAATAACTCTGAGAAGAGCAGAATTTTACATCTATTAATCTTCTAAAGCTGTGTATGTCTTGTAAGTTAGAAAGTTAAATTTTGTTTTTATTTGATTTCAAAAGCAAAAAAAAGTTCCTGTTTGTAATGTTTACTTAAAACGATAGAGAGCTGTGAATGAGGAAAACGAACGGTTTATTTTCATTTATCCTCTCAATGACTTGCATTTAGCTTAAAAAATTTCAAAAATCTGTGCATGGTTTTCCCGAATGTCACAAAAAAATCCATTTGAAAGTAACTAGAACTATTTCTACTTTGTTTTCACGTGAAAATTTTTAATGGGAATGATTTATGAAAATAGTATGTCCACAACTTCCAGTTTCTGCTGACGCAGAAGGTTCATTTCCTTCTTCTGCTGATATATATATATATATATATATATATATATATATATATATATATATATATATATATATATATATACGGGGAGGGGGGACTGAAGCCAAGATATTAGGACAGTGCGGCGTATGCCAGCCGGGTTTTCTTTCAGCTTAACAATGGACGATTGCCAGCGAACTGAAACCCCGGCGGCGGATCACCCAAGTTTACGATGTATTCAGCGAACAACGCGTCATGGTAAGGATGAACACGTCGGCGACCGTGCATGGCGAGCCGCAGGCGTGCCGAACACGTCGGCAGCCGTGCATGGCGAGCCGTAGACGTGCCGAACACGTCGGCGACCGTGCATGGCGAGCCGTAGACGTGCCGAACACGTCGGCGACCGTGCATGGCGAGCCGCAGACGTGCCGAACACGTCGGCAACCGTGCATGGCGAGCTGTAGACGTGCCGATCACGTCGGCAACCGTGCATGGCGAGCCGCAGACGTGCCGAACACGTCGGCAACCGTGCATGGCGAGCCGTAGACGTGCCGAACACGTCGGCAACCGTGCATGGCGAGCCGTAGACGTGCCGAACACGTCGGCGACCGTGCATGGCGAGCCGCAGACGTTCCGAACACGTCGGCGGTACAAAACTTCAGCCCTGGGGGTAATCGAGGTCGCTAAACACGAAACTGAAGTCGACCAATCGATACCGATCGATATTATCGATTTTTTGAGGATGGCGCTCAAGTGGGGCGAAACTTCGGCCCTGGGAGTAATGTCGCTGAACACGAATCTGAAGTCGACCAATCGATATCGATCGATATTATCGATTTTTTGAGGATGGCGCTCAAGTGGCGCGAAACTTCGGCCTTGGGGGTAATCGAGGTCGCCGAACACGAATCTGAAGTCGACCAACCGATATCGATCGATATTAACATAATGGTCAGAAGGCCTAGGGAAGAATAGGAAACCCGTAGCGGCCATGGCGTCCTTCTCGGGATTTGGGGGCGAAGCCGCCAACGAGTCGTAGGCGGCCGCTAGGCCGCCTACGACTGGTTGGTGATTCTGCAATATCACCTGCAAAAATGATCTAACGAGTCTGTAGGAGCGACATAGCTCCGCTGATTTTCAAACCCACCTGCTAGCGTGGCAGATACGCCGCCCTGGCCGTGCTCGGATAGAATCGAACCCCCAAACTGTTCTCTACGGCGTGGGAGGTGGAAATAGTTTCCATCTTGAATACGAACAATACTACGTTTGTGAAAAGCTCGCGATAAGCTGAAAATGCAGTTCAACTTATTCTTGAGGAAACTTCTTCATGAACGGGCTAGTGGCTAAAGCAAATATTGGTTGCGTTTGCCGACACTCCAAACTCGGTAAACTTCGCAGTGTCTACCACCAATATGATGGCCACGCTCTACAAACACAGATGTGATAAAGAAATGTTGTAATGGGATACTTTTTTAAACTCTTTAACTCCATAAAGATTTACCAGTGGCGCTCGTAATTTAATTAGCGGACGTTTGAGGGGACGAGCTCCACAACTAGGTCATGAGTATCCAATCCCACAGTTCATGCAGGTAGTTGGATTGGTAGGAAGAAGGTAAATCTAACGGTGCAATTTAGTTTTCATATAATTGAATTTGAACGAAATTATGGCACTACGACGGTTTGCGACGGAAACAACTGTCGCAAAAAGTCGATTGTTCACGAATTAGGAGCGGCATTGTACGTTAGGGTGAAGGAACATCTCGACGGTATGGCCAAGTACAGGACGTCCACTGGATTGAGTCACCATGGAATCCACCGGCATGCGGGAGGACTTCGAGGTCAGGGTCACGCTGCTAGCAGTCGAAGCACAAACAGCCGACCGCAAGGCCCTGGAGGCGTTTTGGATCCACGCCAAAGAACCCAAGCTAAAGCGGAAGAAGGAGCTCCTCTACATAACACGGGAGCTCAGCCCCTACATCAGGTTAGCATTTTGATTGGTGCGCTTGTGTCTTGATAATGGCCCTGCATAAGACCGATTGGTTCGCCTGGCTTCTTGTAAGCTGAGGGTCTCGATCTTCCTACTGACTATGTAATTGAAAAGATTCTCGAATTTTCTAAAATTGAGGCAAAGTCTGACGCGGTTGCCACACTATGACTTGATTTTTCCTCTTAGCCTTTAAAAAAAGCTGATAGCGACGAATCGTTGGCCAAGAGACCTTGTGTGGAACTAGGTTTATTGGCCAACATTAACGAAGGAGAGGAAGCAAGTCTTGGGAAGATGAATGCTAAAAAACAACTGATCCAGTTGACGTTGCTCATGAGCATGGAAGAGAAGACATTCGAATATGGATTCGTTGCTGACAGGAATTTCGAACGCTACAATCAAGGGTGAAAAATAACCGAAGGAGTGGAAACGCAGTATTTCGGTGCGGATACTCAAAGAGAAAGGAAGCCCTACTGAGTGCTCCAACTATCGATCAATTCATTTACTGTGTCATGAATTCAGTATCCGCCTACAAGTACGAGCTAGAAGCTGACGTTACCTTCGAAGGGTGGTATCGCCACTACGGCGGTATCTTCACAATCGATGCACAGCGACCAATCGAAGCGACTCGTGTACGACCTCTGCCGCATAAATGCTGCTGCCTTCGAGAAATACGTCAACTACATCTTACCGAAAACGCCACGAGACGTCACGTTTGACGACGCTGTTTTCACACCTAAGGACCTGTTTGGACCATAACAGTCCTTATTCAGCATACGTTATGCCTGCATGAAGCTGTCAAAGGACCCGAAGGACGACTTCGCGAGATATGCAGGACGCGTCAATCGGGAATGTGGACCGTTCAGTTGTCGGCATGCGATTACAACCAGTTCAAAAGCCTAATCTTCGTGTGTGGTTTAAATTCAAGCGAAGACGCCTCGTCTGAAACTGCTGAACAAAATCGAGGCGGACTCAACCTGCGTCATCCAAACCCTTACAGGGGAGTGCAAGAGGCTGATCAATCTCAAGCACGATACGAAGATGGTCGGAAGTGGTACTCCAACTACCCAAGCATCAAGGCGAAGGATCCAGGCCACTTCGATGAGCCTGCTTATTCTGTGAAGGGATGTCTTTTGCTCGACACTGCATGCAACGTCTCCACAGGTGATGGCAATGCAAAAAAACTGGACATAAAGAAAGATACTGCGACCCAATCAGAAGCCATGCCAAACCGCATCGGCCTTCACGATCAATCAATCGGTCAAACCAACACACGATCCGGAGCGGTTTACGCCGTCTCATGTGTCAATTGCAGCCTGTATCGTTGTTACGCAGTCATCAAAGTGCAGGACCAGGGGATCAACTTGCAAGTTGATACTGCTTTCGACGTAACCGTCATTAGCAAAGATTCAACAATTCTTCCGCACACAACTTGCTTGGATCAGGATGGAACTCGAAAATGGGGACATACGCTATCATGGATTCACTCCCCAGAAGCGATCCAAAACTGCACGCTACGATAAACACTATCACAATGGATCCGAAGATTAATGTAGCAGAGCAGCTAAGGCGGAAATATCCAGAGACTCCCAACAACGATCTGGGACGATCCAAGCTCGCCAAAGCAACCCTGCGACTGAAGCCAGGAGTAAAACTGATATTGCGACATAAGAACCGTACGCAGCAATAGAGAAGAAATTGATCGACTAGAATTTATTGGCGTCATTTCAAAAGTCAACTCTTCAAACTGGGCAGCACCTATAGTGGCAGTCAAGAAGTCAAATGGAACTTTATACGCATCACTGCTGACATCTCAACAGACTCAATGACGCCCTGGAACTTCACCGGTATCCAGTCCCTCTACCAGAAGACATTTTTGCGACTCTGAACGGAGGACAATCCTTCTCACATGTAGACCTCGAGAACGCATATTTCCACGTCAAAATGGATTATCAATCTAAAAATCTGCTGGCAATTAACGTCCACAGAAGGCTCTACCAATACAATCGACTGCCATTTGGAGTTAAATCGGAACTGACTATTTTTTCAGCAGCTCATGGACGCGACACTCCCTGGTCTGCAAGGAGTGGTCGCCTACCTCGACGACATCACAACAGTCGGACGCACTATGGATGAGCACAGATGGATTCTTCCATCTGTGCTCATCCATAGTGCGTCCGACTGTCCGAACCTGGCTGGATTCTTCAAGTGAATCGTCGATAGCGGTCTACATCTTTGACTCGACAAATGCATCCCAAACCAGCTATCTGATCTACATAGTGGACAAAGACGGCATACGACTAGATCCCACAAGATCAACATGATCCGAAGGATGCCGGCTCCCAAGGATATCACAAAGCTACGCTCAGACCTAATCGTAAGACTCCTCAGCCACTACGGAAACTTTGTGAAGGAAATGAGAGCCCTTTGCGCCCAACTTGATGCCCTTCTAGCAAAATACGCAAAATTTGTTTGGACCGCAGCCTGCCACAACAGCTTCAACAGAGAAAAACGATTCTATGCTCTGATGGACTTCTAGCGTGCTACGACCCTCGGCAAGAAATCGTAGTTGCTGCAGATGCATCGAAGTACGGAATTGGCGCCGTCATTTCTCATCGATACCCGGACGGCTCAGAGAAAGGAATTGCCTACGCTTCTCGATCCTGCAGAAAAGAACTGCAGTCAAATCAAAAAGGATGGCCTGGCACTTGTATTCGGCTTAAAGAAATTTCACAGGATGCTCCACGACCGCTAGCTTACCCTCCTCACATATCACAAACTTCTTCTGGGCCCGTATGCATACCTCGCCCTGGCGAAGCGGACTTTTCGCACTCTCCCCTCAGCAGGAATTACCCGACAGGAATGGGTGCCTCTTCCAGCAGTGCACCTCGGGAAATGTACGGTGGGTAAACTTCCTAGCCGTACTGCAAAGGTTCATGCCTAGGCAGAGAGGAGGTGTTGCAAACCACGGAGAAGTTATCAGCTGTTTTCTACTGCTGAAGGGCCGGCCAAAGAATGACGAAAGATGTCAGGTTATATTTGTAACTGGATAATGGATTTGCTATGAAGTCTCTTAAAACGCTACCGCGTCACTTTATATACACTTGTGTGCTGTTCGCTCGCCCATTTATTAGTGTTCTCCTTCGTTTTTACGCGTTTTGGAAGTCAGCTTACAGCAATGACCAAGTGAGATCCATAGAAGTACTGGTTAAGTAAGTAAGCATTACCTATGCGTTGCGCGGAATAAGACAAAGTTTGGTTGTTAGTTAGATAAGAGCATATACGGGGTGAACCAAAATAACGTGGACAAGATTTTTTATCATAATTATAGAACAACTAACAATTCAAGAAAACGTCAACTAAATTACAACAGTACAAACGTTAAGGTACGTCATGTTCAAGTGGTTTCGTAGTAGCCTCCCTTGGAGCGGATGCAGAGGCCAAACATTTCGCGAATTTTTTGACGATGGGCCGCAGGTTGTACCTGGGAATAGATTCTATTCACGGATGAGAAAGATTCTTTTCACCGTGGAGCAGGCGCACAATTACCAAAATGGTTGAATGTGGTCTACAGAGGCTCCAAGCACCTCTGCTATCGTCCAAAACCCACAATCTGTCATGGGTTTGGTCGGAATCTGCGCCAGCGGCACGACTCCCTGGTTTTCGTGGATAAAGGAGTGAAAATTGACGAAGATGTGTACCACCGATACACTCTTGAATCCGTATTCTTCCAAGGGCCCACCAGCACTTCGGTGATGCCCATTGGACGTCAATACGACTCTGCACCCACACATAGTGCGAAGAGGGCGCAGGCGCGGTGCAAGGTCAATTTCCCCGACTTCATCACGCCTTCAGAATGGCCGCCGTATTCTCTGAATTTGAATCCGATGGACTACAGCGTGTGGGCATTTTAGAGGCTAGGGTCGGCGTCAAACGCCTCTGCAGTCTCGAGTCCCTGAAGGAATCCTTGAGCCAGGAGAGGGAACGGTTGTCTCCTGATGACCTGCGGCCCATCGCCGAAAAACTCGCGAAAGGCTTGGCCCTCTGCATCCGCTCCAAGGGAGGCCACTTCGAAACCACTTAAACATGATGTGCCCTAATGTTTGTATTGTTGTTTTAGTCGTCGTTTTCTCGAATTGTTGGTTGTTTTATAATTATGATTAAAAAATCCCGTCCACGTTGTTTTGGTTCATCCTGTACATTGGCATCATATTCGTTTATATGGAGCGGATTCAGATATACAATGTACGAGATACGATCGGTCCATGAACGACCATATCTAGGTGGTCAGAAGAAGACAAAAGACAAATTGGAAGGTTTCCATGTGATTATTAAGCGCAGCGGTGCCAAATGGTCCTCACGCAGCTATCACTGAACCTATCTGTATCAGATTTCAGTTTTCAAACTTGGAGGTGGTTGCATTGCCCTAACTACAGCTGCTTTTCTTCGTCAGTATAATATGAGGCGACCACACATGATTGCCAATTAAAATTAGGTTGCTCCATGAAAAAGGCTTGTTCTGCTTGTTTCAAACTGCCAGTTTTACCAGCCATCCTAGCGATTGCTGATTGAGTTTTGAGCGGCCGCCAAAAACTTATCTATTTGTCCCTGCCCGTGACAGAATAGCTCATTTGGTCCTTAGAGAGACGTGAAGAGCGTCATGTATCTCGTTCGACTTAGCCTAGAATATCTGTTTTTTAAACCATAGTGGAGCTCGAAACTTCGGAGCCCTGGCATATGCATGAGTCGCGTTATTGCGAGCATCGTCTTCTCGATTTCTCAAAGTGCGCTGCTGATCCAAAGTTTATCCAGCTTTCGCATCGCCCGGGTTTTTTGAGCCGTATACTAGTGCAGAAAGGTTGGTATCAGGGGTGCACACGAAATTCTGGGCGTTAAATTTTCTTAACGAATTCTTTTTAACGGAAAATTTTCGTTAAATTTCCGGTAAATCGTTAAATTTCGTTAAAAAATACATTTAGCAGTAAACCATTATTTCGCAGAAAAAAAGAAACCTTATACGTTTCAACTTGAAGAGGTCAACAACTAACGTTTAAGGAATGGAGTGTAACACTGCAATGTAAAATAAACAAATCATCATCAACAAACACAGAAAAATAAACAAGCCTTCAGCAACAAATTATCTACAGGGTATAGAATAAGAACAACTATGGAATTAGCATTCAAAGCAAGACGATCATCGGTAAGGCATCCTGAAATGTGCGATCAGGCAGATACTCGGAGTTCCACCCTTTCCTAGTTCTTTTGTTAGACTTTTCTACGAACATGTGCAATCTCCGTACAGGCACCAGCCCATTAAGTATAGAAAGAATGAATAAAAGCACAGTAAAAACCCCTTCAGTGGAATGTTAACTCGTTGACGAACGCACAATTTTCGAGTGCCTGGTGCGTGGGACCAATCATACTTTTGCAACGTCGGGACAGTGATACGAGATCGTGTCACAAGGTCCCACACTGCCGAGAAGGTGCGACACACCGCCTTCTTGTTAACGTTCAGGGAAGGTAGCTTTCCAAGTTTTTGTTATTGGCGTTTTTGTAAAATAGCATAAAATACGTCGAATACGTCCAGCGGCCGAAAACGTTCGCTCCGTCTCGACTGCTCCAGGTGGGCAAAAGTATTTTGGGTTGAGCAGCGCCAGGTGAGAATAGGCGTATCTTACGAGCTTAGACCAGCATCTTTGTGAATTCGTTGACCTGCTTGGGGACTCGG
The DNA here is from genome assembly GCA_947396885.1 of Heligmosomoides polygyrus polygyrus. Classification (NCBI taxonomy): domain Eukaryota; kingdom Metazoa; phylum Nematoda; class Chromadorea; order Rhabditida; family Heligmosomidae; genus Heligmosomoides; species Heligmosomoides polygyrus. The sequence continues at coordinate 39,876,924 of OX377204.1, forward strand.
CGAAGAAATTTCTAGCCCCAAAGTACATTAAAGGATAAGGATAAAGGATGGCGATACTCAATCCCTTCTGGGATACGCCGCTCATTCTACTTCTACAGGATACCCTGGAGACAATGGCTTGCGGTGGCCAGCCGATGAAGAAATCAGCGCTCTGTCCTTCCCAGACAAGTTCGGTACCAATTCACCGACCCCAGAGGAATCGAAGGCTTGGTTGGCCTGGGCGGGAAATCCCGAAGAAGGACCAGCAACCTGGTATAGGGTGCACGCGGCAGCCAGCACCTACTCCGACTGCGCTACACGTGCCCCCAAAATGTATTATTTCTAGAAATTCAAAACGAATTGAATTGATAAAAACATCAAAATATTCCTGCTGATTTCAACAGTTTTACAGGAACAGTCCTAATCGGGAGGATGACACCTGCAACATTAGAGAATACTGAGGGTAAATGTGATAAACTCACTGAGAAAAAAGTCCGTTAAAAATTCCGTTAAATTCCTAAAAATTTCCGTTAAGCCGTTAAGCCAGATTTTACCGAAAAATGCCGTTAATTCGTTAAATTCGTTAAATCGTTAACCGTTAAATGTGCACCCCTGGTTGGTATAGTAAAATAGGTGGGCACAGAGCCTGACGCTCTTCATTTCTTCAGCGCTTCTGAACACTCCCAAAACCGCTCCCTTCTTCTAATCCATTTTTACTACTGCGTCGTTCCCGGATTTACGTTGACTTTCGCACACGAACAGACTTGTGCTAGAGACAAACATTTTCTTCTCAGGACCAGAGTTTCGCAATAGGTGCTAGTAATGTATAAGTGGCAGGCGTCTTAACCACTGATTGTGAGATGGCATCACCTATCTGATGGAGAAAGGACATACTTTCCACATTCCTTGATGTCCACATGGGCACATTCAAGAAAGTACTCTCACCAAACATTTGTCATGCCAATTCCACTGGGTTTACCAGATAAAGTGTCGTGTTGCCCTATGAATGATAACGGCCATTATATAACACTCTTGGTCTGCAAAGGACTTTGTTGCACCTAGGTTTAAAAAACAGGTTTGTTGCTCTCGAGGTTTTAGGAGGACGAGACCATTTTTTTTGAAAACTACCGTACAAGATTCAGAGGAACTAGGAACATAAACTCTCGTGCAACAACTACTCCACAACTCTCTACTCAGATTAAGAGCATTCCGCAGGAGCGTCTCTCTAAACTCACACAATTGGGCGAAATGGGTTGAAAAATGCGAACAGCCCAATTAGAATGTAGTAGAAATTTATGAAACAAAAGCAAGTAAAGCTCATATACGACAACATTTCTAGCCATACAAAAGCATTTGCTACTGGAAAAAGTCACCTTTTCATGGAATAGATAGCTCAAATGATAATTTTAAAATTTTCTGTTTTCTGTTTTCTGGTGATTGGCTCTTCTGTTTTCTGATTTCTGTTTTCTGGGAAAATTTTCAAAATTTCGCCCATCCCTGGTCTGTGCGCCATATGAACTTTCCTAAGGAGAACCAGTTTAATCACAACCATGGAGCCTAACCGCGGATGTTCAAGCCAGGTCAACTTGTGGACGCATGCCTTTACCAAGAAAAGGAAAAGTGGGCCGATGGACTCGTTGTCAAGCGCTTTGGACGAATACTCTACAAAATTGAAGTTGAAGACGAGCTTCGGACGCGCCCTGCCAACCTGCTCAGGATTCGCTTATACGACTACAACCACAAAGCAAAGGACATGTATATGCTATTCGAGACTTTCGGTTTGGAACATCCCCAGTCACTGAGTCAACCCGCCAATATCCAGTACTCAACCGCCCCAATACTTTCTGAAATTCAGCCACCACTCGTGGACCAGAACTCCGTTCCACCACCGCATCTTCCAGTGCAGGAAGCCGAACAACTACGACGATCGGGCCGAACACGCATACCAACGGGGCGTTTCGACATGGATCCACGCTACAGAAGCTACAGCACCTGATGATCTTCCTTGTGAAAAAGGGGGAGGTCTTACGTATAGCATGAAAACACAATCAATATATGGTATTATCTCGTTGACTACGAAAAACCACGCCACACCGGTGGCGTGATGGGTCGGTATATAAGCGGCCATTGCTTCTAATAGGATTAGTATTCTCGTCTGTGTTCTAGTCTTTCTAATAAACTACTGTATTCGCCGTCTACCTACGTCAAGGACGCAACAGATTGAGATGTAAAAAAGAAAAATAAGAGTCAAGGTGAAAAGAAACTCTTTCAAAGAACGCATAAGTGAAGAACACTCACCATCGTCCTCATACATGATTTGAGATAGGATAACTTCCGTCGTCTCTGCTTGGAATTTCTGGCTAATTTCGACATGAAAATTCACATCTTCCGTCGGAAGAAGATTGCATTCCTGGTCAAATGTCAAGAATACCGTCAGCTTGCATCTTCTGGCCCGCGCGAGCAAGCCTTCCGATGATAGATTAGCGGTTTCTCGAACAAATTCCAGTGAAACGACCTGATCTTCTGTTTGAGCAACAGCGATCTCTGTCGAAATCTGCGCTCCCTTGAGGTCCTCTTTCACTATCTTCACAAACTGCACTCGGTCCTGTGGAATGTCCATGTCGATGTCCTTGCCTTTCAAAAGTTCCGCAGTGGGGACCTCGCTCGGTACCACTTGGTGCTTGATCCCCTCCATCTCGACGGGAGTGGGAGCATCTTTTTGTTTCTCAGAAGTGCAGATTCGATCTTCTTCCTCATCATGCTTGGCCTCTTCTTCTTCTACCTCCTTCGGGTATTCGTCAGTTGCTAAACGCAACTCTTCCATAACTTTCTGGATCGATTCTTCTACCATTGCACTAACATACTCAACTTCAGCGTCGCTCAAGTGAACCGGCGCGGTTTCGTCTTCTGAAAGTTGTTCAGGCGTCGATAATTCTATGTCACTGGTGAACTCGATGCAAATTTCGGGAAGTTTCTCATATGTGTCCGACTCAAGCGTCGTCGTATCACTAGGACTGTGCGCTAGTGGCAGAACCAGTTCCATACCTTCTTTCTCTAACTTTTCCATTTCATTGAAGGCCTCCTCGAACAGCCTTTTGGTCATAGCAGAAGCAATAGCCGTGGCGGTCTTCGTAAACTCCTTGTCGTTTTTCTCATAATCTGTTTTACCTTCTTCAACCGCCATTTCACCATTCAGCGAATCCTCCTTAATCCCAACTTGGACGGTCTCCTCGATTTTGGCAGTTTCCCCATCAGAGTAGTTTCCAAGAACCTCTTTCTTACTGATGCATTTAGCAACTTCGATATCGTACTCATAAGCGAGGTCCCCACCATCGATAATTTCGAATTCATCCATCTCGGAGTCTAAAAAAGGAGAGATTTGAAACGTTTTGTGAATGCTTCATTGTTTCATTCTATCAAGGAAAGGATACGCAGAGGCAGTTTGGGATGAGATGTACACCACAAGGTGCAGCTTCGAACGCTGATTCCACATGTGTTTCCTATTTGCACAAGACATCTGAGAACGAGTTGTGGACCATTCCGACTTCGCCTCGTTGGCCCTCTGGCTGTTTGGAGAGTCATAGAGCCCGAGCTCAATCTCAAGTAAACTGGCAGGACGAGCGGTGGTGGCGCAGAGGTTGAGGAGTGGTAAGGTGAGAAGGAGGGATTTGTGATAAGCAAATTTCTGCACTTCCTTATAAAATTCGCCACGATCAGCTAAACGTCTCTATGTAAAATCGCAAAAGTTCGCGAGAAGGTAAGTCAAATTTTTGGATACTATTGTGCTTTCATGACTTCAGGGGTGAAAATGTCCTTTCGCCCAAACATAGCCTTAGAGTTTGCTTAACTCGCTGGTCATATATAAGGTCCTTTTTTTAAAATTCGGTCGATTATGGCAGGCATCATAGGTATAGGTGAGGAAGGTTGGTGAGGTCAGGATCAATACCAAAAAGCGGAGGTCTCTAGGTGAAGTTTGATCGAAATTAACGACCATGACCAGCCACTCTTACACACATACCTATCTATGGTAAGCGTAAACAAACAACATTTTCAAAACGAACCTCTTTCAGTGGTCAGCGCCCTGAATAACCTCTCCAGTGTTTGGGCGAAAAAAACCATTTCCACCTCTGTTTAATGTGGTGTTGAACTCGAAACCGAGATAGTACACGATTTATTGGCGACTAACGTTTCGGCGATGTCGCCTTCTTAGAGTCCAGTTTACACGGTAGACTCCAAAGGATGACTGGCTTCCGTTTTTGAACGTCCAAATACAGCTGAAGGGAGGGAGAAAAAGTGTTATCGTAAACCCACTAACAAAAATATCTTGGTCCATAGCATCCGACACAGATCAAAACAGCTGTCGTGCGCAATATGTTCCGCACAGCAAGCAGAGTATCAACTGGGAAAACGTGCGCAAGGAATCGCTAGCGCTTGCTCATCAAATCGCTGCCAAGAATGGGTATACATTCTTTGGCTATCAGCGAAGTAGCACCAGCAGTCGCTCACGTAATTCCTCATCTGACGACAAAATGCCATTTGTCATCCCTTTCGTCTCAGACCGTGTCAGCGTGTCGTATTAGGAAGCGCGCTAGAAGGGCGGGATTGGAAAACGATGTCAAAGTGGTAGATGTACCTCCTGCTAACTTGAAACCAAATTTAAACCAACCAAACCAAATTTGCGCAACCCCAAATTGCACCATCTGTCCTGCAGGTGATAAAGGAGACTGCATGACTTCGGGGGTTGTTTACCTAATAAGGTGTAACAGCTGTGGAGGTGAATATATCGGTGAAACATCTCGCCCTTTCTTCATTCGCGTTAAGGAACACCTGGAAGGGAAGCCAGGTCACGACCATCAACTGCTCTGGGCTGCCAAAGGGTAAACGAACATAAGAGGGCGAACTTTGGGGTCACTTTGAAAATTCTAACACGGGAGGCCAAAACCGCCGCACGCAAAACCATGGAGGGTTTCTGGAGGCCAGGAGCCCGAAGTTGAATTGGCGGGGGGAATGCGCCTATATAACCCGTGAGCTCACCCCTTACCTCAGTCTCGCCTTTTAGACAGTTCACCCTGTGAGGTCTCCTCGGTTGTCCTATTATATAAAGTTCTAAATGTTAGACTGCTGTCACCTTTCTGCTGGAAGGGTTGCTGTTCGAGGGGTCTTTGAACTTTTGCAAGGTTCGTGGCGATGTTTAGCCTGGTAGCTTCAACAAATGTTTGGACTTTGAAGAAGGCGACATCGCCGAAACGTTAGTCGTTAATAAATCGTGTACTATCTCGGTTTCGAGTTCAACACCACATTAAACAATTCGGCAACGATCAATGCCGAGATTCGTCAAGGGTAAAATGATTTCAGGAGCACTTTAGTACGCAAAGGTTTCTGTAATTCATTTCCGTTAGTTATTCATTCCCGGCATTTATAACAGTACTGCGACTACCTGTACTTTTGCGTATTGCATTTATGTTTTTTCTGCACAAGTTCGACTTACGTGTAGGTTTAGACTAGCTTGTGACTGAGTTTTAATCAAATTGTCAATAACAGCCTTCTTGTGCCAGGACAGTTCAAGCATTAAGCCTCCCTTAAAAATCATCGCCTCTGGTGCGTCTCAGTTTAAACAGGCCCTTGAAATACAGGGCCCACCACGGAATAACTCAGTCAGTTGCGTGCTTATAAGGACGTTGGAGAAGTGTTTCGTAAGGGTCCTCATTTCCTGTCATTATTTCATTTAGATAAAACAAAAAGTCACGGGTAACTTCTCGGCTACAAAGCCTCCATCTGATCGTTGTACTCCTTATTATTACACATAGCCGATCTTCGACTTGCTCCGTTATTAGCTCTGTTATCATATAACAACTTTGGCTAACAACTAAACATTAAGCATTAAACATATTTGGAATCAGCGTTCAATCTGCATCTCGTGATATACATTCCACTGCGACCTCGTACCCTTCCCCTGTACAATGCCCACAACTAAGCTGTTTCTTGTTATCCTGTTATAAAGAAGAGAATTTATGTCACAAACAACGAATCCGAACGCTCTCTCAACAGACCTTTAATCGCTTGCTGTTGTCCATCATCTTCCTGGACATCCTTTTCGAGTGTCGTCTTTACCACTTCCGCCATACCCATGCAGGCGTCATCCTTGACCGAGGACATTTGCAGCGAAACATCGACTTCAGGCTCCTCGAGGATAGATTGTGTGAACAATTCAGAATCTAAATTGTAACTGCCTTTGTTTTACCTTTACCGAAGCTCAAAGCAGCTGCAGTAGGAGGTTATACGCTTTTAGATGGTTGTTTGACCCGTAACATCCATATAACAGCTTCTATCTCTAACAGCAATAAATATTGTGTTGTATTGTATTTGCCAAATAAAGTCAGTTCCAGAGCAGTATCCGCCCGTAGCCTACCTGTGACTACAATTTTGGTGACAATTGTGTAGACGCCGTTTATGATGACGCCGTATTCACCAGCGTCAGATGGTTGAATAGCAACGATGGTGAGCGAATGTTGGCGACCATCCTCCGAATCCTCGGCGACAAACCTCGAATCACTTTCTCCTGTATGCCCTCGGGCTACCGTGAGAGGCAGTCCTTCCTGCAAGTATAACTTATCGATGACTAAATATTACCGCTGCTCAAGTTTGGTGACTTAATCAGCATATTAGGTTGCTAGGCATGCTCGCTCCCGACTGCTGAATTACTGTTCAGTTGTGCGTGCTCATAGAACATCTCACCATCAGAATTTCTACATCTGATCACCCGCGTGTAATCATGTAACTGGTGAGATCAGTATAATCAATTTCGTCCAAACTTGTCTTACTACGGAAGGGTTTTGACCTCCCATGGAACTTCAAGTTGAGACCAGGATCATTAGAAAGAGCTCGCAAAGCTGATTACGAATATGGGTGTCAAAATTGCAAAATGAAACTCCTGAGCGAGTTATGGCCTGCCGAAATCGGGAGCCTCACCACCTCACCACGGGCTGGTTGTACACGCACCGGGTGCGAGAGTGGTGAGTCATCGGGGCTCCGTAAGGCATCTGTTATACTCCCGCGGGAGCATCCGCGGAACGTCCGCGGACCAATGGTGCACGGCGGAGGCGGGCGTGGCGAGGCGCGGCGATTGGCCAGGTGAGGAGTATCGGCGCGATTCCCGCCCTTCCGCGGATGCTCCCGCGGGAGTATAACTCAGGCCTAAGAGGGGACAGCCAGTTGCGGCTGTGGCGCAAGGGTAGTGTTCACGCTCGTTGGGTGCGACGTCGTTGGTTCGGTTCCTGTTGTTGCCCATTTTTTGCAAATCATAATTATCCTCGAAATGACCTATCATAATTCATCCTCGAAATGACCTTTTGTTCTGAATCATGACACGAGTCTGATTATAGAAACGGGAAAACTACCATATACGTTTGTGAGATTGCTTTAAGGCAAAAAAAATATGGTGACATTTTTATTTACTCTGGCATCCCAAATTCAGCGAGAAGAATGAACACCACGAGAAGAATGGACACGCGTGAGAAGGACATAGTGTGTGAAGAAAAAGCTGTAGATCAACGTCGTGTTCTTCTTCCTCATCATACGTTCTCATCACCTTTTTACTTCACACATTTTTTGCTTTCCTCCATGAACGCCAAGGTTGTTAGAAACACCTCTAGTTGTTCAATATATGATTTGGACTTTATTTGCGCAAAATAGTGAATAAAAATGTCAGCATAACAATTTTTTGTTTTCAAGTATTTTTACAAACGTGCATGGCAGTTTTCCCGGCTACTTAATCAGACACGTGTCATGATTCAGAACAAAATTATGATTTGCAAAAAAGACGGCAGAACGGGAACCGAACCAATGACGCCGCACCCGACAAGCTCAGCACTACCCGTGCCCCACCGCCGCAGCTGGCGGATCCTTCTTGCGGACCCCCGATGACTCACCACTCCCGCGCCTGGTGCATCGTACAGCCACCCTGTGGTGAGGCCCCCGATTTCGGCAGGCCATAACTCGCTCAGGAGTTTCATTTTGCAATTTTGACACCCATATTCATAATCAGCATTCCGAGCTCTTTCTAATGATCCACGTCTCAACTTGAAGTTCCATGGAAGGTCGAGACCCTTCCCTAGTTAGGTAAGTTCTCTTAAAGCGCCAATCACTTACACTGAGTTCATTTTCAAAATGTCGGTGGGTCACGGTGGGTCACAGGAGGTATGGTTGGCTATGGGTGGTGGTGCCATGGCAATGTTTCGCTCGACCAGAATCGCTACTACCCAGAAACGTTCATTTTTGGTACTGATCCTGACCGCGTTAGCCTTGCTCACCCATACCTACGGTAACGTACCGTAATCGAAAGGCATTTAAAATTTGAAGGGCTCAGCTCCTTAAATGTTGTTCCTCTATCCTCTGCGTTACCATTTCTCGGCCGTTATCGCTGCTTCTAGCCAACTTGAGCTCGCCCCAGCAGGCGAAAGCAAAAATGATCGACAACTCCGCTTCCAGATGTCCGTCGTTGCAGATATATTACAATCTATTATTATTATATGTTGTTTATTGGAATCTAGGATCTGGAATCAGCGTTCAAAGTGCCACTGCGACTTGGTAACTTTCCCTTGCGGTATCAAAAATAGCTAAAGATGCCGATGCTCCGTTTTCCCGAAGCTAAAGGATCTCTACTAAACTTCTTGAATATAACGGCAGACAAAAACATCCAAAACAATTTCTTCTTCAATTGGATAAGGTGACTAAAAGACTGCACAACTTGTTTTAGAAGTGACAAATTTTCGTATCTTACCACGACCCAAAGTGTTGTAAATTAAGTCGTAAAAAATTTCCAAAATTCGGCACTTTACCATTGGACACATCTGTTGCATTTGGTGCGAAGACACCACGAGCCAAGAGCAGCTCAAGAGAAGCCAGGTGCCGAAAGAGGCTCCAGGACATTGCTCCACCGTGGCGCCGCATCATGGCCACTTGCGGCGAGGACGTGGTAAAATGCGGGAACGTGATCGTCTCTATGTGGACATCAGAGGCAGTGGGTAGTGACGTTGTTGCTCCAGCGTCGCTCCCCGGAGGTCGAGGGTCAGGGGGTGTACGTAATTAAGATTGGCGATTATACGATTTAGGCGATTTTTGGGTCCTAATATTAAATTTTCGTAAATTTGATCTTTCGTGCATAAATAAGGGGTGTCCAAACACAGTGATGTAGCTCCGGTTGCAAACGTGTGCTCACTTCTGGAGTTTACATTACGCATCGAGAGCGCTTTTTGCTTTGGTTTTTGTTTAATTTTTGGTGTTCTTGTGACACCGTGGTAGGAGGCACCGACATCTTGCGCAGGCTTTTCGAGTTCGACTTATCTTTATCCCTTTGTTTATTTGACTTTTCCATTCCTCTCGCATTGTAAGGGCAGCCGTATGATCGAGGAGGAAAGGAATATCATTTCTATAAAGATAACCACCTGTTTGCGAGATTGAGCTCCTCCCCTTCGGTAGAGTGACAGTAAGACAGCCAGTGTCATTATCGTTCCAGGCCACAGGGAGACATGCGAGGCAGTCTGCCACGGAAAGAAAGACGACCATTCGCTGATCCACTTCCATTCGCTAACACTTAGTCGATTTGTTGGTAAACCCCACCAAAAAGATTTTGCACAAAACGGAATATTATTCGTGATTGGAAGCAGGGTCTGAAATGGTTACTAGACTCATATGGAAGGAATAAACCAATAATAATAACTAATAATGTTTCCCCTTCAGGTGCCACCTCATCGCGGTGAAGGGGTGAACATCACTTTGTGATGGCTAACGGCACAAACGGTCACGCAGTACGCGACGCTTTGTCGTGCATGGGCGGCTCTCCTGTATCCCTGGCCAGGAACATGAGAGTAACCAGACCACCGGTATGGCTAAAACAACTTAACCCGCGCCGCAGTCCTCCGCGCGCCGGAGGTGGACTTCTACGACGTCAGTTGCATCCTCCGGCGAGGAGCCATCTAATCTCGGAGTTGAACTATCAGGACGTCATTGTAATCGGACTACCGGAAACTCCCTCCCACCACGACACGGAAACTGCCTATTCGTCTGCACATATAACTGTCGTTCGATCGCATCTGAGCAGGATCTTCGGACACTGCTTTATAGAAGCCGCAACATCAAATACGACGTTATCGCCCTGCAGGAAACGAAAGGCAGAAGGGAAACCATAAGAAGGACCGACCACAACGAGCTTCTCATTATCGGAGCAAAGGTGGACAGAAAGAATATTGGCGGAGTTGGATTTCTCGTCAATTCGTTAGTGCACCACCTAGTAGACTCTTACAAGATCATCAGTCCGCGAGTAGCTGTTCTTCGTCTGGAAACCAAAAATCAAGGAACCATCTCCATCATAAATGGATATGCTCCAACATCTGCGGCCACAGATGAAGAAAAGGAGGAATTCTACAAGCTATTCGAAAGGACTGTCAACGACGAGAAGAGCTACTACAAAGTCGTTGTTGGTGACTTTAACGCTATCGTCGGTACGAATGATCACGACGAATGGAGGCTAGACCACATGGAACTTCCTCAAGGAACGAAAACGGAGAGCGTCTGATAGACTTCCTATCCGCGTGCCGTCTTTACCATGGAAATTCTATGCTTAAGAAGCCTTCAAACCGACGATGGACCTGGGAAAGCCCAAATGGAGGAACACGTTCGGAGATCGACCATGTTCTTACAAACAGACGCTTGAGTCTGTTTGACGTCTCCGTGCTGCCTTCATTTGACACCGGCTCGGATCACCGTCTTGTCCGTGCGAAGCTGACTCTCAAAAAGAGGATGTTCAAGCGTGACACTCATAAAACGGAACCGGTGAGGATCCCCACATTCAAGTCTGAGGAGTTGGAATATGCAATAAAGTCGTATGATTGGAATCTTCTTGTAGATCCATCGGAACACTACGACCTTCTCTCCAAAGGACTGTTGAAATGTGCTAGCAGCTCTTGCGGAGCCACATCACCGTCTGCCGCAAGACTCAACGCACATGCGATTAAGCTCTTGGAGCAAAGAAGAGCGGTTAAACTGGATCCTAACGCTTCCCATCTGGAAAAAGTCACCATCTCGAAGGCCTGTCGAATTGCAGTGAAGGAGTCCATTCAAGCCTACAGAAGATTGAAGCTGTTAGAAGCCGCTGGGAAAGGTTCAGGCATAAAGCGCTGCAAACGAGATCTCTGCGATCAGAAGGCAACAATGTCAGCCCTTGTGGATAAGGATGGAACAACGCAAACGTCTCGAAGAGCGATGGAGGCCATCGTTCAAGAATTCTACACTGTCCCGAAATGCTTGATGCGACCAGCTGAGGAAGTTCCTCCCATTCTGGAATCAGAAGTTGCTCATGCCATCAGAAGGATGAAGCCGGGCACTGCTCCAGGACCGGACGGCATTTCTGCTAATCTCCTTCTTAAGGGTGGCAGTGCCCTCTGCTCACTTCTTGCCAAGCACTTCAACCACTACCTCCCACTTGGTAGGATTCCTGACTCATGGAAGGAGTCGAAAACAGTTCTAATCTTCAAAAAAGGTCAGCACGAGGATATCAACAACTATCGATCCATCAGTCTTCTCTCGGTTGTGTACAAGATCTTCAGCAAGATACTGCTTAACCGCTTGGAGCATTGCTTGGATGAATATCAGCCAGTGGAGCAAGCAGGGTTTCGCAAGGATTTCTCTTGCATGGACCATATTCAGACTGTCTCACAGCTCATCGAGAGGAGCCGCGAATACCACCTCCCACTTGTCCTTGTCTTTGTGGATTACAGGAAAGCGTTCGACTCTGTGGAAATCAACGCCGTTTTGAACGCACTTGTGCACGCTGGTATACCATCGCCCTACATCCGACTTCTCGACGAATGCTTCTCGAACACATCGACTACCATCCAGCTGTTCGATCGAAAGCTTAAAATTCCTATCGGGAAAGGAGTACGGCAAGGAGACACGATTTCTCCTAATATTCACAGCGGCACTCCAGGATACCATGAAAGACTTGAACGGGACGATAAAGGCTACCTTGTCGACGGTAAACGGATCAGTAACCTTCGCTTCGCCGACGATATTGTTCTCATCTCTACCAGTACGGCAGAAGTCGAGGAAATGCTGAACGAGCTCAATGTGGCAGGTATGAAGAGGATTGGACATGGGTATATCCAAAACACAATTTATGGTCAACCATTGGTGTGACGTGGGACTCATGAGGTTAAATGGAGTCACTCTACAGCAGGTCGACTCCTACGTCTATTTGTAAAGAGAGCTGAACATGAATAACGACCTCGCCCCTGAAATCGCCCGCAGGAGACGCACAGCATGGGCAGCCTTCAGTTCGTTTCGCGAAGTCACCGATCAGGTCAAGGATCCCGGCCTCAGGGCCTCGATATTCAACGCCTCTGTACTGCCTGCGATGTGTTACGCGACGGAAATCTGGCCCGACAACAAGACAATCGCCAGAGCCAAGCAGACTACGCATCGTGCACTGGAGAGATGTCTTCTAAGGACAAGCCTTCGTCAGCAATGGCAAGAAGGCCTACGAAGCTCGGAGCTACGGGAGAAGTCGCAATTAGCAGACCCGCTGCAGTGCATGAAGAAGTCCAAATATCGCTGGGCCGGACACCTGCTTCGACGAAAGGACGATAGATGGAGTCTCCGTGTCACAGAATGGCTTCCGAGAGACCATAAGAGACCACTGGGACGACCGTCAACGCGATGGGCAGACTCATTCTCAAGATCTTTCAGAGAGCGGAGTCTGCCTCACTGGATGCAAACAGCCAGAGATCGAGCGGTCTGGAAGAGTTGTGGTCCCCGCTGAGAAGACCTCCAGCCGACAAAAGGACCATCAAAGTATCAAAGTAAGTAAAGTAATAATGTTTCTATCGAATTAGCACTGCACGTGATAGAGCGGAGCAAATTGATATACAAAATGCGCTAAAGCCAGGCTAGTGACGTATATTAAGAAATGGTCGAAGTGGATTGGTGTCCCTTTTCAGAAATGTATTTGAGATTTTGAATTTATTGCGTAATTCGTCTATGTATATTGCTGTGGACTCGCACACTCAAACGTTCGTTACAAAGGCAGGTAGGCAAATATAGATAGCAGTGCAATATGTTGTTTGGTATTGTTGATCGATGTTTTAGAAATTACGTGACTCCTTAAAGATGAGAAAAATTACTACATCTTTCTACAGTTAACAGAACTGAATTCGGCTGTCGCGGTAATTATTACTAAACCAGCGTCCCTCGCCGGTTTCGCCGGCGACTAACGCTGGACGTGCAGGCTTGCCGGCTCCAGATATGGCGGGCCAGCTAGGAACGTGGCTAAAACCTAGATGGGGTTGCTTAATCACCCAGCGTCCGTCCCCGGTTTCGCCGGCTGGCTAAAGAAGCATCCCTAGCGTCGAAGTCGAACACGCAACAAGACCGCCTACTACAGATTGATTGGTTGATGCCTTGCTGAGTATCACTCACATCTCTGTATAGCAGTCAGGAAAATGTCCGCAGCACTCCTGCTTTGGCCAGGGTTATTTTCACAACCTACTGCAGCTCGTAAGGCCTAATCAAATGTCTGCCTGTTTCCGTTCAGCCATCGTGCTTTATGCCACGAGGTGTGATGAATTTCAGAAAAGGTGACTTAAGAGAAAGATACTGTCTTCCTTCGCATACAGTAGTATGGAAACTGACCAAAGCACTGCCGAAAATTGAGGACCTAGAGGTGAGTTTTGGCTGAAAGAGTAGTCGAACCGAGCGCATGCCCCATCAACTTTCTTCGTTGACCCGTCTTGGTCCACCGCTGAAAATTGGAGGACTGGACAGTAGAAATAGCTTATCAGGGAAGGGTCTCCGGCGTATGTTTGGATGGGGGAAACGGATAGTACTGCGAGAATCTCCACCCTTCATATAGTAGAAAGACATGTTTCGTTTTTGCTGAGTCCTTGAATCCAAAGGGCTACGGGCCCTCGAATTAGGGTACAGGATTGCACTGTCAGCGCATACGTGCGCGCCCTGATGTATGGGACGTGGCGAAAGGCTCTGCGACAAGCAAATCGGTGGCTCAGCAGGGTGCGACGCTCTTCACACGTGCTTCTTCCATAGATCACGTTAGCTTTAGTAGTCACTCGAGGCACAGCGGTATAGCTTATACGGAGAAAATAAAAAATAAAAATTATGCGAAAATGTGGGTTTCGCTTCTGTTACGAGTTTTTTCTGACTTCATCCTTTGTGCAAGGAAATGCTACGAATTAACGATCGACAACTACCTAAGGGAGCAGAGGTCGTAAAGGACTTTACAATGCCGCGCTCATACCCGTACAACTATCTACGCTGCCTTAGCATAGGTGCCGCCTTTGAGCTGCAGATGCTGAAAGATGAACGTTTCGCTGTCCCTTCATGTTTTGCGAAATCCTCGAGGTAGCAAGGAGGTCTACGTGGGCAACATAGATCTAAAGGTTCGCAGGCAGCAGTGCACAGCTTCAACCTGGTAGGTAAGGAAAATGGTGTGGATTTCTCAGTTGAGCCTTTTCGCTACGATAGTTAATAAGAACTCCTTCATATATGAAATGAGATAAAATTGAATACTGAGTGCCTGGTTTCCCACATTCAAAATTTCCCTCGCTTTCGATCGCCATTTATATAATATTATACAATAGAACCAGAGGGTCATAGGACCACACGCTATGCGAATATTTGCACATTGCACACCTGCTACCTCACCGCGGTGTCAAAAAGGCGATATTCTCGATACGAATTTGTCAGAAACTGATTTTTTCAAGCTTGGTTGAAACTGAGACGGTGCCATAGACATTTCTATGCTGAGCAGACCGTCGCACACTTGTTACTTCCGAGTGTCTTGCGCTAAAACGGCAGTTGGAACTAAGGTAGTTCAGGTAGCTGAAGGAACTGTGAGTTTCGTAAAGTCTTTTGTGTTACCCGCTCGCGACCAAAGTTGCACGCTGTCAACTCATCGCGCATTTCAATGTCGATTGAAGTGGGAAGAATTTGTCACACAGACAGACGCGCCAAGGCGCTCTAGGTCAGATTTACTACATGGGGCAGGTTCCTATTATGGATTCTCAAATGTAATAAATGCTCTGGTTGTAAATATAATCTATATAATAAATAGGTAAAATATTGCGTGTGTTCCATATCTGCAATGGACATCAAGGCACCGTATAAGAGACAACTCCCACTCTGTACTGATTGCGCTTTGCTAGGGTGAACGCAAACACCGCCGCCGGCTGAGCAGTGTTGGCGCAGTTTATAATGAAGCTGTGTGGTGGGAAGCAGCACGTTGGTTGCTCGGCACCCTGGTACAACAAAAATGATCAGAGGTGACCTTTGGTCATCATGTTACATCGCAACGTAAAACATCGGCTAAACCTCAAATAACCCCTCGAACGAGGTTCACGCGAAAAGAAAACGACCAGTGGATGCGTAAGAGTGCTACTGTGCCAGTGCGTTGGGTTTTCTTCCTTGGGAAGTCTTCGGGTAGCGCGACAGGAGGTATACCCGCCTCCAGGGCGTAGTGTCAGGAGGTACAGCCGCTGTTTTGCAGACCGGAAACTTTCGATTTGCATGTCAAAGGTTTTATAAGGCAGCCGTTAGACTCTCGATGAAGCACAGGGGGTTGGGGTGGGTGAGCAAGGTAGATGAGCAAATGATCGCACGCCCCCAGCGGGGGGCGGGTGCACCTCCTGACCGTCCCCCAAGTTCTCGCTGCAGTTTCACATGGAGAGCTTCCACTTATCGTTTCGAGTCCTTTCTACGAATCGCAAAAGGCAACGTCGCCGTGGAGTCAAGTCAGAAAGTCATGGTTCCCATCACACCGCTTCTCCATCCACTGATCCACCACAGCTCAGACGCCGGCGATCTTTGCAATTTACTTCAACACAGCGCAGTCAAGGCAAGGTGAAAATAGTTCGTCATTTCGCCCCCGATGTCCGCTGCAAATAAGAAAAGTAGTCTGAGAATCGGCGTTCGACACTTCATCACGCGATCTACGTTTAATCTCAAAGTTCCAGTGCGGCCTGGCCTCCTTCTTTTGTAGTTCTCTCTGCAAGAGGTCACAGTTCTGTCGGGCCCATATGCATTTTTCAAATGAATTGTAAATCAAATTCTTGTTGCAAAAGATAGATCTTGAACTATTGATCTCAAATTCTCTTTTATTTTGGGAACTATTGATTTTTAATTGATATATTTAATAGAAAGGTCCTCTACGCTCAAAAAAGCAGGGAGCAGGAACCCTTGTCGCTTCTTCTGCCCAAGACCAAAAAACGTGACATAACTTGAAGTTCTTTGCACTAGCCAAGAAGCAGGAGGGCTACGTGTTTCCGATCGTGTTCCCTCTCTCACCAACACGCTAAAACCACCAGTTTTATCGAGGTTCGGCAACTCTGTCATTCATGATAATCCAAGATACAGTGACAAATGTGCGGTCCGATCACGACTGCCAGATATAGTTTTTAGCCATTCAAAATAGTAGATTTCCTTTTGTGTGTCTGTTCTGGTCCAGGGCTGGGTCTGTTTGCGAATGCCAGCAAGGCATCGTTGCTGCTCCTTCAAATAAACCTTTAAACGCTTTGTCACCTCGCGCACATTTACCTGTCCTGTTGGCGCGTTCTATGGCGGAAAACAAGATGTTTCGCATTAACACTAGTCACTCGTTCTTTGCTGGATTTTGCTAGACGCAAACCTTTCTCCACTCAATATTCTGTTCCTCGGTAAGAGTTTCGCAATGGATGGTCGCAACTGCTCCTGACGGGACAGACGTCTCCTCAGTCGGCTCCTCTGCTGAACAAATTCGGTGACACAAGATTTATTCATTTTCAATAAATAGGTTGAGGATAATAAATTTTCACTTCATTTATTTCTTTTAAAACATCGAGCAACGACAAGTATGTGTGTTTCACAATCTTTTGTAGAACCGCCCTCGGCAATTAGTAGCGGAACAATGTTAGTTTGAGCAAACTCGGCATGGATATGCGCAGGATGGGAGATCCTGAGAACCACTGTCGGACCATCAACGGATTCACTAAGGAGCGTGTCCTAATACCGGATCTAATGCAAGGAGGTGTTAGATATACGCTTTCGGCGTAGGCTTTGAGAAGCCGTCGCCAGATCGTTCACCGCCAGGTGCGCGACTCTGAATTCGGTGTTAGAAATCGACACGCTATAGAGACCGGTATCCTTGGGAGAGGTGTCGTGGATCACAAGGTAATGCTTCAGACCGTTCACCACGTGCTCGATCTTATTAGGGTCGTTAAAAGCGATTCGCTGGCCGTTCTTCAGCCAGACGAGACTGTGCAGGTGGTCTCCCTCCTCCAGCTCGCAGGCGATGGTGGCGGTACTGCCCGGCGGCATAAGGTACTCCTGCACATCGTCGTCCTCGCTCTCCGTACCCGATGCCACAACCGTGACTTCCTTCTCGTCGATACGCTCTGAACATCATGGAACATGCATCACACTAAGCACAACATAAGACTCTAGCAAAGCGCGAAAGGCTCACCTTCAACCACCAGCGTGATGGCGACGCTCTGCTCTCCCAAGAATGCGAAGTAGGTGCCCTGGTCGGACATGCGAGTGTGCGAGAAGACCACTCGATGCCATCCGTCTCGACAGTTCTCCATTTGCAGCCTCCCGCTCTCCTGCAGCGGTTTTCGATCCTTCAACCACACTACTCCTTGGCCAGGATCGCTCACTTGACACATCAGAACAGTTGGCTGCCCTTCCATGACGAACTGTGTCTGAGGAGGGCTGAGAATGGTGGCGGCGAATTCCTCCACGGACGACGGCTCCACAATCAAGTAGGCCACAGGAAAGATATCGTCGTTGACCTTGAGGCTGTACAGCTCGTTGTCTTCCATCTGCACGTCGTTAATGATGAGCACTTCGAGTAGATCGTGGCTGATGCGGTCGATTTTCCCCGGACTGGTCACGATTTCGTAAGTGCCCTTGTACCACACTATCTTGCTATTCGGCGGTAGATAGTTGTTAAGCTCGCACGTAATCGTGGCAGTAGATCCCAGTTTGATGACATAGCTGGGTATGTTGATGCTTCCTGTGCTCAGTGTGTTATCGACCTCAGAAATCGTGTTCTGGGACTGATTCAGGGAAGCCTGGGATCTCAATGACTTTCGCTCTTCCGGCGTCGACTCCGACACCACTACGTTGAACTGGAGGGAAGTCTTTGAGTCCTCTTCCATGCTTTTCGCCATAATCTCGCACTCTTGAAGTGACATCTCTACCTCACCCCACGGAATCTCTTCCAAAGAGGCATAAATGCCATCGTGTAGGCTCCTGGCGATGATCGACACGGTGATGCCAGTCCTGCTCTCACCGTCCACATCCTCGAAGGAGCTCGCGTCGTCGAAATCGTCAAATGCCCTTGCGTTGACAGACTGCTCGGAAAACTCCACTGTGAGCGAGGTGAAATTCATCTGGTCCTCGATAACGCGGATCATTAGCGCCAGACTTTCAGGCTCTTGACGGATCTCTACATCGAACGTGTTATCGGCGACTTTCGCGGCGGCAGCTTGCCTCACTTCAAGGAATACCACGGCCACAAGGCCTTTCTTTACCTCCGCACGAACAAAGCTGAATGATTCCTCAATATCGCAACGATCGATCTCCGTCACAACAGAGTCATCGCTGAGAATATCCGTCTCCCGCACGCCTATTCTTGACAACGGAGTCATCCTATCAGTGTCGTCAGTCCACTCAGAAGAGGCCATCTGCGAAAGCAGAGTTTCTTCCAGTACCAGATGCACAGTCTCATCCGACACCGACCCTTTTTCCGTTGAGTTTGAGTCGGCAGCTGATGTCTGAGTAATCCCAGTTTCTATCAGCTCATCCTTCGCAACAGCGTTTTTCACTGGGTATCTGAGCTCTGCCGCTTCTACGACGGAATCGTCGCTTTTGTTAAGCACGACCTCCACCTGAACGTCAACGCAAGCGTGCTCCTCCGTCTCTATAAGTTCGGGCAGTAATTTCGAACTTCGCTGTGATGCGCTGAACGACGATATCGATTGCGGTGTAGCATCTCTGGGTGAGTACCTCTCAAAGAATTGCACGGTGCCCTTAAGGAGAGCTGAGGTGTCTGTGTCGGTGGCGTAGTCCGATTCCTCGCAGGTCATCTGCACGGAACTCACACCATCGTCTGCACACATATTGCCTGACATTAACATGACATTAGTTAGAGGAATTTCTAACGCTGCAGTGGCTTCAGAAAACAAGAGAAATGCAGCCGAAAGCGATGCTCCTTCAAAGCTCGCCGAGATATTTTCCTCAGATTGCAGTGGAACGTTTTCTCGTGTGGAGGTTTGTTTGGCATCTTGGCCATTTGCTCTGTCTGACTCATCCAACGTCTCGTATGTGGATGGCTGATCCTGCTCCCTTTCGGATATCGGCTGCTCTTTCTCTATTCTTGGCCCTGTGTTCGTGGTGCTCGTAATCTCTGTATGTACCCATTCAGGATCGGAAAGAAATTCGTTGCCGTACTGCGAGGAAGCCATTTGAGCATTCAGGTGCTTGCTCTCCCCGCCCTTTGTTCTACTCTCTGCAAGAGGGACTTTCAATATCTCACTCACAGTTGAAGCATTCCTTCGCTTTTCAAAAGATTCCTCCAATTTGGCCCTCTCCGCGCCTCTCTTCAGTGATTGGTTTACTTCTGTCTGTACCCAATCTGGCTCCGATAGTAACTCGTCATCATCTTTGGAGACAGCCATTTGGCTGAGCTCCTCAAGAAGAGACCTTTCCAAATCTTCGACCTGATCTTTCTGTGCTCGCATGCAACTGAAATTCCGCAGAAGATCGAATGTATCTCCAGCTAACGATCTTTTTGGTTTAGACGGAGGGCTTACCGAGCCACTCTCTCTAGTAGTAGTACTGGTGGGGCCTATAGTGGCGTACTTCTTCTGCAGGTCTGTCTGTACTGAGGTACGCTTACTCTCCAATGAGCAGTCTCTCCTTTTCACATCGGCTTTATTTTTTCTTGGCGGACGAACTGGCAGCTCGTCACTCTCTTCTGGTCCCGTACTGACAGTACGACGTCGCCGTGGAGGTGGTATAGGCGTCCCGTCTTCTGCATTGGCTGCAGGAGCAGGTTTGACTTCCTTAACGACATCTCGCTCCCGCTCTGCTTCAATTTTTGGCAGCACAGGCGCTCTCTCAAGCAAGCTGTTTAGCTCGGTCATATACTTCCACGTATCGTCACTAGAGGAGACGACCGTGGAAGACTTCCGGGTCACCGAATTCTCGAGTGATGATGACTTCAACATCACTACTACCTCAATACTCTCTTCGGAAAGCGGCCTCGCGAGCACATATGTGGCGCTGACCGATTCAACGCCCTTTTCCAGAGACTTGGACTGTTTCCTCTTCGAGAGCGACATCACATTCACAATGCTGGTCACATGGGTGCGCACTTTCTGCAGGACGTTCATGACGGCGTCCGTCCCTTTCTTAGAGAGGCGCGACTTGCAGTGTGTCCTGATCGTGTTTATCTCGCTGTTGATTTGCACGAAGAGATCGTGCAGCTCGCGCTTCTTCGGAGTTTCCACCACGCTCGCGCCCTCCGCCACCACCGTGGAATCCGGCGTCTCGCTGTGCATGTGTTCCGTAATCATCTCTTCAAGACAGGACAGCTGATTCTTTATGTTCGACGTTAGCGGTGTTACTCTCAGATACTCTGCGCTGGGTACTCTACCAATTCTTGGTCCATTCCTGGGGCGCGAGGCTGGAGCCATATCGGTAGACTCGGTGGACGCATCCGCATCGGTGGCTGAACAAGCGTGTTCAGTGATATCTGTCACCTCCGCATCTTCCATCAGCGAGTTCTCAATATCAGACAGCTTTCTTTTGATGAGGCGTATAGGTCGCTTCATTAGCTCCAGCTCTTCTTGGGCGGTCCTTGCAGGGTTCAGAATCATGTCTGCCAATGTCGTTCTGAGAAGTTCCTCGTTTGCCTCTGCCTGGGCCTCCGTGATGGGGTGTGCCAACACAAGTTGTTCAGAAATCTTAAAAATGGCATTTTCTATTTTCTTCACGTCGTCAGGTTGTGAGGAAACAGGGACTGGGGACGACAACTGACCTAGCTCTTCGTCAACCTGACGAGCTATTCGTTCAATCTCCCTCATTTTACTCAGAAAATCTGGGTCGAATAAGCTTGATTCCAACTCTGCAGCACCACCTGAAGTAGTCCTTTCCGAACTGTTAAGTGGGAGAGAATCAGATCTTGTCGAAGAGACTGGAGCTTCCTTTTTAGGGTACGTAACTATTTCGCGTACAATCGGATCCGCACCTAGTACATAATCTGTAAGCGAAGGGTCGAATATTTCCTTGTAGGTGGCCAGCATTCGAGATCCAGAATCGGAAGTAATACCAAAGTCACCGGTTTGGTCGGGCAAAGCGTTGTAAATTTTTCGGATGGACTGGGTTATGTCCACTTCAGTGTCGAACTCGAGCGAAGTCTCCAAGCAAGTCTTCTTGAAAATTTCGTATTCGCCGTCCTCATTCATTGTTACTTCATCCTTTTCTACCTCGCTCACGGACACCGCTATTTCTTGTCCCTTGTAGGAGAGCTTCATGGGAAGGTCGGGTTCACGCGGCTCGCTCAGTTGTTTCTTCAGTACGCACTCATTCTGTTTGAACTCACTCTGCTCAGCCGCCTCGATGTCTTTAGAAACAGTCCCCAAGACGGCGGCTTGAGCGCCGTGAAATGCGCATTCCGGCTTGAGATAGAAAGCCGAACCGAATGAGGCCGGCTTGAGGAGGACTACCTCTACGTAAGCGGATTCTGCCAGCCTTGTCAAGAAGGAGGCGAATGCCCGCTCACGCTGTTTCCGCTCGGTCACTCTAGCGGTGGCCTCAGCAGTGTCGAAGTACTTGTGGAAGGCGTTGGTCTCCTCCATGTCCTCGTTGTAGTTCACAACCTTGGAGAGGTCGAACTCAGAGTTGTAGGTGACCGAGGAGCACCGAAGGGAGCCGTTCTCGGAGGGAAAGAGGCTGTTGGCCTTGTGTTCCTCGAACTCGAACGAGTCGAACGAGTCGGCGTCGTCGACGAGTTCGGCGACCGAAGGCGCGTGCTCGATGTAGCGCTGCGGCCGCTCGGCGTCTGAAATGCAAAGCGCAACTCGCTCCCTCGTCTCCCATGCACAGCGAGCGCAGCGCCGGACAACACACATACAAAAGGCACAAAACACAAAACAAAACGTAAGCTGATCTACAGAACTGAGGGTTAGCGGTGGAAGGCTGTTATGCGAGGGACAGGCACATGCCCAGCACGAATCGACTGATGCGCTTGATGACTAGGAATCGTCGACGTTTCATTTTGTGAATTGCACTTTGGATGCCGTTGCTCGACGTTCACTCGAACAAATCAAGAGAAAAGTCAACGGGACGAGCCACTTACT
The DNA here is from genome assembly GCA_947396885.1 of Heligmosomoides polygyrus polygyrus. Classification (NCBI taxonomy): domain Eukaryota; kingdom Metazoa; phylum Nematoda; class Chromadorea; order Rhabditida; family Heligmosomidae; genus Heligmosomoides; species Heligmosomoides polygyrus. Next base: position 39,899,309 of record OX377204.1, read on the forward strand.
GAGCGCTTTCAGGTAGCACTTCGTCACTGCCTTGCCAGCAGTGTTCGTCGCCTCGCACGAGTACTCTCCCTCGTCCTCGGCCAGCACCTCGTTGATTCGAAGGATACAGACGCCGTCTTCGTAGACGATTTCGTACTCCCTAGAAAATCGAGCTCCCTCTCAGTACCATATGGCTAATGTTATTGGTCAGGCCCAAATAAGACCACTCCTTGCTGAATTGTCTAATAAACCGGGGGAAGTTTTGAAGCACTACATGATGATTTATATTTCATCGGAGTGGGGATTATGAACAAAATTTTGTCTCTCGGCTGCACCGAGTGGGTTTTACGGTTCGACTTCCCGGTGCCGCCATAGTTTTCGCACACATCGGCTCGTTATTATTATGTGCTTGCGTGACTTGAGCTACTCCCATTGGATCGTATTTGCATTGTATCATATCAACAACGATACCGTTAATGCAGGCAAACACAATACTTCACGGGGTAGGTCATGAATTTCGTTTGATACCGGTAAATACTTAACTCATACAAAAAGCATTAATCGTGAACAAATTGACTTCTGTGAACTCGCAAGCACATGATAATAACGACCCGATGTGTGCAAAAGGCGACACCGGGGTTGGTTCGCACCGTAAAACCCACTCAGTGCTGCTGAGAGGCGGCATCGCTATCCACTGCGCCAGCCGACAAAATCGGATGGGTGGCAGCAGGGCGCGATGAACTTCGCGCTCACGCTTCCACACGCCTCTTTTCCGCCATAAAAGAGCATTCCAAAAAAATAGCTACGGTTTTAGGCTCCCCTCACGGGACGCTACATCGTGTAAAACTTGCATAGCAAAAGCTCACAGCCACTTTGAAGGCTCTCCTTGTCACAAACTTCGAGGACCATGTCTCCGTGCCTTCAAGAATTTTGTTCTAGAGCTTGTGACTGTAAGCAACTGTGAGAAGGGATATGGCCGATTTCGGTCTCTGTTCGCGTTCATTTGCGGTCCACGGGAGGACTACTATGTGAGGAGGTAGCAGACTAGTCCATATTGCTCTGAATAAGACGAAAACCCACCGACACGACTGGATGGCGTCGCCGTCCACGAACCACGCAACTGTTGGTGGCGGCATTCCGCTCACGATGCACTTGAACTGCGCGCTCCTGCCGATTACTGCTTCGCAGTTCTGCAGTGTCCGGAAGAATCTGCAACGATCAGCAGACGTATAGTGCGAACCTCTGCCGCCCAGGCTGTCGCCCATGTTTCCCGTCAAAGATCTGGAAGACTTGACTACCTTCGTATATCTAACATACGGAAATTTCGCTTCGTCCCTGGAAAGTCTTCCAAAATGTAATTTGCTCAAAAAAAATTAGGATTTCAAAAAAGCCTCCCGACAGTCACAGCTCTAATTGCACATATTTTCAGAAAAAATAACCGTCCTGCGTACGAGCTCTACAGCACGTTGTAATCTGAGTGGAAACCTCTCTGACCCCTCCAATACGATCAGGACTTCAGGAAACCATCACGGACATTCAGATGCAATAAAAAGGCTAGAAAGAACTTGTAGTCGGACTAACACGAGCCACTGTCTGTTTGTTACACCTTCAAACCATTGGCCCTCCTTGATTCAGCACACATCCATTCTACCTTTCCCCTTGAAACTAGGATGACCCTACCGCTGATCACCATGGAGCCGGCTATGCTGAAGGCCATGATATAAATGATTAGAGGCCATAACTCTTTGAAGCTAAGCGCCCAAACAGCGAGACTTCTTAACCGACCAATTAATGTACCTCCAATTCCTCAGCTTTTGGTTCCAGACCCACCGTAGCTAATCCTTCAGCCTGCGTAAATGACCATTATTTCGTTCGATTTTGTTTTATGCCTTCTTTATTAACTGGCTGGTGTTGTACCACCATAAACTAGGACCACGTCCAAGTACCTCCTTTCCATATCTCCAAAACTGGAATTTATAATTCTACGCACGGGTGCAACGGGTGGTGTGCCACTTGCGTTAAGATGTGTAGCACTGTGATGATCGCGATCGGCCCTATTCTGCGAACATCACAGTGCTTTGCTAGTCATCACGTCAGCGAGATGCGAAGTGCTCAGCACTATGAAACCGATGTGTCTATTCGTTTCGATCCTCTTCAAATATCCCGTTTACTCCAACATTCCCTCGCTGAGATTCGAATGGACTCGCCTGGCAGTACCATAGTGAGTTTAAGGTATCAGGAGATAGAACACGTTGCGAGTGCTGCTGCAGCAGGACTAATAATAAGGCAGCTAATGGGACCTAATCCAACCCGACCTTGGCTTTCGGCGGTATGTCATCTTCGTCTCAGTGAGGCACTACCCAATGAAATGAGGGCGATGTGTCGTGCTTTACCCACCTGGGCGTCTGTTGTCCCATGGCGCTCGATGACTCCGTTATTGATTCAGATATTTCCATAAGATCCGGAGATGGCGTCTGGAGACGATCAACCTTCTCCTCCAGCGGTGTCCTTACCGACGCCACAATTTCAACGCTCTGAAGAACAAGGGGAGTACATCAAATAAGAAAAGCCCATAAAGCTCTCTCTACTTCTTGCCCGAGGGATCCTGTCTTACCTGATCGGGACAGTTCGCGTCCACCTCCATAAACACCGCCACGACATTTTCGTCCACTTCAGAGTATCGCGAACGTCGGGACCACGTCTCTTGCCTGATGCTCTCCTGGAAGGTTTCATTTTTCTTCGGGATTTTTTTTCAGAGAGACTAGTAAAGGAGACAAACCTCTTTCTTGTGGCTGTATACCAACTGAGAAAGATTGAATTCCACTGCATCTTCGAAGCAGCTTTCATACTCGATCACAAGTTCCTGGTGAGCAGTGTCGCCCTGCTTTACTAGGCTTACAGTAACGTTCTCCATCTGAAATGATGAGGAAATGGAAGATCTAGAAAGGACGATGAAGAACATGAGAGATCTGGAGAGAGAGAACTCTAACACGCTGATGGTAACACACCTTCAACTTGCTGGCCGCTGCGGCAATTCTCAATAGATCTGGAATGATTTTCTCTGTGTTGATGATAGTCAGCACCGCCTCAGTTGCTTCGTTGGGTTTCAGGATCTCAATCTGCACGAAGGTGGACGGCTCAGCAGATTCCGCTGCAAGCCTCTTCACCTAAAGCGTTGTTTTAAATCCACGCGGCTTCCCATCAGATCATGAAAGACAGGTAAGTACACCGACCTTCTTAAGACTCAATGTCATAGCATTCTGGAATCTCTGAGACGCTCCTTCGAGGACGACGATGCGGTGCTCTGCGTTCGCCGAACCTCGAAGGGGCGCTGTGATCAGCGTGTTCGCCGACGAAGACGTGCCTGGCCTTTGAAGGATGGTCTCAAGGTCGATAAACCTCAGTGAGGGCACATTTGGTGATGACAAACGCAATCCGAGCTGCACCACCTGAAGACTCACCTTATCAATGTCTACTTCAAGATCGCCCTACGAAATCACCTACCTCCGGCTCCACAACTGTGACCTCATGATCAAACTGAACGTTTGGTTTCCGGACGTCGACCGTTGTCAACTCCTCATTAACTATCTCCTAAATTAAGATAATGTAGAGTAAATGGGCAGTGGAAGCGCCGAACTCGATCTGATCTTCAATGCTGCCTTGCATTCGCAAGAAGAAACTAATGCAGCGCGAAGGTGCTGGATCGAGCCTTGTCATTCTCTCACTTCTCTCACCTGACTTGAGACAACGGTGGTTGTTTGGGGGCGTGGTGTTACTGCTGACAATGTCGCCGAAGTTTTCTCAACTGCGGTTGCAATCTGGAAGTCTGATAGTGAAAAAGAGCCAGAGGACATCTCAGCAACAGTGATCCTTGCCTTCGTCTCTTCGTGCCTCTGCTCTTCCACTCTCGGGGCAGCTTTGATAACGTACGTCATTTCATCGGGATGAGTCTTGGTGCGGAGATCAGTTTCAGCCTAGAAGTGCGATATGGGAACAAAGGAAGGAAGGGAAACGCTATGACGCCTCACCTGACACATCACGTTTTTAGTAAATGAATCGGCGAACTTGATAGCTATTAGTCGCATCGCTGTCTCCTGAATTACCTCGATTATTTTATTTGTTTATGAAATTGCTGAGAATAGGAAATAAGGAGAAAGTTGAACCGTAATGTTTCAGGACACAGCTGCATTTCCCTTTTCGCCTAACTGGCCAACGGTTGGCCGGAAAGTTCTGGCGGTCGAATTCATCAACGACTTACATAACTTTAACAGAGAATTTACTGCGGAAAATTGAGGTAACGCTGCTTATCTCTCACCATATCGCTTGATAAGCCGTGCTGTCAGGGATTTCGGCTGTAATTTTCTCCGCTAAATTATTGTAAGTCTTTGATGAATCCGGCCCCTGGCGGTCGTTGTGCAACTGCTTTCCTTCGTTTATTACTGTATCAATATTCAACTTACCTCGTATGCTTATATAATCTCTAATTCGCAATTCTTCGTTCTATCTGAAGGAATAATTTGTGTTTCACCCGCATAATAACTGCGTTTCTTCAAAGACTCTTAAGTATGTCAAAAGAGCAATTCCGAACGATATTTTATTTCAACAAGACGTTTGGCCACTCATCTGGTTGGGGCCTCGCCCGAAACTCGAGAATAGAACAACCCCAATCCTCCTCCATTCTCCTTTAGGCCTTCCTACTTTTATTAAGTAAAAAACCAGTTTTACTATATAGATTATGAAGCAGGATATAGTAGGGCAGAATCTTCACTGTTCCCATGAAGTCCATGCACCCTCTATCGCATGTACGCGATTTGTTATTCGAAGCGCACGTTCTTTACGTGACGAGAAACATCGTGAGAGTCCCAATCCGATGTGCTTAGTCTGCAGAAACATAATTAAAATTAATTGGTATTGGTCGACAGGTCGACATCGTTTACGGTCCGACGGCAGTAATACTCCTCCGAGTCCCATAGTCACTCTCTCTACCTCTTCCCCCCCCCTCTCCCCGCTAATAGTTCCTTACCCTATGTGCAGGCAAAGAAACGGAGTGAGAGTCAAGCACGCTCATGTGACACTGACCATGAGTCCCGACTCTCTATCATCACGTTGTGGCGACGTCTATGCACCTCTGCACCCCGACACACGTGGCGCGACTTCTGTGACCCGTCTTCACAAACCCGACGCACATTGGACGATATTGAGGGGAAGTACTGGTCCTCCCTTATTCCCCCCCCCCTCTACTGGTTCTCCTTTGCTGATCCCCTCTTCACTGATACTCCTCCTACTGGTACCCCTTACTCAAAATCCCTACGCAAATTGAACGTCTTCAGCACGTCTTCTGAAACCCTACGCACGTTGGAAGACGTCCAGGGCGCGTCTTCTGAATCCCTAGGCTCCGCACTTGGTCCCCATTCATACCCCTGACGCGCTTCCCCCCCCCCCCCCCTACTGGTTCCTATATCGTAAACTCTGAATATATCGTAAACTTGGACGATCTGCCACCATGAATATAGTAAGCCAGCAATCGCCCATGGTTAAGCTCACGGAAAGCCCGGCTGGCATACGCCGCACTGTAGTAGGCATCTCTTGGCTTCAGTCGCCCCTATTCGTAGTGAACATGTGACATTAGCCGGCTATGTGTAGTAAGATAAGATTTCAAACTGTGCCGATCCGCCGTCAAAACAACCGACCAGTCAACCAGTGTAATTGGGCCGAATATTGTTAGAGAGAAATAACTGCGTGCAACGGTGGTTCGAGAAATTTCGTTCTGAAGACTTCAACCTTGAAGGTGCACCCCAAAGCGGCAGACCTACAGCAATGCAGGACGACTATTTGAAGGATTTCGTGGAAGCAAATCCACTGAATACAGTCCGTGAGATTGCGGAAGGCCTAGGAGTCAGTAAAGCTGCTGATACAGATTGTTTGAAATACTTCGGAAATGTGAAAAAGCATGAAAAGTGGGTGCCTTAAGATTTGAGTGATCGCCAGAAATTGTCGCGCTTTGAATTCTTTGCTTCTCCGGAATCAAAGCAACCTGTTTTTGGATTGAGTCGTCACACGTAATGGAAAGTGGGTCTGTACGATAACCGAAGACGATAAGGATAGTGAGTTGATGTCGATGAACCCTCAGGAACTTCCCAAAGCCGAAATCCAATCAGAAAGAGACGATGGTAGCGGTGTGGTGGTCAGCGGCTGGCGTGATTCACTACAACTTTTTGGTGCCAGAGCGAACCATCACAGCAGAGTTCTACTGATGGAGTGATGGCGAGGCGCAACCGACGAGATGTTTCGAAAACTGCAACCAACACTGGTCAACAGAAGAGGTCCCATTCTTCTGCACGACTACGCCCGCCCACACGTTTCGTAAATCACCAAGCGAAAATTAGACGGACTAGGAGTTGAAGTTCTGCCTCACCATCGAGTGCGGTAGTTAGATACCTCGACCAATCGGAAGGGCACTACCATCTGGTGACGTCTGTTCAGGGACGAGTTTAAGCGGCAAAGGAGGGTGGTCAGCCTGTGGTTACCTACTTGCCTGCCTCTAGTGCCAATTGCTTTCAAAGGGCAGATCCCAAGCCGGGTAAAAACGCTGTCGGGAACAACATGGAATTGAGGGACCAATATGCCTCTGTTGCTTTGAAAAAATCACAGTTCTACTTAGAAATTGAAGGATTAAGTGAGGGTGCACTATTAGCTGTTAGAACGGTCCTTACAAGCACATCTTAGCCTACATAAATAAATACATAAACAAAACTATAACAATACAAAGGTTTGAAAAAGTAAAGAAAACAAGGGAAGATAAATTTCAACCGATAATAAAAACGGCTGGATCAGCTTACAGGCAAATTCGGCTATTCATCCACCTAAGCACTCATTCGAAAGCATTCCACCGTCTTGGTTATCAAGAAGGGTACTTGTAGCCAGAAGCAAAAGGCAACCTTCATGAAGTAGCAAGTGTTTGCCAGCGCACGGTGGAAATAGGAGAAACCAGTGGAGTATAGCACAAAAGAACTTCTTATTAATCCAGTCCAACATAACAGTTGATAGATGGTAACCCCTTACTCAGGAAATTTTGAACAAGTTATTTGCGCCTTATGTGCTCCAAAGCAAGCTACTTTCGCCTTTGGACCTCGAAAACAAGTTACTTGAAACATATCCCTCGCGGTTAACTAACTTGCAAGGTTGCACCCAGGAATTTTAAACTTCCACGCAAATAGCTGCAGTGCAAGCTTGCAAGAAGCTTTCGTGCAAGCTAATGTTTCGCGCCTAATTAGTTTGAAAAATTACGCACGCATCCTCACACGCGGTGTGTGAGGAAGCGTACGCGCGCATGGTCATGCGGTATATCTGCTGAAAGTGGAGCGGCGTCACTCCGCCGACACTGCTCTGCTGAGACGGACAGTCCTTACCTTCCTTCTGTAATCTTCCCTATTCCCTCTCCTCATCCCTTTTGGGTCTCGCAATGCTCCTTCTAGAGCTCTAGCTCTCTGTTATTCCGTAGAAGTCCAGGGTCGATTTTTTAGAGGCAATTTAGAGGATTATAAGTAGCTCGTAGTTATCCTACTATATATAAAAGGGTAAGCGGTCGCGTCTGTTCTTCCGTCTGTCCTTCGGTCTGTCCGTCCGTCTGTCCATCTGACCTTTCGTAAACATCGAGTAGTAGCCATCCGTGTTCAGGGGAGGTGTCACCTACGTCGTGTTGAGAGAGGTCAGAAGACGTGTAGCCGATGTCACGCAAAAGGTGTCCGAGTTCCGAACATATGTCATCGATGTCGTGAAAGCGAGCGTCTGAATTCAAAAAAGGTGTCACCGACGTCGTTCAACAGGCGTCTGGGTTAAGAAGATATGTCACCAATGTCGCGCAAAGGACGCCCGAGTTGAGAAGGGGCGTCACCGACGTCGCGCCAAGGGTTCCAGATTCACAAGACGTGGCAACGATGTCGCGCAAAGCACGTCCGGCTTGAGAAGCCGTACCGACGTCGTTCATCAGGTGCCTGAGTTCAGAAGAGGTGTCACCAATGTCGCGAAAGCCTGTCCGGATTCAGACAACGTGTCACCGATGCTGCGCCAGGGGATCTGGATTCGGACGTGTCAACGATGTCGCGCAAAGAACGTCCGGCTTGAGAAGACATGTCACCGTCGTCGTTCATCAGGTGCCTGAGTTCAGAAGAGGTGTCACCAATGTCGCGAAAGCCTGTCCGGATTCAGACAACGTGTCAACGATGTCGCGCCAGGGGTTCCGGATTCACACGACGTGTCAACGACGTCGCGCCAGGGGTTCCAAATTCACACGACGTGTCAGCGATGTCGCGCCAGCGGTTCCGGTTCACACGACGTGTCAACGGTGTCGCGCAAAGCAATCCGGCATGAGAAGACATGTCACCGACGTCGTTCATCAGGTGCCTGGATTCAGAAGAGTTGTCGCCAGTGTCACGAAAGGCCTTCCAGCTTCAGACGACGTTTCAAAGATTGCGCGCAAAGTAATGGGGGAACCAGTGAGGGTGGGAACGGTGAAGGAGGGGAGAGGCGGTCCAGTGAAGGGAGATCTGTAAAGGGTTGACCAATAAAGAGGAGAGCAGTGAAGGTGGAACCAGTAATGGGGAGCGGTGAAGGGAAGGTCCAGTGAAGAGGCGAATAAATGGGGTACCAGTGAATTACCAGTCAAGAGGGGACCAGTAAGGTTACCAATATGGGGAAGACCATTTAAAGGGGTTCAGTATAGGGTCCAGTAATAGAACCATTAAAGGGGACCAGTAAAGGGGACAAGTGAAAGGGATCAGTGAATAGGACCAATAAGGGGACCAGTATTTTCTCTCAGTGTCGTCCAACGTGGCGTCAGAAGACGTGCTACAGGCGTCGTGCCACGTGTGTCGGGATGCAAAAGACGTGTCGTAGACGTCGTGACATATGCGTACGGACTCAGCAAATGTGTCACAGACCCAATGTGCATCCGTGCCACAGATAATACTTTGCATAGCAGAGATCGTGAGATTTTCAGATGACATTTAAAGGCTTCGTGCAACAACGAGTGTGCGCGTACTTGATTATTACTTCCGTTTTCTGTCGGCATATGGGTAAGGGGGTATTAGTGGAGTAGGTGGCGGGGGAGGGGGGGAGGGGTAGGGAGAATGAGTGAAGGAATCGGAGTAATATTATTCCCGTCAGACTGTGAACTGCATCGAGCGGTCTACCAATACCAATTGATTTCATTTGTGTTCTCGCAGAATGAGCACTTCGGATTACGGCTCTCTATCTGTTGGGAGTCGAGCGTTCTACCCCCTCGTCCCCCTGGCCCGCCCACCCCAACCCCCTGGGCTTGCTCGAGAGCCCAGTGGCTGCCTTACGAGATAGTGGAGACGCAGACATTTGCCACGCCTCTGTTTAAAGGGCTGGGGTAGAACGCCACTCCGCCCTATCTGTTCCTTGCCATGTATAGAACGTGTTCTTCAGAGAATGAATCGCGTACGTGCGATCGAGGGTGGGTAGGCCCAATAGGAGCAGTTTTGAAGATTCTGTCCTACCGTATTCCGCTATACTATTCTATATAGTAAAACCAGTTGTTTCCCTCTAATGAATGCAAGCCTAGAGAGGGTTGTATACTTACGTTTTTTTGTAACATCAAGACAACCAAAACATGCTGATCCCCCGTCCCTATTTACGCCCTTGATTTTCTTAAAAAATATGAAATGTAGACCACTGAAGGCGTGGCTATAACGGCGTATCATCATTAGGATAACTACGACCTTGAATAGAAAGGAAATATTTTTGAGAAAAGACAAGAGAGTGCTAGTTTGGAAAGGTTGCTAGTCCCATGTTTGTTCCACATCCAACAGTTTTATAGGATCCATTCTAGCGGGGGGAGGGGCTTGCACCGTAAATGTGTGCAGTATTGCGTTATTCTCTGGAGCAGTATTGCACACATTCCGTCCGCGGATTAGCGGAACACTTTTTTGTCGAATGTGTTTTCAATCATTGATTTCCAGAATGGTCCTTCTCGTAGTTAGTAATATTTCGGTCGGTGTCAGCCTTTATAAAGGGAGCTTTAAGCGGAGTATCAAAAAGGTGGCGTCTGTTAACTGTTGCTGTACTGTTAGTGAGATTGTCTAGACGGGGGAACACATTCTCCTCATCCTTGTCTGGTACTTTTTGTACACTACAATACCCTGAAATACCTTATAATACATCTTTACTCTCGTCTAGCAGTACAAGGATATCAGACATCAGGTTTTCATTAACTTCCATCAGCGTTTTGTGTTTTCATATTTAAAGTTTGCTTTTCATAGTAGCAGTCTGGTGCGGAGAACACAAAGTAAATGAGCGTTACTGAGAAGAACACACACCATGTACATATTTACATTTAACCTTTAAATAATTTAGTTTATAAAAATGTATGCAGGAACCTCGATTATCACATTAATAAATTCTTGGACAACTACGAGCGTCACCTCTGTTCTTATAAGCGGCTGTTTCAATACCTTCGTGGGAAGATTAAATCTAAAGCTTCCATTCCAACACTTACTAATGTTGATGGTGAAAAAGTTTTTACTGATCAAGAAAAAGCGTCTGCTCTTGCTGAGTACTTCGCTAGCGTGTATTCTCGAGAAGACGCAAACGCAGATGTTGTGATGAACGGTGCGTATCCTATTAGCCACAGAATCGGCGACATTTACTCTTCCATCCAGCTGAGATTTCTACCATACTTAAGCGACTAAAACCATCTACCTCCGAGCCATATGATGGTGTTCCTCAGAAAAAAATGCTCTTATGCTAGGAGAGGTTCCACAGCTATGGAAAGAAGCTATTGTAACGGCAATTCCCAAAGTGTCTGGCAGCCATTCCGTTCAGGATTTTCGCCCTATTAGCCTCATCCCGACTCCCATTAAAGTAATGAAAAAGATAATATATGGCAACCTGCTGTCTTGGCTTAGAAAATTCCACATAATTCCACAGGAACAGCATGGCTTTCTACCAGGCGTTTCTACATCAACAAATCTAACAGACACCCTTTATGACTTTAGCCAAGTTATCAACAGTGGAAGGCTGGTAGATGCTATATACATCGATCTTTCCAAGTTTTTGACAAGGTCTGCCATTTAAAGCTCTTAACCAAGTTAGAACTTATTGGTATTCAAGGAAAGCTTCTAAGCTGGTTTGGGTCTTATCTATTTAACAGAGGCATGACTGTTAGAGTTGGGTTGAGCACCTCTATGAGGTACACGTGCCTAAGCGGTGTTCATCAAGGAGGTGTCTTATCGCCTCTTCTCTTCTTGATTTACACTATCGATCTTCCTCAGATTCTCCAAACCTCCACTGACGTTAAAATAAAGTTCTACGCTGACGATCTAAAGATCTATGGTGCCTATGATGTTATAACTTGGTTAAGAGCAACAGCACCTGCGTTCGCGCATCTCTTCAGAAATCCATTGATAACTCAGTAAACTGGATTCCGTTATGAGCATTCCTATTAACCTAGACAAGAGCGTTGTAGTGTGCTTTGGGGGTGCTGAACCACCGTTATATACAATCAACGGTGCCATACTGAAGTCATGCGATTCAACTAAAGACCTTATACTGTCTTTGATAGAAGTCTTAAATTCTCCGCTCAAGTCGGCTATGCTGTCAGAAAGGCCTACTCAAACTTAGTCTCAATTCTACGAAACGTAAAGTGTTCAGATGAAAGAATACTGTTGGGTCTGTACAAGCTACACGCGTATGCTCATCTGGAATACTGCTCGCAGGTCTGAAGTCCCCACTTAAGAAAGGACATTCAAAAAACTGAAAGAGTGCAGCAGGTATTCACTCGTCTCCTCTGGTACAGATTAACTCCCACTGCGTTCAGTAATGAAGTCCCCTGTTACCATCAGAGGCTTGTCAAATTTGGGCTCAAACCACTTCAGGAGAAGCGCGCAGTTTTGGATTTAGCGTTCTCATTTCGTATTCCTCGCAGGGAAATTGAGCTATTACCTAGTAAATATTGGGTGTTTAGATCTTCCAGTGAGAGGACAGGTGGGTTCAACATCCATTATTCGATGGTCTATAGGAAAAGGTACACCTTGATGTTCAACAACGTTTTTAACAGGTGCGCAAGATGGCTCCAGTTACTCCCGCCAGAGGTCCTTGAATCAACCAATAGCAGCGACAAGGACAAAGGGAGGAGGACAGAATTGACAAGCTTAACCTTTCTCAGTTGCTGTTTTTCACCCGTTCTCATTGATTTCTTTTTTTAGGTACCATGCTTTGCATTGGGCTTCTTCTTCTCAGATGATATCTAATTCCACCACTACGGAATTGTGATTTAATATTGCTTCATTTTCCATGCTATGTCAAAGACCATTCTCTCTCGTAGCTCTTTATCTCCTCATTGTTTGGCCTCTTTTAGGCGCCTTTTATACTCCCGCCGCGGCGCGGCGCGTCAGTTTGGGAAGCGGCGCGGCCAGTCGCGCCGCGCAACGAATTTGACGCGCCGCTGCGCGATTGCAATTAGAAAGGGGAGCGTCAGCGACGCGCGGACACGAGCTTCTGCGCACTATGGCCCGTGCTCCGGAAACGGTCCATTTATTTATTTATTTATAGTACGTGGATATTCACGCAAACAGAACCAGTTATCCGAAAAGACAATAAAAGATAAACACAACGAGAAGAACAAAACATGCATGCATGATAGATGATTAGAAATACACCACCCTAATGAATCATCCTTTGATGTACCTGTCAATGAGCTTTTTCAGTTGTGAAATGAAACTCGGTAGACCATATTTTTTAGAAAATTTTAGAAACTCAGAACCAGCTCTCTGGGTAAAAAAGAAAGCTCGCAGTCGTGACCTTTCCTTAGGAAAATGAATTTTTGTCCTACAACCACGCGTGTTTGAAGAAGATGTTGTGTAAAATTTGTCGGGACGTAAGCTTACTCTTTCAGTGATCATTTTGTAAATCATAAGCAAATCATTTCTCTTCCTGCGAAGTAGCAAACTAGAAAGATTGAAAATTTTGTTCCGAACATTTGAAGGTGGATTGGACGTGTAGTCATAACCGTAAAGCCGTATCCAAAGCTTTCGAGTGAAATTATTCTGCACCGCTTCTAGCCTGGCTTGGCTGCGCTTAGTAGGTGGATTGAACACAATGGTCCCGTATTCGAGTATGGGGCGGACATTAGAAATGTAAGCCAATCTGAGGTGACTAACTGTGTTTGTGGACAAGCCTCTAAATAAACTGTGAATGACTCTATCTGCCTTACTCGCTATTACTTCGCAATGTTCATCAAACGTAAGTCTAGCGTTTAAAATGAAGCCTAGGTCACGATGTTTAGCGGTTTTGTTTATCTGATTTCCATGGAGGTAATAAGCGTAGTCGTCTTCTACGCTTCCGAGGTGAAGAAACCTCGTTTTGGTACTAGAGAGGGGGAGCTTCCAGGTAACAGACCAATCAGCAACTGCAGTATTAGCTGACCGGAGTGCCACACGGTCGTCAGTTTTTTGAATGCTCTTGTAGACTTTGATATCGTCAGCAAACATTTGGCAAGAGATATTAAACGGTCTTATCGAGCTTGGCAAATCAGACGTGTATATAATGAACAAGATGGGAGATAAAAGTTAAAGGTCCATGAGTCATTGAGGGACCAAAACAGGATTCTTCTGGTTGATCAGCGCAATGCATCCTGTCAATGTTTGTCTTGGGTTTCCTATGTGGAGCGACGAATCCTCTCTTAAGCCTGGAGTCGAAGTCGTCCGCTCAACCTACGGTTGAAACTGGTGAGTGTGGTAATGAGTCGAATCCCCTGCAATGCAAACGGTACTGAACCACACCTTATTTTGGGACATTTGCGGGTCCAAAAGTAAAATTGCTGGAAGGTACTCATCGTCGAGAATCACTCAAAATTCCTTCTCATATGGCCATTTTGGAGTCACTGTGCACTAAGCACATATTTAGCGTGTTTTTCACTAAGCATATATTTAGCATTTAGCGTGGTATATGGAGCTTCGTGAATGTCTACAGATCTCCACTCTCTTCCAAGGTTACAGAAGGTATGGGCTAAGGTCATGGTCACCGATTTCGCCCAAACTCCCTAATCATCCAAACCTAGTAATCGCCTGTAACTTCAAAAAAAAAGCGATGTCAGATTCGTGATCAGCGCCCTAAATACCCCCTCCTCCTTCCCAATGGGAAAAGTTAGGTCGAAAAGGTGAACCCTCCCACTCTACACCGAGTCTGCCGCGGCTGATCCCGCCGCGCCCTTCCCCTCAGCGGCGCGATTCGCCGAATACCGTAACCCAAAATTCCGTCAAGTGTGGTGTTTTGCGGCGGCGGAGTATAAAAGCGATGCGGCGCCGAAAAATCGATAGCCATGCCGACCATCACGCCGCGTCGCGCGGCGGCGCAAGTATAAAAGGCGCCTTAGACGTTTGTTTGTTTGTTAATTAACAGCTCCCTTTCAATGTATTTATTCCTGAGGAAGTAGGTGGTTGTAAGCGCTACAGCCCCTTATCAAATCGCTTAGTTTTCCAAACGACACTATCTAATGCTGTCACTAATACTCCACGTTTGTATGTTACTAACCGGCTTTACGCAACCTGTGGGTTCCACGTGGGACGTTGGTATACCCGTGTGCCGAAGCTCCTACAGGTTCCTATGCTTTGCAGAAATAAAGAGGCACCATTGCCAACTGGTGGGGTACTTGCTGGTCTACGCTGCAGACGTGGTTGGATTACAGCACGATAGCTTTGCGATAAATCTTTTGAATGTATCATCTTAAAAGCTAGCTTTGACCCCTAGCTTCCAGGAACCGTTTACGCTATTCTATTTTTTGTGCCTTCATCGAATGGTTTTTTTTTTCATCAGTTGTTTCTTCCCTATAATTCTTGAGCGCACTTTTGTGGGTGCATGAAATAAATAAATAAATAAATAAATAAATAAATATTTATATTTTACCCATGCACATATTTAAGCCGCTCCCACCAAGTAGGAAAGCACTGGCGTAGAAACCCATGAGGCAATTTGCTTTGGAATGAGCAAAGTAGAGATGTTCTCGTCGTCCTCATTCGGCTCTTTCTCGTCATTTGAAGGCGTTAATATCCCATTCTTCTTTCTTTACACCACAGTAGGATTATTTTCAACAGTTCCTTGGATTAGACTGCTGATATTAAAAACAAAGTTTAAAAATGGAAATGGAGGTTGATCGTAGAGATTAATGAAAACCTGATGTGTGACAGCTCGTACTGTAAGAAGGAGAAACATATTATAAGGTAATGCAAGTCGGAAATGTGCCATATGGGGATAAGAAAAGAATATTAGCCCGGCCAGATATAAATTCGCTTCCACTCTAGGCTTGCACCACGCAGTATTATTCAGTAGAAAGCAAAGGTCGAGTTTTATTTTTAGCAAAATTTGGCCGTTGGAAATCGTTATGCTATCGTTTATTTTATTATCGTTTATTAAATTTTCACAAAAGGTGGCGATGTCCGTTCCTCCGCGTGGTGCCACTGGAAACTGCTCGCTCTGCGAGCTAAGATAAGCACGGATACTCGAATGCAGGCGACAGGCCCTTGTGACAGGCCGGCCTACGAAGACCCATGTCACATCACATGGTTGATGACGTTACAAGAGTATCGAGATAGTGCTACGGCGTCCGGGGTAGCCGACGCGCACTCGCAGAGCCCGGAGAGTGTGAGAAGTATCCGAGGGTCCCTGACGCGAGGACGGCATCGGGGGGCAACTGTACTAGTCCGAAAGTCCCGTAACGTAAGCAGGACCCGCGTGGCAACGCTGGATTTGGGCACGTTGACGGGCCGCTCGTGCGAGTTGGTTGAAGCACTGGAGCGTAGAAGAGTTGATCTCTGTGCGGTGCAGGAGACGAGGTGGTCCTGCCGCAAGTCAAGGGACATAGGACGAGGCTTCAAGGCAGTTCTATGTGGAAGTCCCAGGACCACCAGTGGAGTTGGAGTCATCGTCTCCGAACGATTTCGTGACTCGATTGTAAGCGTCGAACTGATCGATTGATGAAGATCGTTGTTGCCGCTAAGGAGCGACTCTATCACTTCTTCTCTGCTTATGATCCGCAGACTGGCTGCTCCGATCAAGCCAAGGATGAGTTTTGGAGCCTGCTTGATGAGAAGACAGCAGAGGTCGAAAGATGTCATCATAGTCGCTGGTGACCTTAATGGGCACGTCGGCGCGACGAAAGACGGGCCGACGGCTGTCATGGTGGATTAGGTTACGGGTCGCGTAACGCCGATGGTGAGCGTATCCTTGAATATGCGGAATCGCATAACCTCACCATAGTGAACACCGTATTTCGTAAACGCGACTCCCACCTCATCTTATACTATAGTGGAAACTCCAAGTCTCAGGTAGATTTCGTCCTTGTGAAGGATCGCGACCGAAGTCTTGTCACAGATGCGAAGGTCGTGCCGTATGAGACGGTCGCCCCACAGCACCAACCGTTGATCTGCACCCTAAAGATCGTCCCTCCAAGGCAGAAGCAGGTCGAGCGATGCGGTGCATCAAGAATCAAGTGGTGGCGAATGAGACAGAAGGAAGCACTGTGATCTCTCGCGTGCGATTACCGACAGTTACAACTGTCGACGAAACTTGGAAGAAGGCTGTCGACGCGATACGTGAAGCTGCAAGGTTGGAGCTCGGCATCACGGTGCCTGGAAGACGCAAGGTCGAAAAGCAGGCGTGGCTGTGGACAGATGACGTGAAAGCAAAAGTTCTAGAGAAGAAGTCGCTCTATCACGTGTTTCTCAGCGACAAGACAGCCGATAACTGGCGGAAGTACTAAGAAGCGAGGAAAGCTGCAAAGAAGGCCGTGGCTGTTGCGAAATCCACTCATTATGGAGATGTCCACGAGAAGCTCGAATCGCGCGATGGTGAGCGGTATTTGTACCGACTTGTTAAGAGCCGCCATCGCCAAACCGAGGATATTGAAAAGTTTTTTGGCATCAATGATGAGAGCGGCCATCTTCTGACAAACCGCGAAAAGGCGCTGAAGCGGTGGCGTGATTACATCGACGAAGTTTCCGCTATGGAATTTCCTCACCCGGCCATCCCTTCTGTGGCTTCTGTTCACGGTCCTGTTCACAAGATCACCGAGGAGGAGACAGAAGCGGCTCTGAAGAAGATGAGGCCAGGCAAAGCGACTGGGCCCGACGGCGTGGCAACTGATCTGTGGAAGTCAAAGCTGTGGTACCCTGCTGAGTGGTTGGCGAAGTTCTTTAACCAGGTTGTGGCGGAGAAGTAGGTGCCTGAGTGTTGGCGCCAAAGCACGACGATTCCGATTTGGAAGAAGAAGGGCAGTACTGCAGACTGCTCCAATTACCGTCCGATTCGCTTGCTCTCGCACAGCATGAAGAACTTTGAGCGAATTGTTGATGGTCGAATTCGTGACATCGTCCAGCTTTCCAGCAATCAGTGCGGTTTCGTAGCTGGCTGTGGCACCATTGATGCCATACATGCCGCCCACCACCTGTTGGAGAAGCATCGCGAGAAACAGAAGCCAGTGCATATCGCCTTTCTCGACTTGGAAAAGACCTTCGATCGCGTACCGCGTGAAGTGATATGGTACGCCTTGCGACATCATGGAGTTCCTGAAGAGCTCATAGAGTGGGTGCGAATTCTCTACTCTTGTCCAAAGAGTCGAGTTCAAGCTGCAGCTGGAACCTCGATGGAGTTTCCCATCTCTGTCGGGGTACACCAGGGTTCTGCGCTTTCCCCACTCCTCTTTGTTGTCGTGATGGACGCCAATACACGGGATCTTCAGAATCCAGTTCCCTGGATTTTGCTTTATGCTGATGACGTAATGCTCGCTAGCGAAGATAAAGATGAACTCGAGCGCGAGGTGCAAGCTTGGTGTGATCGCTTGGAGCGGTTTGGACTCAGATTGAACGTGAAGAAGACCGAATATGTAACGACGGACTTTACTGAGTCCAGCTCCATCAAGGTTAATGGCATCGAGCTCCCACGTACTTCGGTTTTTAAGTACCTGGGATCAGCAGTAGCATCCGATGGCAATCTGATGACTGAAGTGAACTGACGCGTGAGTGCAGCTTGGTCCAAGTGGCGCTCGTTGACTGGCGTGCTCTGCGACAAGAAGATACCAGAGCGCTTTAAGTCAAAAATATATAGAATTGTCGTCCGGCCGGTAGCGATGTACGGCGCTGAGTGTTGGCCTGCGACCAAGGAAGTTGAAACGCGCCTCAGCGTCATGGAGACGAAGATGCTGCGCTGGACGGCTGGAGTCACGCGCATGGACCGCATCCGAAACGAAGCTATTCGGCAGAAGTTCGGTGTCGCGCCGATAGCGGACAAGATGCGCGAAGCTCGCTTGGGATGGTACGGCCACGTTCTGCGTGGAAAGGAAGAGAGCGTCCGCAAGATAGGCCTTAACTTCGAGGTAATTCGAAAGCGGCCTAGAGGGTGTCCGAAGCAGCGCTGGTCCGATACGTTACATATGGACTTGAAAGTAGCTGGTGTCCACCCTGATCTAGCGCTGGATCGTGAGAGGTGGCGTCATGACACCAGAATAGTGGACCCCGCTACGAGACGGGACAGACGCTGAATAAGAAGATTAAATTTTCACAAAGGGTAAAGGACCAAGGTCCATGTGAACGGATACATTCATAATGCGGTAGCCACTGCGTCACATGGACCTTTGTACTTTACCCCTAATGGAAATTTAGGAAATCTCAAGGTCCTGCCAACCGGCTAAACGACGATACTCGCGCGCCATTGTCCGAGCTATTACGGCTAGCAATTTCGTTCTGTCTCGCCTACGAACATCTCCATGATTAAGCCACACATTGTGCCATAGTTTGTCCTGTTCTTCCATACTCCTTGTCTATTTTGCTGCTGCTCGGTGCTCACTGCATATTCTTATTTTATTACTAGTTGTTCTTTTTTTGTTAATCACGGCATCGTTATCTGGCGAAGTCTCAATATTGTTCTTGTCTTATCTGGCCTCGCCTCACATGTATGATTCACTTGTTGTTTGTCAGGTTTTTTTTGCGAGCCAAGTGCGACTACTTTTGTGAGTGTGCGAGTTACTCAAGCCAATAAAACATGAATATTGAAAAAAGTTTACGGAACCATTACAATTGAGTATTGATTACGCTTATGGAGGAACATCCGAGTGAGCCGACTACTTCGACTAGTGCATATAGGAGATTTAAGCTAAATTTGACCTACGGGTATCTATTAGCATAAAGGATCCTTAATCTAAGCTACATACATGTCTGGTGCTAATACGTAAGTGGCATGCGAGTTTAGATCTAAACTATATTTATACTAGCAGGAGCTTACCTATGACTTCCTGAATACTCCAAAAATGCAATTTTAGAGAGACATCAGTTATCCAAACCATTTACATACATGGATGCATACTTATAATTCATAACTTTACTGAAGATATCACATACAATACCCTTGGATTACTGTACAAAAACACACGTCTTTAAAAAGACACATACCACTGAACACACATGTAATGATCTTGATCTAACCTTAAAAATTATAAATAACCAAATAGAAACCAACTTGCATAATAAAACAGATTCTTTTAACTTCAAAGTTAATAGGTTTCCACAAATAGATTCTGAAGTTTCTATCAGATCTAAACGTAACGTCATATACACAGAAATCCTTAAAATAGCCAGTGCTTGCTCTAGATTTGAATATTTTTGTGATAAATTAAAAGATTTTTTAAAAAGTTCTTGTAAATAACGGATTTAATAAAGAATTTATTGTCCATAATATCAACAGATGTGTGTTTAAAAATAGGCAAATATTGTACAAATATAACATGCTAGATGGTAGCAACAAAGCTATAAGCTTTGTAAAAACATTAAGCTGAATTTGACCACTTACTAAAATAGTTTCTTGCATAGCTAAAAAGTTCATATGTACCTATGTTTATACTTGTGCAACTGTGCTTTTGGATATGGTCAGGAGTTTCATTTTACGAAAAAATTTAATATAATCATTAGACTAGACGTAAAAGAATAAACTAAGCTAAAGACAAAGCTAATAAGATATAAAATGATGCCACCGAGTTAACATTTTTGAGAAAACAAAATGAATTGCACTGTAGTATGATACGAGTTATCCATTCTGATAGGGAATACTGTATTATAGTGGGTTGTTTTTGTTTAAAACGAGGACAAGAGTCACCTAATCCTCAGGTGATCAACGTACTTTAAGTTTCCAATTTTTCCTAAAGGTAACCAAAATTTTAATATAAATTACCTACATTATGTTTTCACATATATGTCAACTATATATGCGTTAAACTGTAAAGCGCAAAATACAAAAAATAAACATAAATATAAAATTTAGGTCTTTTAAACGTTTCTCA
This sequence comes from Heligmosomoides polygyrus polygyrus, assembly GCA_947396885.1. Taxonomy (NCBI): domain Eukaryota; kingdom Metazoa; phylum Nematoda; class Chromadorea; order Rhabditida; family Heligmosomidae; genus Heligmosomoides; species Heligmosomoides polygyrus. Next base: position 39,919,632 of record OX377204.1, read on the forward strand.
CTTAAACACATTAAAGCTATCAAAATTGTAATCGTTATTTTACACATTCTAAGCTACTACAATACCTTCCTCTTCACTGAAGAGCCAGAAGGTGTTAGAAAAGGTTCGTCTGGAGATAGGTGGCGAAACGAAACACTTTGGAAAAAGAAAATGTATAATTTTATTTTTTTTTCGCTTTCAATTTTCTTTGTTACGGGGGTCTTCGTGTAACTTACATGCGATATCTTGTGCTAGCTTGCAGCAGCTTACGAATAACTAGTTTGAGGCAATCTATTACCTGCATGCAGCTTGCAAGTAACTTGTTCAACATCTTCTGAGTAATCGTTCACAGCGCCGATGCATGACAACTCGTCCGCTCGTCGACCACCCAGTTTTTTCGCTGATGGAATTAATCAACAAGCGTCACGTTGGAAAAAGTGTGCTGATTCGAATGGTGCTTGCTCGACTGAATCCGATGAGTGTGAACAAGGATATGATCGTTTGAAGTGGACCAGTCAAAACCGCAAAAACTTTCCGGCCAACCTCACATAACTACTTATCTATACACTATAAGTTGAGCACTAGATCGAAAATCTCTCACATCAGATTCCCCTTGATCTTCTTCTCGAGCTTCTTTCATGGCAGTCACCGCAACTACATCAGGCTTCTGCCTTCTTGGCATAGGCACTGGAGGCTCTTCGTGCAACTGCAAGACACGAGACGGCGTCTGGACTGCTTCAACAAGAACGGAGGCCTCCGCCGTTGCCTCCAATGCAGCGACCGCATGCTCTATCGTTTGTTCAGTCAGTGGCTGCTTGACCACCATCACTTGAACCGCTACAGGAGCGGGGCAGCATGCAGCGGCGCTCTCTTTCTCTGGTGCATGTAATCCAATTGTCTGTTCGTGTTCCTCATCAGTGTGATATGCGAAAATGTTCGTCATTAGCCTTTCACTGCCTTCTGCCTTCTCATACTTGGCCATCGTAAGACGAACTGTATCGCCGTGTTTCTCTGCAATGGAGATCTTTTTCTTCTGCAAAGCGCCACATGTATAAAAATATATAAAATAGCATATACCAGGCTGTCCAATAATTCCTGTCCGAAAATTTTCAAAATTCTATAATTTTCCTTAGAATTGTTATAATATCAGGCAAGTGTAAGAACCTTCTAGAAGGTTCTCCAGAGTTCCACGCTAAGGATATATAAGGTGCAGTCGCCGCGTCTAGCTACCAGTTCAAGCTAAAATGGACCAAGGTCGAATTCGTACGTTCGTGTACTACGAGTGGCTGCTGGGCAACGACACGGGCGCCGCGGTCGCCAACATCTGCAGTGCGTGCAAGGAGGACGCAGTGTCCCAACGCACAGTCAGGCGCTGGTTCAATCGTTTCGAGAACGGCGACACGAGCCTCGAGGACAGGGAACACTCGCTGAAGATCATGCTCTGCTGCTGGTGGGACGCGAAGGGCATGCTGTACTTCGAGCTGCTCCCGCAAGGCAGGACGGTCACCGCCTCCATCTACACCGATCAGCTCGAGAAACTAGCACCCGCCATCCGAGAAAAGCGTTCCCGACGGGCCTCGGTCCATCTACTGCACGACACGCGCGCCCCCACGTGGCGAAGGAGACCCAGCAGAAGTTGGCGAAGCTCGGCTGGGAGACGGTTGCCCATCCGCCGTATTCCCGGACCTCGCCCCCTCCGACTACCACTTGTTCCGCCCGCTGAAGCACCATTTGGCCGGAAGAAAATTCACCAACTACGACAACCTCAAATCCGACATCGCGGACTTCTTCGAGTCGCAGCTCCCGGAGTTCTGGGCGAAGGGCATCGTCGACCTGCCCAATCGATGGGCCACTGTTGTGGATAACTGTGGTGATTATATTGCTGATTAGACTTGTTTTTCAATAAAGTTGAAAAAATTAACAATGGTGAAAGAATTATTTGGACAAGAACTATTGGATAGCCTGGTATTAGCAAGTCAAATTCTCACCCGGTATAACCTTCACTTCGCTCGGCAACACTGTCGTGCCATGCGTGTTGGTGGCGTGACAGTAGTATGTTCCTTCCTGGGCGAATGTGACGTTCTTCAATATTAGAGTTGCAGTTCGCTTCTCATATCCCATGCTGATTTGTCTGAATGAAGGCTCTTAGTGCATGCAATAGGATCTGGAATGAAGAGGTGCAGGCTGCGGTGAAGAGAAAGAAGGAGGCCTACAAGCTGTGGCAGAAGACGAGGGCACCCGAGCATCTCACAGCCTAGAGGCTGGCAAAAACAGCTGTAGCAAAGGCAAAGAACGCGGAAATGGATGCCCTGTACGAGAAACTAGACGGGCCAGAGGGGGAGAAGTTCGCCATCCGCCTGGCCAAGGCGCGTCATAGAGCTAGCCTCGACATTCGAGTAGTGAAGACTGTGAAGAGTGCTGACGGTAGAGTGTTACGGAAGCCGGTCGAGGTCAAAGAGAGATGGGAGGAGTGCTTCAAGGAACTCCTGAACGAGGAGTTCCCTCGTCGGGAGGCCGAGGAAGAACAACTAGCGGAAGGACCAATCCCACCCTGGACGCAAGAAGAGGTTCGCAAGGTCATAGGGAAGATGAAACTCGGAAAGGCAGCCGGGCCTGACGGTGTGCCAGTAGAGGCTTGGAAGGTGCTCGGGGACCTCGGAATCAACTGGCTGACGCAGTTCCTCAACAGAATCACAAAAGAATGTAAGATGCCGAATGACTGGAGGAACAGTACCATAGTCCCCATCTTCAAGCAGAAGGGAGACGCTTCCGAATGCTCCAACTACCGAGGGATCAAACTGATCTCACACACGACAAAGATCTACGAACGACTGGTCGACTCAAGGCTGAGGGAGATGGTACCCATCTCCCAGGTGCAGTGGGGCTTCACACCTGAGCGGTACACCACAGACGCAATCTTCATCGCTCGTCAGGTGATGGAGAAATATCGGGAGAAACGAAAGCCCTACTACCTGGCATTCCTGGACCTGGAGAAGGCCTACGACAGGCTTGCTCGGGCCGTAATCTGGAATGCCCTTCGAGGGAGGGGTGTCCCGGAACGTCTGATCACGGTCATAAGGGACTCGCACGCGTGGACAGTTCCCGTGCGGCTGTGTTTCCGGTCAGCTCTATCGCACTGATTCTCGACCGTTGTTTCGTACTTATTCGACGACTTGTTCTGTGCCAGGAGCTTCTCATTGCTTGTCAAAAAGCCCGTCGTGTCGTCTCTAGTGGCAAGGAGACAAAAAAATCTGTTATTGTCGAATTTGCCACTCTAAGAGGTATTGCTATTGATTTCTTGGCCGAATATATCGATGATCATGGCGACTCCTGCTGCGGGCATGCCTCTTGCAGCTGAAGGTTCCACGACAAGGCCTCCAGATGTTGCGACGGCTGGCAGCGAACGAAGCACGGTGGGCCGACTACAAGCTCTGATTAACAATGGTCGTGCCCCGAAGTATCTGAAGTTGGTGCTCGACGTGCTGATGGAAACAATGGAAGAGGTCAAGGATGCAAATCAGCGAAACGCCGAACTGGTCGCGGAGCTACGCTTGCTAAGGGAAGAAAATTTTTTATTAAAGCAAAAAATTGATGCCTTGGAAAGTTCGAAATCATCTGATAAGGATAGTGTTGTAATTTCCAGCCCAGCGGTATCTGTCATGGAAGATCGTGAAATGTCTCGTTCAATTGTACTGGAATGTGTTCCTGAGTCTCTAGCCCCTACAGCTGCTCAAAGGGTAGCTCATGACTATGCATGTGTGAATCATTTACTCGACTATTTAAATGTAGAATGTAGAGCTACAACTGTTTACCGTATGGGAAAACTTGATCAGAGACGCCCGAGGCTAATTAAAGCTGTACTTCCGGCAAGCAAATTTCAAAAGCAAGCGGTAAAGCGGGCCCCTTATTTGGGCTTCTTTCCTCCAAACGGAGGTATCTTCTTGCGGGCCTCCCTCCCGTTTGAGGAGAGACGGCGCAGGTCAGCGGGTCGGCCAGGTGGTGGTGGATCGGTGCATCATGACACTGGCGAAGCAATTTCTGCGTTCGGTGGTGCACGGTCACCGGGACCCTCCACCAACCTGAACACCACTGTTGCTTCCTCTAGGCTCAGCAGTTTCTCGGGAAACTGATGAGTCGTCACACGCGAACTTCCAGAATATCGTGTGCGTTAACTAATGTTCGATCGCTCGCCAAAAATAGTAGCTCCGTTGTAATGAATCTTTGCCTTAACAATTATGATCTTTTTGCTTTAACTGAGACATGGTTGAACTCGCAGAACGAGCTAACTCCTCTACTGGGAATAGCCAGCAGTCAATATACCGGTATTAGGTGCGACAGAAGTCATAAAAAGGGAGGAGGCATCATGCTGCTTCTTAAGAAACGCTTCTCGTACAACGTAATTTTTCAGGAATCTGTCAAAGACTCTTATGAGATTTTGGTCTGCGATATTGTAAACACTTCGGCATCCTTCCGTATCATAGGTGTGTATAGAGCCCCTAGTTGCAGTTTAAGTGGATCCAGGCAATTACTTAAAGCTATAAGCGACTTCTCAACCGGAACCATGACGAACCTGGTGTTAGGGGATTTCAGTCTTCCGGATCTGATGTGTCAAAACATTAGTGCGTTATCAAGAATCTTTTACGATGCCTTTGAAGCGCATGAACTCGAACAATATGTAAAGATGCCCACTAGAGGTAATTCAATACTTGATCTGGTTTTATGTAACAAGCCAAAGTTCGTCACTGAAGTAAAGGTGGGATCACCTATTGGCAACAGCGATCATGCCGTGATTACGTTTCATTTAAATATAGAAGTCACTTATAAAGGATCGCTGTGGATAAAGGACTTCAAATCTGCGGACTACGACAGTATAAAAGAACACTTGATAAATATTGATTGGATTGGCATATTCGGCAGTGGGTATTCTGTAAACGACCTGTATGAAATCTTTATTGCCATACTCCATCATGTTATCGAATTGTATGTGCCAATGCGCAAGGTTCCGGCAGATGAGAAAAACCTCCCAATGTATCTTAGAAAAATGAGCCACCGTAGGTCGCTGTTGTGGAGTAAAGCATGCAACAGTGGAGACGAGGACGTCTGGGACAAATTCAAACTAATCAATAAGAGGTTGGAAAAAGCTCTTTTTCGGTACAATGCACATCTTGAGCGGAAAATGGTTAGCTCTAGTGATAAGACAGCCTTTTATAGGTATATAAACTCTAGAACTAAGCACGACACCAAGATTCCCTGCCTAGTGAAGGAAAATGATGAACTTGTGTTCTCTCAAAATGATATGGCGAATTTATTAGCCGAAGAGTTCCAGAAAGTATTTACCAAGTCGGATGAGCTATGCTCAGGAATGTCAGGAGATGAAATCAAAGGTTTACCCTCCTTTCCTAGAATGGAATCCTCACCCTGGTTTTATAAAGAAGACATTGCAAAAATTCTTAAAAAATGGCCTAAATCTACTTCTACAACCCCTGACCTAGTCCCACTCAATTTCATCAAAAATCTGGTTGACTATTTGGCCTATCCCTTGGAACACATTTTTAATCTTAGCTACATGAGGGGTGAAGTTCCCTCAAGGTGGAAGCATGCCTACATCACACCAATTCCTAAGAGAGCACCCTTCAGCGATCCCAAAAACTATAGACCCATAAGTATCACCTCAATTTTTGCAAGGACATTTGAGAAAATTGTGAAGATGCATATTATGGAACATATCGATAAAAATAATATTGTGTCTGGTTCCCAATTTGGTTTTTTAAAAGGTAGATCTGTAGAAACTGCAGTTCTCACTTCACTAAACGACTGGACTCGAGCTGTGGAATTGAAAAAACAAACAGACATAATTTACTTCGATTTTGCCAAAGCCTTTGACAAAGTTCCAACTAAAAAGCTGCTGCAAAAACTAGAAATAGTAGGCCTACCTCCTATGTTAATAAACTGGTTACAGGATTTTCTTGTCGGTAGAACTTATCAGGTTCGTGTGTTGGACCAATATTCCAATGTATTTTCGGCCCACAGTGGGGTTCCGCAAGGAGGAGTCTTATCCCCTTTGTTGTTCTTATTGTACACTTTCGAGCTACCGGAAGCTATTTCCAGATTTGGAGTGGTCACAAAGATGTATGCGGACGATATCAAAATTTATAAAACACTTGAAAAACCCGAGGATCGTTGCGCTGTTCAAGAAGCAATCGATTACATTGATGGTTGGACTGAAAAATGGAATCTCCCCTTAGCGGTTGAAAAAACTAACTACCTGATCGTTGGTTCCAAAAGCATTTGTAAGAACTCGCAATACAAGTTAAGAGGTTTATTTTTAGAACCAGTGAAGCAAGTGCGAGACTTAGGTTTCTTAGTGTCAGATGACCTAAGTTTTGATAGCCACTACAAAAATATTGTAAAAAAAGCAAATTACCGGATCTACAACTTGTTTAAAGTCCTACGAACGAGCGATCCTCAAGTATATTTGCGAGCATACAAGACTTATGTGCGTCCCATAGTTGAAAGTGGAGTGACCGTATTTAATCCGGTCAAGAGGAAAGACATTGACTTCCTAGAAGGAGTTCAAAACAGCTTTACACGTAAACTAGTAATGCGATGTTTCGGACTGAAGTACGCTCAAGTCCCCTGTGGTGCTGAGAGATCGAAACTACTCGGACTACCTTCCCTCTCTAGTAGGAGGAGGAAAGCAGATCTTCTGATGATGTTTAAAATACTTTCTGGGAAGCTGTCAATGAGGCCTATAGACTTCTTCAGTGTTCCGCTGACTAGGACCGTGAGAGGGAAGCTCGGGCTGCGAGTCCCCATGGCTAGGTCGCGTGTTAGGGCAAATTTCCTTACATATAGGAGCATTAAGGAGCTAAATTCATTACTGAATGATGACGAACGCCTCCTGGGTTACTCTGTTCAAGTTTTTAAGGCCTTAATTTCTCGTAGTCACATAGAAAGTTAGATGTATTAACGGCATGTTTTGAGGTTCTCTGTTTCTGTAATAGAGTTTTAATTGTTGCTTTATGGCACATTCCTACCCTTTTCTTTTTTTATATTTGTTTTACGCGTGTGACTGTAACTCGCGTCTTTAAATAAATAAATAAATAAATAAATAAGGGACATGTATGAGGGCTCGAAAGCGGCGATACGAACTCCACACGGGGTAACAAAGAAAGTGTACATCACAGTGGGGGTACACCAAGGGTCGGCTCTGAGCCCGTTCCTCTCCTGCTGGCACTTGACTCTATAGTGAACCACCTTGAGGAAGGCCCTCTCAGAACGATCCTTTACGCGGACGACATCGCCCTAGTAGCCGACAACCAGGAGGAGCTGGAGGAGAAGGTGCAGCTGTGGCAGAGAGCCCTCGCAGACAACGGCGTGCGGCTGAACATGAAGAAGACGAAGTTCATCAGCTCGGAGCAGTGCGCTGGATCGATCCTAGACTGCCAAAGGGTAACGATCGAGAAGGTGGAAGAATTCCGCTACCTCGGAAGTGACCTATCCGAGGAAGGAAGTGTGGACCAGGCGGTCAGGGGACGGATAAACGCAGCCTGGCTGAAGTGGAGGGAGTCCACAGAGATCCTCTGCGATCGTAGATGCTCCATGACGCTCAAAGGCAAGCTCTATAGAACAGTTGTGAGACCTGCCCTCCTCTACGGCAGTGAGTGCTGGGCCCTGGGTAAGGCGCAGGAGCGGCAACTGCACGCGGCGGAGATGAGGATGCTGAGGTGGGCATGTGGATGGAGCCGTCGGGACAGGGTGCGAAACGAGGATGTTAGGGCAGTGATGAAGACAGCCCCGATCCAGCTGAACATGAGAGAGCAGCGCCTGAGGTGGTTTGGACACGTCCTCAGAAGACCAGAGGATCACCCCACAAGGTTGGCCCTAGATTTCGAGGCACCCGGAAAGCGTCCGAGAGGAGCCCCAAGGAAAAGATGGAAGGACGTCATCAAGAGAGACCTCGCCGAAGTCGGCGTCACGGCAGATGACGCCCTTGATAGGATGAGGTGGCGAATGATCACAAAAACAGCGGACCCTGCGACTGCGCGGGACTAAACGCTCAGGAGAAGAAGAAGAAGAAGAAGAAGAAGAAGAGTCCACTTAAATTCGAAAAACGTTTATTTTGGTCAGCAAGGTGAAAAGTTCGAATGGGAAGTGCTCAGTTTGACGAGAAGATGGTACCTACACCGTTTTGAGAATGACCCTTCGGCGAACAAAGAGCCAAAAGGTCTCAATTTTCCACACCTTCTGGTCACTCGTAATCCCTAAACAACAACAAACATCCCTTCTGTGGCTACTTACTCTGTCAAGCCGAGTTTTTGATCCTTGAAGTACCACTCGATGAATGGCGTCGGATAGCCGGACACCGTGGTACTGATTGTGACGGTATCGTTCTCCGTCACCACGTATCGCTCAGTAGAGGTCTCGAATCGTGGCGCGTTCGTCACTTCAATCTCCTCCTCCTAAAAAGCAATAGATGTTCAAAGGGTTTCTAGAACAGGAACCTACGAACATTGTGAAAAGGGTCGCAGCTGAACAAACAGGCTTTTCCTTCAAGATAATCCAAGACGCGGGCACACCAAACTATTTTCGGCCACTCTTGGATTTAGTTGTCAGAGCTGGTCTGTCAGTTATTTTGAAAAAGATACGCAGCCAGTCTGAAAGTTCATGTGTACTCGCCTCCTCGCTTTCTTCCATTATCTTCTTGACGGCTTCTCGTACTGCATCCACGAATATGTTGGCTACGAGAGCACTGGCCACGCTGTCTGCGACCTTCACCAGTAGTTTATATTCTTCTGAAAATTCCTCTCTAATTAGGCAAAGGTTTGAGAAACGGCGAACAGCAACCTTCGTGTTTGGTGATTTCGGTGGTGGCAACGTAGTTCTCCTTGCTGGGCTCGATAACACGCAGTGTTGACGACTCCACGGTATCCGTCGTTTCCGAACCTGATTCGGCCACGTTCTCCGTGGTCGTCTCCTTTGCTGGCACCATCACCGCACAACTGCTACTCCCCACACCGTATGCCGATTCCGCCTTGCATGTGTACACGCCTAGATAAAGAAAATTCAAAGCGTAGTCTCCAGCTTCTCTCGTCATAAAACCTCGGCATTGTAGAGAATAGTTGTCAATATTTTTGCTTGTGCCGCTCGAGGTTGTTACGGTGGACCTTTATTTGCCAGGCCTAACGTTTCGACGCTCCCGTCTTCTTCAGAGGCGTTTGATCCACCTATGGAGCGCTTTCACAGCTCTCTGTTAGTACGCCCGGCCTAACGTTTCGACGCTCCCGGCCTCTGAAGAAGACGGGAGCGTCGAAACGTTAGGCCTGGCAAATAAAGATCCACCGTAACAACCTCGAGCGGCACAAGCAAAAATATTGTCAAAGCGTAGTAGTTCCCAACTTCTCTCTTCTTGAAACCTCGGCATGGTGAGTTAGTTTGTTGTCAGTATGCTGTGCCAAACGAGGTTTTTAGGTGGATCTTTATTATTGCGGCCTGACGTTTCGACTTTCCGTCGTCTTCAGAGGCGCAGAGGATCCACCGTAGGGGCTGGAATTCGCCCGCGCTAGAAGACCAGTAGAGGCGAATCGAATCAAAGCGTAGTGAATAAAATTACAATTTTTCTTTTTTCAAAAAGGTTCGTTTCGCCACCTATCTTCAGACGAACCTTTTTGTTATAACACCTTCCCGGTGGCTGTAGCCAACCATACAGCATGAACCACTGAAGCGGGTCATCTACAAGGTGGCCCACAAGTAATGCATTGAAGATTCAGTTGTATAAAAACGGTAGCGATGGACCAAATTTGGTGCATTTATTACACTATTTGTTCATGCATTATAGAATACGGTGGAGCAGAATTATTTATAAGTAGTCACTCCTGACGTGACAAAAGCCTTCCGATCGAGTGCGTAGCTTCACAGGTTTCCGCACCTCTTAAGGCCTCAGGAACTTTGCGGTATCGCCACGGCCCCCTCATCTTCAAGCACAGGGAGCAAAGCTTACCGTCGGCGGCGAGTGCAGCAGTGCTGACTGCGTGGCGCGTCCCAAAAAGGGTTGTACAGCGCCGACCTTTATTCTTTATCCTTGTCCTGAGTCATAGCTGCCACGAGCGAGAAAGAGAGAAGTTGCAGGATGTGAAAATTCGAGCAGTGCACTCATAGCCTGTGAGATGTGGGAGCCGTAAACCCCCTTGTGGTGCCCCTGGTGGACATACAAGACTTTTGTTCGAGTGTACAGTAGGGATTGAACTCTCCGCTGTATGGAATTTTTTGCAATTTTCCACTGTTAGCCGGATAAAGTGTCTTTATGTTTGCTCTCAGTTTTACCCTGCAAAGACAATAGTCACTTAGGAAGGAATTTCCATTGTTTACCAGTTGCGAACGTTCTCTGCAACCTACAAAGGGCATATAAGCATCCTTTCAGTAGTTTAGAAAATATTTGAAAACTGTAGGGAAATAAGCAGGCTCATGCACCGCGCAGCATATGCGCTACGGTACAGAACTAACTTTAATGAGGTCGACCATCTAAGGAGAGAAAAAGGATGCCCGAGTTGAAAAGTTTATTTCATTTCTGTCAATAAGGGCAGACAGTACTTTATTGCTCTCCTCCTAATCATCAAAAATTCGGTCTGGATCTGCTGTTTCGTCGACGTCCGATTCCCATTCTGGTTATACTTGCCCTCTGCCTCAACATTCTCGTAGTATGGAAGCGGGCTTCTCGATAAGTTTCGGTTCGGCTTATGTGGTGGCTGACTGGCTGAACTCCACCACAAATGCGTATGCGATCTTTACAAGAGCAAAGACTGGGAGCAACTGGTTGAGTGCAACTGCTCTAGCCAGCTCCAACTCGATGTAAAGGAATATGCAAGCTCCTCATGACCACGACCACATCCATGTAATCCGTATGGCCCATGAGGTGCGCCGCGTACGGTCGTCGCCCACCCGGTCCGTTCTTGCATTGCAGCGCGCTTTCAACGCCGAACTTGGATGGTTGCCTGAAGATCCGAAATTTGTAAGTCAGCTTCTCTAAAGGGATGCAGTGCTCGTAATTTTATAAAAATTGTATTCTTTTGGCTACAAAAGTATGTTGAAGCTTAGTTTAAAGGGCAAGAAAGCAGCAATTTTTGGATGTTTCACAAGAAGAGGTTACGCCATGCACTAGTTCCTCTGCTTGTGAAACATTCAAAAATTGCTGCAAAAAATGTTATAAGATTTCAAACACTGTATCCACTTCTTTGAGCCATAAATTCACAAGAAAGTCGTAGCAAATTTTCATAAAAACAAAGATTTATTTTGACTTTCTCAGAGAGTCTAGTTTAATATGTTCGTTTTGATTTGGAAGAAATAATTTCAAAAGTGTCTAGTTTAAAGTGAAAACGGAATGAACATCGCCTCTTGCGTATGTCTTACACCTTGTCGGACCTATTGAACATGGTTTCAGTTGAAGTTGATCAGCACGCTTGTTTCCCACAGTGCATCAAAACTTTCCATAGTTATTGGAGCACGTTTACAATGCCATTTCTGGATGCGGATCACGAAGAATTCCGAAGATGTGTGTACTTCAATCCTCACAGTAAAACAAACTGTGGCATTATTGGTAGATAAAGTTAGTCCTGAAACTGAAGGCAAGCATGAGACCGCTTTGTTAGGCCAAAATTGAAAAATCGCAAAGGTTTCACATAGCCCTCCACCATCTACTCACGGCTTCGCCACCTGCAAAACTAAGCCAACCCTGCTTGTAGCAAGCGGTATCCCACAAGTATAGTTGAACGCACTGAGCCTTGTCCTGTAACTGATTCTCACTACTCCTTGCTCGTGGCCGCTTTGATTTGCACAAACCTAATAGCTGTGCTAGCATTTGTCTCCTACTCAAGTCCGTATAGTGTTACGTGGTGGCTCATTACTTGCTTATAACTGCCAGAAATTTGCCTTTCAGTAATGCCCATGGTTTCGATAAGTGGCTTTTCTATGGTCTTAGATTATTCAGCTGGCATTCGTCGATTCTCTATCTCCAAATGAATCCGCTTCACATCGTCGATAACCCACAGTACCTATTGTGATCTAAAGAAACCGCAGCACATACGCTCCTCTTTGCTCATTTCAGCAATTGTCCACCTCATATTTAAGCTCCGCCATCAAGAAATTCAATCAATTAGCTCAAATTTTATTACTATTCCTAATTGGGGCTTTCTGAAGCAAAACAGTCAGCACTTACCGTCATCGGCGGTACATGGGGAATAAACGGTGAGAATGAGAGCGCCATCGGAGAATTCGTGCAGTTCGTACTTTTCGCTCGGCACTATTTCAACTCCATTCTTCATCCACGAGACTACGACCGGCGAAGCGCTGCAAATGGTTGCAGTCTTCTTCCCATCACCATCACTGTGGTCTCGACAATAATCGATTTTAGTCGAGCGGTTAGCAAAGTGTTCCTGTTAACTCCAGTCAAGCAACCAAAAACCAGAGTCACCAATTCCGTCTTCGTGCTCTCCTTGTGAGAAAGCCCACAAATAGCTGTCATAGAAATATCGAATCTACCTGTTTTGCACTCGTAATCAAGTAAGACCACGTACCTTTTCACTCTGCAGATAAGCCTCACATAGTTCAAGTCGTAAGCGCCATCAGTTTCGACGGTGAGTTGCTCAACGAACTTCGGCGGCGAGGTCCATTCCTCTGGATGCACGGCTGATTCGCTTGCGGAACCTTCCTCGCTGTATTTGATTCCTGTGAGGCCAAACATTCTTGCACGGTCCCTCTCGATGAATTCATCAAACCTCCTCACCTTCTATATTGATGTATGCAGCCGTTTCGGCTGTCCCATGAGGATTGGATGCGGTGCATTTATAAAGGCCGCTGTCCTCGGGGTACACCTCGGGATTCATTAGTTCGCAAATTCCATCGGGAAGTATCTAAGTGGTTGTACATCAGCTCCTATTACTGCTACTTTTGTTCAGCTGAAAATCTTATTAAAGATGAAAACTGGCGTCTGCCAATCCCGCTTTGAGATGTGCCATGAAGTCTAATTTTGGCGGTGTACTAGAAGTACCATGCTTATTTGGCATTAGCAACGATGACCTTCGGCCACTATAATGAGCCGAAGGAAACGTCAATGTGATATACTGTCCACAAGGGAAGCATACCAGTAGGTCGCCACGACACTTTGAGATGAGATGATCACCGGATACGGCTCGAAACGGCCCTGAATGCTGATCCCAAATCTGTGTCCCATATCTACTATACGCATGTGGGGAATGGACTTCTTAGCCCTCTGCCTGCTTGCAGAGCCCTTCAATCACAAGAAGGCGAGATGAAGTAGGCTGGAAGCTGCACAGGCTACCGAAGTACAGAAGTGCTACCGAAGTGTAGTGGAGCAGCGGCGGCGTTGTGAGACGAACTGGTTCATGCTTCGACTCTCCTGTGGTGCAACATTTCTGCGCCTCCTAGAAAGAGCCACCACAATCAACCAAAGCACTATATGTAAAATCGATGACAACGAGAAAGGTCGCCAGAAAGGAAGCCTGACTCATTTTCACGACTCCAGAGGTGGAAATCTTCTTCGCCTAAACATTGCCTATGCTGTATGGGCGAGCATACATGAGCAAGGGTCATTGACCTATGTAGTAAAGTAGACCACACCAGTAAACCAGCGTAATCAATTGTAATTTTAAAAACAGCCCTCACGCCTGAATAACCTCGCTGGGCGAAAATAGGGAAAAAACTTTTCCATCTCTGCAATCGTGAAATTGCTGTAGTACCTATGAGTTGCATTTCCTATTGGCGGCATTCTTGGTGTGATTTTACACAGCGTGTTTTGCTTGATTGTGGCGGATCCTTTTTAGGAAGTGCCAAAACCTCACAGCCCAGCAGAGACGCGACACAGACAACTACCACTGCGCTACCAACCTCACTCGCCGACACTCTTTCCAGCTTACTCGAGTTCGTCCTCATGTGACTTGAGGATTATGCGCGCATGCAGATGCTCCACAACTCCGGATGAGTTTAGAAGGTATGGAACACATATTTGGAATCAGTTTCGAAGTCGCATCCGGTTGCTTAATGGGAGGTTTTCTAGCAACAGACACCGCGCAATATTTCATATTTCAGGAACTCTGTTAATTGTTGAGTGATTGGGGCAGACGTTTCCTAACTTTGGAAGTACGCACAATTTCTGAAACATCGATCGACAATATCAGCCACCTACCAGCGCGGGTTTCGTTTGCAACTTGACCTGCACTTGTCCGACTTCGAAAAAGTTAGAATGTTGCGCTACTATTTATTAATAACAAGTGTTCCGTCGCGCCTATCGGCGTGGCTGGTACTTGCGCGTTTCTCGCGATGTTGCAGTGTCACTAAGCCAACGACAAGCAAATCAAGCTAGCTGCTCTGCTTGTGCCGCTTTCTTCCCTCGCTAGCAGTACAATAGACAGTATAGAATCTTATTATGTTCCAACCTTGTTCTACGTTCCTTGAGATTAGGTGAGTAGTTGTGCGGTATGAAGCCATCCAGACCCCTCCCTACCACTACGCTCAACATCGGCATCATCTTCAGATGGTTCAGTGATGTCGCTGCTTGTGCTAATCCTTCGTTCCCTTTGGTCTTCGACAGCCTCCTGATGCCCACAGTCACGGCCCACTTCGCTCTATCGCCAGGTTGACTGCTGCTCCATCCTCCAACGGTCAACCTCAGGCATTTCGATAGGTTCGATCGATTTCGGTCACACGACGGAAAGCCTTTTTCTCAGGACGGAGAATTACCACCGCTTCTAATATGTTGAACAGAGACTTTTCTCATCGCGGCACCGCTACAGTAGTGACGGATTGCCTAACCGTCAGACAAACAAAGGAACGTCACTTTAAAACTACATAGACTATAGTATCCGCGTGTCTCTCAAACCGAAAACACCTGTCAGGAAATCGATAACGTCGACCGATATTGGCCTCGTGATCGAAATCTCGCACCTTCTGGGAAGGCCTTTCATCGATGATCATACCACTTAACTCCCACCCTGATTGGTTTGATCTGACAGAAAATCGATAATATCGATCGATATTGATTGCCTCCCCTGCTTTGAAGGCCTCCGACGATAATCTGAATCTGCAGGCATGATGTGACCTGTTCGATAATCTGAATCTGCAGGCATGAGGTGACCTGTTCGGCACGCCTTGTGTACCCCACACACATTGGACAACGTCTTCGTACGTCTTCTGAATCGCCATGCACGTAAAAGACGCCCGGGTATTTCGCGCTATTTTAAGAGTAATTCCCCCCCCCCCCCCCCAATTTTCACCTCTGTTTTATGACTATGACCGTGAAGAATAGGCGAGGCGCAATGCCTCGCTAAAGTGATGCTTTTGGACTATTTGTGTATTTGTAGGTTGTTTGTATTGTTTCTGCTCATGACTATGTTTGTTCAAGTGCACTTGTTGTTATCCTAGCAGTGGCTTCGATCAATCGAGGCCCACATCGCCTCTGCCCGGGTCGGTCATTCGGAGGCGGCGGACAGCGCGTGTCCGCTTCGGGGGCCGGCCTACCCCGCGCAAACCTATATGAATGGGGCCCGGGCGTGTCGGGCTCACTCAGTCTTCGCCTGGTGCGAGGTGGCGAGTGGCAGGTCTCGGAGGAGTTTTGATCTGGTTCGTGGTGGCGAGAGCGTGGTGGTTTCCGTTCTCGGAAGCATTCTTGTCTCGGTGCTAGCTGGCGAGGCGCCGGTTCGGAGAGGAGCGGGGAGCAGCGGAGGCGGACGGACCGACTCCTGCTGGTGCCATTGAGTTCTAATAAATCGATTTCCCTGCCTGTGCGGTTCAGACCACATACGTAGACATCCGCCCACGGGTGAAAGACCCTGGTGTTACATGACTCATTTCTGCGACGACGCCTATCGATGGCTCTTAGCGGATTACTACACAGTATCAAGATTGTCTGCACTCGCTCAGGCTACCCTGCCTCAGTAATGAACGATTGCTTTTGAGAATCCGTCGCATTCCAAGTGGCATAGGTAGGGTGAATGCGATAATCTCAATCATAGTACTGAAAAGAGACAACAAAACTGATAAAACCACATCAGACCTTTCTTTCCACATGTTACAAGTGTGGTTTGACAGCACTTCGATGTTCTATTTCTCCGCACTATGGCGTACGGTGTTATTCCGACAAAACCATCAAGCTTTTATTCTTTCTTTTAGTAACTGTTCTGGACCCCTCTTCAAACTAGAACGATACTCCGTCACGGCTTTGCCTCAATTTTACTTATATGGGGTTAGCGCGAATCATGGTTAGATTGTAAACAAATCGGCCAGACGGCAGTTACCGAATGGAATGTGGGTCGGCGAATGGTCCCCTCTCTTTCCGTAAAAAACTGCCTCGAATCTGTCTCTGTGAGCTGCAATGGAACAATCTTCGACAGACGGAATAGGACGTGACCTGCTTTGAGGATCCACCTTATGCTCTCATTCAAACCAATAGATCCTTTTGCGCCTTCCTCTTCAGCCCGCTGTTTCTTGTCAAGCCATTTCCTGACGCGTAGTAGTAGTACGAGTCTCCTGACGGGACGGACAAGTGCGCGTCAACTACTTCAATGTGGCGGTAGTTGGAGTTGCTCAAAATTGTTCCAGGTTTTGCTTCATTCTGTCGTGTTTTTCAATTTTCTTCCCTCAACTAGGAATGCTGTTTTAAACATCCGTTCGACTAGTATCAGTTTTTTTTTTCAGGTTTGACAACATAAGGTTTGTGTGGTTGTACTTTCCATTGCATGGTTTTCTATTCCTACCATGATTTTTTATGGGAGTATCAGGTGAATCCTCCTCGACTCGACCTGCACCTCAAACGGCAACTCTCACAGTGTTAAAGAGGTGGAAAAGTCAGCTGAGCAAAGAGGTAAGTCTAACTGTGTCACAGCAGAACGTCAACCAAAAACGGACAGATGTAAGAGGAGACTCTTAAAGTGGGCACATTGGCTACATAACCCGGGCTGTATCATCGCTTTGGAACGCCAGTTGCTTGCATTAGGCTTGCCTAGTCTTGAAGCAAAAAAAAACTTTTTTTATCCAACCACAGTTTTCTAAATACAAATACTGGGAATCAACAATATCCTACCCTACTATATATAAGCGAGAACGGTCGTTTGTCTGTGGGTGTGTGCGTGTGTTTGTTTGCACAGAAGTGCTGGAGGAGTGTGTTGGGAAGAAGTGTGGGGATGGGGAGGGAGGAGGGAGTTGTAGTCGTGCAACGTGCCTGGCCACTCAGTAGACATGCCGAACACTTTGCCCAACGTGCAGGACGATTCAGTAGACGTGCCGAACACGTCGCCAAACGCGCCTGAAGATGCGGTGCTGGAGGAGCGTGTTGGGGGGAGGTGTGAGGATGGAAGGATTGTAGTTGTGCAACGTGCCTGGCGACTGCGTAGACCGAACACGTCGCTCTTTTGGATGATCCAGCTGTCACTTATCCTACTGTATATAAGTGTTGCACAGAAGTACTGAGCATTACAAAGCAGTGACGTTACTGGACGATCTGGAGAGAACGCCTATGATAAACTTAGGAAGTGAAGAATGGATTCATACAAAAGTACGCAGCAGAATTTTAAGTTTTACATAAGTTGATTTGGCGCTCACAGCACGACTCGTCGCCTGTGCGACGCGGGAGTACCAAAGGCTCTTCCGCAGGTTAGTGATATTGCGAAGCGCGCAAGTGCGAGAGACACCGTTAGGCGTATTGGAGCACTTGTATTCACCATAAAGCGATACCAACTTCTTGCATCTGCTCGGCAAATCGCTGATTCCTTTCGTCCAGAAATCAGCGGATTGCGACTTGAAGAAGTTGTCGACTGCCATTTTGAGGTCACAACACCTTTCAAACTTTTATCGGCACAAGTCGCGTAGGTGAGCAGCGGACCGGGGGTGCGGTAACGGCAGAGCACCGACCGTACCCACGCACTGCACAGTAATCACTCCAGCCAAGCAAATCTGAAACGAACACGCCCCGTCCATGGCACTGCCAGGCTCAGCCGCACGGGCAGAGCACATGAGGTATCGATCAACGCCCAGCTGTTAGGTGGAGAGGGGGTTGAGACGAGGCATGCGGGGGAACTCCGCCACGCGGTCCACCTGAACTGCACGTGTTGAAATGCCCTATATCCTGGAGTCCCTTCCCTTGCCAAAGCCGTGCCTGAAGGGCACGCCTGCGTCTATCTGGCAAGTTCAACAAACTTGTCACGGGGGCCACCCAAGCTGCACATGCTGAAACGACCCACAACCCGGAGTTCCTTCCCTTGCCAAACCGTGCCCAAAGGGCACGTCTGCGATCACTTGGGAAGTTCAACCAGCCCCTCCACGGAGACCACCTAAGCTAC
Source organism: Heligmosomoides polygyrus polygyrus (assembly GCA_947396885.1). Lineage (NCBI taxonomy): Eukaryota > Metazoa > Nematoda > Chromadorea > Rhabditida > Heligmosomidae > Heligmosomoides > Heligmosomoides polygyrus. Next base: position 39,937,955 of record OX377204.1, read on the forward strand.
ATGTGTTAAAATGGCCCACCAACCTCGGAGACAGTGCAGAGGGGGCGCATTCGATCGACGCCGAGGCTTCCGCCGTTATGGTAGAAGTGATAACAAGTTCGCCGCACCCCCGCTGCCACCTCACCCTCCGCTGCTCATCTCCGTGAAATGTACCCTTTTATCTTCTCAAATGATGCATCAGTAGTCCAAATAGATGGTGTCCGATGGCGCAAGGTGGGCACTTGATCTTTTTCGTCTTTTTTCTCGCATTGCGTCGACCTTTTCTGGAGCTGACTAACGTATAAGGAAGCGATAACCGTCTTGCCAGCGGCCAGCAGATCATGATAGATTGGGCCTTTTGCAACTCACCAAACGCAAGTTAACGTTTGCGTTGGTGTGGGTCTGGCTTCGGCTGGACAGGTGGTTCCTCGCCGAGTGGGAGTCAGACGGCATGACGTGGGCTGTTCTTGTAGACTATCCAGCTCTCATCTCCAGTTACTAGATTCTCAAGAAAATCCTTTCGATGCGGCTGCGCGAGGAGTGACTGGCATATGTTCATTCGCACTTGCTGCTGTGCCTCGCTCAGCCCATGAAGGATCCATCTTGCCAAAATTTTTCGATGGCCGAGGCCGTAGGGATGCAAGAGGATGCAGCCAGGGTTGTTGCCAGATCCCGCGTAGTTGCTTCTGGATTGGATTCGACAACGAGCTGCAATCGACCATCATCGATAGCAGAAAGTCGTCCACTGCGCTTTCCGTCTTCAAAGTTCATAACTCCTGAATCAAAGCGAGTGAACCAACAATGCACTGTGGTGCGGCCTACAGTCCTTTTGTGGTGCGGCTTACAGTCCTTTCTCCAAATGCATCGGTGATATTATAGACCGTTGTGCTTGCGCTGGAGCCTCGGCACCATTCGTAGAAGATGACCACCCGAAGCTGTTGTTGGCTATTCATGTTCGACATGTCACCAAAATGACGCGCGCGGGCCCTTATATACTCATACCGAAAGCTTCTGGAACCTTCTAAACAATCCTCACTGACCCAGGATTTTTGAATTTTTCCAGAAAATTCAGAAGTTTTCAAAATTTTGTTTCAAGACTTTTTCGCCAGAGTAATAGATAGATGACCACATTGACGGAAATTCACGATTCACGACCCGTAATGCCGTGAATTGTACACCGTCAAAAGTTTGCCAAAAATCTCCGTAAATTGCAAAAACAAAATCGTAAATTGTAGTACGCTCACCCCTAGCTCCCGTGACATTTTGGCAACCTCGAAATTAAGGAATCGGAGTTGTTTTCGGAAGATGCGAGGGCGTGGAAGGGACTCGAGGTGAATAAGAGAGCCGGTGTGCTTTTGCGAGTTGCGGTGCGATCTCTACCAACCTCTCACCTCTCATTCGCAGCTGCTTCCATTTGTTTGCTGTTCAATTCCCTCATGTCGCCTTACTTGTGGACGAGCTAACCTTATTATCACCTCAGCTATCGGTTTACACATGCTCGCGTTCTATTGTAGAGTAAGCAAAGGCTTAAGACCTCCTCACACTTTTGAGGCAATGCGGCGGCCCTATCTTTAAGCATAGGGCAGAGACGAAGAGGATGCCGCCAAGGCGGCACATCGGCAGCAAAGCTTGCCGCAGATGTGTCTTCGCGGCTACAGACGCGGCGACGCCAAAGCGGCAATCGCAATAATGATTCAAAACATTATTGCCGCTGCAGCCGCTTTGCCGCCGACAGAGTTCTATCCGGGGCTCTAGCTGATCGCAGCAGGTATCCAGAATGGAAACTGCTAATGATTATGATAATGAAACCGCGTTGGCGATGGAGTGGGGCGAGGATGAGTGCCGCACCACGTCGTCCTTTCACTACTACGAGGCAGTTTTACCTCCTACGCGGCCGTTTCTCTGCCGCGTGCCGCGCTGCCGCAAAAGAATGCGGAAGCCTTTAATTACCGAAGTCTGAGGCAATTACCCAAACAACCAAAGAGGTCCGCAAGTCAGGAGTATAGACCGGTCGGATCATTTTAGACCTGACGGCAGAAGTCGGTCTCCGTTAAACACGATCCGTGACTTCAGGCTTTCTTCTGCAATGCGCACACTCCCTGTTGCTTCGCGTTTGTTGTGACTCGCCAAACGAAGGACTCGCTGGTCCCATATACAGAACGGAGAGGCTCATCTGTCCGGATTCTGGCTTGCCTCTCTCAAGTGTATCTGACCTACATACCGTTGAGCACACGTCATTGTATAGGCCAAGCACCTTGTACAAACTGACCCAACTATTGACTGATCTACACCCCTTAAGAGTGCGTGGTTAATCCTTCTAAGGAGTTGATTAACGTTCACCTTTATTGAGTGTCTGGCATGTAACGCAAAATATATCGGGGAGACGGGAAGTCCACTAGGAATACGCCTAAGGGAACATGTATCTGGGAAACGACGTGGATTGCTCACCAACCCACTTGGAAAACATAGGATTGATGCGCATAACGGTAATGACTACGAGGTGAAATGCACAATTTTGGCCATTGAGGGAGATATTTCCGCGAGAAAAGCGTTAGAGGTATTCTGGATTTTCGCAAGAAATCCAGTGATGAACAACCGAAATGAGTGCCTTTCTGTGACGAGTGACTTCTTGCCATTTGTGCCTCATGGTGAACTGTAGATGACCGGTCATGACAGTGATGCACAGTGTGCCTCATTCACCTCTACTGGTCAACTTACGTGGGCGAGTCGGCCCCTGCGGTGCTCTGGTTGTGGCCGTAGGTGTAGGTCGAAAATGCTAGGGCAGTTAAGGCGCTTCGTGGGGTAGAGTGCAATTCTAACCTATGCACCACGTTCAGGCCTCTGAAGAGGACGTGAAGTCGAAACGCGTCAAGCCTGCGAATAAAGATCCACCTAAAAATCTCGTGTGGCACAGTATATACAAACTGCAATTCAACCTTATGCTTTTCTACAGGAATAAACCACTTTTCTGATACACTGACATCCCTACGACCCTACCACCTTTTTACGCAAGCACTTACTTTCCCTGCACACGCTTAACCGACGCCTCCATATTGAAGCCATTGCGCCGGATTTCCTCGAATTAACTTATATCGTTGCTATTAATTTCTTGGAGGAAAACTCAGCAGGAGAGTATATTTCACCATGCTTTTCTTCAAAGGAGCATAAAGACGCTTAATTAGAAGCCCTACTTGTTGCCTGTTGCATCAACAGCGTTGCCTTTTAAAATTGTGAAAACGCGAGTTCAAGCGCTATTTTCTCGAAGCATCTTTCTACTGAGAACAGCGCTGCCGAAATTGACGATTCTATCTAGTCGAGTAGTACCTGAGTGATGATGTCCTTGTTGATAACCCATTCATCAACATTGATGTCATCCTTCGACCAAACAATTACCGCCGAAGGCACGGCTTTAATGCGACATCGAAGCACCATTGGTTGTCCTGAAATGAACAACTCTCAGACTCCAATGAAGTTCTAGGTCACTCCGTATGAACTTTGCTCAGCAACTCTATCATGATTCATAAAAAATGAACTCCAAGGGGTATCGATCCTCACTTCGTGAGAGTGCTGTACGACGTGAATCCCGAAACATAAAGACCTTAAGAACGAAAGAGAAGATTACAGCGTTACCTCGTTTGCAGCACTGTGTCTACTTAATTATAAAGGACCAGTCGTTCGGCGGCCTAGCGGCCGCCTACGACTGGTTGGGGGCTTCGCCCCCAAACCCCGAGAATAGGACGCCATGGCCGCTACGGGTTTCCTATTCTTCCCTAGGCCTTCTGACCATTATGTTAATCGAGATGGATCGGCTGATCTTCCTCAACGTGATCCTCAAAAAATCGATAATATCGATCGATATCGATTGGTCGACTTCAGATTCGTGTTCAGCGACCTAGATTACCCCCAAGGCCGAAGTTTCGCGCCACTTGAACGCCATCCTCAAAAAAATCGATAATATCGATCGATATCGACTGGTCGACTTCAGATTCGTGTTCAGCGACCTCGATTACCCCCAGGGCCGAAGTTTCGCGCCACTTGAGCGCCATCCTCAAAAAATCGATAATATCAATCGGTATCGATTGGTCGACTTCAGATTCGTGTTCGGCGACCTCGATTACCCCCCAAGGCCGAAGTTTCGCGCCACTTGAGCGCCATCCTCAAAAAATCGATAATATCGATCGACATTGATTGGCCGACTTCAGATTCGTGTTCAGCGACCTCGATTACCCCCAGGGCCGAAGTTTTGTGCCGCCGACGTGTTCGGCACGTCTACGGCTCGCCATGCACGGTCGCCGACGTGTTCGGCACGTCTGGGGCTCGCCATGCACGGTCGCCGACGTGTTCGGCACGTCTGCGGCTCGCCATGCACGGTCGCCGACGTGTTCGGCACTTTTGCGGCTGGCCATGCACGGTTGCCGAGGTGTTCGGCTGCCGCGCCCCAACTCAGGTGTGACAGACGGACAGTGTGACACACGCACACACGCACGCACACACACACGCTTGCTGCTTTATATATAGTAGGATAAAGGATGGCGCAGGTCAATCACTTTTTGGTTGCGCCACGCACCCCACTTGTACATGATGACGTGGGGGCCACTCGAACACGTATTTGGCATAAACAGAGACTTGCGGTGCATCCAATGGAAAAGCGAGCGTTTTATCATTTCCCGACGAGGCTGGTACCAATCCATTGACCCCGGAGACATGGAAGGCTTCGCTAGCCGAAGGGGAAATCCGCACCAAGAGCCTAGAGTCCGTGATTCTCGTAGAGTATTACCGTTACTTTGGAGACACAAAGAACTCCCTCTACGACCAATCATGACTCACTCACCATCAATAAAGGAGGCCGAATGGAGTGGCTCGATGATCTTCGGTGCCGATTCTTCTGGAACGTCCAGCGGAACCATTTCGAAAGACTCGTCTGGTCCTGAACTTGCTCTATTATTAGGCACTATTAGCAGATTCTATGATTTTCTACTACAGCCTTGTGGTGGATCCTCATTACTTAACTTCTCTATCGGCTTTACATTTTTGAGAACCAAGAAGTTACAAGGAGAGCCAAATAGTGAAGACCCAAGTTTAACACGGGACAAGCACAACAACGTTTACTTCCACCCATCACATCTACAGTTGTGGTGTGGTGGAGATGTAGGACATACATGAAGTAGCAAATGCAGCGAAGCATAAAGCGTTAGTGGACAAAGCTCTCAAGACTCACTTCTGACGACGTTCAGTCTCGCTGAGCAGGCTGATGATCCGCTTTGATTCGTGGCGACGGCAGTCAGCTCAACGCCGTCCATCTCACCCATGTTCTCAATGGAGAGCTTGCTCTCTCGAGGTGACGATTCTATCAGAACCTGGTCTCCTGTAGTGATGGGTAGCTCGTTGGCGAACCACTCGAATGTGCAATCCTCGCTATCCTCCGTCACCTTCACATGGCAACGTAGCGTCTCCCCTTCGGGCATCTGAATGTTCTTCAGCTTCATCTCAAACACAGGCGCCAAGTTCGTCGGCTGCTCCACAACTTCCAACGTACGTGAGACCTCCTTGATGGTGGTTTCAGACACGGCGCTACCGTTCTTGTTGCTTACTTCAACCGTGAGCACCGTGCCGTTTCCAATGGACTTTCTCAGGAGAAGGACAGATCTATTGCCTTCTGAAACGATCTCGAAATCTTCACACGAGCTAAGTTCAGCCCCACTGACAAGCCAGGTAAAGCCGAACGGGCGGCTGCCCGAGGCAACAACTTCGAGCTTTGTTTCTTTATCTAGGAAGACAGTCGTTTCCTTAGGTAATGCCTGCGTGAAGACCGGCTTAGCAGAAGTCGCAGCAGCGTTCGCTTGGTCATAAACGACTATGACTTTACAAGAGCTGGAGTCTTGACCGAGACGGTTTCTTGCCACCACATCGTAACGCCCGGGTTGGGCCTTCTGCAGCGTTAATTCCGAGGTGTTGGAGGCCAACCTGTTGACGGCAATGATCGGATTTCGTTTGAGCTCAAAATTATTGAGCAGCCACATGAAAGTTGCTTCCGGCACTGCGTCTGCCATCACCTTCAGAGACAGGGGCTCTTTCTCGCCGATTCTCAGGAAGGTCGGAAGCTTCTCCACGATGCGTGGCGCTTTGGGCAGGTCTTCTCGAACTGTCACCGACGGCTTTTTACTCAGCTTGAACAGCGTTGGCTTGGCAGTAGTCACCACAGTAGTGTGCTCGTGCAACCCCTCTGCAATTTGTTCCGACGTCACTCTCGTTACGGTAGCTACTTCTCCTAGCGGATTTGCTGCTACCGCTTTGTAGTGGCCCGATGAAGGCTTCAGGAATGTTGCAACACTGACGTTCTCAGACGGCTGGGTTATGGATACGAACTGTCCATTCTTAGCCTCGAAGTTGTTCACATACCAATGAAATGTCGCTGGTGGGGTGCAGTCAACTTTCAGCTCTAGCACAAGCGTCTCTCCGGCCTTCAAGTAGGCATTTTCTTCTGGAGCAGAAAGCAAAACCGGTTTCTTTGGCATGTCCACGTGAGGTTTCACCTTAGCTGTAGACTTGGATAGAGAGGTCGTTACTGCGGTTTCGTCATTTTTAGGGAGCGGAGACTCCTGAACGACCGGCTTTCTCTCTACCACTTCCTTAACAGGAGTGGTATCGCCATTTGCTCCCAACTCAATTGAAGGCAGCTCGCCACTCAGATGTGGTTCTCTTCTAGTGACTGTCTGAAATGAAGTGGTTGATCGGGTTGAGCTTACACTCTCTAGTATCTCCCAGTCGACTTCCTTCGCGCTGGTTACCGTCACCGATGATTCAAGTAGAATGTCGGGACGGGGCTTGGCTTCGGTGATGGTCTCGGCCTGGGCTTGCGTGAGCGTGGTCGTCTCGTGAATCACCTTTGTCAGCAGACTTTCTCTGCCTTCGTCGTTGAACGCGACCACCTGGTACTTGCCCTGCTTGACGGGAGGCTGCACCACCAGGGTCGACCTGTTTTGTTCGTTGAGGAGGGTGACGTTTCTCGTTGGCTTCACTTCGAATCCGTTCACGTCCCACTTGAACTCGGCAGTCGGAACGGCGGCGACATCGACGGAGAGCACTAGTTTCTCGTTCGGGTTCACCGCGATCTGTGGCGGGAGGTTGGCGATGAACCTCGGCGCGTGGGGCAGATATCGAGCACTTTCGCTTCGTGTTTTGTAGAGAGAGCGTGGGAGGCGATCTGGCAGTTTTTTGCCAAGCTCTGAAATGGAATTAGTTCACACAGCTAGCCATTGTTCGAGCCAATCAACTTTCGCTGTACTCTCCCACTCTCTTTGACTAATAGCTCAAAACTGAGACCACTTTCTGGGTGTTTCTGCTTAACGCCAAACCTTGAAAGAAGCTGTTTGACTCGATGTCCCCTACGACACCACACGCACATTGAAGAACTAAGGAACAGGTGAGAGCAACGAAAGCCACGGCGAAAGAATCCAGGAATGTGACATAAATTCGAAGGACAGGCGCTCCATCCACGAGCCGAACGCGTCCACATACCTGCGCGATGCTGCTCTAGCGAGATCTTCCTCTTGGGCGAGGTCGGCACCTCCACATGGCTCTCCAGGTGACGAACACCTCGTGGAACGCTGGACGCCCGTTGGGTGTAATTCACCTCGTACACACTCACGGCCTGGAAGAGGGGTCCGCTTGCATCAGCAACAACGGCATCTTGCATCGTGCTGCTCACCTGATGCGTTTGAACTACATCTCGTTCTCCTGTCGAAGTGGACCCAGCGTGATGGCTGGCTGCCATGATGTTGCGCGAAAGATGCTCACCGGGGGTTGTCGGCGGGCGCATTTGTTTCGAAGGGTTCCCTGAAAAGGACGACGATATAGCGTTGGGATATAACCTAACGTTACGCGTGGCACTAGCGGCAACCAGATTTTCTCACTGAAAGAACACCTTTTATCTTGTTCTACGGCTCGAAAATTACAAAGGTGAAAGCAGCTCATCGCCCTGTGAGCCCCTAATGTTGCTCTCTTGAGATTGAAAAATATATACTGGGTCTGCACATCCACTATCGAATAACAATGAACAGTTCCCATATTTCTGCAAAGCCTGTTCGAAAGCTTCATTTGGCGCGCCAGAACGTCCAGTCTGACTGAAGGCGAGTACTCGCATCCTTTTCTATGGTACATTCGACTAGGTATTCAGTTTGGAGACTGTTGAATTAAAACGATGTGTCGTTTCAGAAGCACACAATATGTGCGTTTTCTGAAAACTTCAAGCATTTATCCAGTTCTCATGATCTACAAAAAGCTCGATTTTCAATCAGTGTGCCTAGTACAGTACCGCCGCTAAACATTCAACCAAACGACGTTTGCGACGCAAAAACGCGTTTTTTGCGTCGCATCATGATAACTTTCTCCAAAGTGAAGCTTTTTTCGCCAAAATTCACAAGGAATCCTGCCATCATTTCTCCTATTACTGGGCATGCGACCGCCGTTAAAAAGTGGATGGAAGCCTGAAACCCAGTGCCGCATTTAAGGAGGGTCCTAATTACTGTGACCCGACCCAACACCGTCGCTGAGTCTCGCCTAATTATGTCCCCAGGCAGAATTACTGCTACCCAGTTGAATTTTAAAATTCTTAAACCTAATTAAGTTTTATTTTCCTGTCACTAACGATCTTCCCCTGGCTGCGACGATTCATTTGTTACCAAATTTGGCAGGAAGATGTGCACTGAGAGTGCTGCTGCTTCAACTGATTTCGTTTATTTCAACGGAAGAATTCTCAGTCTAAAACCTGTTACTGTAGCTTGCTATCTACTCATCTTTAAGGAATGAAAATGACATAGAAATTTAGGCTTTGCGTTCATTTTGGGCATTTGCGTACTGGTTGCAGTTTGTCAAAACTGCAAGCGAGTCTTGGTAGAAAGCACTCTCTATCGCCGATTTTAGCTGCAAATATCTATGTTCTAAGAAATGATTTAGTCCAAAAATAAATCTACGCTAACCGTACACAATGTATAGACTCCGTATATCAAAAGTCGAGAAGCCAGGTGATCAGATTACAGGATTTCAGCTGATTGAAGTGGCTACTTTTTTCAGAAGTGCAACTGAGCTTCTAAAGCGTTTCATGTCCAGTCTTCGCAGAATGAAAGATGGAAACCCCAGTATTGTAATTAAGCAATTATTCGCTAAAAATCTTCTACCAGTTCGGACGTAAATATTTGGACGCACCAGATCCAGCGTTGATGTAGAGGCGTTCTTCGATCATAATTGCGCCGACCTGACATGCCCTACAGAGACAATGCACTCGGCTAAATGATCAACCAATCGCTCATTCTCTTTCTCGTAATTACGGACCGGTTAATTTTAAGCAGCTCACCACTATCGATCCAGGTTGCCAAATCCTGACGAGTTTTTGGGTTTTCCGAATTTCGTAGATCATAGCATGAATTTGTTGGGCAGTGTGTAAGCTTCACAAAAAAATAAATTTCAGCAGCTGTTGTCAAGCCCAATCGACTCTATTTTATTTTTCTATCTAATTTTTTTGTGGTGAAACAGCGAGTTAGTTAGTTCCCTACTAACAGTGGTAATGCTAATTAACATAGAAGTCGACCTTGATATACTACTTCTACGCCGATTTTGAAATGCGCACCTTTCAATTCAAATTGGAAACTTTTCACGTCAAACTCAACACTCTTCTATGCTAGTTTAAGGCTTTTAAAACCAAAGCGTCCAAATCGAAATGCGCTTTTTCTACATTAAACTGAATATTTTAAAAGATTGTTTAAGGAAAATTTTAGTGAAATCTCTTTGAAGTTTTAAATCACTTACCTAAAAAGTGAATACTTCTCTTGAAGCTTTAAAGAATCGCTATTTTTTATTGTGGAAAATAATTGTTTATAGCTTATTTTAAACAGCAACAAAGCAGCAATTTTTAATGATAAAAGGGACTGCGCCATGCACTTGTAAAAGGTGTCGCAATTTGAATGTAGAAGTTTAATGTAGAAAAAGCGCATTTCGATTTGGACGCTTTGGTTTTAAAAGCCTTAAACTAGCATAGAAGAGTGTTGAGTTTGACGTGAAAAGTTTCCAATTTGAATTGAAAGGTGCGCATTTCAAAATCGGCGTAGAATTAGTATATCAAGGTCGACTTCTATGTTAATTAGCATTCCACTCTTAGTAGGGAACTAACTAACTCGCTGTTTCACCACAAAAAAAAATTAGATAGAAAAATAAAATAGAGTCGATTGGGCTTGACAACAGCTGCTGAAATTTATTTTTTTGTGAAGCTTACACACTGCCCAACAAATTCATGCTATGATCAACGCAATTCGGAAAACCCAAAAACTCATCAAGATTTGGCAACCTGGATCGATAATGGTGAGCTGCTTAAAGTGAACCGGTCCGTAATTACGAGAAAGAGAAATGAGCGATTCGTCGGTCATGTGTCCGAGTGCAATGTCCCTGTAGGGCGTGTCAGGTCATTATGATCGAAGAAGGCCTCCACATCGGCGCTCGATCTGAAGCGGCAAAACATTGGCGTCCGAACTGGATAAAAATTTAGGCGAAAAATAACATAATTACAATACTGGGCTTTCCATCTCTTATTCTGCGAAGTCTGGACATGAAACGCTGTAGAAGCTCAGTCGCACTTCTGAAAAAAGTCGCCACTTCAATCAGCTGAAATCCTGTGATCTGATCACCTGGCTTCTCGACTATTGACACTTGGAGTCTCTACATTATGTATGGTTAGCCAACATATTTTTAGACTAACTCATTCGCTTAGTACATTGAGAATCGCAGCTAAAATCGGTGACAGAGAGTGCTTTCTACCAAGACTCCCTTGCAGTTTTGACAAACTGCAACCAGTACGCAAATGCCCATAATGAACTCAAAACCTAAATTTCTATGTCATTTTCATTCTTTAAAGATGAGTGGATAGCAAGCTACAATAACAGGTATTAGACTGAGAATTCTTCCGTTGAAACAAACGAAATCAGTTGAAGCAGCAGCACTCTCAGTGCATATCTTCCTGCCAAATTTGGTAACAAATGAATCGTCGCAGCTAGGGGAAGATCGTTAGTGACAGGAAAATAAAACTTAATTAGGTTTAAGAATTTTAAAATTCAACTGGGTAGCAGTAATTCTGCCTGGGGACATAATTAGGCGAGACTCGGCGACGGTGTTGGGTCGGGTCACAGTAATTAGGACCATCCTTAATTGCGGCACTAGTTTTCAGGCTTCCATCCGCTTTCTAATGGCGGTCGCATGCCCAGTGGTAGGTAGGATGATGGCACCATCGCTTGTGAATTTTGGCGAGAAAGACTTTACTTTGAAGAAAGTTAACATGATGCGACGCAAAAAACGCGTTTTTGCGTCGCAAACGTCGTTTGGTTGAATGTTTAGCGGCGGTACTGTATCTTTAACCTTAAAAGAAGGTCAATACAGATTTAAAGGTAGCACCTGAATGGAGGGTAGTATGGTTAAGAAAGCAAGGCTGATTTAGGCTGTTAGGTCTGGCGATAAAGAGTTCGGCATGAATTACAGCAGGGAAGGCACTTATCGGTAGGGGGATACAAGGCCGCCCAAGGAAGAAGGAAAGCAAAACTCGGACTGTGATGGAATTTAAGGCGGGCATTGCAGTAGCGGACTGTACAGTAGTGAACACTTTCCTGTAGTAACAAACGGGACGAAAATTAGTTAGTGGGCGTTATATAGAGTGATGCGTCGGCAGAAGCCCATGCTGTTAGATGCCCGCGGATTTCCTTTCGACAGTAAACCCCAGCCTTTGTGGAAGCCTATAATGATGGATGGTAATTCACGGTTCCTACGCGAAAACACCCACGAGAACCGCCGCTTTGAGCATTCCGGCTCTGCATCCCCGATGCAGGATCAGATACAGTTCCACAATTTATTGTCGGCGCGTCTCGAGTCCCGCACAAGCAACCAGGCCTTTCATATCTTCGATGTCGGTGAGTTGATTGTGTACCTCATCCTCCTTGTATTCCTCATTGTTACTGTTACTGTTTGTTACTCCTTGTCTATTCTGCTGCTGCTCGGTGTTCAGTGCTTATTCTTGCTTTATTAGATGTCCCAGTTGTTCTTTTTTTGTTATCCACGTCATTGTTATCTTGCCAAGTATCAATGTTCTCGTCTTATTCGGCATCGCCTCATACGTATGATTCACTTGTTGTTAGTCAGGCTTCTTTACGAGTCCTGTGCGACTCTTTTTGTGCGTGCGCGAGTTGCTCAAGCCAATACAACATGAATACTAAAAAAAGTTTACGGAACCATTACAAGTGCGTATTGGTTAGACTTATATGGGGGAACATTCGAGTGGGTCGACTACTCCGACTAGTACATATAGGACCCTTTAAGCTAAATATAACCCACGGGTGGCGATTAGCTTAAAGGATCCTTATCTAAGCTACATGCATCTTCTGGTGCTAATATGTAGGTTGCATGCGAGTTCAATCTAAACTAGACTTATACTAGCAGTGGGCTACCTATGACTTACAGGAGTCTTCGTCTTACATTGTGCTAGCTTGCGGCAGCTTACGAATTACTAGTCTGACGCAATCGATTACCTGCATGCAGCTTGCTAGTAGCTTGTTCAACATTTCTGAGTTATCAGCTCTGATCACTCACCGTTCTCACTGCAGCCCATTTTGCACTGCTAGCGACAGTGAACTTCCCTGTGAACTTCGACAGATCAGAACTCGTTCAGGAGTTTCGCTTTGTAATTTGGCTCCCATACTCGCAATCAACATTCCGAATTCCTTCTGACGACTCTGATTTCCAATTGAAGTTCCATGGGAAGTCGAAACTTTTCGTGGTTAGCAGCACCAAATTTGACACAAGAAGCTGCCATATGAAATATAATAGCGTATGAGGAAACGATGATTAATGCGCTACTTCGCAAACTGCCCCAGAAACGGTGAGCATATTGACGTTAGACCAACTTCAGCTCTCTTCGATTTCTGCTATTTTGAATTTAAAAATAAAGGATGGTGTTAATGAATCCCAATTTGAGATGTGTCGCGCACTTTAATCTACGGGATATCGTAGATGCAATTTGAAAAGCGCTATGTCCTTCCCAGATAATGCTGGTACCAAAACAACGCCCGGAGGGATGAAAGGCCTGCTTGGCTAGGGCGGAGCCTGTAGCGAGAACCTTGATTGGGGCTGCACGCGAGAGTCTGCTTTTTCGACTACACTACGCGTGCCCCTCGTCAATTTTAGAGGAGACTTCATAAGTGGTTTCTGTCGAGAATAAAAGCGTACCACTTCGATTGGTTAAGATTTTGGTCTCGAAGTTCTAGTGGTGCCAGAACGCTTTTGGCAACATCTTAGTTTGAGGGAAATGCTTCTTAACTTTCTCAAGTTTTTGTAAAGAGGAAGCCATGGAGCGTGCATTCCTTACATACAGTGCGTTTCAAAAGTATGTATCCACTCCAAAAACTTGGCCATATTTCGTTTCGCGTTTATTTCTGCTGGCCCGCACTAGCTGCACTAGATTCCTTGTAGTCGAAAATAGATAACCACTCGCTTTCAGAATTTTTTTTCAGTCTCACATGAGAACCAGACTTTTTTGAAGAAAATGGGTCGAAAATTGGCGTTTCAAAAGTATGTATCCACTTGTGAAAGAACAAACCTTTTACTAGATTCAAAAGTCGATCGCTACCATTATTTTTGATAACGCCATGCATCGTATTAAGCATGCTACTGACGAAGGTACTGGATGATTTTGTCTTCGCTTCTGTCCCATGTAATCAAAATTGCCACCACGTCATTGAATCGTCGGTTATTCACGTAGACTCGTCGAACCACGATCCCCGACATGTTCTCCATTGGGTTGTTGCCAGGAGAACAAGCCGGAAAGTCCGTTACTTGAATGTTGTGACGGTGGAGCCAATCTTTGGTCGAGCTAGATACATGGACTGCAGCGCTGCCCTGCTGCAGACCATGTGTCTGATGTTTTCTGCCTCTCAAGAAAGGCAGAAGGATGGACTCCAGTACATATTGACACTCCAGACTGACCATGCAACACAACGGAACACAACGGAAGACCAAGCTTCAGCATTCCGCTGCTGCAGAAGCCGGCTACAGTCAGTAATGAACCGCTCTGAAGTTGCGAGGACGAGGACTTCTCGAAGGTCTCTCCATCAATGTCGCTATCCATCGTAGACCATTCAGACTATGTTTCTTTCATCTTTACCAACGGAAAACATCTGATGCGGATGACTCCAATGGGTAGCGACATTAATGGAAAGACCTACACGAGAAGCCCCTGTCGTCGCAACTTTGGAGGCGGTTCTTTAGTAACAGTGGTCGGCTTCTTCAGTGGTGGAATGCTGAGCTTTGGCTTCCGTCGCGTCGCATGGGCAGTCTGGAGAGTCAAAGTGTACTGAAGTCAGTCTGGAGCGTCAAGGTGTACTGGAGTCTATCCTTCTGCATTTCTTGAGAGGTAGAAGACATCAGACACATGATCTGCAGCAGGGCAGCGCTGCAGTCCATGTGTCTAGCTCGACCAAAGGTTGGCTCTCCCGCCACAGAATTCAAGTAACGGACTGGCCTGCTAGTTCTCCTGGCAGCAACTCAATAGAGAACATGTCGTGGTTCGACGAGTCTACGTGAATAACCGACAGTTCATTGACGTGGTGACAATTTTGATTAATGGGACACCGGCGAAGAAAAATCATCCAGAATCTTGTCAACAGCACGAATAATACGATGCATGATGTTATAAGAAGTAATGGTAGTCCGATCGACTTATGAATCTAGTAAAAAGTTTGTTTTTCACAAGTGGATATATACTTTTGAAACGCCAATTTTCGACAAATTTTCATCAAAAACCTCTGGTTCTCGTGCGAGACTAAAAGAGTTTCTGAAAGCGAGCGGTTAATTATGTTCGACTACGAGGAATCTAGTGGAGCTAGTGCGGGCATGCAGAAATGAACGCGAAACGAGATATGGCAAATTTTGAAATGGATACATACTTTTGAAACGCACTGTACAGTAGGAGCCTTCAAATCAACAGTAAGAACAACAGTAGAACAACACATCAAAATCACATATACCGGGCAGCATGGTATAGATGTTGCCGTTTGTTCATCAACACAAGGAGGCAAAGAAAACCCACCCCTATGAATTTCGACGTATCCACTGCTCATCGCAGAGCCGTGCACGTTCGACGCGACAACCTTATACTCCCCAGAAACAGGGAGGGTGAATTTAACAATGCAGCGGTTCTGAGCTGGGTAGAAGAGTTCCACGCCGCTCGAAGACCGCCGAAACTCTCGTCCATTCACGAACCAGGCGAACCTGGAACAGCGTTTGAATTCACTGACCACCTTCTGAAGAAGAGTACTCCTGAAAATCAACCTTGCTGGTGGATCGGCCTCGACCTCCACGTCGATGACCACCTCACTTCCCGGTTGTATCGTCAAGTTCGGCACCTGAAATTAGAAGAGTCAGTAGGATGTGAGGGATCAGCGAGGAACCAAAGCGAGTCGCACCTGATTGATGAATCGTGGTGATCGATGTACGGTGACAGTAGTCTGGCCCTCTTCTGTCGCCATACTTCGGTCAACAATTGTCCATTCATCGTACTGGTGTTCGACTGAAAATGGCCAATGTTCTTTGCATTCACTATTTACGAATCAACTTCACTACAGACGCTCTCAAATCGCTTTAATCCGAACAATAATAACAGCACTTTATACAGGACGTACAGACGTGAGGTCTCCAGACGCTGATGATGCAGTACAATCGCGTTTGCAACCCACCTCTGTGGAAGATTTTGGAATAGAAGTGACTTCAGCAAGCCGGACAGTTTATAGCAAAGCTCCTCTTAGCGCCGGGTCTCGAATTGGCCAATTTTTCACATAAAAAGCTCTTGGAAAAAACTGCTCTTTAAATATCCTTACCAACTTCCTTTCCCGAACAAATTCGGTTTTCACAACTACGTTTGATTCTCAACACGTCAACGGATACCATACAATTTTCCCACCATTTCTTCAAAGATCCTTATGCATTTTAATGAAAGTAAACGCTGCTCAATAACTCTAAGAAGAATCCACACATGCCGACCTCATCACCTGTGTCACCTGTCCCGTTGATCATCGAGTTGCTTGAGCGGGAGCCAGCAGCGTCTCTGTTCGTCCCCGTCGCGTGTCAGAGTGTTTTAACACGTTGACGACCGTGTGGCCTGATGTCAGGCCACACCCTTTCGGCCGCGTTGGACCGTGTGACATGATGTCAGGCCACGGCCTTATAATTTGTTTTTCTAGTTGGATTCAGATCTTTCCAAGGAACTTTTTTGTGTTACGTGCACCTCATCTTTAGACATTGCTGTAAAAAGCGTAATCCCAAAAACAATTTTCGGTTACCGATTTATTGAGCTTTTCGTCAAGTAGTGGCTTCAATTAACAGATCGTCATTAAAAAATAATCGATAATAATTGATCGGCCTACGCAGTGGAACACATCATCATGAAAGCCGGACTCTGTCGCAAAGTTCCACCAAGTAGGGGCTTCAAAATGCTTTTCCAAACTTCCTCATCTTCATTTTCTGCTTCGGATTCTATTACTTCACTTTTTGAGCCATCATCATCGTCAGCTGGAAGTGTAAGGATATCGGCCTCAGCATCAACGTCGTCCTGGATTACCTCGTCATCCTCATCATCGCTTTCCACCAAGGGACGAATTTAGCTAGTTTATACTTGTGCCGCTGCGCGGCGCGGCACGATGGTTGAGATAGATATCGACCGGGCGGCGCGAAAAATCGATACCTATGGTGATCGTAGTGCCGCGCCGCGTGGCGGCGCAAGTATAAACTAGGGCTTACCGTGCGACAGACCGTGCGACATGATGTCATGCCACGCTGTCGGCGTGGCAAAAAATCGATTGGTCCCACGCGCCAGACACGCGAAAAAGGCGCGGTCGTCAACGTGTTAAGGGATTCTCCTCGCTAGAGGGACACGAAGAGCGTTTGATCAGGGTTCCCACGAAAAAATCGTTCAACGCGTCGTTGGACGTATAGTTGCGCCAGAATGAATATTCGAGCATTCGAATTCGAATATTCGTATTCGAACTTTCGAAAAAACGCGATTTTCGAATGTATTCGAATTCGAATGCTCCAAAAAACGCGATTTTCGAATGTATTCAAATTCGAATGCTCGAAAAAACGCGATTTTCGAATGTATTCGAATTCGAATTCTCGAAAAAACGCGATTTTCGAATGTATTCAAATTCGAATGCTCGAAAAATGCGATTTTCGGATGTATTCGAATTCGAGTGCTCGAAACATTCGTGTTCGAATGTTCAAATTCGAATGCTCGAAACATTCGATTGCTACGAAATCTGCGATCTAACAAAATAATCTATCTTTCCTGCTTCAAGCATCCCAGAAGCAAATAATTTACGCTCCAATCAAAAAAGTGCGCGCCCTCATCGGGAACTCAGGGGCCGTAAATTCTTCGAGCGCAGAACCAGGCTAAGGAAGGGACTCCAGGGTGTGTGCCATCCAAGCTGCTCGTGTGAGAACTGCTTTCGTCACCCAGGGGAGTCCGCAGCTGGGTTCTGCGCTCTTGAGCGCGGAAACGCATACAGCTGGAAAATGCACACAAAACGCCAGCGAATAATGTAGACGTCAAACACCTCAAATCTCAACCACTCCGTTGAAATGCAAAAATCTCGCAACGCAAGAGACCTCCCTCGCATGAATCAACGCCACTGTGCCCCACAACCTGCCCAGACGTCTTCTGATTCCGCATGCACGTTATCAACATCGGCGGCACATCTCCAGAGGTAGTTTTCTTTTATCGCTGCGGGCGATTTTCTTTTATGTGTGTGTGTGGAAACCAATGTTAAACTGGACACTTCAAACCAAAATGGACATATTTCACGACTAATTGGACACTCTTCTCAACAAGTGTAACTCTGTTGGGATCAACGGAACATCTTCCAAATCAAAACGAGATTTTTTCGCATTAAACTAGAGACTCTCCAAAAGGATTAGAATAATGATTAAATAAAAGAATAATTCGTGACTAGTTAGAACAGTTCGTTACTAGCCAAGACAACCTTCTTAGTTTGTCGAAAGGTGCATTTAAAGCCTTCATCAGGAGAAATGTCGCCTTCGATCCGCCTTGATCTTGTCGGCGTTTTTCTAAATTTTATTTCGTTCCTGATATATGTATGCATTGTATAATGTATCATTGGGTGTACAATGCATGCCTTATATAAATAAATAAATAAATTTTGTTCAAGGAAATTTAGCATAACTTTTTGAAGTTTCATTTCACTACTCAACACGTTGACACATTGGTTGAAATTTTATAAAGCTGCTTTTTTGGCGAGGGAGAATAATGTTAGGCTGTCGCAAAATTAATTTCCGTTGCGAGGTATGTGTAGATAAATAAGTTTTTTTTTACCCCAAAGCATCATATCTCAGGGAAATTCACATATACCGTTCGGCAGGTTTTTTTCCTGCTCTTTCAAAAAAATATATGTAGATTTCGCTCTAATTTTTCTAACCGACTTTCTCCATAGCCCCGCAAAATCGTGAAACGACGCGACTATCGAGTCATCATGCTTTACGAATTCAAATTTGGACATTCTGCGACAAAGGCATCCCGTAACCAGGAGACCAGATCTCGACGCCGATTCGCCTATGTACAGAAGCGGGATCGTTTGGATCCGCTTCCACAAGAAGCTTTGAAGAGTCGACTTTGACCGGTTTTGATGAATTTTTACTTACCAAGGAAGGATCTCAGGCGTAGGTCTGAACGGGGAAAATGGATAGTGCTGCAAGAGTTTCCTTACTTCGTGCAGCAGAAAAGCATGTTTCGTTCAGTTCCTGAACCAGAAGAGCTACGGGTCCTCGAAGGTGGGGTCCACTATCGCATCGTCAGTGAGCGCCCACGTGCATACGTGTGCGCGCTGACGTATGGGAAGTGGCGGAAGGCTGTGCGGCGAGCCAGTCGGTGACTCAGCAGGGTGCCACGCTGCTTCACAGGTGCTAGCCCAGATGCTCGACTCCGGTGCTGCGCATCAATTTTGCATTTTTTCATGACCGCTACCTCCTTTACCTATTTCCTTCCTACACGTCTCCTACACATTTATCCCATTATAAATTGTCAAACAAGATTACATTTTGAGCTCTGCTTCACTCACATCTCTCACTTTTTGTATTATGCAAGGTAATGTGTTTTTCAGCGAATGTTAAACAGTGACCTCACAGCAGGTACGGGTGATTTGGACTGTCAAGTCATAACCACCGATTTCGCCCAAACTTCTTCCAGGGGGGGGGGGTTATTTGGGTGCTGACCACGAATCGTTTTTGGTATTACGCTGGAGTACGGGAAGTTACAGTAGGCATGGGTGACTAATGGTAAGGTCATGGTCACGGTTTTCGTCCAAACTTTGTCTATAGGGCTTATCTGGGGTGTTGACACAAATCTGACCCTTTTGACAATTTGTTGTGAAATAAATGTGTAGAAGATGTGTAGGAAGCAAATTGTTGAAGGAGGCAGCAGACATGAAAAAATGCAAAAATTGTGCATAGCACGGGAATCGATCATCTGGCCTGGCACCTGTGAGGCAGCGTCACACCCTGCTGAGCCACCGATTCGCTCGCCGCACCGCCTTTCGCCACTTCCCATACGTCGACGTGCGCAAGCATGCACGTGGGCACGCGCTGACGGTGCCTTACTGTACCCCACCTTCGAGGGTCCGTAGCTCTTTTGGTTCAAGAACTCAGCAAAAAGGAAACATGTTTTTCTACTAAATGAAGGGTGGAGATTCTCGCAATACTATCCATTTCCCTCGCTCAGACCTACGCCTGATGCCCTTCCCCCTTAGTTGGTTTTTATGCATTATCACTTCCGAAAGAGGAGTTGAAGTTGAAAACTTAAATGAAGTTGTGCTTTTGACACCTTTTTCATTTCGAAGACAGATCCGCTTCCAAAAGAAGCTTAGAATACGCTGCGGTTAGTTTTCTTTTATCGCTCAGTATGTGGAAACCAACCTGATAAAACACATCTGGGATCATAAGCGGTAAGGGTTATGGCAGGTCTTAACGGCCGTTAATTTTAAATAAGGGTTAGAGGGGTGGCGAAAGGCGAGGTGTGTTATTCTCTCAATGTTTCGTATAAGATTGCTCACCGGACTGTTAATTTACAGTATAAATGAGAGAAAAGCAAGAGGAGGGGAGGTGAGGAAGCTGCCATTTATGGAAAAGATCTGATGATGTGACGATCGCATTGAGAAGTCTATTTGCCCAAACTTTGAAATTTGTAATCTTTACAACGGGTTCGAACGAACCCAAACCAAAAAGAACTTCATGGATTGCACGATACAATTAGTATTGGTGATCTTACCCACATATTAGCGATTAATTTATCCCAGTGTATGAATATGTTTATCTTATACATATATTAGCGACGGACATCAAGCTAGGCGAGCAAGTGCGAAGTCGTCAATAAACAGGGTGTCTGAAAAAATGTGTACACTGTTTGAAAGGTGATAACCTGAAGGTAATCAAGAGATTAAGGACAAGAACAAATGCTTTTAAAATACAAATTTTCTCACATATGAGTGGTGTGGATTGCGCCAAGCACTCGTCTGATTTCTTCCATTTTACACTTGATTGATTGTGTTTCACTTAAATAATTGTAATTCCTCCTTAAAGGGACCGTGTTGATTAATTTGTGCTTCTTTAAAGTGTAAAATTCAAAAACACACTACGGCTTGCGAAAAATGGAACTGTTAGGTTGTACGGAAAGTTCTCAGCGTGTTGAGCGCTTCACTTTGAAGTACCATGACTTTCTCAAATCTTATCGGATTTTGTCGAAATAAGCACCGTTCGAGTCAGCACACCTTTGCCAACGGGTCACCTGTCGATCTGTTCCATCAGCAAAAAAATGAGGTGATCAAGATCCGACAAAATTCACGAAAGCTGGCTTGGCTTGGTCCTGAAGATTTTACCAGCGAGAAAGTTCTGAAAGTGTTTGAACAGGTGGTAGTCGGCTGGTGAGAGGTCTGGAGAATGTGGCGGGTGAGGCAGAACTTCAACCCTTAATTCGTTCAATTTTCGAATTCATTTTAGTGATTCGCGAAACGTGTGGGCGGGCGTTCTCGTGCAAAACAGTCGAGCCTCTTCTGTTGGCCAATACTGGTTGAAGTTTTCGGTGCATTTCGTCGACTTCCTTACAGTGTGTCTCTGCTGTGATCGTTTCGCCTGGGGCCAAAAAATTGTAATGGATCACTCCAGCTGCCAACCACCACACAGTGACCATTACCCTTTTTGAGGAGGTTCGCCTTTGGAAAATGCGTAGGGGGATCGTCGTCGTCCACCCACTGTCCGAAACGTTTCCTGTTATCACACAAGATCCATTTTTCATCACAAGTGATGACTCAATCCGAAAAAGGATCGGTTTTGTTGTGTAAAAGTAGAGAAGAACAAATCTCGAAACTTTACGATTTTTGCCGATCACTCAACATGGGGCACCCACTTTTCGAGCTTTTTCAACTTCCCGAGGCGTTTCAAAGCACCCGCAACAGCAGCTTTACCGACGTCTAGCCCTTCTGCGATCCCGCGAACTGTTTGGGATGGTTCAGCTTCCAACAATTCCTTCTACTCGTCCTACAGGATTGCTAAAGGTCGACCGCTACTGGGGTCACATACGAGGCTGAAACCACCGATCCGAAATTTACTGAACCACTGGTACGCAGTGCTTTCTCCAACACTATTAGGTCCCCAAACTCGATTGAATTGTCGAGCTGTCTCTGCTACGGGTTGTCTCAATTAGAAATCGAAATAAAATATCGTTCGGATTTGCTCCTTCGACATACTTCAATAAGCACTTCAAGAACAGAAGTATAAAACAACGTTGAAGCATAAATGAGATAGAAAAATGTTGTGCAGAAAGTAGCATTAATGCGCAATGCAAGTTGAATTTTTAATTAACAATAGATGATTGAAAAATAGTATCACATAATGCTGAGAACTTTCCGAACTACCTAATATTATATTTTAAAGTTCTAACATTTCTGCTAGTGAAACATTCGAAGCTGTTTTATTGATTCCACAATTTTCCGTTCTCGCTATTGCTCTAATAATCCTTTCTACATATCTGAGCCCATAACAAGAGTCATGCCGGCCTTAGGGTTTCTTTCGAGGAGAAAAAGTTTATTCTGAAGTGCTTCTGGAAAATCGAAAACATTGTCGGAGTGCAGAGGCGTTTTAGCGACTACTTCAAAGCACACCCCACTCGTGTGACCCATACACAGTCAATCAAGTCTGAAATGCAAGGTTTCTGGCAGGGTGTGGAACAGTATGACTATTTGCACGCCACAGAAATTTCGTTACCCTGTGCTTTAGTCTCAAACAGCTCCAAAAGCTTCACTAGAAGCAATGTTAGAACCTTTCAATTAGTACTTGCATTTTTAGGATACCCTGCATTTTTCGCAAGCCATAGTGTGTTTTAAAGTTTTAAACATTGAAAGAAGCCCAAATCAAATGACACGGTCTCTTTAAGGAGAAATTAAAACAGGTATTCAAGTGAAACACAATCAATCGAATGTAAAATGATGAGAATTCAGATGAGTGCATTGCGCAGTGCATACCGCTTGTATGTCAGAAAATTTTTATTTTATTAAGCTTTCATATGAGCCCTTAACTTCTTCAGTACCCTTACCTTGAGCAACGTTATCACCTTTCAAACAGTGTATACCCCGTATTTGCTTTGATGAAATGATCCTCTCTCCCAAAACCCTAGTTGAGCCCGAATGATTATTCGAACATTCGAATCCGAATATTCGAATTCGAATGCTCGGAAAAACGTGATTTTCGAATGTATTCGAATTCGAATGCTCGAAAAAATGCGATTTTCGAATGTATTCGAATTCGAATGCTCGAAAAAATGCGATTTTCGAATGTATTCGAATTCGAGTGCTCGAAAAAACGCGATTTTCGAATGTTATTCGAACTCGAATGCTCGAAAATCGTCGCTATTCGAATATATTTGGTTATTCGAAATTTTTGGGAGAGCACAACTATAGTTGGGCGTCCTAATGTTCTCTTGACATTCAGCGAAATCCAATCGGTCGGCGGCGGCTCTCATCCACGGGTGTTTGCGAAGTGCAATCCGTGGCCAGCCCACCTAATTTTCGACGACTTGGCCCATGCGTCAACGTCTCTGATCTTCGATGTCGAAGAAGCTCGGAACTCTCTCACTCTCCGGAGACCTTCTCTCACTTGCGTGAGCCGTGTCTCTTCGAGCATTGTCCTCTCGATTACACGC
Source organism: Heligmosomoides polygyrus polygyrus (assembly GCA_947396885.1). NCBI lineage: Eukaryota > Metazoa > Nematoda > Chromadorea > Rhabditida > Heligmosomidae > Heligmosomoides > Heligmosomoides polygyrus. The sequence goes on from OX377204.1 coordinate 39,961,215, forward strand.
TGCGCGACGCTGATCTCGTGTTCATTCTGCTTTCATACGGCCCAGACCTCTGAGGCGTATGTTAGGGCAGGAAGAGCAATGGAGTCGAATAGGTGGGCACGGAGCCGGATGTTCATCGTCTTCTTCGCGACTTCTTCGACTCTTCGAAGCTCCCCAAGCCTTTCCTTTTCTCCTGCTGAGCTCTAATCGCTAGCTTGTTGACCATATTGACTTCGCGACCCAGATACACATAGCTGGAGCATTCGGAGATGTTCGTTCCGTTGAGCGAGAATGGGGCATCAGAAACCCATCCGTTCCTCATGAACATCGTCTTCGTAAGATTCAGCTGCAGTCCAACGTTCCCACATACACGATCCACGTCGGTCAGCATTCGCTTCGCCTGGCTAATGCTCGGTCCTATGAGCTCGATGTCGTAGGGGAAGCGGAGGTGGTGCGGCTGCCAGCCGTCGACCTTCACTCCCTTGTATTCCCATTCTAGTTCGCGCGTGACGTTTTCGAGTGTGGCACTGAAGAGCTTTGGGGCATAGTATCCCCTTGCCGAATCCCCCTCTTCACACTGATGACGAGATCGTTGCAGAATGGTGAAATCTTGGTCGTCAAGCCACTGTGCAGCTCGAAGCGCTCTGATGTACTAAGTAGAAACGCCTGGGAAAGCAGGGCTTCGACGAAGTCGAATGCCTTCTTCATAGCCTACCTCAGAAGTGATGACAAAGGATGTTGTGGTATTTAAAATCCCGTGGCTCTCATTGATGGAAACGAACTTAATGGCATACAAATTTATTTGATTTCAAATGTCTGAGGACGAAAAGAAGTTTCTTCGCCGCAATCGGAGCCGTGAATTCGTAACACTGCGTTAACTGGCTACTAGAGAACAGTATAGGTCCCGACAGGAGGAAAAGCGCTTAATTCTCAACGACATATCATGAAATTTTCAGACAGACCAATCATATGCGACTCACAATTGACGGTGATGTATCCGTAACTCGTGCTCACTCCTGCAGGATTTCGAGCAGTGCATTTGTAGACTCCCTGTTCAGGTTGATGCACGGTCAGAGTGGTGATGTTGAGGCCGTGACGAGCTTGGAAGCGTCGTCGATCCTGAAACGCGTCCAATCGCTACTCGAACTCGACCTTCACCAGTGCGCCCAATCGTACCTGCTGTACCGGCCTGTCATTGCAGAACCACTCGAATATAGCCGGTGGATCGGAGGCGACCTCGACAACCAACGTAGGAGTGTCGCTCGAAAGGATCCGATAAGCTTTGATCACCTAAATGAATCGGATGCTCCCTAAATCGCGAAAAAAGTTAGCGCCACATTTTCAGAAGGCTGTGAACGGTCAGATGGCCGCGTCGGTGGCAGTCAGCTGTAGATGATGACGGTTTATGCCGCATCGTGGTTTGAAGGCTTCAAATGCGCACCAGGATGACGCTTCTCCATCCCAAAACAGAGATTGTGCGCGTGACGCAGTCGTTCAAAGACAGAAGTTGTCATGTTCGGATTTTTCGAAAAAGATGGTAGTATGTGTCATCTGTTGGACTCATCACCACAAAACCCACACAGACAAGCTTTACAGCACATGATGGGACCTCGAACATAGCAGTACGCGGCGGCGCCTCCAAAAGAGGTTTATATGGTGTTGCTGCCTCTAACCCCTTGTCGATTATGGAGGAACAATGGGATCCTCTGCTTGTTTTGTTGGGAATTTCGCCACTGCACAACCTCCGCTGTCGAACTCAACGCACCGTCTCCGACAGCTTGGAGTAACGGCCACTATCCCCTCTATCGGAAGCGCAAGTATGTATCATAACTGTAAATACCCTGAGCTTGACCGGTCCCAGCCAGCTGTCAGCGCCATCCAATTGCTGCGAGCGAGTGTTGATAACATGCTGAGCAACGTGAGAATGTTGCATTGGAGTAAACACCATTGACAGGGGGATCGGGGATGTCCCAAAATGGAAAACAAGAAAGCCCGGCCCGAGTTCCCGCTATTGCTACGGCTTCATCATTGTTCCTTAACAAATTTGCCATCTGCGGGGGAAGCGCAGGTGGAGGAGGCGCTGGCTGTAGCATGCACCCAATTCCAGGTCCTTGATTCGGATTTTCTGCCCAGGCCAACCAAGCATTCAACGCCTCCGGGGTTGAATCGGTCGACTTGTTTGGAAAGGATATAGCACTGGCCTGTTCATTGACTGGCCACCGCAAATCATTGCATAGACCAAATACGCATACAAATGGCTTTCACCACATCGTGTTGAAGTATAATGCGCGGCGCATCCTAAGAGGGATTGAATTATGCCTCCTTTATCCTTCATCCGTTAATTTGCCACGGGTGCTCATTTTCCCAGTGCAACCGTCAATTGCACAAAATCTAGCGAAAAGTGTAAAATCGCTTGGTGTAATTTTGGCCCCGCGCACAGCTGGAGGAGGAACCGACACAGCACCTCGAATCGATCGAGTGTTGGGATTAATCCGAGGTCAACCAAATCATCCATCCCTTCGGGTAAGGGCACGATATCTAGCTTCAACCAGTGGGATTGAGCGAAATGCAAACGGTCCCGAGTACGTTCTCATAATCTACGAAAATGCATGGTTTAACCACCTACTGCAGAAATAGTTTTTATGAGGATAGATGCTTCACATTTCAAAGGAAACTTCACTAGTTTTAAAGCATTTTCATTATGCAAATGCCGTCATTTCTTAACAATAATAAGCCTAAAGTGGCAGAAGTGGTAAAGTAGGAGGAGGCGCTCATTTTCGGGTGCACGTCCAATCAAAGTGAAGATTTAAAACCTGCCCAGGCCAACCTAGCTCTTTCCCTTCCAAGGTCAACGCGCTGATTCTAGGCTTAGCTGGGAAGGGTAGCGTACTAAATTGCCCATCTCAGACTGTTTCCACAAATCCCAAGAAGTGATGTGCATGGAACGTCTCCCAAAGCAATGAATTAACGGCCCTCCTTTATTCTTGATTTATATAATAGGATATTTCAAAAAGACTGGCCTTACTGCATATTATAAGCTGATGTCTTGAAAGGGGTGTAGAAAATGCGCCAGACCGCACATGTTAGAGTTCTAAGTGGCTGCTACCGCGTGAAGAGGAAGTATTAATAACAAAGGCGGAATGCTGGTTTCTTGGATTCATAAGGAAAAACCCTCCAAATGTTGGAAGAAGTCAAGATTACTTCGCTCGCATGTTCAGCATCAGGTCGGCACAGTCCATTCATCGATCACCATCCAAAGCGTTCTTTGTAAAGATATCAGGAGTGCGGGGTTCAAACTACATTCACTTCAGTCTGCAGGGTATTTTCGAGAGAAGGGTGCTGTTTTCATGGTTATCTGAGGTGTTCTTAAATTAGATTCTTCCTTTTCCTCCATTTCTCTCTTCTCTCGGAGTCGCTCAGTAAAAATTGTGCCAAGCTCCTAGACTGTTTGTCCTACTCCGCCCATGGATCGCTAGAACTCGATGGTGCGCAAAATTCGCATTATTTCTAGAGCTGTAGGCGTATTACAGGGAACCTCGAGTGGTTTCAGCTCACTCTTATATCTATCTATATTATCTATATTATTATCTATATTCAGCCCTCCTTTCCACGGCGGTCTTGTGGTTACCCTTTATTCAAGTATACCTGATGTTCTTCATGTGCCACCTCATCGCGGTGAAGGGATGAACATCACTTAGTGACGGCTAACGGCACAAATGGTCACGCAGTACACGATGCTTAGTCGTGTATGGGCGGCTCTCATGTATCCCTGACCAGGAACATGTGAGTAAACAGATCACCGCCATGGCTCAAACAACTGAACCCGCGCCGCAGTCCTCCGCGCGCCGGAGATGGACTTCTACGACGTCAGTTGCATCCTCCGGCGAGGGGCCATCTAATCTCGGAGTTAAACTATCAGCACGTCATTGGAATTGGACTGCCGGAAACCCCCACCCACCACGACACGGAAACTGCCTATTCGTCTGCACTTATAGTTGTCGAACGATCGCATCTGAGAAGGATCTTCGGACACTGCTTTACAGAAGCCGCAACATCAAATACGACGTTATCGCCCTGCAGGAAACGAAAGGCAGAACGGAAACCATAAGAAGTACTGACCACAACGAGCTTCTCATTATCGGAGCAAAGGTGGACAGAAAGAATATTGGCGGAGTTGGATTTCTCGTCAACTCGACAGTGCACCACCTAGTAGACTCTTACAAGATCATCAGTCCGGGAGTAGCTGTTCTGCGTCTGGAAACCAAAGATCAAGGAACCATCTCCATCATAAATGGATATGCTCCAACATCTACGGCCACAGACGAAGAAAAGGAGGAATTCTACAAGCTGTTCGAAAGGACTGTCAACGACGAGAAGAGCTACTACAAAGTTGTCGTTGGTGACTTTAAAGCTAGCAACTGTACGAATGATCACGACGAATGGAGGCTAGGACCACATGGAACTTCCTCAAGAAACGAAAACGGAGAGCGCCTCATAGACTTCCTCTCCGCGTGCCGTCTCTACCATGGAAAATCTATGTCTAAGAAGCCTTCAAACCGATGACGGACCTGGGAAAGCCCAAATGGAGAAACACGTTCGGAGATCGACCATGTTCTTACAAACAGACGCTGGAGTCTGTTCGACGTCTCCGTGCTGCCTTCGTTTGACACCGGCTCGGATCACCGTCTTGTCCGTGCGAAGCTGACTCTCAAAAAGAGGATGTTCAAGCGTGACACTCATAAACCGGCACCGGTGAGGATCCCCACATTCAAGTCTGAGGAGTTGGAATATGCAATAAAGTCGTACGATTGGAATCTTCTTGAAGATCCATCGGAACACTACGACCTTCTCTCCAAAGGACTGTTGAAATGTGCTAGCAGCTCTTGCGGAGCCACATCACCGTCTGCTGCAAGACTCAAAGCACTTGCCGATTAAGCTCTTGGAGCAAAGAAGAGCTGTTAAACTGGATCCTAACGCTTCCCATCTGGAAAAAGTCACCATCTCGAAGGCCTGTTGAATTGCAGTGAAGGAGTCCATTCAAGCCTACAGAAGATTGAAGCTATTAGAAGCCGCTGGGAAAGGTTCATTCATAAAGCGCTGTAAACGAGATCTCTGCGACCAGAAGGCAATAATGTCAACCCTTGTAGATAAGGATGGGAGCGATGGAGGCCATAGTTCAAGAATTCTACACAGATCTGTTCCGTTCTTCCAGCACTGTCCCGATGTGCTTGATACCACCAGCTGAGGAACTACCTCCCATTCTGGAATCAGAAGTTGCTCATGCCGTCAGACGGATGAAGCCAGGCACTACTCCAGGACCGGACGGTATTTCTGCTAATCTCCTTCGTGCGGGTGGCAGTGCCCTCTGCTCACTTCTTGCCAAGCACTTCAACCACTACCTCCCACTTGGTAGGATTCCTGACTTATAGAAGGAGTCGAAAACAGTTCTAATCTTCAAAAAAGGTCAGTAGGAGGATATCAACAACTATATCGACCCATCAGTCTTCTCTCGGTTGTGTACAAGATCTTCACCAATATATTGCTTAACCGTATGGGGCGTTCCTTGGAAGAGTGGAGTAAGCAGGGTTTTGCAAGGATTTCTCCTGCATGGACCATATTCAGACTGTCTCACAACTCATCGAGAGGAGCCGCGAATACCACATCCCACTTGTCCTTGTCTTCGTGGATTACCGGAAAGCGTTCGACTCTGTGGAAATCAACGCCATTCTGAACGCGCTTGTGCATGCTGGTATACCATCGCCCCACATCCGACTTCTCGATGAATGCTTCTTGAACACATCGACCACCATCCAGTTGTTCGATCGAAAGCTTAAGATACCTATCGGGAAAGGAGTACGGCAGGGAGACTCGATCTCTCCCAAGCTATTCACAGCGGCACTCCAAGATGCCATGAAGGCTTGAACTGGGACGATAAAGGCTACCTTGTGGACGATAAACGGATCAGCAACCTTCGCTTCGCCGACGATATCGGTCTCATTTCTACAGCACCGCAGAGGTCGAGGAAATGCTGAACGAGCTCAATGTGGCAGGTATGAACATTGGATTGGACATGAATATGTCCAAAACACAATTTATGGTCAACCAGCGGTGTGACGCGGGACTCATGAGGTTAAATGGAGTCGCTCTACAGCAGGTCGACTCCTACGTCTATTTGGAAAGAGAGCTGAACATGTATAATGACCTCGCCCCTGAAATCGCCGCAGGAGACGCGCAGCATGGGTAGTCTTCAGTTCGACTCGCGAAGTCACCGATCAGGTCAAGGATGCCGGCCTCAAGGCTTCGATATTCAACGCCTCCGTACTGCCTTCGATGTGCTACGCGACGGAAACCTGGCCCGACAACAAGACAATCGCCAGAGCGATGCAAACTACGCATCGTGCACTTGAGAGATGTCTTCTAAGGACAAGCCTTCGTCAGCAATGGCAAGAAGGCCCACGAAGTTCAGAGCTACGGGAGAAGTCGCAATTAGCAGACCCACTGCAGTACATGAAGAAGTCCAAATATCGCTGGGCCGGACACCTGCTTCGACGAAAGGACGACAGATGGAGTCTCCGTGTCACAGAATGGATCCCGAGAGACCATAAGAGACCACTGGGACGACCGTCAACGCGATGGGCAGACTCATTTTCAAGATCTTTCAGAGAGCGGAGTCTGTCTCACTGGATGCAAGCAGCCAGAGATCGAGCGGTCTGGAAGAGTTGTAGTCCCCGCTGGGAAGCCTCCAGCCGACAAAAGGACCATCAAAGTATCAAAGTAAAGTAAGTACCTGATGCTGCGGGTTAACCATTAGTAGCAGAAGTACTGCCTGCAGGGTCACCTCAGGAAGAGGTTCTTTTGCTTCGATTATTTTTATCTTGTTGACACGCCATTGAGTAATAGATAGGCAAAACAACCTCAAACGGATAGTGAATGCAATTAGCGATCTCAAAAGGAAAAACGTGGGCATATGACACTCAACTATTATTGGAACTGCAGCTGAGAATGCGGTAGCAACGAGCAAATTGACATCATGTACCTATTCTAAGCCGAGCTTCAGTCCAAAACGCAGACCGCCCACAGTTCAATTAGTCTACTTTGAGTGCTGTATCTCACGAATTCGCTCACTTTCACCTAACAATAGTCTCTTCGAAAATACACTCCAGCGAGGCATCATTGGATTCCCCATTCGCTCCACCGTTAACACTTTTACAGTTTGTAGGCTCCTTGTTGATATCTTAACGACGCCAGCTCAGAACGTGCTGTTCTCCGGGCCTACTTCGCTGAACTCTGACCGCTCACAAAAATCTGGAGCCGTCGTTTGAGGAACGCACCTGAATGAACTTTGGCGGAGCTGTAGTGACGAAGCTGGTGATCTCACTACTCCAGTGCTCCTCGGTAAACGACTGCGATTGCGAGCCGGTCGACCGTATCAGATGCGTCTCGGCGACGGTCGCGTTGCCCGAACGGTAGATCGCTTCCCGGTCTACAAAGGAGCGACGTCTTCGGGGGGTGGCCTCACACAGCGACGCGGAGCGTACATACCTGTGTGGAAAGCGGTAGCCGGACTGTTCGGTGCAGTGGCGACCCGTCGAGGCGACGGTGCTCCAGCCCAGTCTGTGCCTCCGGTATCGACCCGGAGTTCCCGCGTCTCTTCTGAAGGACGCGGAGCGGCGTCGTCGGTCGGGCGACGATCCATCGCTCGCGTCTCGCTCGTTCTTGCCCCTCTATCACGCTCACTACCGATCGAATCCAACTAGCAATGCTAGCCTGCAAACAATGGACTGGATAACAGAGCGAGTTCTCCAAAAAATGCGAAACTCGCACAAAACAACAAATGCAGAGGGACGAGAGAGAAGCGAGTATACTTACAACCTTTTCTGTTCCTAAATTCAAGAGATCGAAAGCTGCAACGCGGAAAGGAGGATATACAGCGCTTGGTCATCCAGAACAACTGTGCAAAAATCGAACCCGACTAGGATTCAAGTTTTGGCACTCCTTTTACAGAAAATGAAGTGCTGCTCCGTTTTTAAGGAGGAAGGTCATATTGAGGAAGGCACTGGTTCGAACATCAGTCAGCTCCACTGAGCTGGAATTTCCTAGAAGAATTTTACAGGATGATTGAAAGTGGTGCATCCGTAGATAAAGTCACAGTGCTTGAGGCGTCAAAAAGTCGAATCATGTCAGAAGATGGTATGAGAACGCTCTCGCATTAAGCGATAATGGAATTCTGAAGGGATGGGATCCAAGACATCGTGTACTGCGCCAGATTGCACTCGGTGCTACATTTCAGTAATAAGCGGTCCGGAAGGTCAATAGCTAAGCTTCATGAAATCGGCTGGGCAATCAGATCCAGCTGAACATTCCCGCGTCACAACGTACCGCTGTTTCTGTCGGAAGCAACGACTGTTCATTGTACGGGTGTATAATCTCTCCCACTTTCGGAAATGCGGTTGAAAGTAAGTCCTCACAGGATAGGAAGGCACGAAAAAATGTTCAGAGAAGAGGGCCGTGCATCTAAATGTTGGAATAATGGTCAAAGTTAATTAGTCCCTTGTGGGATAGATTTTTCTTCTAGCTCCATGATATACGATTGGGATAGCTTGAACGCTTATTTAGCTTACACAGTGGAAAGGTGTGATGTCGTTTTTATCTTGTTTACTTATTGATTCAGTACTCCGTATAAGACAGGTGTGATATAAAACTGCAATACAACGAAACGACAACATTCGCAAACAAACGATAGCTCAACAATACTTATGCACAGAGAATTTATTTTGCCGCAACGCGTTTCAAAGAATATTAGAAGGATTTCGGGGAGAAGTAATCACGCTAGGTTGGAGGTAGGCTCCTCCTGCCCTAACTATAACAAAAAATTGGTTCGTATCGTGGCCTTCGGTCTGAAGAAGAACTATTCGTATTGCCCCCTTCGGTTAATGAGGAGCGCAATGCAATTGCACAAAACTGAAAAACTGACTGGGAACTGTTCCGTATAAAGTTTGCGAACCATACCATACATCGACCAATTTTCTTCTGCACAAGAGTCTTAATAGCCATATATAGTTGCTCCTAATAACCACACTTGAATCCCACCGTAGAGAGGACCTCTAAGCCTTATTAGCGTTTTTCAAGTAAAAGTTTTTTAGTTTTCAGCTTTCTTCTTTTTCTTGTGCAGGACTCTTCCAAGTAATGAGATGTCCTTACTTTTGAAAGGAGAAAAAACAACTGTTCCGCATTCCAAAACAGGTCGAATATAGGTTTCGTAGCAATGAGAACCTAGCTGTTCTTCGTCGTGAGGGCCTTGAATGCGTGATACGTCGAAGTGAAAGCAATTCCGAACCACTCTTTGTAGTGAGAACAAAACTCCAGTGCATCGGTGCATCGGAATCTCAGGTCCTTAATTTCAGTGACCGTTCCTATTGATGTACCTTTGTTATGATAGTTGACGGGTGTAACGGACTGTCTTATTCTCATATGAAAGATTTTACTCTCAGAAGGGGACAGCTGCCTACCCTCAGAGCACTTAACCACACCGCCGACTCCTCATAGCCTAACTGCATCTTGAGTGCCTCCAATTTCCAAATAAATTTTTAGGTTATCGGCACAATGCTTAGACCTAGTTTCGGAATTTCCGAGCGGTTGACTTATGCCGGCAGTAAAATGTTTAAAGTATAGGCGATAGAGCTCCACCCTTGGAACTCCGCTATATATGTATAATATTTCTAGCACAACGGATAACGAGTTGACTCACACGTGAAGGCTCATCCCGAAAGAAAACATTGAAGCCATTTCGAGGCCTCATCGTGTAAACTTATCATTTCCAGTTTCTACAAAAGCTTTGCATGGCTGACCGCTTAGGTAAAGTCAACACATATGACATCAATACATTTTTTATCACCAAGGGCGAGCGTGCCGTCATAAAGGTTTCCGTGCTAGTTGACGGCAGCGCCCTGACCTTTGAGGCAACCATGCAGAGGGTCGGGGATTAAGCTATTAGTATCTCGATGTTTCAAGATATGGGACTTGAGAAGTTTCTCAAGTCCCATATCTTGAAACAACCCTGTATAACAGTGAAGTGATACTGATTGACCTATAGGTTGCCGCATCTGATGAAGGTTTAGTTTTCAGTGTTGGAGTTACCTAATGATTGTTTGTTGCCTGCTCTCACTGAGCACTAATTGACCTACACCGGGCAAGGTCAAGGTTGGCTGCCTGAGCGCCGCCGTAGCCGAATGCGACACTAGGGCAGGGCGGTACTGTCATTTCATTTCTTTCTAACATCCATTCCTCTGTACGGTAGTAAAAGGAGTTGCCCCACATAGCATCGCACCGGCAGTGCCTATTAACACTTACTTAGGTCAGCCTGGTGCTGGAGCCTCTGCTGACGCAAAGAAGAGCACCGAAACCGTGTCTTGTGGCTGGCATACGAGCATGAGCAAGGGTGCCAGCTCACTGCATAGGACTTTCAGTACACATGACCGTCCTCTACTAGCCTTCTTGAAAGACACGGATCAGATCCAGAAGGAGCCGAGCATCCCCTCCTCGTGCTAACATCGAAAGGCAGTGTGGCAGCTTAGAACAAATCACAGTAGTGGTGCAGCAGTTTTAGGCGCATTCGCTGGTGCTCCTGATCGTATCCCTTAATGCAGAGCTGGAGCCGCCCTGCCAATCCTCTTGCAACTAAGAGTTCTCAGTCGTAAAGGTACTACAGCAGCATCATATCAATACAGAATGGGGGCAGTACTGGAGTCCCTTTTCCTGAACGTGGGATTATGTTCCGAATATGCAGCACACGTAACGGACGCGATAATACGAAGGGCGAGCCAACATAACCTCATTCATCATCCAGCCCGGGCCTCGTTAGCTAAGCCTGAAGCTTTCTGGAAGAGCCATCCCTTACACTACCCATCAAGTCCTCGAGGCAACAACCTCGATTCCAGCTGACCATGAGTTTTTTTTTTGCTTGAAGCAACTAAGCGCGCCTAAGAAGCCTTGGCTCTGGAAAGTAAGTCATTGCTTGCGCGCTCTAAAGAATTTTCTAGTACCGTTCGCAAAAGGCTGTAAAGGGATGTGCTTCATATGGAAATCGCCAGGTGGACATCTAGCAAATGCAACAACGAAATATCTTCCAGGCAGTTCCCTGCCGCTCCACAAATTTTGACCTATACCGAAATCGCCATCACGGAGAACGAAACCCACAGAGAACTTCAGAATCTGTATTACGAAAGAGAGCGCCTGCCATTTGACGAAGATACCGGAATATTTAGTATGAAGGTGATTGACCTCTACTCTACCTCGTCTTCTGGTTCGCAATCAAATCCCATGTGCCTGCACGAGGTCCTTGCGAATTAGGCGAGCAGTCTTCGTCAAGCAGGAGAGGCTACATAGTTGTCGAGGCCAGACGGACCTCGGGGGAGTGCGCTTTGATTTACACTGAGGGATAGTGTTCGAGTGCCTTCTCACGTACATCGTCCTCCAACGTTATGTTCTAGCTATGAGCCATCCGGTCGAAAGCTGGTGAAATTTGTTCGAACAAAGCTTCATGATGTACTCTAGAATACTGGTAAGCCAGAGAATTCTAATTATCACTAGCAACAGCTACTGCTGTTAATTTTTAAATGTGAAATGGTGAGACATAACGTATTTATCCTCACGATGGAAATTAGACGAAGGTCAACGAAGGTTCTGCTAACTAAGAATGTTGGAGTGTTGAAAGCTACATAAAAGTTTATTGGAATCTTCCCAAATTACGCGTCTAGTAATCCAAAAGAGAAATTATGGCGACCCTAGATGTCTATCTCTAGTTCGCCTAGACTAAACTTGTAATCCATAAGAGCTTATTTTGCCACTCTGTCGGTCGCCGAGGATGGATGAACGTTCTACCCGTGTTCGCTCGAAATAGGTGAACAATCGATGGGGATACAGATGACAATACGTGGTTGACACACCGATATTGCCGCGTCCTCAAAGTCGCGACATTTCGCCTCATCCAAACTGCCACAAGATTTTTACCTGTGCTCAGATCTAAAAAATCAGTTTCAGCTCGAGGCATCTGTTTCGCCACGTTCCGCACTGCATTTGCATTAATCTCTTTTCTAACTGCGAACATCTGTCTATGAGCTGAGTTCTAAAGAACAAGCGCACACCGTACATTGAAGATGGAAATGGTTCGGAGGTGGATCCGCCACAAAACACACTGTACGACATTCGGGGTTGTTTGGAATGAGAGCGATTGGACAATACCCGGGATCCCTATCTGATCTCACGCAAGGAGTTCGCGGAGAATTACACAGGGGAAGCGGGAAGACCCCTTTGCGTCGGAGTTAAGCAGCATTAGGCCATAAGAAAGCTGACTCCCTAGAGGAGTCAGATCCCATGCTGGTGCGTTACTAAAGCTGTATCTGTCTCCATAAGAACTACCTAGCGATAACCAAGGAATTAGGCCTTTTTATAACCCCGCTTTTATTTATTTATTTATTTTATGCATGTAAGAATGCAAAAAAGCAAACAACTTAATGAGAGAACCTAGAGGAGGTAGAAATAAGTGTGGAAAAACAACACGGTGAAGAATATAAAACGAGAAGCTTCTAAGATACGTCCTGAAGATGTCGGTCGACAAGTCTTTTATACTCATACACTAAGTTCGGCTATTTGTGTTATTAGACAAACTTCAAAGATTCCATGCCAGCTCTACAAATAAAGAATGCTGATCTAATACTGCTTCCTGGCCTAGGAAACTGGATTTTTCACTGCTCACCTCTTGCGCTAGAAGAAGAGAATGAATAGAGTTCCTCAACAGGAAGACCAACCAAGCCATCTATCAACTTGGAGATCATCATTAGATCGTTCCTTCTTTTACGATATGTTCTATTATGCGTAAAGGTTTTCAGATCGAAGTTTTCATTTCGCAGGAGTGGTGAGGGAAGGGTGCTGCCCATGAAGTCTTATCCAAAGTTTCATCATATCCCCGTTTTGCTGTTTTTGTATTATCAGAGTTCTGGAGTGCCTAATTCGCGAAGGTGGTCCACCTTCATCTACGTCTATCCAGCAGTGATTTACAGTGGCATTCACCGGTAATGTTAATGGCCCATTTGCAACTACGGTACTGCTTCTCGCCTCCAGCTTCCATAACATTATATTCTGCACGACGAAATAGTATTCGGGAAGGACGTGGAGAGCTAGGGAGCAATAGTGAAAACGCTCTATACTCCTTCAGACTCTGAAGAAGCGTACATTGTGCAGATGTAAGCCGATTAACGTTGAAGACCATGATGGTCAACGACTAAACAAGAGTACATCAGCAGTCTGATATTGTGATATCGAGATTTAACGAAATTAGACTCTGGACAGAAAACGGCACAATTCGGGGTCTATTCAAAGTTCTTCTTGGTTTAGTGGCGAGGGGCTTAGGGTCTACCAGCCAGACGCTATTCAAACATCAGGTACGGATTCGGATTCTGCTGCACTGACTGTGAAGGTGTGGAAAAATTAAGAATTTCAAAACCTGTAAAAGATAGATAAAAGCGTTACTCAATCCATTACTGCGTTACTCCATGCATTCTACTTTAATGGGGTGTCGTGGAGGCGATTTGAATGCGTATGTGGCCTATACAAAGACCTGCGGTGACCAGCCGATGAACAGGTCAGTGCTTTATCCTTTCCAGCCAAGTCTGGCACTAACTGACCAATCCCAGAAGTATGGAAAGTTTGGTTGCACGCGACAGCCGACATACCGTTCGACTGCGCTACACGCGGCCTAGCGAAGAAAGGAGCGTAATAAATGGAGATGAGACGTTACCACGTCTTGTGTAGATGGATCCTAATGTTTACCTTCACATAGAAGACACATACATGCAGAGAAGATTCAAATATTCACTCCTAGCTACGTCAGAGCGGAGGTTGCTGAGAGATGGAACGTAGCGTAAATGACCTCCATCTCTAAAAAGGAACTATGGACTGGTAGCATCACCTCAAGAGAATATGTAAAGTTCATTAAGAAGCCTTTCCTTAAGAAGCGTCCTTACCTCCCTGTATGACTTGTATAAAGGTTTCGAAGGTAAAGGACACAGTCTTGGTTATTTATTTAATTATTTATTTATTTACTTATTTATTTATTTACTTACTTATTTACTAGGTCGTCCCATAAGTCCCCGCCGTTTTCTTCAATGATTCACTGCGGATTTCACCGGCTGTCTCTCGCACAGCGCTATACAGCTTTCGAAAGAGAGTAATTTGCTCTATCAGAGCATTTATTGCATTTCTTTTTTTATTCCTAATTTTGCCAATTTTTAGGTCTGAACTGAAGAGTGAAAAAACAAAAATTGGCCATCGCCGACAGTTGCTTTTCTCCGCTTAGGTTTGAAATTTTTTGCGCAGCTTTTCATGGCGTTTGGAAGGCAATGTTCTGTACTACAAGAATACATGTTGGCCCTATTTGCTCATTTGTCCTTTATTGATTTTTAGGCCATCAAATTGGGACGTCCAAAGGAGATTTATTTTTACCGACAGCTCCTGCTCTGTGGTAGGACTTTTTTGCTTGGTGTTATATGTCGTTCGGAAGAGAATGTCCTTCTCTATAAGAATTTGTGTCACGTTTACTGGCTCGTGCTATTTCTGTCGAATGTCGACAAAACGCCAAAAAAGAAAAATCATCTTCATCAACAACTTCTTCGCCTTGTTGAGTCTGTCTTGCTCAGTTTTATATGAAACTCGAAAGTGCATGTCTTGTTCTACCAGAATATATAATTTGTTCTTCGGCCATTTCAGTTTTTGCTAATTTTTATGTCATCAAAAATTGAGTGCCAGGTCGACAAGAATGAGCACTTCTGGCACCGTCTTCTTTCTTCTCTTTGCTTTCAACCAGGGTTAGTGCTGTTTAGGCTACCAGAGACACGGTGCTTCATGTTGACATACAAACACCATTTTTCAACACCAGTTACAATTCTGTGCAAAATTCGTTCAATATGTCGGTGTGACAATTGGTGACGGGCAAGCAGGCCGGCAGGACGCATAAACGCGACACAAATTCTTATAGAGCAAGACGTTCTCTTCCGAACGACATATAACACCAGGCAAAAAAGTCCTACAACAGAGCAGGAGCTGTCGGCAAAAATAAATCTTCTCCTTCGGATATCCCAATTTGATGGCCTAAAAGTCAACAACGTTCCAAACCTAGAGAAGCGACTGCGCAGATAGCCACTTATCACTTTTCACTTTAACGGCCTAAAAGTTCCTAAAACCTAAGACCTAAAAGCGAAAAAAAGGATTGCAATGCATGCTCTGATAGAGCAAATCATTCTCTTTCGAAAACTGTACAGCTCTATGCAGGAGACTGTTTGCGAAATCCGCAATAAGTTTTTGAAAAAACGGCGGGGACTTACGGTACAAACTAATATTTATTTATTTATTGCCCTCATAGGTGCGCTCTAATAGCACGAAACACAACTTATAACAGTGACAGAAATATAATGGTTGTCGATCCTAATCCTCCGAATACATGACTTATGTATATTTCTGTGGTGATGGATCTGCAATGATGTATTCAACTTAGTGATTTCGTGGATTTCATCGATTTAGGGCATTTTGTTATTTCAAATGCATTTTACAAAGTTTTGATAGAGAATTTTATATTGAAAACGGAGGCGGTGGGCCTTCATGCCTATTATCAACTGGACTAGAGAATTTCTATTCGAGAGAACCTATCACGTTAAAATTGAAGGCCAATACCCTAAGGTCTTTCCCGCATTAAGCTGCATCCAAGGTGGAGTTCCACCTTTACCCATGTTTCTGTAGTATATATACGAATCTCCAAACCGTAGCAGTGAGCTGGAGGCATCATGCAAAAGGTATGCAGATCCACAAAAGTTTGACAACGATAAAGACTCAAAGCCTCTCCAGTTGGCAATGGACTTCGTTAGTCGCTGAGCAGAAATGTGTTATATTTTGCAACGACGAAAACACACTTTCAGATAATTGGACCTAAAAAGCGTGCTCAATTTTCGAAATACCGGACTAGCAGTTAGGTTTGAAACAAGGATGATGAAGTATGAGATCTCGCTTACATAATAAGAAGTGATCTGTGCTTCCTAGACGTTGTAGTGCTTTTGGAACAAGCCATCTTATGAGACAAATGTAGGACACCGGTGCCCAATTCAACTAGGAAGGATGATGTAGACCTTCTAGAAAGCATTTGAAATACATCAGAAGGCTCCACTGAAGTGCTTCTTAGTGAATAGTTCTATTCCAAGCGGTACTCAGCAGGCTGAGTATAGATTCTTCACCAAATAATGGAAAAGATCGCCGATTTCATCATGATGTAGAGAACTCGTGCAAGGAATACGTTCTTCGAACCAACAAAGTTCCTTGATGGGATGCTAATAAGAACCATGAGAGGGAGCTTCCATTCTCACAATCAGTTGCTAAATCAGGTCCGATTCCTTAACCTATTGAACTCCCAAAGAATTCATCCCCTTGCTAGACAAGTATGAAGGTCTACGGAGCTTTCTGCTCAGGCCTGTAAAAGACTTATCAGATGTTAATTATTGAAGGTTGCTGCATAATGTGTTTGTTGTGTGTAATTGGTTGTATTAGGTTGGCAACTAATTTCGTGGACTCTCAAGAATCTTCAGCAAAAGTCTTTATTAACAAATAACAAATGACAATCCTTAATCAAAATAAGATCCCTCGGAACGCAGAAGTGCTACCCATATATCAGGTAGCTGGTCTGTCCCACGGCCATAGAATTATTGTGCTTTTAAGGCCAAGAATCTTTGGAGGTGCATTTGGACCCGGTCCACATTATTAAATCGTCTTCCAACCAAGAAGTATTGCACCGAACTAAAAATGTGGTATGCGCTCGGCGCAAGGTCTGGGCTGTAAGGTGGATGAGTTTGACGCTCTCAGTCAAGGTCTTCTATTTTTTGAGGCGTCCGGTTAGCTACGTTCTCTCCGTTTGGGGGTGTCAAGAAGGTATTAACTTCTAGGAGCTCGTCAAGAACGGTTCCGGCATTAATGCTGTAATCTACTCTTCTCACCCTGGCCGTGCGTAGGCTGAACTCCGCTGGAATCGGTTCAGACAGATTTTCAGGAGCGGAATTATCTGTCAGCAAGATAACGCCAGATCACACGTCACGAATCGGGAGCTTCAAAAAATCGAAGACCTTAGCTGGGAGCGTCTAACTCACCCACCTTACAGCGCAGGCTGTGCGCCAAATGACTAGCACCTTTATAGCACGCTGCAGCACTTCTTGGTTGGAGGACGATTTATTAATTTGGACCATGTCAAAATGCACCTCCAAGGATTCTTGGCTTCAAAAGCACAAGAATTCTACGGCTGTGGGATGAGCCAGGTAGCTGATAAAAGGCAAGCAGTCCCGCGTTCAACAGATCTTACTTCGGCTGAAAACTGTTATTTGTTATTTGTTTATGAACACTTTTGTTGAACGCGCTTGAGAGTCCACGAAATTAGTTGCCAACCTAATAGATTGTGGCATCCTTGTTTTGTGTCGTTTCCTTCCTTTCCTTGTTTTCTTGCGGTCTTTATGACTACTGTCTGTGCCTTTAATAAATAAATAAATTTTCTATTCAGAAGCACTCCTTAATCTGCGATCCAGCAAGAACAAGAAAAAGAGTCGAGAGAGAGAGAGAAACTCAGAAAAGAGGTGGCGGTTAGCCTCCACTTGTTATTACTGTTCGACGCACTATGGTGAAGAGTTCAGTATGGCACTGCGAAAGCCGTTTGTTGAGCGAAGCGAAGACGGCTATAAACGGAGGTGAAGTCCTTAGTAATCCCACATCAAGGGGTGCAGCCGTGAAGCGAACGTGTCAAGGAGTAATGGTGTGTGTACGCGTTTCGAAATCACGTTCTGCACGATTGATCGCCGCTTCGCTGTCACATTCTGTAGCTGCTAGTAGGTGTAAACACAAAGCCCAGCTCCTCGAAGTTCGGCACCCACTGTGCGAACGAATGGGTCACATGATCTTAGCATAGTCGCTGTCTCATCAGCGAGTGTGTATAACATCCAGCTCCAGATGAGCTCATTTCTCCGCGAGCACCTAGCACAATTCTTGAGCAACACAAGTTCGGCAAACGTCTCTGCTCACATCCGCATCTCGCAAATTGGAGAAAACTACGCGTGAAAACTAATTCTTTTTTTACTTTTTTTGTTGCAAATATGCCGAAGAAGGAGCTGCAACAGCATCAGAACTGCATTCTCGTCACTTCGGCTGCGATCTGTGAGCTTACAACGAAGTTGATGATGTGATAAATACCACATGGAAGACGTGGAATGGCTCACCTGACGAAAGAAAGACGAAGTGAACCGCACAGTGTGTCAATGCTTCGGTTCCGGAAAAAGTTCTACCTATGAGATGGATCAGCTTCATTAAGCAGCTTTACGTTTCGCTTGGCAAGCACTTTAGAGAGACGTAGGAGTCACCGAAGGAATCGGTTTCCTTATCTACACGATCAACGCTTTTTAGCCCAGCCTTCCCATAACAAATATGAAAATCGAATCTAAAATTGACCCGTTCTTATGCACCTGAACACGGTGAACAGATACAAACGCTAGACCACTCAATTAGTCTCTTCTCCCACTCATCCCACAGCTCAGCATTTTCGGCTAAGAAGCCCTGAGAGTTAGGAAAATAGTGAGCATCGAAAAGCGGCTACCACAAGGAAATATATGCTTTAAGGCGAAAATTATTAAAATTTCTGCATGTTGAATGGTAACACTGTAAGCTCCAAGCAGTTGCAGAATGCTCACGGCTCAGCCAGTCCAATTGTATAGGCAGTAATACCACAGTACTGTAGTACTATATCATTGAACCTTAATCGACAACAATCACTTCAGTAAGCTGTAGATGTGATATCATAACCGAATCTTCGCTACGGTGCAGCATCACTTCAAGCGATGAAGGCAGCTTTGTGATTGTTGACGACGACTACGTTTGCTGTTCGATGGACTATGTGGCACCGCCTCTCTGCTTTGAAATCTGAAGGAAGTTGGGACACAATTTTGTGCAACTGCTCTTGGAAACAATTAGGTCCACTTCATCATTAATGATAACACAGGATCCCACTGACACAGGCGCTTTCAGTCCGCAACCGCTGCCTAAGGCCGGCGGCATACTTCCATCGCCGCGATGTCATCGCGGCGCTCAGCTCATGGCCATTCCGCCGCACGCGGTCGAATAGTCAAAGGAAACTTCGCCGCACCGCCGCAACAGTGGCGGTCGGCATGCGCGATCGTATCCCGCGCCCATCGCGCGCATGGCATACTTTTTCTCGCCGCGCGCGGTGTTTAGCGTTGGTCCTGGACGGATCGCCGTCGCGCTCCCTTGCAGAGCGATGGGCGATGCGACGAGCACCCAGAAGTTCGGATTCTTTCGCGTCGCTCTGTAACGCTCATCACGACGATGGGAAGTATGCACGAGGCCTAACCTTGGCTTCAAGGAAGGTTTGTGATCTAACAATGGAGGTCAATGAACGTCCCGTGGCACTTTTCAAAGTGACCTATTGAGGGTTGTAGGGGGTCCCTGAAAAGCACCTAGTGGTTTTCAAATTTCCTGCAGACATCTGGGTAGGTCAAAAATTACAAAATACCGTATCTCTTTAGTGCTTTCCGATAAAGCAAAACAGACGTCTGGAACTCGGCCGGATGGCCGAGTTGGTGTGGGGGCGGACTTGCAGGAAGATGGTCATGGGTTCGGATCCGGAGATTGAGGTTCTGCATTGGTGGGCTTGCTCACTGCTGTTTTATGTGAAGTGTATATTGAACTCCGTACTGTACCATACTGACGTTATAACCTTATTTTAACCCCTATGATACGATTTAACAACGATGCTATTTTCCCCAACCACTCTTTGCTAATCAAAGACTTATACTCCCACGCATTCCCTAAAAGTGTTTGCCTGATTCGTGAACACCACCCCAGCCATCAAGACAATGTTTGACGGAATTTTATTCTCTACCTACGAAGTTATGAGGCTTACTACAAGTACCTTGTACCTAGTATATTTACCTCATTTACGAACACGATCGAGATGTGTTGCTTCATTCCATCTCCTGGATGTATATTACCTATGATAGTACCTAGTATATTTGCAATGTCTCTCCCCCACCCCCGCCCCACTACCTATCGGTACAAATAGTAGCCAAGCAAAAGTAGGCTGCAATAAGACCAAACTACGAGATCATAAATTATACATTTTAAGAGATGGTTGAAATAGTAAAATTTACAAGAAAAGCGTTCTCTATAGAAGCTCGAAGACTGACCAGCACATCCAGGAGATGCAATGAAGCAACACATCTCGATCGTGTTCGTAAATGAGGTTAAAATGAGAAACGTTTTCAAAACAAGCGGAGAACATTACAAAAGGATCATAACGTTGCATCAACTAACAAGAGCTTCCCCAGCGAGACAAGCATGGTTTTTTGGAAACACGACGTAGCTTTATGCAACGGAAACGTGACCTTTTCATATTCGACAAGAGGTTAAAAAGAGCTAGAGAATGAAAAGGTGCCTGACCGAGGTCAAGATGTATTCTAGATTTACAAAAAAATGGAAGGCAATCCGCAAACCCCTCTCCCGGATTCGAATTCTATACCCTTCTTCTGTAAGTCTGCATCGCTATCCACAGGCCCTCCCAGTCTCTGCCCAGCCTGCAGTGAATGATTCACTTGAATGTACCCTCCAGTCTCCTCGAGGAAACCTAATTAATTACCAGATTTCTAACGCATAACTATAGTTAAAGCTCAATTGCTTTTGCAGGTTAATTTCTGCGCATTATAAGGTCATTCAAGATTGTACATACTATCTTGAATCCAAAAGCCGAGGAGAGCTCGAGAAAAAAATCGCCCAAACATCGCCCAGTACAGTTATTTTGGGAGTTGAGCACGAATACGGTATCCATTTTTAAAATTTCGGCTGACCAGGGTAGGTTACTGTGGGTGTGGTGAGTAAGGATGACGGGGTCATAATCACTGATTTCGACCTTTCCTCGCCTATGGAAACTATTTAAGCTCCCGAACACGAATGTGCCATCCCTTTTTCTAGATTATCAATTTTTCGTGCACTACTTTCCATCTGAAAGTAGCAGATTGGAAAGCAAGCCTGATCACATAGCTGAAGGAAGAGATTCTATGTACTGACAATGATAACCTTGATCACTCATGAAAATGCGGGGTCACGCGATCACGTGAAAATGTTTGCCAGAATTGTGATCAGCGCCTCAATTAGCCTACAAGACGAAATATGGGCGAAACTTGCTTTCGGTCTCCGGAGTCGTGGGAGTACAAGCCTCTCTACCTTCGATTAGCAGAGAGTGGTGGGGGAAAATAGCATCGTTGTTAAATCGTATCATACGGCTTGAAGTAAGGTTATAACGTCAGTATGGTACATTGCGATGTTCAATATACACTATACATCGACAAAGAAGCAGTGAGGAAGCCCATCAATGCAGAACCTCAACCTCCGAATCCGAACCCATCACCCTTTTCCTGCAAGCCCGCCCCACACCAACTCGGCCATCCAGCCGCTGACACCTGAGTCGTGAGCGGCGCACCTCAATGTTCCGCTTTGGTTACTGTATTGCTAGCCAGCAAATTTTTAATTCGCTGCAATTCCGCCACAGTTCCGGCACCAAACCTTTGCAGGTCAGACTCTAACCACGACATGCCAGTTCCAGACGTCTGTTTTGCTTTATCGGAAAGCACTGAAGTGATACAGTTTTTTCTGCAATTTTTGACCTACCCAGATGTCCGCAGGAAATTTGAAAACCACCACGGTGCTTCTCAGGGACCCACTACAACCCTCAATAGGTCACTTTGGAAATTGCCAGGGGACGTTCAATGGCCTCCCTTGTAAGCCATCATGCCTCTAACAATAAGGTCCAGAAGACGTTCACATCCTTCAGTCTTGAGTTGATTGATAATGCCAGCCATCTCAGTGACAACAGAGAGTGACAAAATAACCTACACAACCATTTGATAAGCAATAGACTCCAAATGTATTATGCAAGACCACTCCCAATAAAAATACGTCATCCTTTCTTTTCACCATACTCACTAACAGCCTCATCGAGAAGCCAGTACCAATCAGCTATGCTCCCACGATGGATTGTACCATCCTCTGTGCCTTTTCTCTTCTTCACGTTTCTAAATTTAAGGCAGCATCGATAGAGCTAACATTAAGGAGATCTCTACTTCGGAAGGGGGCCCTTTTGGTTACTTAGCAACCTGGCGTATGAAGAAGTGTGAATGTGATCCACCGCCTTTGATCAGATTCATACCGAGCTTGACTAC
This sequence comes from Heligmosomoides polygyrus polygyrus, assembly GCA_947396885.1. NCBI lineage: Eukaryota > Metazoa > Nematoda > Chromadorea > Rhabditida > Heligmosomidae > Heligmosomoides > Heligmosomoides polygyrus. The sequence goes on from OX377204.1 coordinate 39,983,495, forward strand.
CTTTTAAGCGTTCACGACTTGTGCCGTTAAGAGCCACAAAAAGCAGCATTTAGAAACTATTTGCACAAGCACCACTTCGAAAGGTGAAGGTCATCTTTATCCTTTCCGCTATTGACTGCGAAATCAGTTCAAGAAAATATTTAACAGCGCTTCGTTGAATCGATGCTCAGCTGAAGCCGTTCCCTTGATGTTCTTTGTCAACTGTAGAGGCTCTCGCTGTTCTTCCTTGCGTGGTAGGATGGATGAGCCCTGCGATAGAAGACTGACCTGAGTCAGGTGAGCGAAGCAACAGCTGTGCAGCAGCAACAGTATCTTGCCGTCATTCCTGATGTTTTCAAACTGTTCTTACATCCAGCAGAATGGCCCGTTGAACAGAATGACTCCTTCACTGTGCACCATCTGCTGGTGGTGATAAAACCACTACATCAAAATCTGAACATGAATAAGTAGGGAGGGGTGCGTACCACTGTCTGGTTGGCTTTAAACAACGCACAGGAGGGCTCTGACAGGTGACGCAAGCTCTTCCCCCGCAAATAATGCAGCAAGAGGGAAGGAGGTCCTTCAGAGAAGTGATTTGTTGGGGGTGAAAGTGAACCGGCTTCGTGAGCGATGAATGGGTGCGGCGAATTTCGGTCAGAAGAAGTGGAGTTCGAGCGGACGTCCTGCGTGGTAAGACAGGTCGGGCTGGCAAATGATTAAATCGAGGTTCGACAGCTGTCGTGTGGCCGTCCACCTACTCTGCTGACTCGCTTCTGCGGACCCGACGACTCGCCGACCCGAAGACACATTTTCGAGCTGTAACTTCAGCTCACTATGTGCGAAGTAGCCTTTAATCGAATATTTCTCTTACAGTGAAATACTAGCGCCGTCTGATAAAGCAAACGCAACTCCAGCAACTTCACGTTACAAATCCTCTGCAGCAAAACTCAAATTTGTGCCTTTTTAGCTCTCGCAAATATAATAGCAGTCGGTCGACGTAGTATATGAATTAGATGCAAGGCATAATGGTGAGATCGGAAAATGGGGTACGGGGGGGGGGGGAGAGAGGAGTACCCAGATATGTTCCCTTCCGAACGGTTCTGTGTCTAAAATGGAAGGGGATACTAGGAAGCAAGAGCCAGCTTAAAAAGATGATGCAGTGCGACATCAAAATGTGAAGTTGTTAATTTAAACCAAGAATGAAGCGGGTCTCTCTCTCTTGAGCTCAACAGAGTGTCACAGATCTGCAACTCAATCTGCTTCAGCAATTTATTATTTGTGAAATCATTATTTATATACATGAACAGATCTTTGTAGACATATCAAACCCAAGTATTATAGATTTTCATGTCGGAATTTCACTAACTCGCTAGTTAGAAATTGCTGAAACCTGAACGAGTGAGGAATGTACGACTGCATTTCTGGGAATGATTTCCGGAGGAGTACGATGTACTGCTAAACGACGAGAAATTTCGCGGAAGAGAATTGGGAGAGCAACGGAAAGCTAGCAGGAGAAGTTAAGAAGAAGGGAAGATGACTCTAGAAATAATGTTGAGGCTTGCACGTCAACGCGAAACATTATTACAAATTGGGATTGGGATTTGGGATTTGGGATTTTCATCAAAAATCTTCACCAAAACAAATCGGGAACAGAAGAGCAAATAGCGTAATGGAAGAAAGAGCTGGAGCCGACAAAGCGAGCACGACCAAGGAGAGAGGTTGGACGACCAACCTCCACCAGCTCGCATGCTCCTGAGAATGTCGCAGTCGCTTTGGCCGTCTCGCGAACGACTTAGCCGGGCTGCCGCCTCCCCCCTCGTCCAGATATTGTAAAGCAAGCGCCGGCACTTCGCCGTCTGCCCCCGAAACAACTGGAGAGTTTGAGTGTGTAATATCCTCCCCGAGCAGAGTACCTCGGAACATTATGCGAAGCCAAGGCTCTGCTTGAATGATCCAACCGTCAGCTGATCCGCTGGAGCCATCTCCAGCAAGGAGCGCGCGTTGGCCGATCTGCCGCGACCATTCGCCTCCCACATTCGTGCAGACCTGGCCGTTTCGATATGCGTTGCAATGCTGCCGATGCGAGCACGCTGACAGATGGCCTCGTCCAGCCCGTCACGCTGTATCGTGTTCGCTGGCTCCGGGTGACTTTCTCCTCACCTGCACAAAACAGTTGCGGGAGGGACACAGAGGTCGCCGTCGGATTCTGTCCAATCACGGAGGCTAACAGCATGGGAATGTCGTGCGGTGTTCAGCAGACGAAAAAATCAGGTGGCACCTAACCCTTCACAGAGATAAATGAATGAGCCTTGTCTTGGGTTCCTTCAGATGCTCTCAAGTCGGATCATGTAAGTGTAATCTACACTGCGTGTCAAAGCTTTATGTCGTCCCCAGAAGGTCTGCACACCTAAACTTTCGATGTTCTCCATTAATGTTCTACTACGTCATGATGATCAGCCTTCAAAGTGAAGTAAGAAATTAATATTTATTTATTTGTTTTATTTATTTATTCAAGGCATAGACAGGCACAGACAACTGTCTAGCATGTAAAGTGTAAAAAAAAACGAATAAAACATCACAAATTGACTACTCGAACACTAGTCAAGTAAATAACAAACCACAGGGATCATTTCTTGAGTGTTTGGCATTCAATCTTTGACAAACATTCTACAGGCTTGAGCAGAGAGCCTCTCTAAATCTTCATACTTGCCCAGTAGCAGGTTGAATTCCTTGAGAATGCGATAGGTTAAGAAATCTGATCTGATTCGCGATTTAGCAATTGAGACTCGCAGTTTCAACTTTCCTCTCACGGATCTTGTCAACATCCCGTCAAGGAATTTATTTGTGTCAATGGAAGCCTTATTTGCAACAATTTTGTATATGTCACCTGTCACCTGTCGTCCCGTTGATCATCGACTTGCTCGAGCGGGCGCCAGCAGCGTCTCCATTCGTCCCTGTCGCGTGCCAGAGTGGTCCAATGGATCCTCCTCGCTCGAGGGACACGAAGAGCGTCATATCGGTCGTTCAGGGCTTTCACGAAGAAGTCCGACCAACGCGTTGGTGGGCGTCCTGGTGTTCTTTTGACATGCCGCGGAATCCAATCTGTGACGGCTCTCGTCCAGCGGGTGTCTGCGAATCGCATTACGTGGCCGGCCCACCTAATTTTCGACGACTTGGCCCATGCGACAGCGTCTCTGATCTTCGAACGTCGGCGAAGCTCGGAATTCCGGAGGCCTTCTCTCACTTGCGTGAGTCGTGTCACTCCGAGCATCGTCCTCTCGATTCCACGCTGCACGACGCTGATCGCGTGTTCATCCTGCTTTCGCATAACCCAGGTCTCTGAGGCGTATGTTAGGGCAGGAAGAACAGTGGAGTCGAATAGGTGGGCACGGAGTCGGACGTTCTTCGTTTTCTTCACGACTTCTTCGACGCTCTTGAAAGCTCCCCAAGCCGCTCGTTTCCTCCTGTTCAGCTCTGATGCTAGGTCGTTGGCCATGTTGACTTCGCGACCCAGATACACATAGCTGGAGCATTCGGAGACGTTCGTTCCGTTGAGCGAGAATGGGGCATCAGAAACCCATCCGTTCTTCATGAACATTGTCTTCGTAAGATTCAGCTGCAGTCCAACGTTTCCACATACACGATCGAAGTCGGCCAGCATTCGTTCCGCCTGACTGATGCTCGGTGTTATGAGCACGATGTCGTCAGCGAAGCGAAGATGGTGCAGCTGCCGGCCGTCGACCTTCACTCCCATGTCTTCCCATTCTAGTTCGCGCATGACGTTTTCGAGGTTGGCGCTGAAGAGCTTCGGGGATATGGTATACCCTTGTCGAACCCCTCTCTTCACGTCAATGACGACGTCGTTGTAGAATGGTGAGATCTCGGTCGTGAATCCACTGTACAGCTCTCGAAGGACTCTGATGTACTGAGTAGGAACGCCCTGGGTGAGCAGGGCATCCATGACCGCTTCAGTCTCGACGGAGTCGAATGCCTTCTTCATGTCGAACGTAAGGCACAGCGGCAGCTTGTACTCTCGCGACACTTGGATGAGCTTCGCAATGGTGTGTATGTGGTCGATCGTGCTGAATCCTCTCCGAAATCCTGCTTGTTCGCATGGCTGTCCTTCGTCCAGCGTTCTACTAATCCTATTCAGGATGACTCGAGTGAACAGCTTGTAGACTACGGACAACAGGCAGATCGGGCGATAGTTGCCAATGTCGTGCACGTCTCCCTTCTTGTACAGCAAAACGGTCTTGCTGGTCTTCCACTGAGATGGAACCTTGCATTCGGACAGGTAGCGTGTGAAGAGCCGCGCCAAGGTGTTGATGAGCGCTGGCGGGAGGTTCTTCAGGTGTTCAGCTCTGATCCTGTCAGAACCGGGCGCTGTACGTTTCTTCACCGACGAGATGGCGTGTCGGATTTCGGAAGAGAGAACAGAGGGGACGACGTATCCATCCTGCGGAAGATGGCATGGGGGCAGGTGGACGTGGCTATCGAAGAGATCGGAGTAGAAGTCGTGGATGACTTTCTCCATGGTCCTTCTGGAAGAGGTTCCGTCAGGACGTCGGAGAGCGGTCATCTTGGTCTTGAAGTTGGGGAAGTTCCGGCGGGCATTGCGGATGCTCAGCCCTGCCTCTGCTGCTTCAGCCAACACTTCCGCCCTTCTCTCCTTGAGATCTTCCTTTATCGCCGCTCTGCATAGCTTTGCAAGCTCGGACGTCAGTTGGTAGTTGCCTGACGCTCGTGCTGCTCCACGCTGGCGTATCAGCCCGAGAGTTTCCGGAGACAGGCGTCTCTTGGTGGTCTTCAAGCTCTCGGCTCCCTTAGCACTATCGTGGAGATGGTGCACGAAGCGATCGTATTCCTCGTCGACGTTGTCCATGACGGCATCTTCCCAAAGGCCGACAAGAGAGGTGTAGAGATCCCAGTTGATGGTCGTTCTGGGATTCCTCTTCTTGAACTTCGCGGCCTTCTCTCCTTGACGCGAAAAGCGGAACCTCGCGCGAAGGGGACGGTGGTCCGATCCCGTGTAGAACTTGGGGACAACGGAGACATCGGTCAGGCAATACTTGCGATTGAAGATGATGTGGTCGATCCCGTTGTGGAACTGGCCACCGGGGGATTCCCAGGTCCATCGTAGGGAGGGAGGCTTCTGGAACTGCGAGTTTCCATGGATGGTCTTGGTCGACATGATAAACTCAGACAGCCTTTCACCTTGCTCGTTCCACTCCAAACCGTGGGTTCCGATGAGAAGTTCTTCCGGCGACCTTCGTGGCCCGATCTTGGCGTTGAAGTCGCCGACGATCACCTTGTAGAAGGTGTGATCTTGCTTATAGAACTTCTCCAGCTCCACGTGGAAGGCCTCGACGTCTTCGTCGTCGTAGTCGGATGTTGGGGCATACGCGACGAACACAGTCAAGGCTGGCACGGAGCCACATCGCTTCAGTCGCAGACGTCCGATTCGGCTTGTCAGAGACTCGTACGAATCGGTGTTCATGGCCAAGTGCGTGTTGACGAGGACACCAACGCCGCCTACTCCCCTGCTCTCGCATGTTCCGAGGAACAGTTCTTCTCCGGAGTCGTAGGCGGCGTGTAGGGGGTGGTGTCTTCTCGTCTCGGTCAGTCCGATGACGTCGTACTTGATCTTCCTGGCTTGCATCATCAGGTCCTCGACGGATGCTTCCGACGCAAGCGTGCGGGCGTTGTAAATACAGATCGTCATCCTAGTCCTTCTCAGTTTGCGCAGCCTGGTTAGGCCCTGAGATTTTAGCAGCCTCTCCGTACTCGTCCTTCCCATCGCTGCAGAAATGGGGGCTCTTTCGGGGTCAGGGGAATGAGGCCCTTTAGTGCTGCTGTGTTTGACTGGAATACAACACGGGTAGCTAGTCAGGCTCTGTCGTGCGGGCGTGGTACTCCGGGCAGCCAGCCAGACTGCCCGAAGGGACGGGGCGAGACTTAAGGCGGCCTCGAATCGCCTTACATGTACTCCCAGTCTACCGAGTGCAAGCTTTTGGCCGAGCCGACACAGTTACAATCCGCACAGTCACGGACACATCCACGCACACTGTGCACGAACATGCCGCTCCCTCGCACAAGGAACGCATCGACCCGACACAGCAGGAGCAAGGAGTCCATCCCCTGCATCCCACCTGCGTCTCTGGGCAGTACACGGTCGCATTTGGTTCGCGTTTAATTCCCCTATCCACGACCCGGGGACGCGCCACGTGGCCCTGCGACAAGCGGCCCGAGATCCCTCTTAACAAGAGAGCCCGAAGGCTCTCTATCGAGGGAGATCCGTGGACAATTTTGTATAACATGACAAAATCAGCAATTTTTCTTCTCTTCTTCAGCGAAGAAAGACCAAATAGCGAAGCCCGTTGAGTACCGTTTGGAATAGAACTATAATCTACTGAGAAGCACTTCATCATAAGCTTCCTAGTGAAACTATTCCGAATGCTTTCTAGAAGGTCTATATCTTTCTTTTTCGTTGGATTGAAGACTGATGTCCCACTTTCCACGATAGGTCTTACGTAGGTTTTGAAACCACGTATGTAAACCTCGGGAAGCTTGGATTTCAAAGCCCTAAAGAGGTTATAGATGCGATAATTGGCTTTTCTTACTAAGGGACTGTAATGCTTGGAAAAACACATCGTTTCTTATTATATAACCGAGATCTCTAACTTCATCAGTTGTAGTTAAAACCTGACCGTTAATTCGATATTCCGGAGTTTGGGCACGGTTTTTAGGACCGATCATCAGAAGATGTTTTCTCAATTGCGAGAGGCAACTCCCATATTTCTGCCCAGCGACTAATAAAGTCGATCGCTACCTGGAGAGACATTGAATCCGCATCATTGTCAATCCTTTTGTAGATCTTAACATCATCTGCATACATTTTACATGTTACCCCTAAATTAGTAAGACGGTCTGGAAGTTCATATGTGTACAAAAGAAACAAGATTGGAGAAAGTACTCCTCCCTGAGGGACTCCGCTTAATGCAGGAAAGATCTTGGAGTACAGGCCTTCAATCTTTACTTGGTAGGTTCTCCTAGATAAAAATTGCCGAGTCCAATTTATCACCATAGGATGAAGGCCTATCGCTTCCATTTTCAGTTACAACTTATGGAACTCTGTCAAACGCTTTTGAAAAATCAAAATATACTACATCCGTATGTTTTTTATCCTCGAAACTCTTAGACCAGTCATTTAGTGAACTAAGGACAGCAGTTTCTACAGATCTTCCTTTGAGAAAGCCAAACTGATTTTCAGAGACAATTTTGTTTATTTCGAGATGAGTTAGGACGTGCTTTTTAAGGATCTTTTCGAAAGCTCTCGCAAAGATTGAGGTGATGCTAACAGGCCGATAGTTCCTGGGGTCGTTAAGTGGAGCCTTTTTAGAGATGGGGGTCACAAAAGCATGCCTCCATCTTTCAGGAACTTCCGCTCTGGTGTAACTAGGGTTAAATATACTTTCCAATGGAAAGGCTATATAGTAAACAACGTTCTTTTAAAAAAACAAAAAAAACAAAAAAAAACAAAACAGGGGATGAAATCCGGAGAAACCGAATAAGACTTAGGCCATTTAGATAATACCTCAATATGTTTATACAACGTAGATTCTGCAGCTTCTTTAGCCGATCTGCACCACGTTTCACTTTTGCACCAACCTTAAAAAATATAAGAAGGATGATATTTAAAGATGTTCACATGATGGAGCACTGCTTAAAAGCGCAGTAAAATCTTGCTTTATACATGAAAAATGATGCTATTAGGTTGGAGCGAAAGGTTTTTGACTTCTAGATTAAATGATCATAACTTCGTTCGTAGTCGATCACTTTTGTTCAAAACATATTATAATAGATGTCATATTACGGCCAGTGAAAGGCATTCGCAAGAATTTTCTGTTTGGATACATTGGGACGCCTAAAGCTCGTAAGCTATCGAGGAACACATTTTCACATTATCTTGAAGCTTCTAAGAAATGCGAAAAATGCGCGCTGTGAAAGTGACATTTTCGAAGATTGCATACAACGAAACTTAGCTTTCAAGTCGGCATCCTTCGGATCCCTCTTGGATAGGTAGCAACTCTTAATTTGTCTAGGAGGATCCACCTGCAATTCATTCACATTTACACCTCCTTAACACCTCTCAGTGTACCGTGCTGGGGTTCGGGAAACACCTAACTCTGCAAGGTAGGCAGTCCAGGCTCAAATGTTTCCTTTTTAACACGAAGGCTCCTAAACAAGATTCACCATTTGCATCTTTTTTGTATTCCCATGAACCCGATTTTCTGCTTATAACCGAAACATGGCTAGCAAGGAAAGTCACTATTTCCGAAATTTTAGCTAATTTCCCAAAAAAAAAATCGTTCTCACCGTGGTGACAGCAGAGGAGGTGGAGTTTGTTGCATTGTTAAAGATTCAATAATTGTCACTGAAAGTGTTCCTCCCTCAAGCTTCTGGTCCGATGTTATAGTCCTGTTACTGTTTTGATGCTCATAACACTTCGAAATTTGGAGTCATACTCGTTTATCGACCTCCTATATCTACAACTACTGATGACGAAGAACTTGTTGAAGCTCTTTTGGACGTTTGCCTTCCAAATAAGTCGTTGATAATACTTGAGGATCTCAATCTTAGAGTTGATTGAGCGTCATGGGAAGCGAGGGATTCGAGTTCCATGAGATTTCTAGACTTAATCCATTACTGTGGCCTTACTCCAAACATCAGGGAACCTACTCGAGGTCATTCAATTCTATGTAGACCAGCGTCCGTCGCCGGCTTCGCAGGCGCCGTACGCTGGAGATGCGGGCCACGCCAGGTTTGCCGGCTTCGAGTATGGCGTAGCCCAAACCTAGCTGGGGATGCTTCCTCGTCCGTCGCCGGCTCCGCCGGCCCTGTACGCTAGGTACAACTTATTGCAGCTCGTCAAGCCTAATAGAATTTCTGACGTTTCTGTTCCGTCGTCGTGCTTTAAGCCACGAGGTATGATGAATTTTGGAAAGGGTGACTTAAGAAGAAAAAACTATCGTCCTCTGCATATAGCAGTATGGAAACTGGTCAGAGCACTGCCAAAAATTGAGGACTGAAGAGCAAGACTTGGTTAAAACCGTAGTTGAACTGAGCGTGGGCCCGAAGAAATTTCTTCGCTGATCTCTTCTGGTCCACCCCTTAAAATTGGAGGACCTGGCAGATAAAAATAGCTTAATAATCCAGCACGCAAAATATGTATGCTCTTGAGATCAAAGTGAACAATTTCCAAATCAAAAGAAGCGTCTTCCAGACCATGACATTGACCAATCAATAATATCGGTTGATATTGATTGCTTGATGGAAGCTTCAACATGGTGGCTGATTACCAGGTCGACCCTCCGTCGGTCATCATAATCACGGAACGCCCACCCCGATCGATTAAGTCTGTGAGAGAGTAGGTAAAACAATTGATAATACCGATCGATATAAGGTCCGAGAAGAAACCGATATCAGCGCTCAAAATATCAATAACATCTGTCGATATTGATTACCTGTGCCAAACTTCGTCATGGTGGCTGATTTCCTGATCGATCTTCCGTCGGCCATCATAATCACGGAACACCTACCTAGATCGATGAAATCTGGTGAGAACCGATAGCTCCGCTCAAGAATGGATAATATCGATCGATATTGATTGTCTGAGCGACTATAATTGGATCGATTACCCGAACGAAACACCATCGGCCATCATAATATGCTGTTGCTAATGTTAGCGAGGTGAACGAAGAAGTGCACGCTAGCAACAACGCGTAGCGGAAAAGTAGTGACCTTGGAGTGAAGCAGAAGCGAATAGTGCCGCGGAGCGACGTCTTCCGTGACCCAGAGCAGGTTCCCCATCTTTCTTCGACCCTAGTCCACTGCAGAAAATTGGAAGACCTAGGCAGCTAGAAGTAGCCTAGTAATCCAGTGCGCGAAGTAAGCCTGATGGAAGTTTCCATGCTTGTTAATTGCATGATCGAAGCTCTCTTTGCTGTTAAACGTTTCCGTCGTCCATCATAATCACGCAACTCCCACCCCGATAGGTTAAGTCTGAGAGAAAACCGATAGCACCTCTCAAAAGATCGATACTATCAATCAGTATTGATTTCCTGCACAAGACTCGCTCAGCTGTGTTGCGCTTCCTTTGGCCAACACAACCACGCAACTACCACGCTGATAAGTTAGCTCTGAGAGCAAACCTCGGTATTATCTACTGACTGCCTGATCGAAGCCCCTGCAGTGAAGCCTTCTCGTCAGCCATCTTAGTCGCGCAAACGCATGTTCGACGATGTGCTGATGACGTCTGAGGCATGTCCTCTGAATCCCGACAGTCATTAAATGACAGCTGCAACTTGTCTTCTGCGTCTCGACGCACGTTGGATGACAGCTTCGGCAAGTCTTCTGAATCTTGGCACCCGTTGAGCGATGTCTGTGGCACATCCTCTCAAGCACCAAAGTCATAAAAGTCAATAATTCTGTAATTTTATAAAAAGTTCTGTCAGCACCCACAAAAACGAACAAAAAGGATCAGCCGTAAGGTGCGGAAAGTGCAGTAAAGGTCGAATGCCACAATGAAGGGAAAATGAAGTGTAAAGGTGGATAAATCCCTACGGAGCGCAAGCGTACACGCAACAGATACGTCTTTCGGAACCTCACGGATTGTTCTTTGATTTCCATCCATCTGAGTTGGTCGACAAACACCATAGATGTGATCAACATGCGCCATCTACAGTTCATGGCGGAACGGTGTTCTTCACACCGACCATACGAAGGGGCGAAGCAAAGGGCGCGCCGACCACCCATCGCCGGACCAGTTGTCCGAGTGCGCAAGAACAAGGGGCGAGGCGAGGTTTCGGCGTTCTGGTGGTGGATGCTGGGTTCTGTATTCGCCGAAGAAGATGGTATTGAGTGGAAAGTTATCGATGTGGCATATTAGAGGGAACGGTAAGATCGTAAGCTGTCGGTATGCTACTTGTTTCTCAGTGCATTGCATTCAGTTTTCCAACAGCTCTTTACTTGTTAGAGGGTCGGAGAATAGTGGTAATTTCGTGAAGACTTGCTCTTAGAGGGTTCTTTCACAAGCGCTAGCTTTCAGAAGCTGAACTGTAAATGATTAACCAATGCAACAACAGTGAACAAGATTTCCTAAAGGCTTCGCGCTCAAACCCCGAATATAGGATACTCTTACCACAGTAACTCTCCATTTATTAGAATTTTTACCTTAATTACATGAAAAACTGCTCTTACTCATCATATTGTATATGACATTGCGATATGGTAGAGTAGGATCTTCAAGACGGTTCCTATGAAGCCTGTCTGTCCACCCTCCACAGACGGACATATATATGTATATGCATATACACAGGCGCGCAGTATCAAGGAGAGTAGATGACGTCCGCGAAACGTTCTCTAGATTCGGAAGTTCATTAAATGACGTCTGTTATGCATGTTCTGAAACCGCACGCATGCTCCAAAACATCTGCGGGACGCCTTTTGAAACCCAACGCACGTTGCACAAAGTAGTGGACCGTTTTCTTCTTCTACGGTGGATGACGCCCGAAACTTTCAGAATTCCGACGCACGCTTTACGAAGCTCGAGGCACGTTTTCTGAAACGCTCCCAACATTGGATGACGTCTGTGACACGCCTTCAAAATCTGTACGATTGTTGCGCGAAGCTCATGGCACGTCTTTTGAATAACGCCAGGCGCTGACGATGTCTACCATACGTATTCTGAATTAGACGACGCCAAGACACGTATTTTGAATCTCGGTACACGTTTCACGAAGCTCATTGCAGGTCTACTGAATTGCGATGCACGTTGGGTGACATCTATGACAATCGTCTGAATCCCGGCTCTCAATAAAGGTCGTTATCAATACTCTAACGCGTTACCCATTCAATAAACTCATATCATGAGCTCACATCATAAACTTGGGTGGTCCGCTTCTATAGATTCGCCGGCAATCATCAATAGTTAAGCTCAATGAAACATCCGATTGCACATTTAACGGTTAACGATTTAACGAATTAACAAAAATTTTCAGAACTTTAAAAATTTTAACGGACTGTCTTCTCAACAAGTTTATCTTTTTTTTCAGTCCCCACTAGTATTGCAGATCTCACCCTCAGACTCCTGAAAAACTATTGAAATCAGCAAGTATAAACAAATTCAATCCGCTCTAGTACAACCGTAAGAGCCTTTTCATACCTAGCAGCAGGAGCGACGAGAGCTATTTGTCGGCCAGGCAAATATAGGTAGCAATTTCTGCTGGCAATTTCTCGGCAAAAATTGATACGTATTATTTGCCTGATCGACTCTCTCGACAAGTCATTTTAATGGCGAAGTATCAGGGCACTGGCGTCGTCGGCAGCTTTAAGCCTATGTTATACGTCGGGGACGCTGTTGTCGGCTGCTACGCACTGCTCAGCACCCGCTCAACACTGTCGCCGAAATATAACATAAGCCTTAATGTGATGTCTACACAATCAACTATCTGCTCCTTGAACAGAACAAGTTCCCAACACTTTTACTGAATTCATCTTGGTACTCCACTACCACTTACAGTTTGTGTTTCATAATCTAACACTTCGATTGTGCTAAAGTAGTGTGAGGAAGGGCCGATGACTTTCAAGCTTAATCATTCGGTAAACAGGCAGTCGCATGACTAACTTCGCTCTAAGGACGCACAAGATGTCCGTCCAATAAGCATCAACTATTTTTTCTTCTTATTGCTTAACCTATGCAGAATATAGAGGTAAACATGACGTTCGTTATCCAACGTCAAACCGAAATTCGTAATCGAAAGGCTCGACCCCCGAATCCCACGGTTTGCCGTCCTTTGGCTGGGCTATGTGCGACAGAGTGGAAGAATTCGGATGGCCCCGAAACGATCGCCCTAGTAACTCTGACGCCACGGGACTTGTTGGGCCGTAGGTTCCGCCCCCTTCCGAAAGTGCCGTCGCTCGGCAGGATATGCTGCCGGACCGCCCCTCGATCGCGATTGGTCAGTGGGGCGGAGGCGTGGCGGAGCAGGAATTGCAGGACGTCCTGCCGAGTTACGGCACTGTCGCGAAATGACTGGCCGAACCGACAGGTACAGCCGAGGTACTCCGGAGGTACGGCGCAAGTACTGCACTAATGCTCGCTCCTCCCGTCGGCGCCAGCCATTGGCTGGACACGCCCTACAGCCCAACAACTGCCAGAGGGGTGCTGCCAAGGTACTGCCGGTTTCGGAAACCAGCTGCCCAAGTACTGCCCCAGGTACGGCCCAAGAACTGCCGCGCACATGGGTCCCGCCGCGATTTCCTCATGTGTAAGCACAGTAACCTGAGGTGACGCAATGGGTCTCGTGATGGTGTGAGCGGTCGTTCCGACTGGCGCGAGGGTTGCTCCACTTCGTTTGAGTTCGCTTTTTGTTTGTTGGTGGTTTGCGTCGGTTTTCTTCGGTGTCTCTCGATGATTGGCGTCGATCGCGTTGCTGTTCGCTTCTGTTCGAAAGCTTTAACTCGTTTAACCTTTTTTTCAGGTGAACGAGTCGTTGCAGAGCGAGCGGTCATCGGTGTCGGACGCAAGCTTTCGGAGAGCGGTGAGTTAGTGGATTAAGTATTAGTGTTTTGAAATGTTGTTTTACAAATGCATTTAGGGTTGTGTAAGCAGCAGCCAGAGGGCTGCTTACACAACCCTAAATGCATTTTTGCTTGCAGTGCATGGGCTTATGGGCGCTAAGGGGCTGGGCTAAGGGGCTGGGGGAAGTGGCTGGGGGGGGGGGAGATAGTTTGAATTTGAACCGTGTTTTCTGTTCTGCACTGCACACAATTGAAAGTTGTCCACAGGAGTGAACTTGGGTTTTTGTTTGCTTCCTTATTCGATCTCGTTTAACCTTTCTTTTTCAGGTGGACGAGTCGTTCCAGAGCGACGTGGTCATCAACGTCGGAGGACAGTCATCCAAGATTGGTGAGTTAGTGGATTAGGTGTTAGTGTTTTGAAATGTGGTTTTACAAATGTATTTAGGATTGTGTAAGCAGCAGCCAGAGGGCTGCTTACACAACCCTAAATGCATTTTTGCTTGCAGTGCATGGGCTTATGGGCGCTAAGGGGCTGGGGGAGGTGGCTGGGGGGGGGGGGAGATAGTTTGAATTTGAACCGTGTTTTCTGTTCTGCACTGCACACAATTGAAAGTTGTCCACAGGAGTGGACTTGGGTATTTGTTTGCTTCCTTATTCGATCTCGTTTAACCTTTCTTTTTCAGGTGGACGAGTCACCGCAGCCAGCTGGTCAGCGGAGGTCGGAGGGCAGCCGTCCAAGTTGGTGAGTCAGTGCACTTTCGCGGGGGATTGCGCAATCCAGTGTACTTTCGCGGGGATTGTGCAATCCTCTTTGGGTTTCATCTTGCTTCTCGACGGTTCGCGTCCTTCGCATTTTGTGTCGATGTTCTTTGCTGTGCCGTACGGTTATCGTCTGTTAACCGAGTTGTTCAACCTTTCTTTTTCAGGTGAAGGAGTCGTTCGAGAGCGGCGTTCACATCGGCATCGAAGGACAGCATCCAAGTTTGGTGAGTTAGTGGATTAAGTGTTAGTGTTTTGAAATTTGGTTCTAAAAATGTATTTAGGGTTGTGTAGGCAGCAGCCATAGAGCTGCTTACACAACCCTAAATGCATTTTTGCTTGCAGTGCATGGGTTTATGGGCGCTAAGGGGCTGGGGAAGGGGCTGGGGTGGGGGTTAGTTTGAATTTGAATCGTATTGTTCGTCTTGCACTGCAAACAATTGAAAGCTGTCCACAGGGGTGGACTTGGATTTTTTTCGTTATTCGATCTCGTTTAACCTGTCTTTTTCAGGTGAAGGAGTCAAGTCGTTGCAGCCTAGAGCCAGCTGTTCATCGGCGTCGGAGGGCAGCCGTCCAAGTTTGGAGCGTGGGAATCGGAGAACAGCCATCGAGTTTCGAGTTCGAGTGAGTTAATAGAATATGCTTTGTTTTAGTGTGAAATGTTTTATTAATGTGAAGCGTATTTTTTTAAATGTATGTAGGGCTAAGGGCTATGTAAGCAGCAGCCAAATTGCTGCTTACATAGCCCTTAACCCTAAATACATTTTTATTTGCAGTACATACATTTTTTTGCGCTTAGCGGCTCGGGAGGGGGCACTGTGGTATGGGCACTATTCGGTGTCACCGGCTGCGACGCTGTCGCGCCGCGGCACAGCTACACCGACTTTATGTGTTCAGCGACTCACTCAAGTAGGCATGCGGGTTGATTGTCGGGTTATAGGAGCAGGACATGGACCCGATAAGAAGGGCTGTTAGTAGAAATAGAAATGACCGCAGAGAGCACTATAAAGGGTGAAAACGAGGAACTTGCTTATTTCCACCATTGACATTCACATTGACAACGCAAAATTTGGAGAACTAGTTTATATCCATGTTGGTTTTTGGTTCCCGCCGAATTCGGCTACATTGCACTACCGCATTACACGGCCTGTCGTAAGTTTGGGTGTGTGGTGCAGTGTGTGGTGCACCACACACACCGTCGTCTCATTTTCCCTCACGCCTCATCACTCATTTGTTCATTTGGTTACGAAATGAGCTTAAATGAATGGAAACGGCGCTACACACATTACTTGTGTTAGAAATTCGACTTCCTAAGAGGGTGCTAGTGTCGAATTGAACCTAGAGGAACGAGATGAAGCCACATATATCAGAAGCCGACTCTCATTGCCAGTAAACTTTCTTACAAACGGAGCATTCGCCACCTACATCGAAAGCGCAGGCTAGATGGGCCCAAGCATTCAACATTCATTCATTCAGCATTCATTCATTCAACGTGCGGTTGGAACAGCTCACCCATTCAATTTCGTCAGTTACACCCCCGTCATTAGGTACGCGCATGCCACAAATGAAACAGGTTTGCAGAAGGTTGTGGTCAGTCGAAAGAATTCTCTCGGCTTGCTCCAAAACTTCCTCGTCATCCACTTATCTCCTTTTCGACCTCTTCTCTATTGTAGCGCAGGTCACTGTTCATAAACAGTTAAAGCAAATGAGTGTGGTGTCGTGAACTGTAAGGATTACCTTTCTGAATGGAGGCTGGATAGGCCTTTTCTTCACAGCTAGGCCAGAAAACAGAATTTCACCGCGAATTGCTTGCTTGTTGTTTGTTTGTGTGGCTGTGGCTATGTTTCTTTGGCTTCATCTCATTCCCCTAGGTTCAATTCGACACTAGCACCCTCTTAGGAAGTCGAATTTCTAACACAAGTAATGTTTCTTTGGCTTCATCTCATAGATACCGGAGATCTCTATATAGGTACCTGCTGAGAAAATCCAAAGCAGGGGGGTGAATCGCTAAGGAGCTCCAATAAATGTGTTAAATGCTGGGAGCGCATGCATCGTCGAGCGATGATTTCGACCACAGTGAAATCAATTTTTATAAGGAGCGAAACTGAAAATGAGTCCAACACTTCGTCGACGCCCTCAAACGGATGCCACAGTTGAGCCATCTGCGAAGATGCAAAGAAGACGCCGATCACTTCGGAATGTGACCCATAAGTATAAATGGAAACCATGACAATCCATTCAGTCCATCTACGAAATGCAGTTTTAGACCAGATAATGAATCGCGAGATGCTGCTCGAAAATGACGTCGAATCCGACCCCGATTCAGCGATTCAGAATTTGATAACCGGCAGAATTAGGGAATGCAAGATCAACTTGACTCAGGCGAAAGTGCTTCAAACCCAGTGTTGGAATGTGCAAGAGTCATCGGATCCCATCGTCCGTTCGCTTACTGCGATAGTAGTGCAACAGGCAAATGCAATACTCGGAATATCGGCCGCGGTCAGCATTTCTTCTAAACTAAAATTCGTCAAATTGTGACAAACTATAGGGCTACACTATTTCTATTTCCAGTTAGATTCTGTGTTTGAGTATGCGCGAGAGAACCGTGGGATGGTGTTACGGAGCGAGGGACATGTAACGAAAGCAAATTTGTCATGCCTTCCTGACTCCGACTCTCCGACTTCACGCCGCTAACTTGACTAAGTCGTGGAGAATCGAGGGCAGCACGCCTTTTAAGGTAAAAAAGATCGAAAAAAATCTGATCCCGCTCATATCTGTTTCTATTTTCATGCGACAAATTTGAATGAACTTCTGATGCGATGGAAACCGCTAGGCAGAAGTGTCGCCAAAAACGACCACAACTCTCTGTGTACCGACTTCTTCAGGGTGTATCTCGTCCAAGTAGGTTACCTTGAAAATGACTGAAAATGAAAAATAAATGCTTATGTGACCACCTAACATCTTCAGGCTTGCGAACCACCGTCTGTAATCCAACACTACACTTATAGAACTACGGGCCGCTATGGAAGAAGTAATGAACTCAGAAATCTTCCGCAAAATGTGGTCGGACCCCTCATAGGTGTGTTTTTGACCATCACATCACTTTGAGTTATAAGCCTGAGTCCCCTTATCCGAAACCCGACTTCATCTTTCGTCAGGCTGTTGCTTGGATGGTATGGGACTCGGAGCGGAGCTAGATTTGAATGTCGAGGACATTATGCGATCCCCCACAAGGTAGTCTTTCTAGTAAAATCAGCTAGAGGGAATCTGCTCACTAGTTATACGAACTTTTATTATAAATTCAGCTTCTGAAAGGGATTGGAAAGGAACAATGGATCAAGGAAAAAAGCCTTCGAGATTCGAAAGAAGCAACGTGCAAACTGGGCGATCTACTGTAGGACCGCACTATCGCGGGCCATGTAAGTTGGGGCAGTTGAAATCAGATTGCTCAAACAGTTGAATGAACTTAAGCAGTATATGTTTAAGGGCCGACATACGTCAATACGTCGTCAAACATGGCGTTCTAACACCACGCCCTGTAAGTATAATTAATATTACTGCCGCTTATACTGCCTGCTAAGCAACTGGCCTGATTTTCCTAAGTAACATACTTACAGAAACACTATAACCTCGAAATAGAGGTCCCTACCACAAGTGCGACCAATTCGGATGGCGAAGACGATCCTATGCCGCAGTAGCGACCGCAACAAACACTAACAGAAGCTCCTGATACTCACTTTTTGCAATATTTCTACTTTTGAAGATCTGAATTTTTGTTAAAATCGTTGTAGTATTTGCTTTGCTGTACGAATGTAGTAAAGTTGGTGTAAATAAATTTGTATAACTCCGCCATGTTCTTATCACAGAAGCATTTTCATCAATGTAACGCTAAACCGAACTTGCGCGCACCCTTCGGTACTTGAGCACTCCCCTCACTCGTACTAGTACCTCCACCATTGGTAATACTCCCACTACTACTCGTGCTCCTAACAGTACTCTCAGCACCAACTCCCACTACTTCTAGTTTTTCCACTATTTTCTACTACTTTAACTTCTGCTCCACCGACCACTTCTCGAACTTATAACTTATATCGAGTTATATCGAGTTATAAGTTCGAGAAGTGGTCGGTGGAGCAGAAGTTAAAGTAGTAGAAAATAGTGGAAAAACTAGAAGTAGTGGGAGTTGGTGCTGAGAGTACTGTTAGGAGCACGAGTAGTAGTGGGAGTACTACCAATGGTGGAGGTACTAGTACGAGTGAGGGGAGTGCTCAAGTACCGAAGGGTGCGCGCAGGTTCGGTTCGCGTATTTGCGCAGCACGTGCTGCGTGGTGCATGGAAGGGTATCCCTTCAAGGTGAGCAGGATGTGCTCCCCAGCTCCGGCAGGATGTCCTGCTGAAATCTGCAGAATGTCCTGCTGAAACCTGCAGAATGTCCTGCCCAGCTCCCGCAATGTCCCGCCCAGCTCCCGCAATGTCCTGCCGAGCTGCGAGACTACGTCCTGCCTCAAAGAGGATGACCGGATGACCGAGATGACCAAGGTGCTGATAGCTCGGCAGGTGGTTCCGCCCACTTTTGCAATTGTTGGGCCGTGTCCCGGAGATAAGAACGCCCCATCGACGGCCCAACAAGTCCCGTGGCGTCAGAGAATGTAAGAAAACTCGTTCATTTTGGAGGATACTCGTGGCTACCCTTGGCGGTTTAGTTAATCCGACGTTGTGCTTACACCTTTTTGACTTCCATGTTGCTAACCCTTTTGACGTCCTTCGTCGTAACACCCTGACCGTCCAATCTAGATATTATCGAATTTAAAGCAGTGTAAAAGATGAAGAAGAAAAATGTCATGTGGCACAAGGCTTTCTAAATCTAATGCATTCCAGCAGCCAAAATTGAGTACTTTCTTATTTAGGCCTTCTGTTGAACGGAGTTGTAAATGCTTGAAGCTAAGAGATACTAAACCATCTAAACTACAATGTGCTCAGAGCAAAGTCACTTGTGTGTAAGGGTAAAAGCTTGTTCCAAAGTGCTACAGGTTTTTAGTCTTGTTGTGCTTATCAAAATCCACCGTTTATAGATAATTGGTTAGTTTATAGCTACTAGGCCCCAAGTATAGAACACCCCGCCCGTCTTCTTTTTCTCTTTAGACCTTCTTACTCTGGTAACGGTAAAAAACTAGTTTTACTGTATAGAACAGAATGATCGGATATGGTAGGGAAGAATCTTCAAAAATGCTCTTATGAAGCTTGTCCACCCTCTTTCTCATGTATGCGGTTTATTTTCCAAAGTACCCATTCTAAATGGCAAGAAACAGATCGCGAGAGTCCTAGCTCAATCTGCAGAAACAAAAAAAACAATCAGTATTGCTCGACCGTCAGCATCATTTAATGTCCGACGGCAATAATACCGCTATAATTCCTGTAATCAGTTTCCCTATCCCCCACCTCCTCATAAAACCTCTTTACCCATGTGCCGGCTGAGAAACGGGTTGAGAGTCATGCACGCGTATGTTCGTTGCAGGAATTTTTAAAAATATTTTCTGAAAATCCAACACATGCCGCGTAAAGTCTGATCTGTGGCACGTTTTCTGAATCGCGACGCACTTTGGACGATGTCTGCGGCGCGTCTTCTGATTCCCGGCGCTGGGCACTTGATCACCATCCATACCTTGGCGCGTTACCCGCTCAAAATATCGTAAACTTGGACAATCTGCCGCCAAGGATATAGTTCGCCAGCAATCGCCGGGTTAAGCTCAAAGAACGCCCGGCTGGCGTACGCCGCACCGTAGTGCCGTGGGCATCTCTTTGCTTCAGTCCCCCTCCCCGTGACGAACACGTGACATTAACCGATTATATATAGTAGGATATGGGGAGTGCTCTGCTCTGCTAGATGCTGTGGAGGTTATTCACGCACCGAGTTTGCTTAAAAGTGAGATGGAGCCACTGGGGACTGTGAACAGGAGTTCTTTAGCAATCGTCCGCGGGTGCCTTACTTCCTCGTGAGTGCTTAACCAAAGAACTTCGCTTATGCAACAGCAATATGGGCACTAAATTCTTCTTGCGTGTTCTGTTTCTGACCATGTTGAGACTAAAAGCAGAAGGCTCTATTCCTCAAGGTTAAACCGGCTGCTGAATTAAAACAGCACTGTTTCATTCCTATCACTATCTGAACGATTGTGAATTTTAAGGGCTTTCGAACAGAGACCTAGAGGTCATCCGAAGGAAAACTGATTCCGATTTAATTATCGGAATTGAAATCAACTGAAAGTTAGTGAAATTGTAGTACACGGAATACCTACTCCAACACACGAGCGATCAAACGCCGAACCGAAGCACAGTTCAAGTAAGAACAGTTTATTACCACAACGACAAGCAGTAGACAGCGACAGGTACACACAGCTACAAGGAGACGATGAAGGCGAGGCGGCCGGCGAACCGAGGGCGAAGTCCTCCCGAGGTGATGGCGCTGGCGCTTGGCGGGTCCTTGGTCGATGGCAACGCGTTGCGCGCGCTCCAGCGGCGACTGACTCTGGCGGCTCGGGGGCGCCCTTTCATGCGGCCTAGTGATGACAAGCTCCGCCCCCGCCGCCTCCTATCGATCTTCCCCTAATGCGCGCGCCTTTTGGGCCATGGCGCCGACAAAATTAGTGGTTGCGGTCCCACGTAGTGTTATATACTTCAGGAATGTAGTAACAGCTCTAACTATACATGTGTAATGGGCATATCGCTTGAACATCTTGAGTTTAGAATACAAATAGAATAGCTTGTGAAAGCATATTGCTGTTCAAGGTGCAACACCAGTAATGGCCCTTTAAGGCCGATGAACTATTATACAACACGGATCTTTGAGGAAGCTGAAGGTTATAACGACCTACTTAAGCTAACGTGCCGTCATACACTCACAGTGTTCCCAGGTGTTGCCGTCGCTGGGGTCATGAAGTATAGACAGGCCTATAGTTTGCACCGTAAAGCGCGGTTGGCACCTAGCTCTGGGAGGAGGGGCGTAATTCGCCGCTGAAGGTAGAGAGAGCTTGAAGTTTGCACAAGTTTACAAGTTTGGGTGCGTGTAGCGCAATCGGAGGAGGTGCTGACTGTCGCGTGCACCCGATACCACGTTCCTGGTCCGGATTTTCCGCCCAGTCCAACCAATACTCCCATCCCTCCGGAATTCGTGCCAGACTTGTGTGGGAGGGGTAAAGGGTAAAACGTTGACTTGTTCATCGGCTGGCCACCGCAAGTCATTGGCGAATACGCACTCACATCGCCTCCATGGTATTCCCTAGACGTATAATAGAATGCGTGGCGCACTCGGCAAAGGAGTTGACCAAGGTTGACCTTTATCTTTTATTCATTCACATCAGTATAGTTGAAAGAAGACGTCATTTGTCGTACCGCGCAGGCTAACCGGCAGGTCAGCCAAGCCCTCTATAATATATTTCCCAGAGTCAGTGGTTGGTAGCAGACTGAATATGAACGGTAGTGTGATGACTTATAAATCGGCTGGCCACCACACCATAGTCCAAACACGCCTTCAGATCAAAGGGTGGCATATGTTGGCATATGTATGTGTCTCCATTCAAATAGATTACCAGAAAATATGTTTGGTTGACAGATGGACTTGGTAGGAAGGGAGACCCTGATAGCATTGTCGAGATTGTTATTAGAGATAGGCGTATCTGGCGCACTCCAAAAGCGATTGAGTAACGCCGTCCATATCTTTGTGTAGTGCCGAGCGCCGGGAATTAGAAGATGTAGCGCAGACACCGTCCAACTTGCTTCGGGATTCAGAGGGCGTGCCGCTGGCGTCGTCCAAGTGCCCCAGGATTCAGAAGACATGCGCCGAAGACGTCGTCCAACGTGCGTAGGGTTTCAGAAGAATAAGGAGGACTAGAAAATGGTGGGGGGAGGGGGCAGTAAAGGGTGTCCAGTGAAGGGGGACCAGTAAAGGGGGGAGGGACCAACAAGAGGGACCAGAGAAGACCAGTAAAAGGGACAGGTAAAGGAAGGACCACAGAAGGGAGATCAATAAAGTGAGCCAGTAAAGGGACCAGTAAAGCAGGGAACAGAAAGGGGGCCAGTAATGGGACCGGTATTTCCTTTCAATATCGTCCAACATGTGTCGGATTTCAGACGTGCCGCAGACGTAGTGCCACGTGGGCCGGGATGCAGAAGACTTGTTATAGACTCTGTCATAGATTTTCAAAAGACCTTGTAAAGGCTTCTTGCAACGTGCTTGACTCACTTTGTTATTCTGTCGGTACACGGGTAAGGTTGTATTGGAGGGGTGGGGGTTGGAAGAATCACTACAGGGATCTAGGAGTGTCACTGCCTTCAGGCAGTAAACGGTATCGACCAATCAGCCATTACCGATTGATTTTATTTATGTTTTTGCAGATTGAGTTCTTCGGATTGGGCTCTCACAATATGCTTGTCGCTACATAGAAAATGGACACCTCGGACAATAAACTGCGGAGCTATTGCAGTGGGGGGTCACTTCATAAGAATCACTTTATCAGAAGAGTTACTAACACAGAAAAAAAAACGGTGACACACTGATAGTAAAGAAGACAAACAAACAATGCCATAGCTCTATTCTGTGTTTTCCCCCCGCTAGTGCCAACCCGTGCTAAAACTGCCTACATCCTTGAGATCCTTCCTTTGCCTAATTCGGAAGCAGATAAAACGCGGTCTTGTAATCGAAAAAAAGAGATGACACTGGATTTACATTTGCTGTGTGTAGCTACTCGCCACAGCATGCCATGGTGACCCTCCCCCAACTACCATAGCGCCTAAACCGCTACATGCAATAGAGGGTGGACAGGCTTCACAAGAACAGTTTTGAAGATTTTGCCCTACTATATCCTACTATACTATTCTATATATTCTAACACCAGATTTTTGAACTGTAGGACTCCTAAAAAAGAAAATAAGAAGGTCGGGTGTTTTAGACCGCTAAACGTCTGGTTCGTAGAGTCGTATACGCTTCAAAATGTCTGTCAAATTATGATTTAACTTCATCGCTGGCCCTGTCGCGCCCTATGGGAGGAGTTGTTCGAAAATCAATTTCTGTTGATGCAACCGAATCATTTCGTCTTGAAAATGATTGTTGACATGTTTTAACTTTATCCCAGGCCTTGTCGCGGTCGTGGAGGAGTGGGGCGTTGTTCAGAAATCCGTTTCTGTTGAAGAAAGCTAAACGTAAACCCGTAGGATACCGAACAAGGAGTTCGCACATAAAATTTAGTACACACATCCCCATCCTTGATTAATTGTCCTCTACTTAGAGAAGTTTTCTGGTCTTCTTCCAACCGTGGGCTTCTTGGAAGATCAGTACTTTGATGCCTGGCATTGGGCGTGACTTACGTCTGCCAAGAGGCACCTAGAGTATCGCTTGAGGGCAGCCGTGTAAGTGCGAAGGATCGTAAACGGTGCGAGGAGCGGAACGGGTCACGAGATCTGGTGAATACAGAGGACCAGCAAGCAATTACTCCAATACAGGAAACCAACGTCTAAATGGGGGACTAATATGACAGTGTGCGCAAGGCTAGAGCGGAGTACGCTCTGTCGAGTAATCAGAACACCAAGAGTTCAAAAACTTCTAAAATAAGAAGGTTAAGCACAGCTACACCTAAATTAAAAATGCAGAGGAATATATTGGTTCGCTGCTTTCAAGGTGGGGCTTACAGTTTAGGAAGATACACAGTATGAACCTCCTCTGAAGGTTGCACTTGGCATTATTGCATCAAAATATGTCATAGTTCCAATTAAAATGTGAACCTATAACAAATGGGGACCAATGTAGTAGATCTCTTTATACGGCAAAGACTTCTGCATAGTTTTGCTTATCAAAAAGGATCTTTGCAGTCAAATATGCACAGAACCCTCAGTGAAATAGCAAACGAATGCAGTGGAGGTGGAGAAGCGTGCATGAAAGCTTTCACAGAAAACATAATTTGCTTTTGGAAAGCGATTTCTAACTCACCGTCATTGGTTCACACTCTCACAATGGCGTTGCGTACTCTGCTAATTTATCAAAGTGGAAGTAGTTGTGCTAGTTCAAGGAGCAGTAGTAAAGTAGCGACGCTAGAACGGCAAGAGCTGCAGAGCTAGTTAAACTTACTGCAGCATTAGTTGAAGAGAGCAAGGGAATGTTCTACTTTGCGACGTCTAATTAATGTGCGGCACTGCGCGCCGACGACTGTTCCAAAATAGGCAGAGCAAAGGGGGTGGAGGCGGGGTCTCAGTGGGATGTGCCCTCGCCGGTGTGAAATCCTGGCTCCTTCATAGTTCATGTGTCGTCGGCAGTAAGCACCCGCTGTCGCTGCGGGCTTCGGACAGCGCGGCCGGCTTCAGACAGCGCGGCGGACTTTGGACAGCGCAGTCGGCTTCGTAGAGATGGTAATGATAATGGTAAAGATGATAATGGTGACTCCTTAAACACCTTAGATGCGATAAACCGAGCAACATCATCCGTCAACAGCTAATGTGTGGTCCGTCAGCAGGGCTCACCCGCTGTCGCCGCTGGCCGCGGACAGCGCGGCGGGCCTCATACATCGCGGTAGGCTTCAGAATGATAGTAATGATAATGATAAAGATGATAATGATGACTCCGTAATAGATGCTATGAGCTGATCAACATCTCCCTCAACACCTGTGTCGTCAGCAGTGCAGACCCGCTGTCGCCGTGGGCGTCGGACAGCGCGGCGAAGCTTCAGACATGACTCATGCCTCTCGCTATTATATATAATAAAGATGCCTCTCTCGATTATATATAGTAAAGATATCATTTTGACTCCAGCGCCATTAGTTAGTGAAGTTGCCGTTTCTGTTCCGTTTGTGTCGTCATATGACATGTATGTCGTCTCGTTTAACATTGATGCTGATGGATTCAGCAAACCCTTAATAACTCGCGCTCCAAATTTTAGTAAGGCAAACTATTCTGTGCCCTGAATACTACTCTACAGTAGACTGGTGCAAGGTTTTTCAAGGTATACCTCGGTAGACGACATGTACCAGAAGTTTTGTCATGTTATTTACACCGGAGTAACCACATACTTACCGAATCAGCTCAAAGAGAATGCACTGCCACGCTATCCGAAGCAGATTCGTAATTTAGTCTCTCAAAAAATTCGATTTTTCAAGAGTCTAGAAAATCCGCTTTCCTGCTGGTTACAAAAAGGTTTGCTCCGAGTTGGATCACCGTTTGAGAAAATCGTGGCGAATCGTGAGAAAAAACTGGTAATGTTGCATGCAAAAACTCAATTTTTAACTGATCAAGTACAAGATGAAGGAACCTAAATTACTCGTACTTCGTGACGATGAGAGAAAACAATAGGATGATAACAGCACGAAAGAAAAAGCCTTAGCTGGGTTTCTCTTTTCGGTTTTCTCGACTTCTGTGGACTCTTCTCCGAATTTATGTTCATATACTTTGGCGAGGAATCCGTAGTCGAGCACAGCGCAGCTGAGCTAACTGTTATTCCAAGAGATTTTCTTGTAGCTCTAAAAGCCTTTGATACTTCTACTTCCATGACTTCTTACGCCATCCCCCAACTAATCTTCAAGATGTGCTATCTGACCTTATGTAAACGATATATGGGTAAAGCAATATAATTGTGATAGTTTAATTATGAAGTATGAAAAACAAAGGATTAGTTTGGTTTGTATTCGCACGGGCCCTTAGACGAAAACCAAACAGACAGAGTATCCTTTTCCCTGTGCGCATCACTAAGGGAGAGGGAGGAAGGAGGAGCTGCTGCTGTAAACTAACCTGCGCTCCTCCTGTTGACGTCAGACTTGGCGAACAACAATTGAATGTAAAGAAGCAAGTTTAAGATGTTATAGAGAATTAATGCTATAACAGAAATGAATAAACCTTGAATGAAAGGGATTGAGAAGATGTAGGAAGGGTCGCAGTAATTCAGAATAGATAGAAAAACTTGCAGCAGTGGCAATGTGGCTTAACGAGAAGATCCACCATGGAGAAGAGAGTGGGTTAGTAGAAAAGGGGGAGTGGTGTTTAGGGAAGGGGTTAGTTAAGGTGAAGGAGGAAATAAAGAAGAGGTAGTCCTCCACGCCGAACCGCTATTCCACCACCACGAGCACAATAAGTTGTTCAGTATGTTTTTATAGTTTATGCATTAGGATTTTAAGCCTGATAAAATTAATGAACCGTTGAAAACAACACTAATCAAAGCATTTACATAACGAGTCATTTATTTCAATTTTAGTGTGACCTAGATAGCACTTATATTGGATAAATTTGTTTTTATAAATACATTTAAATTACGAGAAAATTAAAAAGTTACTGTTATATCCTGACCCGAATAGTTGCCTTTTAGTGTGCAAAGTCTAGTTACAAAAGCATCCTTAAAGCTACAAGTGTGTGCAATTCTTAGAATTTCTGCATAGATCGTGTTTTTTTTTGTTGATAATAGATGACAGATTGGTATCGAAGTGAGGAAATCTGTTGATATTAAAATTAAAGGAAACTGTCTTATTATAAAGCTTAGTGGTTAACCGGTTGCCTGAGATATTTATCTCCATATCTAAATAGTTGCATGAGTAGTCGTTGTCATGAGTAATATCTAGGTTTAAGACATCATTATAGACGTTGGTAAGCTTGTTATAAATATCGTTAGTGCTGCTGTTATGGACAGCTAAAATATCGTCCATGAAACGGAACAAATGAACAGGTAGAGATTAGGATGGGCTATAGAGTAAACATATTCGGAAAGTGTTAGAGTTAGATCAGCCATAAGACGACTTGCATTACTACCCTGTGCTACTCCCACTTTTTGAATAAACAAGTGATCAGAGAATTTACAGCAGCTGTTATTGATAAGATAATCTATAAATTAAATTATATCTTTGTAGTGTAATATTTATAGTTTTTATTTTCTATAGAGTTACTGTAGAAAGCATTATTATAACCATTATACGCAATGAATTTTTTGTTAGCATTTTCAAAACAAATTTTGAGTATCTCTCTAATATTGTTAAGAATATTGCTGTGAAGTAAATTAGTAAACATATTGGTGAAATCCGCTGAGAAAACTTTTAAATTGTTGCCTCGTATATTTTGTACCCGTTCGCTTATATTAATGTTTTGAATAGACCAATATCCTATAAATGTTCTATTTCTGGTTCTAATGGTGTCGACGTTGTTATTAAAGTGATTCCTAATAAACTTTAGAATATTAGCTAAAGAGACAGAGAGTGGTTTGAAGCTGCTATCAACCGCACCGCACCAGTTATGATCCTGAATTTAACTGGCGTTTTGTGTAGTTGAGAAGCCGGCGAAGCCGGCGAGCCTGGCGTGGCCCGTACGTCCAGCATCAGGCGCCGGCGAAGCCGTACAGTAATTTGGGCTCCCACAGCCTCGCAAAGATATACATAGAAGATTTGACTGTGGTCCTTGCAATAAAACATGCTGCTGGAGGTTTTTTCTTGTCCTTATCGTTTGGCCGTCGAAAAACTGCAAAGCATTTATAGGTGTTTCCCCTTTGAGAATTTAAGTAACATCTTCAGATCTGTAGCCTTCCTTCTATTAGGTTGTAGGAAAAGTATTCTCGGCTTTGGCAACACAAAGTTTTATTGATTTTTCAGGAACTAAAAACGAATTATTAAACGAGGTAGTGACTCTCATGTTCTATCACTCTTCTCACCTTTTCGGGCAGAGTTCTGGTTCCTGCTGTCAAGAACGCTTCTGGCTTCCAATTAATTTTTTTAAAGCCTCAGATGGCTGCTACTGACGATGAGTTCGTAATCTCTCATAACAGTGTTCTGTTGCGATCAAAATTCTAGTGCCAGGCGAAACTCGAACCCGCACCTGCGGGTAATCGAGCAGGAATGCTCAACGCCATTACATCACTGGCGCTGTTTAATCAAAAGCAACATCCAAACCTCGTGCTTACTGCTCCCACGAGAGGCGAATGTTGCTTTCTTCGATTAATCAGCGTCAGTGGTTTAACGGTATAGTGCTTTTCTGTCCGGTTAGCAAATGTTGCGAGTTCGAGTCCCGCCTAGAGTTTTGATCGCGACAAAACATCGTTTCTGGCTTTGACTCTAAGAAGTAGTTCAACCAGTGATATTACATATTACCTTTATCAGAAACTTTTTTCCTTGCATGGCTTTGAAGAGCGACAGAAAAAGGTGGTAGTTTGGTGGCGCCATGTCTGGGTGGTATGCTAGTGGGACAGGACTTCCGCCAGTCACTCTTGCAATTTGTGGACAAGCGTTGGCGTGCAGGAATCTGGAGGAGTTATTCGATTTTAGAAACCAATCTATATCCAGCTGCAGACAAAGCAGGTCAACGGTGAGGGTTGCGTTGCCAGGAAGCAGCATGTAATGAATGCCGCCTTTGAAATCCCTCCAAGCACAAACCTTAATATTAGGCCTACCTGCCTACCTTAGGTTGCGACCCTTGTCAATCCAGTGTCTAATGCGGTTGACGTTGATTTACAGACACCACTTCTCATCTCCTGTGATGGTCGACGTTAGCTAGATATTTATGCCCCTATGCGAGGGAAATTCGGTAGCCAGCTCCTCACGTTGCCGGCGATCGCGTTCCATCAAGTCACACAGACTGCGCCAACTTGTATACCTTAACCAGTTGCCACTGGTGATCGACGACGGTGGTTAATTATAAAGGAGTAAAGTCATATTGGTTAATTATAAAGGAGTAAAGTCATATAACTGTGATAGTAAACGCATGGAAACAAAGAATTAGTGTGGGTTTTCACTTCGAGCAAGCCCTTACTCGGAAACCAAACAGACAGAGTATCCTTCCCCTGTGCTCATCAGTAAGGGAGGGAAAGGAATGAGGAGTTGCTCCTGTAAACTAACCTGTAATCCTCTGTTGACGTTGGACGGGACGAACAACAACTACACGCCCTTTTTAGATATGTTAAAAAATTATTGGTATAAGGATACCACAAGAAATAAATAAACCTTGCACGAAAAGGAGTAGTAGGTGTAGGAAGGGTAGAAAAAAACTAGAATAGATAAACTATTCGGTAAAGCGCGTTCTTAGGTGTTATTTCAGTTCATATGTGATTTGCCGTGGGTTTATTCCATCACGCTTTACAATCGGTTGTTGTTGACTTCGGTTGCGCATTTCAATTTTTCAGCATTTCAGCAGCGAGGCTTCACAATAAGTCACTTAGTACACTACAAAACCTGAAGAGATCCGATGTTGAGTTATACGCCTCAAATAATCTCAGGCAATCAACGCTGTCAAGATATTTGTTATGTGAACGGTAGTCAGCGTTAAGGAAATGAGCAGTTCATCAATAAATAAATAAACAAAGCAGAAAATATAGGTTTATTACCAGGTCAACTTACACGTTTCCCGCACTGTCTGTTAGGCATTTCAGAGGCACGTTACAGTTCATTATAGTTAAGCGTTCATTTTTTCTAAAGGAACGCCTTTAATAAAAAGTAACGCCTTTGTCGCGTTCCTTTCTATACCCAATTGCCTTAGGTTGTCTCAATTCGTGTTCGCTTCGTCACGCTTTCGTTCCCCTGTTGTTACTCGCCGACTACTGTTCACGTCCTCCATTTCGTTTGCAGTACGCAATAGCCGTGCAGCAAGTGCTTGTCTCCAGTATCTACTGGTAGAAAGTAAAATCTTGAATGAACTCGGTTTGAGGCTGATCTTCCAACATGAAATCTTCCATCGGCCTGCATTAAAGTTTTATAGCGCACATACGGTCACAAACTTTAATATCAAGATCAGCTTGGTGCTTGTATGATGAAAGATTATCCGTTGCCTTTTTTTACCTCCGAAGCCACTGTGCTACGCAAGCGTTTTTCACCTTTAACAGCCTCCATATTTACAACCCATCTTTTCGCCTGCTAATGTAATCATATCAACTATCACCATTCCATATTGCATGTAATGTTTACCAAACGACCATCTGGGTACGGAATTTATTTATTTATTTATTTTGTTATCCTTATAGTCGGATGCTCTTCATGATACAGTCGTGAATACAACGAACATATATATCCAAAGATATGAGAATATATACATATATATACATAGTATAATATAGTAGTGTGTAGAAGTATGTAGAAATGAAGAATATCGATATAGTAGTATGTTGTATAGGATAGAACAATATACAGAACGACGTATAAACGGTTGAAGCGGTTGAAGTGCTGTAAAATAATTCATTAGAAGTAAGTAAAAAGATGAAAGCTAAAAACACTCATTCCAGGAAAAAAATATCTTCCACGTCATCTGTCTGTAAAGGATAATAAAATAGTGATTCACGGTGCCTTTTCGGGAGCAAAAAGTTGTAATACACTGAAAAGATGCAAACATTAATGAGTCTTTGTTTTCTTTAAATTACTGAAACAGATTTAGCGAAAAAGAAGTCCGGTAAAGGTAATCTAACTTTGATTTACAGAACGTCTAAATCTCTTATTTGTAGAACAGAAATCAGGTTTATTTTTTTCAGCCTTGCTTTAAAAACAGAACTATTCGGCGATTCTATTACGTAGGACGGCAACATCTGTATCCACCTTGCAGAACGAAAGAAAAAATTGTTGTACATTTTGGAGTTTGAATTAGTATTTAATCTAGTGTTATGTAAGGATAGTAAGCTGGTCCGTCCTCTGCATGGTCTGAAGATCCAGTATTTACTTGGTCTCAGTTTCGTTTCTCCTTTGAGAATTTTGAAGGCAAAAACTAAATCTGTGAATATACGTCGGTAAAATAGTGTGTTAAGCTTGAACAAACTTAACCTTCTTTTGTAATTTGGTATGACTTGTGGGTGTTCGGGATTGGGAAAGCATTTGTATACCAGTATCTTGGTAAAAGTTTGTTGGACCTTTTCTATTCTACGTTGAAGTTTTTTTGTAGTTGGACTCCAAATCTGTGATGCATATTCCAGAATAGGAACCACGTATGCCTTGTACAACTTAATCAGGATTTGAGAACTGCAGCATTCAGTATTTCTGCATATTGTAAACATGGCGGCATATGCCTTGCGAACAATTAAATCTATGTAGGCTTCAAAATTTAGATCAGATTTTAGGGTAACACCAAGATCCCGAATTTCTTCTCTGTTGTTAAAAGCCATGTCGTTGAACTTGTAAATATTGAATTCTCTACTTCCAATATGAAATACACAAGTCTTCGATAAATTTACAGGAATGTCCCAGTCCGCTGCCCATTTCATCATTTTTATGATAGACAAGGAGAGAGCTTGGTAAATTTCTGAGTGATTATGGTTATTATAAATGCCATAAATTTTAATATCATCTGCGTAAATTTGTACCTTGACAAGGGGATGGCTGTTTACATATCTAGGGATATCATGAGTATAAGCAAGGAAGAGAAGAGGGGATAGCACTCCTCCCTGAGGGACACCGCTAGGACATGGATATAGACGTGAAAAAGAATTGTTTACCTTAACGCACATGTGTCTATCGCTCAAATACGACTGGAACCACTTTAACAGAGAACCTCTAATCCCTAAGTCGTAGAGTTTTCGAAGTAGTTTTACATGGTTCACCTTATCAAAAGCTTTCGATAGATCGAAGTAAACTGCGTCAACTGAGTTTCCATTGCTAATAGCTAAGCTCCAGTCAAAAAGACAATCAGAGAGTTGCGTTACAGTGGAGGCGCCAGATGTAAAGCCATGTTGTTCTACAGGAATTGATGAGTTTTTAACAAACAATGTAACAACCCTGTCTCTTATAAGCTTCTCCATTACTTTCATGGGAGTGGGGGTTATACTTATGGGTCGAAAGGAGGATATCAATGTTGAATTGGTAGTTTTAGGAATAGCTGTATCAATTGAAGTTTTCCAAATAGTTGGAATCTCGCTAAACATAAGGGAAACGTTGAAAACCATAGTTAAAGGTTTGTATAAGGAATGCGCACATTTCCTGTAAACTATTTGGGGGATGCCGTCCAATGTTAACGAAGTTGAGGGTTTCAAAGACTTTAAAACCTTCAGTACTTCATGTGGATTTAATATTGCTTCACACAGGCAATTTGGCGAAAAACTATCTTGGCTACTACTCGAATTATCATTGATAAAGGGGAACACACTGGAAACCGAACCAAGGGGAGGTGTAAACACAGAAGAGAAGAATGATGCAAGGGCTTCAGCTTTATCAGCAGCAGTCAGATACTGATTTCCATCTTCATCTTGAAGTACTGGTAGACTTGATTTCAGTTTCATTTTATTCCTGATTAGTGCAAAAAGCGTCCTGCTGTTTGAATTCGCTGCGGCTTTCCTTACTCTGTATTCTAGAAATGTCTTCAAATGACGGTCAAGTTCAGAACAAATTCTCTTATAATGTTGACTAGATAGCGGATCTGCAGAAGCTGAAAGAAAGATCCGCTCTTTTTGAGCAATCAGGTTTCTTATGTGTTTTGGATAGTTAACTTTCCTCAAGACACTGATCTCAACTGGTACAAAGTTATATAATCCGAAACGTATTAAATCACAAAATCTCTTATACAGGTCATCAGCAGAAGAATAGCCTTGAAAAGCACTCCACCAATCAATAGAATTGAGGTAGTTGGATAAGGAGAGATAATCTGCTTTTAGAAAATTAGGCAAAGGAATCTTGGCAGGTTCATGAGGACCAAGTTGGACATCAAATGATATGCAGTTATGATCAGATGCGGCAAATGGTGGGAGCACTTGAAGATTTTCAATAATTGGTGCGGAGCTGAGCACAATGTCTAAAATGGAGTTATTTCGTGTAGGTTTAGTAACGTGTTGAGTTATTCCTAGACATGTGAAAAACTCTAAGAACTTAGCTGATGCTGGATTATTCGCGCTAGGTAGACACCAGTCGATGTCAAGATTGAAATCACCAAGCAATATTGTATGATTCCTTGAGATACACAATTCCATCAAACGATCAATTAAGTCGTCATCATCTTCGGAACGTGAATTTGGGGGCCTGTAAACCAGAACGAATCTAACTGACTGCAAGCAACTTTCATCGTAAACTTCAATGCAAAGAAAATTTGACATCGTGCAGGAGGACGAGACCATACTAGCCACGTTAATAATATCTTTTACCAAACAGCACACTCCGCCGCCTCTGCGATCTTTCCGATCAAATCGGAACACCTTACAAGGCAAATTATCAACGATTTCAGAGTTAGAGATTTTTGAAGAAAGCCAAGTTTCTGTAATGAATACTAGATCAGGGTTGTGTGTGGTCAAAAATAGATGTAAATGGTTTAGTTTGTTACCAAGGCTGCGTGAGTTAAACAGAAAGCATTTTAAGCCATGCTGTGTTCCGTGTCGTGTTATACGTTTCCCGAAAAACGAGATTTGGGTAGGTCTTCAATTCGTTTAATCTCTCCACGGTAAACCACCCAGACTCGCTTCTTTAAATCTTTATTGCGCTTTCTACACTCCTGTCTTAAGTCGTATTCTTTTTTTCGTTCTTCCTGTGTTAGGCTCTTACGTACAAATATGTTTTTAAAACAGGAAGATCGTAACCGATATGCATTAGAGAGTGCAGTGCTCCAGTGCGATTTGGAGGGTAATACTATCTTGACTAGTCGTGACTGCGTATCGTTCGGCTTACCCATACGGTACACCTCAATAGGTCTGCATTCAACACCAATGTGATCGAGTATCTCACTTACCTTAGATTCAAGTTCCAACTGTTTAATGGAAGGAGGCTTATCTACTGCTGATTCAGGCAAACCTGATAAAATGGGACTACGACTGCGTTTTTCTGCTTCAACTGCCTCTACTAGCTCAAGTTTCAATTTGGCTCTAAGGCCTTCAATAAGTTTAGCAACGACTGGGTCCTTGTTTCGATCAGTAATAGCATTCATTAAGTCGCTTACTGACATTTTAGCTACCTCGTCATCAGTAGGTGTCTTCGTTTT
The DNA here is from genome assembly GCA_947396885.1 of Heligmosomoides polygyrus polygyrus. Taxonomy (NCBI): domain Eukaryota; kingdom Metazoa; phylum Nematoda; class Chromadorea; order Rhabditida; family Heligmosomidae; genus Heligmosomoides; species Heligmosomoides polygyrus. The sequence continues at coordinate 40,017,690 of OX377204.1, forward strand.
GTTAGAAACTGAGTCAGTTGTTTTATTAGAAACTGAGCCAGTGTTGCCAGTGTCCTTCGCACTTAGACGTCCACGAGCTTGAGACATATCGTGTGATAGCGAGTGAAAAACAATCAGAGGAAATGCTTAGCTGCGTCTTCCAAGGATTGCCGAAGCCAACCAACCGTCCGCAGGGAGTGCAGATGGATGAATGATGAATTTGGCGAAGATCTGAGAGTCCTTCATGTGAGAACCAGCAGGCGCATCAGTCTTCGAGCTCCCCTTAGAAACACTGACTTCATGATTTTTAGTTATTTGTCCCGTCACACCAGTGAGAATCAGAGTATAGACCGCAGCTGAAAAAAATTGTGTGTTATAGTACCATGTGTTAAAAGCCTCACCGAGAGAGACAACCGCCCTCGACGAGTTCAGAAAGCAGAGTGTTAGGATCGCCATTATTAATACCCAGCTGCGCCGTGTGCGATTAGCGTACTCACACGCGTTCGTGTATTTACATGCTTAATATATCTCAGAACATTGCTTAGAGCGCGTGGAAGAAGGAGCGAGATTTTATTCCTTTTTATATGAGTGCGAAAGAGTGCTAAAGAAAAGATAAACGGAAATCTATCTTAATAGACCACCATAAAACGAAATAAACTGTTTAGAAAACATGTGTCAGACTGGCGGCCCACAGAACCCAGCCTTAACAACAATTTAAAAGTTCTTGGAGATTTTTTATTTTTGAATAAGATGGTAGGTGCAAATTCTCATGGAAGTCCAGCCATTTCGTATTGTTCACAGGTTTCCACAACTCTGCCCACCCTGCTTTGCTAGAGGAATCCCATGACTGCTCTATGATATCTTGTGATTTGCTGTTCACCGGGATTAAAAAGACCACTGTCACCACGTCGAGGCTGCACTCCCCTTATACACGTCCACGCACGGTTCACTCAGCCACTACTTTACGGCTATAGACCGACCGGGAGAGTAAGAACGTACCTGTTCGTTTGGAATATCACTAGGTAAAAAAAATTTATCATTTAGTCATCCTCTGGTCTTCATTAGATCTGCGATTTAGCTTCTTTTAGGTGTTTAGGCTGCCAAATTCTAGTAAGAGAACTCGATTATAAATGAAGAAAATACCAAGGCAATGGGGATGTCGTTGCAGTCACCGAGCATTCATCGATTATTGTTATCGCCCGTCGGCCAGAAATGGCGCGAATCCAAAACCGTCAAAGGGAGTTCGCCTCGGGAACCGCGCATTCTACTCGAAGGAGCGCCTTGTAGCTTGTGTGGCTGCTATTCTTTCGTCACCCGCCGTATCCTGTCCACAGCTTGTGTGGCTGTGTCTATGTGAGTACTTTCCCCACCATGGGGCAGCCTCCGTTTTATGGCGGCTTGAAGGAATACGAGGCCTCAGTGGCCCCTACTCCGTCCTGTCCGTTGAGGTAGGATTGGGGAAAACCTTTCAGAATCTAGTTCAGCATCCAACCTTTACGGTCCCGCGTGAGCTCCACACTTCGACGTCAACAATAGAACTAGGTGAAAATCTATACGTAAAAGTATTTAGATAATTATTGTATTATTATATAATAAAATTAAAATTATTTTCATAGCTCTTCAATAACATAAAATACAATGACACAACAATTTTGAACAAAGGACAACAACATCATCTAAAACAACGACAGCTAACAATAACTTAAACATGTTTTGTTTCGCCTCTATCTTCATACAAAACGTGTTTATAGTTAGTTACCCCGAGGCTCATCAATGAAGAAGGTAACTAATTAATTTAGTTGGTAGTACTGTATTGGACGAAATATTTTTTGAAAATGTGTTTTAACTTGTACTAGCAACTAAATTTTACAATTGAAAAATACAGGTAACACTTATGTTTTAACACAATTGTATTACATTATAGAACCGTTAGTATGTTGTTACTAACTATATACCTAATGTTATTTATATATGTACACTCATTTAAATATACATACACACATACTCATATATACACATTTTTTAAAAATTATTATTGTTTATTTATTTTTATAATTTTAGTTTTTATCTTTTATTTATAATTAACTTTTGTTTTTGATGTTTAACTTCTCATTGACCTTAATTTATTAAATTAAATTAAATGTTTTTTGTTTTTACCTATTTATTTATTTATTTACTTATTTATTATTTTTTAATTTTTATTTATTTTAGTGTATTGAAAATTATTATAGAATATATGTAATTCAACTTCCCGGTCGCTAACTTACCGGTCGCTTCAAGAGGCAATAATAAAATGAAACCAACTATGTTTATGTAAAAGTATCCCCCCATATATAAAAGAGGAAGGGTTTTTTGTCCGATGTTAGCCACCCGCAATTCGTACACTGGCTAGCTAGCCGGTTTAATCACCCAAGTTTGCGATGCGGTTGCCAGTTGTCCAAGCGAAGACGCTTGACAGTTGTCCACCAATGTTATTTACCATCGACTGCCATCGACTGCCTGACGTAAGGTGATTTCGAAAGAGGTCTCTTCCCAACCACCACTGTTGTTTACCATCGACTACCATCGACTGCCTGACGTATGGTGATTTCGAAAGAGGTCTCTTCCCAATACGTGTCTAGTGGTCACACCTCAGTGTTCCTTCCCAGCTCTCCTGTGTGGTACAATATCTTAATATTAGAAATTGAATCCTCTTCCACTGTTCAGTATGACAACGGGTTGCTCCGTTCTGTATTGTTTTTTGCTATTTTGCCTCACATAAGCCGTTTTTTGTTTCAATTTACCTCTATGTTTGCCGCCATACTTTTACCACTACCCCACTACCAGGGAAGCTACGACTCCATAATAAATTGAATCCTTTTCCACTGTGCCGTATGACAACCGGCTGCTCTTTTTTGCACATTTTTACTATTATTTTGCATCGCAGATGGCATTTCTTCCGTCCAATTTTCCTATATGTCTACAGCCCTACCTTGACCATTACCCCACTCTGTTGACGAATCTGTCCTCAAATACCGAATCTCTCTCCATTGTGCACAATGACGGCCGGTTACTCTTTTCTGCACTTTTTCGCTATCAATGCTAGGGATGCTTCCTTACTCAGCGTCGGTTGCCGGCGAAGCCGGCAGCCGTCGCTGGGTAAGGAAGCATTCCTAGCGGGCTCGAGGTTGGGTTGGGTTTCTGACTCCACATGGCTCACCACACACGACGCCGGCGAAGCCGGCTAGCCTAGCGTGGCCAGCCCGGTCAGAGTCGGGTGCGGGCGAAGCCCGCAACCGACGCTGGGTTGTGGGGACCCTGGCATGCTCGAGGTTGGGTTGGGTTTCTGACCCCACATGGCTCACCACACACGACGCCGGCGAAGCCGGCTAGCCTAGCGTGGCCCGCCCGGTCAGAGTCGGGTGCGGGCGAAGCCCGCAACCGACGCTGGGTTGTGGGGACCCTAGCGGGCTCGAGGTTGGGTTGGGTTTCTGACTCCACATGGCTCACCACACACGACGCCGGCGAAGCCGGCTAGCCTAGCGTGGCCAGCCCGGTCAGAGTCGGGTGCGGGCGAAGCCCGCAACCGACGCTGGGTTGTGGGGACCCTGGCATGCTCGAGGTTGGGTTGGGTTTCTGACCCCACATGGCTCACCACACACGACGCCGGCGAAGCCGGCTAGCCTAGCGTGGCCCGCCCGGTCAGAGTCGGGTGCGGGCGAAGCCCGCAACCGACGCTGGGTTGTGGGGACCCTAGCGGGCTCGAGGTTGGGTTGGGTTTCTGACTCCACATGGCTCACCACACACGACGCCGGCGAAGCCGGCTAGCCTAGCGTGGCCAGCCCGGTCAGAGTCGGGTGCGGGCGAAGCCCGCAACCGACGCTGGGTTGTGGGGACCCTGGCATGCTCGAGGTTGGGTTGGGTTTCTGACCCCACATGGCTCACCACACACGACGCCGGCGAAGCCGGCTAGCCTAGCGTGGCCAGCCCGGTCAGAGTCGGGTGCGGGCGAAGCCCGCAACCGACGCTGGGTTGTGGGGACCCTGGCATGCTCGAGGTTGGGTTGGGTTTCTGACCCCACATGGCTCACCACACACGACGCCGGCGAAGCCGGCTAGCCTAGCGTGGCCCGCCCGGTCAGAGTCGGGTGCGGGCGAAGCCCGCAACCGACGCTGGGTTGTGGGGACCCTGGCATGCTCGAGGTTGGGTTGGGTTTCTGACCCCACATGGCTCACCACACACGACGCCGGCGAAGCCGGCTAGCCTAGCGTGGCCCGCCCGGTCAGAGTCGGGTGCGGGCGAAGCCCGCAACCGACGCTGGGTTGTGGGGACCCTAGCATGCTCGAGGTTGGGTTGGGTTTCTGACCCCACATGGCTCACCACACACGACGCCGGCGAAGCCGGCTAGCCTAGCGTGGCCCGCCCGGTCAGAGTCGGGTGCGGGCGAAGCCCGCAACCGACGCTGGGTTGTGGGGACCCTGGCATGCTCGAGGTTGGGTTGGGTTTCTGACCCCACATGGCTCACCACACACGACGCCGGCGAAGCCGGCTAGCCTAGCGTGGCCCGCCCGGTCAGAGTCGGGTGCGGGCGAAGCCCGCAACCGACGCTGGGTTGTGGGGACCCTAGCATGCTCGAGGTTGGGTTGGGTTTCTGACCCCACATGGCTCACCACACACGACGCCGGCGAAGCCGGCTAGCCTAGCGTGGCCCGCCCGGTCAGAGTCGGGTGCGGGCGAAGCCCGCAACCGACGCTGGGTTGTGGGGACCCTAGCATGCTCGAGGTTGGGTTGGGTTTCTGACCCCACATGGCTCACCACACACGACGCCGGCGAAGCCGGCTAGCCTAGCGTGGCCCGCCCGGCCAGAGTCGGGTGCGGGCGAAGCCCGCAACCGACGCTGGTATCAAATATATCTCTATCACTATCCGTCGAAATACTTTTTGCTTCCATTCTATTGTTCCATATAATAATAAAAACCTTATTACTCTATCTGAGAAGTGTTATTATTTCGATATTTAATATTTTTGTATTATAATTAAGTAAATTGGGTATAAGATGTAATATATCATGTTGATTATATTTATATAATAAATGCTTGTTTCTATTTAAACATTTCAATGTATTTCTTATAATTATGTCTATTGGATGGTTATTTTTAATAAGCCTAATTATCAGTTTGACAATGATTTCAACTAAGTCGTTAAAAGCTGTACAGCATCTAATAATTCTTAATGTTTCTGCGAATATCATTGATTTTTTAATCTTAATAGATATATTTGAGTTAAAATGTGGGAATATAATAACATAAAATTTAAAACTGTCTGTTTTATTATATAATTTTGTTATTAATTTATTCTCGACAATTCTGATATTAAGATCGAGATAATCACTATCGTAATCTGACTTATGCGTTGTTTCAAATTGAAGAGAATTTTCGTATGTTTCGTGAAGTAATTTTTGTATGTATTCATTATTTTTATTATGAATTATGAGAATGTCATCCATGTATCTAAATGGATGTATGTTTATATAACGATTTTACGTTACTAGCTTTTGCAAAATTTATATTCAAATATTGATAACGTAAGATCAGCAAGTAATTGACTACAATTACTTCCTTGCGGTACTCCTTCAATCTGTTTATATATTATTTCTGCAAAAATTGTAAAACTATTTTTAAGTAAATATTCAGTGAAAAACATTAAATCTTCCGCTGTATAGTATCTGTATTTATTTAGGGTATTATTATTTGTATAATAAATACCAGCGTCGGTTGCGGGCTTCGCCCGCACCGGACTCTGGCCGGGCGGGCCACGCTAGGCTTCGCCGGCGTCGTGTGTGGTGAGCCATGTGGGGTCAGAAACCCAACCCAACCTCGAGCCCGATAGGGTCTCCACAACCCAGCGTCGGTTGCGGGCTTCGCCCGCACCAGATTCTGGCCGGGCGGGCCACGCTACGCTTCGCCGGCGTCGTGTGTGGTGAGCCATGTGGGGTCAGAAACCCAACCCAACCTCGAGCCCGCTAGGGTCCCCACAACCCAGCGTCGGTTGCGGGCGAAGCCGACGGGGCTCGAGGTTGGGTTGGGTTTCTGACCCCGACGCTGGGTTGTGGGGACGCTAGCATCCCTAGCATTGATAGCGAAAAAGTGCAGAAAAGAGTAACCGGCCGTCATTGTGCACAATGGAGAGAGATTTGGTATTTGAGGACAGATTCGTCAACAGAGTGGGGTAATGGTCAAGGTATGGCTGTAGACATAGAGGAAAATTGAACGGAAGAAATGCCATCTGCGATGCAAAATAATAGTAAAAATGTGCAAAAAAGAGCAGCCGGTTGTCATGCTGCACAGTGGAAAAGGATTCAATTTATTATGGAGTCGTAGCTTCCCTGGTAGTGGGGTAGTGGTAAACGTATGGCGGCAAACATAGAGGTAAATTGAAACAAAAAACGGCTTATGTGAGGCAAAATAGCAAAAAATGCAGAACGGAGCAAGCCGTTGTCACTGAACAGTGGAAGAGGATTCAATTTCTGTAGTAGCAGCAACCCTGGTAGTGGGGTAGTGGTAAAAGTATGGCAGCAAAAATAGTGGAAGGTTGCACCACACAGGAGAGCTGGGAAGGAACACTGAGATGTGACCACTAGACACGTATTGGGAAGAGACCTCTTTCGAAATCACCTTACGTCAGGCAGTCGATGGTAAGCAACATTGATGGGCAACTGTCATGCGTCTTCGCTTGGACAACTGGCAACCGCACCGCAAACTTGGGTGATTAAACCGGCTAGCTAGCCAGTGTACGAATTGCGGGTGGCTAACATCGGACAAAAAACCCTTCCTCTTTTATATATGGGGGGATTATTATGCCCATTGTATGCAATATATTTTTCCCAGCATTACTGAAACATATTCTGATTAATTCCTTTATATTTTTCAAAACAATATTATAAGGAAGACTAGTGAACATATTGGTAAAATCTGCTGAAAACAGTTTACAATTTTCGATATTAATCTTATTAATTTTTTTCAGAAATATCTATGTTGTTAATAGACCAGGAACCAATGAAATTTCTATTTCTCGATGTTATTACGTCAATATATTTAATGGAATGTTTTTTTTAGAAAAGTAAAAGCTTTAGTTATTTTTTTTGAAAGAGGTTTTATGGAGCTAGTATAAGCTCCAGTGATGAATCTAAATTTTACTGGCTCTTTGTGTAGCTTTGGTAAACAATATATCAATGGAACTCTTTCTGTTTGTTCAATTTTAAGTTTGTTGTTTATACATAGTATCTTGTGTCTGTTAATAATTTCCGGTTCGGTCTCGTTATTATATATTTCATATGTTTGATTAGAGTAAGAAATTTTTAACTTACTGGTTTTTAAAATAATTCCCATTTCTTTAGCTAAAGTTATTAAATAGAATTTTTTACAAATGAAACTATAATTGTTATTTGCTTTATCAAGAGGTCATATAACAATTTTTTTAAATTCAAGTATTCTATATTATGTGTATTAAATTTGTTAACGGATTTATTGTTTTCTATAATAATATGATGTAGTAAAGATTTCCAGATTTTTTCTTTAAAATATAGAGTTTTTCTTTAATCAAATTAAGGTGAAAATCTTTTAACTTATATTTATTCTTAACTTTGTCTAGAAATAAGGAAAAAACTTCTTCGAACCAAAGTTGAATGTCTTCTTTCGAAACATTAAGTTTTGGGACAAATTTTGTGCCTTTCATGATTATATTTCTAATAACTTTATCTGAAATTATTTTTACATTACCAGTGATAATATGTTCATGTGTTTTGTCAACAAAATCTTTATATTTTTCTTCTTCACATAAGCATTCGCTATTAAAGATTGAATTTAGTTCTGACAAGGTTGTATTTCTAATTAATGCATTATAGTTTAAAAAAATTTTGGAGAAAGATGGTTGCGATTTAAATACGCATCTAAAAAGTAAATTTTTTTTAAATTAGAATAATTTTCTATAATTTCATGTATATATCTATTATCAAGTATTTTATTTAAGTTAACTATATCTAGAACATTACTTATATATGTGACTCCTATGTTAATATAGTTATTATTCTTTTGTTCTGATTGTAAACCTAAACTTTTATTTTTCTTAAAACTGAATTTACATGACATACTAACAAGAATTCTATATTTATATTGATCCATCTAATTCAAACTATCTGTATTATATGTAACTTTTATTACTTTTTTAAGATATTTTTCTTAAAAGTATTAATGTATCTATACATTTCTATTGTTGAATCTAATTGATTAAAAACATTAAAGAATTCTTCAATACTAAGGATATTGTTGGTGTTATTATTCTCTCGTTTATTGTTCTTTTTGCCATTTCTTTTCTAATTTTACAAATTTTTAATTTATAATATGGGTGATTTTCTTAATACGTTAGAGGATTATCAATATTAGATATATTTCCATATCTTTTTATATGGTCATTAAAACCGAAAGGATAAGCTGTATTAATTAATTTAATCCAAAAAGTTCTTTTTGTAAAAGAATATCTTTATCTACATTATCTTCTAATGAATCTAATATTGTTACCTTAATCGATGAATTATTGCAATTATTTTCAAATTGTGTATACAAATATTTATTAATTTTAGGGTTTTTAATTTGGGATAGATGTTCTCTAATTCTGTATTTCAATTTTCTAGTTGTAATTCCAATATATTGTTTTTGACAATCGTTGCATGTAATACAATATACAACATTACTTATATTGCAATTATCATTGTTTTTATTATAGGTATTAATCCTTAAATTTGTGACTGCAGAATGAATATAGCCGCGCCGGCCAACATAGGCCGCTTTGGAGCGCTCCAAAGCGGCCTTTTTGAAAAACTTCTTCATAAATCAAACACTTGTGAAAATAAATATATATTTGTGCTCAGCAGCTCAAGCTCTATCTTTTGGTATATAAATCTCAGTAGAGTTGAACAATGCATATAGGCCCGACAGAATCAATCGAGTCGGCGCGACAGCTTGTGGAGTGGGCGTTTAGGGATTTTTTCCCGGAATTTCCAGCCGTCTTACTGAGGAATTATTTTAAGACTGTTCAGCTTGCCTTTGGAGTGGGCCGTGAACAATGCATATATAATCGGACCTACCAATCGAGTGGGCGCGACAGTCTGTAGAACGAGCGTTTGGGGAGTTTTATCAGGAATTCCCAGCCGTCCCAATCAGAAATTGCTCTAAGAATGTCCAAGAGAATTGCATTTGGAGTGCGCCGTGAACAATGCACACAGAATTGGACCTATCAATCGAGTGGGTGCGACAGCTAGCAAATTGCATGCGCGGGCGTGTTCGGAGCGCAATAACTTTGTGGAGATCGAATTGTTCCTGGTGCGGCTCGTGTATTTTGTAGGCAGTAGAATGGTTTTGCACTAAGCAAAAGTACACCGTGGTAGCTTCTAAACGGACAAAGTTACAGCGGTGCGAAGATGCAGGTTAGCCTTGTGTGACACGATTTTTTCCAAATTCAGTCGACCACTGTGGGAAGACGTGACGAGCTAACGGTCTAGGAATGCGTGAGCGAGCAAGCCAGTTAAGGTACTTCGCGAAGAAGTGCCCAGAGCACCCCAGCTTCCTAACCCGCCTCGCTCCCGGCAGCCATTTTAGAGCGGCGGATGGCAGCGGTGAAGTTTCTTCCGCACTTACTCGCCCTCATTTCAGTTTTCGACATTTCTAATGGTGGCATTTCTGACAATGGTGACATTTCTAATTTATTAGGAAATATAAGTGAACAAAAATATATAGAAAAGAGATGTAACCTCACATATGAAGCAGATAGATGGCTAAATATGATAATCCAACGAGAAGAATTCAATTAAAGCCGAAGTCATCAGTAGAACGGGTCACGTCACCGGCGCCAAAAAATTGAGTCAACGTCGATTTAGCCACTTCGATTGAACTCAAAGTAATGAATCCATCAAATTCATCCGAAACCACAACAAGGAAGCACACAAATAACTGCTAAGGAACACATAACCTAGAAGCAAGGATGAAAAGCAATGTAAGCAATCTAAAAACTGCTGAATGAAACAGAGAACATAGAATAGAAGCAGGAGTGAAAGTGGGTAACTGAAAAATCGAAGGCAAGGCACAACAACAGAGATCTCCCAGCTGACCGTTGTTGGGTAGGTCGACGCGTCTTCGTCCAAACCGAATCCTTCTATTTTGAAAGGATTCAGTTTGGAAGAAGACGCGTCGACCTACCCAACAACGGTCAGCTGGGAGATCTCTGTTGTTCCGACGTCCAAGTTTTCCCAGTTGATAGCGATGGGATTCAAACATCCAGTTCAGGTTTAGCATCATTCGTCAGTAACCTCATTCGCTGTCGTAGCGAAAGGTGTCCGGTGAGTAGGCCGTCCTGCGTTCGTTGCCGACCATGGATGCGCTTCGCCTCTGCTTTCGAACCCTCGAGTTCAATGCCCTCTTAACAGTTGCCCAAGTTGTCATCCTCGCGCTGTCAGGGATCGCGTAGAAGAGGAATACACACTGAAAATAGAGTGTGTTATCGAAGCACTGTGGAAAATTGGCCAAATGCGTAATACTTACTCGCTTTATGAACTCAATCTTGTCAACACTGTCGACTCTTTTGTCCACGAGTGTCGCCAGGTCTTCGGCTTCCTCTGAGTAGAGCTCTCTTTCCAGGTCAAGAGCAAACTTGTTAATGTCGTCGCCGCGCAATTTTCTTCTTCTGGCAACCTTGTCCTTCGTCATTATTGAGAAGTTTGGTCCTAAATAAAACTATTAATGTACTTGATCTCCTTTTGCTCCTGAAATAGCTAACTTACCCTCGCTGTGGCAACACGGCATCGAAACATATATCCTCCTCAGAAGAATATTCGACTCTTCCAGTTGAGTCACGATTCTCTCCAAACAACGTCACGCATCTCTTTCGTATCCTTTCGAAGCAGTTCCGACTCCGATCGATTTTAACAGCGCGAGAATCTCGTCGAGCTTTCTGCCCGTTTCTTCTTTGCACACCGTGCAACAGTCGCACCTGAAGCGAGTTCTATCTCTAATGACTGCAGGATATCGTCAACTACCAGAGCGCATCCAATCAAACTTGCCTTCGCATTGTACACTTTGTTTTGCCAAGTGACTTTCCGCATTCGCCCCACCACGACATCGCCTTGAACTGCAGTGGACGATAGGACGTCTACAGTCTTGGTGCGGGGGAAAAATGCAATGAACCAAAGATCATTCAATTCTAAATTTAGTATTTAGCGTTTTTCACCAACACATTGTGCAATATTGCACAATGTTCTACTGCCATAACAGAGGCGGTACTCAGCACCAGATGAACCTTCAATATTTATTCAGCTTGAGATCACGAAAAGCCGTCACATAGTAATCGATTTGCCCCTATTTTCGTTCCATGATGTTTCCGCCTGTATTATTCACTGTATTCCGTTGACGTAGTTTGAACACATTTGAGGCGTTAATGACCTCCAAAAAATCTTTGCCGCTCGCTTCAACGACTCCACAGTAGTCACGCGTTGTTTTCTAAAGCAATAGACATAGAATCGATTGTTACAAAAAATCTATGTGGCTAACCTTATAAATTCTTTCATGGACTCCCAAACTAGTTCAATTGGGTTTAAGTCCGGCGATTCCGGTGGCCATTCCAACGTCTTTATTCTTCTTTCTCGCAGCCATTGCTTCGTGAAGGCGCTTTTATGAGCAGGAGAACTGTCATGGGCAAGCCTTGCAAAGCCTGAACCAGCAAGATATTGCAATGAGGAAGTGGAGAGCAGCCTTAGAAAATATGACCAACCATGATGCCGCTTATTCAAGAATTTGAGATACGAGCGCTCCAAAATCTGGCAATACATCTTGCTGTCCATCCGTAGTGATCCAAAGAATAACACGAGATCCGTGGTTCCTTTCGATGAGATCCCTCCCCACAAATGAATTTTCGTCGGGTGTTTTGCTCGTGGGTGAAGTCGAGAATTGTTATCATTACCCCTGGAGAAACAGCGCCGGAGGTTTCCGTCGACTAAATGCGGAGACTATAGCGGGAACTGCGAATCAAATAGAAATCATGGGCTTAACTCACCCTGAATGGTACTTTCATCTGTGAAGATGCAATCCGAAAATGTTTCCATTGCAGCAATCATCTGGGAGCAAAACTCCAACCGCTTTACCTTGTTTGCTTCGTATCAGTTGACAGTACTTCAGCGTCCTTCTTTCAAAGCCGAGTTCTCTTCGAATGCGCCTTATTTGGGGATCGCTGATTGTTATCCCCATGTTTGCCAACTGGCTCTGCATCGTAATGGCCGACGTTGACGAATTAGAAAGATATGCCTTCTCGACCGTTTCGCGAATTATACGGTCATCCTCTTGAATAGGTGTTGTTTGTATCGTGTCCCACTAGACCACAAGGCTGTGGTAACAACTAACCACGACAGCGACACATTCTGCGACGTCTTTGGGTCGACAACGGGCTGCCAGAGAGGACTTTCACAACATGCCTTCTCAATGTTTGGTAGGACTTAGAGTAGCCAACCTTAAAGAAATGTGAGAGAATCTGTACCGACCGACCAAAGCGGCGAAGACATACTTGGACGAGGTGTCGGTATACCTCCGTAATCGGCTTCCCTTCAGCTCTCATCGAAAGTATTGTTGGCAAATAATCAGAAATATCCGCAATAGCAGCCATAAGCTTCCAATCGACACGCAACTTTCGATCAATACTGATATGCACTTAATTGATCACTCAGAATGCAGTTGCACCACGTTTTCCCACTGCAAACAGAAAACTCTCCTCTGCTTTGTGTGTGTGTGCTATGTGTGCGTGTTTGTGTGGAAACACACACACCCTCACACGCACGCAAGAACGTGTGTGTGTCCACACAAACACACACACAACACACTCACACAGGACACACACACTTTCTTGTGTGTGAGTGTGTGTGTGTGTGTGAGAAGAAAAGAAAAAAAGAAGGAAAGGAAACGGAAAAGAAAAGAGAAAAGGAAAGAGCTGCCTTCGTCAATAAACGATTATCTGGGAACAAGAAAGTGTGTGTCCTGTGTGAGTGAGTGTTGTGAGTGTGTGTTTGTGGGGAAAAACACACACACGCACAATAAAGTCAAAACCGTGCTATCTCCTACGAACACGAATGATTTGAAATGCGCTAGCATCAGGGCGGTCTCAATTCCCACCTGCTTCGGTAGATGGCTCGTTGAGGTGAAACGGCGACTCGCTGTGGGCGACCTCGAAGATGCTCAGCACGAACGCACTTGTGCGTCGACGGGAGATCTGGAAAAGTGATAGATATGAAACGCGATATGAAATAAAGCTATATTTTAACAAGCGGCGTAGCACGGAAGAATCGCCAATGCCTCCCTCTACCTCCGACGTTTAGCAAGTGTCGTATAAGGGCCCAGGACGCACTTCAGGGCCCGTATGCATATATGGATACGGGCCATGTAGGGCGTGATGGGGACTACTCGGTACCAACGGCTGCGACGCGGTCGTGCGGCGGCAGAGCTCCGCTGGCTCGGTCTTGATCTGAAGGAGGAAACGGGAAAGAAAAGAAAAAAGGAGAAAAAGGAGCGGAAACGGAAAAGAAAAGAAAAAAGGAAACAGCTGCCTTCGTCGATGAACGATTATGGTGCTTAATAATTCGAATTCGACAAGGAATCTGTTGCTGTGCTCCATTCAGTTAAAACCTTTTGGTTGGCTCCAGCACAAGCCAAAACCGTGAAAGAGCAGGAAAATTTTACCACAAACATTAGCTACAAAACTTTAAAACGTTATTTCGGAGCGCAAAAGAGCCAGTTTTACACCGTTATTTGGACTAACGCTAACACAGTGCTCATCTGATTTTTCCACTCTCTCGTTTGGTTTCGTTCCAGCACAACGAAATACTTTCACAATATACCTTCACTGTATTTCCTTGTGATGGAGCCAACCAAAAGGTTTTAACTGTAGTGGAGCGCTTGATGGAGGTCTGATCTGAGTAGGTGAATTCAACTTTGACAACGAAACACAGCACTACAGGGATATAAGTCGGCGCAAATAGGGTCGGGGTGGGGGTAGCTAGAGGGCATAAAGGATAGAAGGATAATGTCTAATAGCATTTATGAATCGAAGGTAACATGGAGCTGTTTGGGAAGAAGTTGTAAGGAAACTCGAAATAGGTTCCTGGAATAAGTCCGTCAGACCTTCACCGCAGAACGTTTCTATCAACTAGCTTCCACCGGGTTGATGCCAGTGCATCTCCGAAATCGAAAACCGCCATCACAAGTTGTGTGTCCCTTGGGGAAGAGCGGAGGACATGAGGAGCAAAGCACATTCGTCGAATCTCTCGTGGTGTTAGCCATCAATGCGTAGTAGCGAACGCTCACGTGACGTCAAATGGGTGACATTCTTTCTGGAGATTACCAGAAGCAAATGTTCGAGACGGCTGGACGCTACATCAAGAAATTGGAAGATTTGCTGCACTTTAAAGAATAGGTTATCACCGTTGAAACAATTTTTAATCCTTGCATTATAAATATTTTTCGCAGGGCGCATGTAGCGCAGTGGGAGAAAATGCCGACTGTTTAGTGCCCCCGATACCAGGTTCTTGGTTCGGATTTCCCGCTCAGGTTATCCAAGATTTCTATCTTTCTGTGCTCGGTGAGTTGATAACGGACATGTCTGGGCTGACTTCTTCATGGGCTGGTCATCACAAGTCATGGTAGGTATAGGCCAAACACGCATTCAAATCGCCTCCTTTACCTCCCGTAGAAGCGAAGTGCGCGGCGTATCCCAAAACGGATTGAATAACGGTAAGGAATAACCAACGGTACCATAAAACGCAACGACGACGAATCACGTCAACGATACTATACTCCGTGATGAAGTCCTAAAGCGATTCATCGCCACGCTGCCATTCATAAGCGATCCATCAGAGCTTCCGAGGATTTTCTCACTTGCGCACTCAAGACTCAGTTCCCAGATAATAGCTTCAACAAAGTCCTGCGGAGTCCTATGTGGAAAAGTATCAGCCATCATGAATCTGTATCAGCACGGCATCATCGAAGAGATCCCATCGAGTGATCTCTCAAAACCTTCAACACCACCTTTCGCGTCGTGGAGTGGTGAAAAAAGAGGGAAACAACATGAAAATCCGATGTGTCTGCGACGGCTCTATCAAGCTTGCAGGACGACCTAGCCTCAAAGAGATACTTTAGCGCAGACCAGTTCTCCTACCTAATCAGAAAACCTTAATTTCCAGTGCATCGAAAAAGCCTTCTCAGTGGTCGGACTAAACGCAGAATATACTCTGGGTGAGAGATTCTTCTAGACACCTCAGAAGCGATAACATCGTCACCTGCAGGTTCACACAACGAGTCGATGAGAAGAATCTTATAAAAAAATATTAGGAAAAGGGCGACCTCCGACGGACGATGCGACCGCTTAATGCGCGAAAATTGAAATTTGTGGCGTGGCGTATGAATCTTTTTTCGTGATCACGGACAATGCTTCCTCCCCTACGCCGATGGAGATCCCCATGCGTGCCGGGAGCCATACGCACCTCGGGCTGAGCCCCCGAACCGGCCGGGTACGACCTGCAGTAGGGCCCAGCACGCACTTCAGGGCCCGTATGCATATATGGATACGGGCCATGTAGGGCGTGATGGGGACTGCTCGGTACCAACGGCTGCGACGCGGTCTTGCCGCGGCAGAGCTCCTCTGGCTCGGTCTTGATCTGAAGGAGGAAACGGGAAAGAAAAGAAAAAAGAGAAAAAGGAAAGGAAACGGAAAAGAAAAGAGAAAAGGAAAGAGCTGCTTTCGTCAATAAACGATTATCTGGAATTCCCGATAAAACTTCCCAAACGTCCACTCTACAAGCTTCCGCGCCTCGATTGATAGGTCCAATTCTGTGTGCATTGTTCACGGCGCTCTCCAAATGCAAGGTGGACATTCTTAGAGCAATTTCTGATTGGGACGGCTGGGAATTCCTGATAAAACTCCCCAAACGCTCGTTCTACAGGCTGTCGCGCCCACTCGATTGGTAGGTCCGATTCTATATGCATTGTTGGCCCACTCCAAAGGCAAGCTGAACAGTCTTAAAATAATTCCTCAGTAAGACGGCTGGAAATTCCTGGAAAAAAATCCCTAAACGCTCACTCTACAAGCTGTCGCGCCGACTCGATTGATTCTGTCGGGCCTATATGCATTGTTCAACTCTACTGAGATTTATATACCAAAAGATAGAGCTTGAGCTGCTGAGTTCAAGGATATGTTTATTTTCGCAAGTACTCGATTTCTAAAGAAGTTATTCAAAAAGGCCGCTTTGGAACGCTCCAAAGCGGCCTATGTTGACCAAAAGACTAAAAGACATGTCCGGTACTGTATAGTGCAAATACTACAATTTACAGAGCAATTATTACATTTGTTATCATTTCCAAAATTATTCAAAATATTGATACCATTAACCTTACTTTTAGTAAAATTATTATTTTTATAGTAATGGTTTGGATTGAAAGGACTAGTATTGTGTGTTCTTTGAGCAGGCCAGAACAATAAAATGTAGAACAGGCCCAAGCTCTACACTGTTTTGAATTAGATTTTTTTGATTTTGAAAGTGAATTCTAGCGTTATTGTAAGTAACATTTTTACATTTTTAACTTAAATTATTCACTTTATAAAGATATTTTCTTAATTTGATATTCAATGGATATAAACTAGTAAGGATTTTAGTAAAAAAGATGACTAATTTATTTTAGTAAGTATTTATTTCAAACAAAGGTTTATATAATTTATATTCACAAGGAGAGGAGGGAAGGTTTAAAAATTTATATAAATGAACTGAATAGAATTGAATTGTTTATTACATTATAATAAATAAATGTTGGTAAGGTTAAAGGCAATCTAAAGGAGAATGTCAACTAATACCAAACACATAATTATATATCAGATAATTATATGACAATTGAGATATTAGTATATTTACGATATGAGTAAATAAATATCACATGGTTAATCTATTTTATTACTAATGTTATATTAAAATATTATAAAATCAAATTCGAAAATTCGTCTAACGCGACGTGGCCACTGGCCGAGACAAGGTTTTTTGGTACCTTGCCTTAATAACAGAGTAAAATTAAAATTACAGCAACAAATTAATGTTACATCTTGACTACATAATTAATGTAGCAACTACTGTTAATTTTTTGCCAGTCGTTTAACGCAACGCTATGGCAAGTCGGTGAGTCAAGACTAAACTAAATGTTGCAACAGTTAGAAAAAAATAATTATTAATTAAAAATTAATTAAATATTCGTCAACTTGACGTGGCCAATGGCCCGGCCAAGTTTGCCTTGACAGATTTAGGAAAATTAAATGAATATGAAAGGAGGTAAAAAAATTCTAACTTTATATTATATACTTAAAACTACTAACTACTACTTACTTACGTAATAAATTATTTTAATGTCGTTAAGTTCAACTTTTTTGAAATCTAATTACCTACACCATTTCATTATCTGTCAAATAATTACAGTCTATTTCATAATTTATGCTAGAACGGGATTGATTATTATTCTTTAAAAGGCGTATTAATAAAAAGGATGAAAATAAAAGCAAGGCAAGCTATATATGACAGTTAAAATAGTCTTGAATTCTATGCATGAGAGTCAACTATGATCTTATTTGTTTTAGGTATATATGGATGAAGAACAACAAGTAATGAAACATAAAGTAATGAATCACATAAAATTTAATTATGTTTATTCTGTGTTTCTAATACTGCTATTATAGTTAATGCTTATATTGAGCAATTGGTCCAATTTTTATCACATAAAACTCCGAGTTGGGTTGACGAGTCAGTAGGCTCGTCAACCCAACTCGGAGTTTTTTGTATCTACTTCTCTACGGTGTCATATTCTATACTATGGTCCGCTTGGAATTGTTCGTATACTTGAAAGCCTACTATAGGACTGTCTAGAAACATAATCTTGTTGGCTCTCGTCTAACTATGGCCTTAAATTTCGCCCAGGTCTTTTAAAAAATCAGGCGCTTATTCTTACCTTCTTACCCTTTCTTCCGCACTGAGCACCACCGATTCTCTTTTTTCTCGTTTTTTGAAGTTTTTGTTGTCAGTGTTTACTGTACTGATAGGTGAATTTTGTGTCGATAGTATTGGTACAATCTTTTTGGAACTAGTCAACGATCATAGTGGGCGAGAAATTCCTTCAAATGGTAATTCAGTTTAGTGCACACATGCTTATAAGTTTTGCTATCTAATGCATACCTAGCTCTACAGGCGCGGTTTGCCAGAAGAAGTTCGAAATGTGGGGAGGGTATTTGAACGTGCGAAACTTGCGCTCCTTTAAAGGATGAAAATTGCAAAAGCATCATAAAGTGTTTTGCAGTATCTTTGATAGACATCGTCAGTCGAAGTGTATAAACAAACAAACAAAGCAAGCCTGCCAATCCTAGAGAAATTCAACGCTGGTGCAATTCACGTGCAGAAAGTCAGGTAAGGGTAGTGCTTGGAAATTCAAAAGGCTTTCAGTAAACTCCAAGAAAACGATGAAATGATCAGAGCATCCTAACGGCTGGATGGTATGGACGTTGCTAATTGTTAGAGATATGTCAAGGACAAGGTCGACCGTGGTGGTTCCGTGTATGGGTTCATGTACGTGCTGCTGAAACCATACATCCTCGAAAAAACTAAGATGTAGAGCTATTAGAGTTTTCGGCGCGAGAATTATCCTAGTTGATCTGCAGGTCAAAATCTCCTAACGCAATCATGGCATGCTGGGTTGAGGTGAGTTCACGGAGAACCTATTATAATGCCTCTTCATCAGCTTTCGACGAACAACACGGGCGATGAACGTTTATCAGTCTGATACACGATGCTTGATTAGGAGAAAAGAGGTCCAGCCAAAGCACGTCTGCCTTCCCAGGATTACGGGCAACATAAGAAACCATATTTCCCTTATACACGCAATAGACTTCTCCAGCACATCCTCTGCCATCAACAGGGTAAACCGTGTACGGTAGACCACCCATAATTTCGGAGTCTAGTACTTTATCGGATAGCCAGGTCTTAGTTATGAATATAAGGTCAGGATTTTCATTTGCAAGTAGGGCTTGAAAGAGTTCGATTTCATTGACTAAGCTTCGGCCATTTACTAACAAGGGAATTGTCTGAACGGTACGTCGGAACGACAAGAACGAGTACTATAGGAAGAATCTCCGTCCTCAAAATAGTAGCGGAACATGTTTTGTTTTTGCCGAATCCTTGAGGCAAACGAGTACAAGGATGTAATGGTTAAGGGTCCGCATAGCGAGCTCATCACGGCAGCGCAAGACGCCGGTGCCGTGGATTGGGTGGCGCAGTGGTAGAGGGAAAACCTCATGTTCGTGAGGTTGAGGGTTCGGTTCCCGTGCTACGTCGTGTTTCTGCACTTTTGCCATAGTATCGGATTTCCATAGAGATTTCCACATCTGAACTTGTTTTTGAAGTGTGCTACGGTAAGATGTTTTTATTACTTATTATTTGTCGACATCTCGTGATTCACCGAAATATGCCAAATACGATTATTTATGAAATGCTTATGAAATAGCTTCAGCACCAATGACACACAGGCACTAAGTGCATAAAACAGCAAGACCGATCACAGTATGGGCAACGTATGAAGGCTACAGTTTCTTCACATCTTGACTCATCACATGGGCCGAGGTCTTCCACGAATGCCATCCCACTCGGGTTTTCGAAGAAACCAAGATGTTGATGGTGATGATGTTGATGGTGATGTTTCATTTTCATTTTTTCAAAGAAATCTAAAGCAGTGGTTAGTACTTTCTCTGCTGCGAGATTGCTTCACAGTTCCTGCCCAGTGGTACTCCGCTGCAGCCCAAGGCTGGAATCGCCACACAGTCCACTTTCCAGTTCTCAAACTTGTATAGGATAACAATTCTAGTATAGCCAAGCCTTTTCCTCCGAATCTGTCCACCCAAAAACGTGGGCTTCATCTGTGTCGATGACGCCACCTCCTGTTGACCATTCCAATGCTGTCGAAACTGGTGAATTCTTACCACATATAAACGTGTTGAGTTATCTACCGACTTGGCACAGATTAATTTGCAAGTGAAACATTCTAGCATGCCTAGTATATAGCAGTAATGCATAATACTAGGCGCGATATCCTTCCAGTGGTCCTCCCCGTGAAGCAGGACGTGACGCATAATACAGTGCAGGACGCGTCTTTTGAACAGAGGAGGAAAAATAGCGATTTTGCGGTTTTCGCGTTTTTTTTCTATAAAACCTGCCTAAAAGTCACCCAAGACTGCGCCGTGCACAATGCATATGGGATCGAACCTACCAATCGACTGGGCGGCGCGACAGCTTGTAGAGTGAGGGTTTGGGTAGTTTTATCAGAAATTCCCAGCCGCCCTACTTAGGAATTGCTGCTCTCTATCCCGGCGAGACTTTGGAGTGCGCCATGCACACTGCATTTAGGACCGAACCTACCAGTCGAGTAGGCGCGACAGCTCTCAAATTGCACCGCGGGCGTGTTCTGAGCGCAATAACTCCGTCACGTTTAAATCTTTCTGGCTTAACTCGTGGATTTTGTAACCAGTGAAAAGTTTAAGAAGTGCGCTGAAACACGTAATTTATCACTGAAGAAAGCTACAGCAGTTCGAAAATTCAGGTTAGTCTTATGTGACACGAATTCTTCCGAATTCAGTCGACCACTGTGGGACCGAAGAGATAACGGCCTACGAATGCGTAAGCAAGCAAACCAGTTAAGATACCTTACGATAAAGTGCCTATAACTCGCCAGCTACCTAACCTGCCTTAGTTTCAGTTGTCATTTTAGAGCGGCGGTGGGCAGCGGTGAAGTTTTTTCCGCCGTTACTCGCCTACATTTGAATTTTCAACACTCAGATGGTACCTTTCAGCTCGAAATGCTCTAACGAACGGTATCAATCTAGGCCAATTCCGGGAAAATTGATTTTTTTTTTTGACAAATTTCCATCGAGGACGAGGGCGCTCCGCCGAGCCTGCGCGGAAATGACGTCATCGAAAATCGATGATTTCGAAATTTGCCAAATTTTCTTGACCAAACTTTGTCAAAAATCATCTAGGAGTTATTTGGGGCGCTGGTTGCGAATCCGACGTCCTTTTTTGAAAATTCCGCCGACCTTGGTAGGTTTTGGATTTTCTCCTGGATAACTGAGGGTGATCGGGTCAGAAACACCGATTTTGCTCATACGTTTTTCACGGTGCCGAATACGATGCCGAAGTGCATTTGGCTGATTATGGCAAGAGACCATCCATACCGATAACTGGTCAGTGATCCTGATGCAACCACCTCAAATGGCTGTAACATGCCAAAATCGTTGGAATTTTCAAAAACAGAATCGGATTCGTAATCGGTGCCCCAAATAACCTTTAGACGATTTTGGACGAAGTTTGGACAACAATATTTGGCAAATTTCGAAATCATCGATTTTCGTCCGCGCAAACTCGGCCTAGAGCGCCCTCGCTAAATTGCCAAAAAAAATGATTTTTCTGAAATAGCTCGAGAGTGACACCTTTCGATAGAGTTTTTCGTGCTGAACGGAATGGTGTTCTTGCGAGTGTCAAATACTCAACTGGGCGAGTAAGGGCAGAAGAAACTTCACCGCTGCCCTCCGCCGTTCTAAAATGGCAGCTGGGACTAAGGCAGGTTATGCAGCTGGCGAGTTGTGGGCACTTTAGCGTATGAACAGCAATAACATTGTACTCTTATCGTATCTTAACTGATTTGCTTGCCTACGCATTCGTGAGCCGTTAGCTCATCGCTTCCTCCCACAGTGGTCGACTGAAATCAGAAGGAATCATGTCACACAAGGCTAACCTCCATTTTCGCACCGCTATAACTTTGTCCAATCATAGGCTACTTTGCTGTGTTTTAGCGCACCTATTAAGCCTTCCACTGCTTGCAAAATCAACGAGTTGCAGCCGGAAAGATTCAAAAAGAGTTATTGCGCCTAGAACACGACTGCAATTTGCGAGCTGTCGCGTCCACTCTATTGATAGGTTCGGTCCATGCATTGTGCACGGCGCAGTCTCGGAAATTCCTGGCATGGCAGAGCACTGGCAGTGTACGCCATGCTTGAAATACTCCGAAAACATGCAAGTCCTGGAAAATAAGCTGCTCCAATCGCAAAGGGCCTGCTCCAGCCATTCGTTTTGGCCACCCGCAGCGAAAATTCGGTGGTCTGGTGAAGGTGTACACATACTTGTTGAGAATTCGAGAAGGCGAATCGAACGGTACCAACCGTTTCTCAAAAAATCTCAAATTAGAGGAATTGTGCGCATGCACCGGTTTTCGAAGCCTTGCGACCGACAATTCGTCCGCGACCGCCCTTCGCAATGGAGCGCAAGTTTTCAGTTTCGGACATTTTCATGGCTGCATATGAACAATATATACCAAACGATAGAGCTCCCGTAGGCATACTCGAGCTCCTGAGCTCAAGTATGCCTACGGTTTTTTAAAAGGGTGACTTCTAGGCGAGTTTTGTCAAAAAGGCGCAAAAAGCGAAAAATGGACGCGTCCTGTAGTGTGCATGGACGAAAGAAATGGATGTCACACTTATCGGCCATAGTGAAGGAACACCGCTCCATTTAGGATATAAATTCGAAATAACGCAGAAGTGAAAGTATAACGCTCGCAAACTGGAGGAAAATTGCCGATGCCGTTAACAGGAGGCATGGAACGGAATTTAGCGGTAAGTGGGTCTCAACCACCTCGGTGTGATCAGCCAAAATGCGACTGCATGACGTCCTCGTAGAGGAAGAACACAAAGTCTTTTGTGGTTTGTCCTCAAGGCTGCAATGGTCAGGATACGATGTGTTTTGTATGATTTTGAAGAATTGAAATGATTTGTTTTGTAATGACTTGTAATGAAAGTATGATGTTTTATAGCATTAAAGATTTCTCAGCTGTATTTTCCTTTTATGTCTGAGTACACAAGGTGTGCATCGAACATTGTGAATATTAAATATTAACTGCCCTGATTGGTTGTCAAGCAAACGATTCGGTTCAGGTAGAAACATGCCGATAATCCATCGGGAGAAGGAGAAGCTTATCGAATCCCTGCTACTCCTGCTGCTCCTAGTCAAGAGAAGGAAACGGAGGCCGTATATAAGGGAAGCGCACGTGCTTCACGTGCGAACAGGCTTCCGAATGTTTGATTCCTATAGGACAACGGTGAGAGCAAAGATTCGTTCCGATGTACCCCGAGGAATTTGAAGTGCTCCACAACGCGCTAGCTGTCAGACTGTCGCATAGTCGAACTTTTTTTTTGAGATACTTCAAACATTTCCTGTGGCCGTGAATGTCTGCTGCTTTAGTTCAATTCAGACATGTCGGTCATGGGTCCTCCTATTCTTATATGGCCGCAGAGTTCAGAGTTTGGGAAAATGAACAGTTGCGACGGCTGATTGTTTAAGAAGTGGATACGGCTACAGCGGAAGGTGATCGCAGGACGTCTTCATCAATTATTGCTCTGTTGTAGCCGTGTTCTTCCAGAATTGCATGGAGGCGGCGAAGAATTTTTACATCATGTGAGGATATCTGGGAGCGATTGGAGCCCCTGACGGCAAGCACGTCGCGAGCGTTGTAAGTGTACGGAAATGAAACTAGTCATGAAACTCATAGCAGCACATTTTTTGCATTCCAATTGCAGTGTCCAGTCAGATCTGGATCGTGATACTATAACCATGAAGGTTTTTCTAGTATCGTTTTTACTTTATTGTATTGTTCACACTTGTGAAGCCCCAATTACAATTGCGTGCTGTAGGTTCGAAATTTGTGTAAATGACCAGAATAAACTATTGGCAGAGATAAGTTGATTCAGAGCCCGCCGTGTGATAGTCGACTACTTCGGGATTCTCTCCAATGGCCTTCGATTCCTGCTAAAATCGGTACACCAAGCCTGAAAACGTGAAGACGCTCACTCTTTCAGTTACGGTAAATGCAAGACATCGTCATAAGTCATCATAAGCCTCACTAAAGTTCTTAGATTCTGCATAACATTATGGTAGACATGATCGCTGAGGACTTGGAAGATGAAGGACGCGGTGATGTACCGGGAAACATTTCTAACGACCGGAAAATTATTCGCGAAATGTTGAAGAATTACTTCTGTTGGTAGGATGGAGTGCACTGACACTAAACTTTAGGTAATGTTAGCATCAGCAATTGGTAGTTATGAGTTGGTTGCGAGGAAAGCCAATAATAACGATGCGTTTGCATACTCGCCGAAAACTAATACTTGTTACTAGTGATATTGTTGAAACATTTACGAGAGTACAATGTTATTCTTTCGAAGTATCTCTGTTCAAATCGAGAGCATGGTGATGATAAGGTGTGTGTAAGTTCATTTTCACCCCGCTCTTCGCCATCTCTTTGCACATGTCTGACCATCCTTTCGTTAAACAGGCACATCTCAACAGCCTGCAGCATTCAGTGTCAAAAAGGGACGTTTCTGACGCGTTTATATTTAAAATTACCATGTTTTAAGGTGTGAACAGGCGATTTCCTGCCATCGGGATCGCATGTTTAAGAAGACTTTTCGATTTGGAGAGCCCCTCCTAGGAATGTTAAGCTTTTAAGGGAATTACGAATGCTTGGATCACTAGTTAAGCAGTTGTTTACAGATACCGGCGTACCAGAACTTGGAGATTCTTGAGAACTTGGAGATTTTTCAGAACTTGGAGATTCTTGAGCGTTGGAGAACGTGGAGAATTTAAGACTGAGGACATGGTGCGCACGGCTTCAATGGATCTCTTTCTTTTTATCTCTCCTTCTCACTGTATATAATGTGTCAATTATATAGATCAGAGCAACATAGCTATTCACTCAGATGATTACGTTATATGTGCATTCGCTTTTGAAAATCTCATACCGACAACTTTCCAATGCACGCAACGCCAACATTCCACTCTGACACTCGTCGGCCATCTCTCTTGTTTCCCAGTCCGAGAAAGATCACAAATCGTTTAGTGGAGTTTGAGGAGATTTCTTTGACTACGGCATGCGTGAGGAGTTGAGTTGACAATTATTGAGCAATATACCAGTGGTCTTGAAGTCCATTTAAAACCATCACCACTGTTTACAAATTGACATAAACCAAACTACGACAGACAACAGCATCGTGGTGATTGACAGGTTCGCATGATGTTTCCACCTTACGAAGATGTATGTTTAACAGACGTGTCTTACTCAAATTTAGATTTTTTATTCTTGAAAAAGGTACTATCGATACAGCGCTAGATCAAAGTGGTATCAGACCAGCCCTGCTTCGGGCGCCCTCAATGGCGCTTTCCAATACCTCGAAGTTAAGGCCTATCTTACGGACGCTGTCTTCTTTCCACACAAAACATTGCCGTACTATAATATTGCATAGGCGAGCTTTGCGCATCTTGTCCGCTATCGGAGCGACACCGAACTTCTGCCGAATGAAATCGTTTCGAATGCAATCCTTGCACGTGACTTTAGCCGTCCAGTGCAGCATCTTCGTCCATGACACTTAGGAGCGTTTCAACTTCCTTGGTCGCAGACCAACACTCAGCGCCATACATCGCTACCGGCTGGACGACTGCTCTGTAGGTCTTCGATTTCAAGCACTCCGGTACCTTTCTATCGCAGAGCACGCCAGTCAACGGGCACCACATGGACCAAGCTGCACTCCGCGTGAATTCACTTCAACCATCAGTTTGCCGTCAGACGTGACTGCTGATCCCAGGTACTTAAAAACCGAAGTGCGTGGGAGCTCGATGCCGTTAACCTTGATGGAGCTGGACTCAGTAACGTCCGTCGTTAGATATTCGGTCTTCTTCACGTTCAGTTTGAGTCCAAACCGCTCCAAGCGATCACACCAAGCTTGCACCTCTCGCTCGAGTTCATCTTTATCTTCACTAGCGAGCATTAAATCATCAGCATAAAGCAACGTCCAAGGAACGGGGTTCCGAAGATCTCTGGCATCTCGTGTGATGGCATCCATGACGACAACAAAGAGGAGTGGAGAAAGTGCAGAACCTGGTGTTTCCCGACAGAAATGGGAAACTCCATCGAGGTTCATTCCACCCATTCTATGAGCTCTTCAGGAACTCCATGACGTCGCTGGGTTATTTGCGTCTGTAAACTGAAAATGACAAAACCAAGACTAAAAGTTGCAACTGGGCTAAAATTTGCAATTGAAATAGGGCGCTAGGGGAAAAGACAACAGTTAGGAACATAAGTCATTAAAGTATGGAAACCTAAGAAGCGCTTCCACACTCTACGAGACACGATGGGGCGATAATGGAAGGGGCAGAACTAACATTGGTTATTTTGCTGCCCACTTTCTTAAAGAAACAGTTGTGCTCGTCAATCATTCTCATTAGTTTTAGAGCTGAACGGCGGGGCGGATGAGAGTAGTGATTGATCTGATTCCCCAGATCTTCGAAAGGATTAGACACGATAAATTCTTCGACTACGACTTTGACGATGTTGGTGCCGCTGTTGTACGGGAACCATAGAAGACCAAGTGATGAAAGGGTGTCATTGCCTTCTCCGCTTAACACCACTACATCCTGTCGCGTTAACCCCGATCGTTTCCAATAAACTTTCGGGTGTAGCCTTTCCCTTGTTGCATCAGCCTCGAGCCTAAATAAGGAAATATTACATAGGCGTACATATTACTCAGAGAAGCTAACAATAGAAGGTCACCTTTTTGGAAGCGGAGGAAGCATTGATGTTTATCTAAAAGCTCGTACGTGATGTTATTATTAGGAATGTACATCTCCTCACTAATGGAGTGATCCATCGAAAACCTGCAAAGGTCGGAGTTACTTCTTTGTGGACAGTACAACTGCCGCCTCAGTAAATACCAGCCTGCTAACATGTTGCTTATCCACTTTATCAAGCAGCCTGTGCATTTCTTTACGGCCTTCTTCACATCGCCTATCCGAAAGCGATCGTACTTTTTTCAACAGTAAAAATCTAAATTTGAGTAAGATGCGTCTATTAAACATGTATCTTCATAAGGTGGAAACATCAGGCAAACCTGTCAATCACCACGATGCTGCTGTTTGTCGTAGTTTGGTTGATGTTAATTTGTAAACAGAGGTGATGGCTTTCAAATAGACTTAAAGACCAGAGGTATATTGCTCAATAATTGCACAACTCCTCGCGCATGCCGTAGTCAAAGAAATCCCCTCAAACTCCATTAAATGATCGGTGGTCTTTCTCGGAAGAAGTGAACAAAATCTGGCCCATTGCGTCCTCTTTGCAATTCTTCTAAATAATAATACTTTGTCGGCAACAAGAACTATAAAACATGAGGAAGAAGCCAAACAGAACAGAATCAAAACCGACATAAGAAGAGTCGAAAATTCAAACAAAGAACGGAACTAAGGGCAAAATTAACTTTAAGAACACAACTGGAATACAAGTGCCAGCACCCGTACAGGTTATACTAAGCCCTAAATAATAATCTCATAAATTAAAACACGGGAGTGTATAGAGAAAAGCAGAATTTGGGAGAGATCCAGAAGAAGAAAAAAACGACATATTGGAGGAAGTAACTAGCAGCACTAAGCGGTACCAAGAGTGAGCACTAACATTTAATATGGGACTTAACATACAGAAGAAGCGCACGTACAAATGCATGCAAACCGTTAGATAACTGAACAGCTAGAGCAAGCGAACATACCAAAGAGGAGAGGGAGTATGTAAAACAACGGAGGTAGGAAAAACAGGTGAACCCCTCAGCTAGAATGGCAGTGCCCCCCAACACTGCGAGTTTCAGCAACTGAAGCTTCAGATCAAATAGAGATCTACCTACATAACCAGGGTGTCCAGCTGTTCCTCTGAGACATGCAGAGCAAGGCAACGCAAAATGTAAAACAATAGCAATCTGGTATAAGAAGAGAATACAAGAGAATTCAAGAGAATTGGGAGAAGAGAGCGACAACAGGGCGTCGGAAGAAAAAAAGCAGCAAAATATTCAACATCAAGGCCCAGAACTAGAACTAGAATTTCAGGATGCGATTCAACGACTACAAACGCCAGTAGAGGGAGCAGCCAAGGGCGCTAGGAAACGAAGCACTGAGGAGGGACCGAACTTAGACAGAGCGCTACTGTGTACCTGCAAGGACAGAGAAATAGACGAAAAAAGAAAAAGGACACTGGCGGAAAATTAATAATAAACATTAAACATTACCTGCTAAGAATTAAAGGAATCCAGTAGAATAGAGAAACTGACAACAACGGATTGGAATTTGAAGCAAACGAGGCAGGAACCAACCATTCTCAGCCTGCCAATTATTCCCTCAGTAAATAAAGAGAGAGCAGACTGGAAACCTAAAGCTTTTTTTATAGACAAAAAGTAACAGGCTCAGATTATTCCAACGAGGTAGAACTCGGTTAAGGAAGGACCCGTGTAACGCTTGGCTACCACACCTAGGGGGACAGAGCCTAACCGGCTGATATCTCACCACGCTAAGTACTCTACTATTTTCTACTCTCTCTCTGGTTCAGGGGCAAGGGGTGACTGACTTGGGTGACACTTATGTGTAAAAGCAGTAGGTGCCACTGAAATTAAAAGGATTCTTGTGATTCCGGCTGTTCCATTTGCGACTTCGATGGTATCTGTCGTCAATCACCCGTCTTAGCAGTGGTCTCCAAGCAGAGCCAGCATCCATTCAGTGAAGCTGCAGCGACAAGACCACTAGGTAGAGCAGTTGCAGCAGCCAGCAGGGGAAGGTGGTGAACGCGATCTGGATGATTTCAGTTCATAACAAGATGATCAATGAAATTCTATGGGATAATTATTTAAAACTAAACCTGATCCAATTCTGAGTCACTGCAAGTAGACATCTCCTCAATTGACTTTCGCATATGTGTGAGAGGATCTCTCAACAAACTCGGCTTTACGCTTTGTATTGCTCGAGAACAGATCACTTTTGCAGGAAGTTTGCTTCCCATGTTGAAAATATCTGGAAAACCCGTGCAGTTTGATTAGTGTTATCGTTTTCAGCTTCTTTCCAGCTTCATTACCGTGAAGTCGGACCTTTCTGAACCCCTTCGAGCATACATGTAACGCATCGGACGAAAACATGGATGGTGCCATCACCTTCATGGCAGTAGTGATTCCTAGTAAGCGTGATTGTGAAAGCATTCCGAATATTTCTAGGATTGTAAAGTGCATACTAGGAATTCCGTTCGAAATGGTTCTATGGTCGTTTGAATAAGAGTCGGGGCTTCTCAGCTGAGCGATGCTGTCTTGCTCATCTAACTATACTCGAGTCATTTCTATTCTCTTTCCACGCATTAAACGCTTAGAGCAACCGAATTCTGAATTCCATCTTGGAATCCCAAACAAGGTCTGCTGTGCCTGAACATGCACGAAATGACCTAGCTGTAACTTCGATGCAAGCTAGAATTACATCAAAAAACCTACAGGCATATCTGCAACAGCCCTGTATAACACGACTATAATCTTCCAGATGCAACCTGAAAACTAGGCAGCGATTGGATGTCTTTTAGTGCTTTCTAGTTCGAAAGTGAATCTAAAACAGCTCTCTGCCACAGCCTGCCAAATGTGAAGGAAATCGAGTAGTCTAACCTGCTAAGTAGGTTATCGATAAGAGTGTCATTTGGCTTTGTTCTCCCATATATAGCTTCGCAAAGTACTGCGTTTTCGAATCTGTTGGCCTGACTTCCATTTAGGTAATCCACTCTCGTGTAAAGTAGCATGTCCTGCTTGTACTTGGTATATTGTATAGGTTGTATTAGTTGGGCTCAGTTAAATAATTCCATCTACACCGTTTGATTCGCTTTGCTTGAATCCATATTTAGAAATAGATAACATGACACGGAGTTTACTGTTTTGAATTATTCGAACTACTCTATGTTTTTCGCAAACCATGAGAGTAGCGGCACATCGCACTGTCCGTTGCGGTTTGCTAAACTTTGGAGGTGATACTATTTTTGTGTATATATATACAAGTGCACCGTCACGCCTATCGGCGTGCCACGCACTTGCGCGCTTCGCGCGATGTTGCAGTACTATCACTAAGCTAAGGACAATCACATCAAGCTAGCTGCTCTACTTGTACACCTTTTTTCCTACCAGGAGTACAAATAACTCGCAGTACGTACAGTATATAATATGATAGGGTGATCTATTGGTTCCTCACTACTGGTCCTCCCCTAGTGAAACGGTCCCCCATTGCTGGCACTGGTTCCCCTCAATGATCCATCCTTAGCGGATGACGTCTTCGGCATGCCTTCTGAGTTTCTTTGGTTGACGTCCTCGACACGTCTACCTGAATCCCCAAACACGTTGAGCGACGTCTTTGGCACGTCTTCTGAGTCCCCAGGTACGTCATGCGACGTATTTCGCACGTCTTCAAAATCCTCTGGCACGTAGAAGATATCTGGGTATTCTACGCTATTTTCGTGCCCCGTAATTTGATCAGTATCGACTGATGGCGATCGAAACTTTAAAAACGAACTTCAAATGCGTGTACGGCAACCTCGATCACCCCCAGGGTTAACGTTTCGGACCGCTTGAACGACGTTCACAAAAAAATCGATAATTGGATCAATATCGATACTTCAAAAACGAACTTCAGATTCGTGTTCAGCGACCGCGATTTACCCAGGGTCGAAGTTTTCTGGCAGGTAGGAGACATCTGTGTAATTTCCGCTGTTTTCCAGCACCGTAATTTTGTCAACATCGTTTGGCGACGATCGATACTTTAAAAACGAATTTTGGATTCGTGTTCAGCGACCTCGATTTCCCCAGCGCTGAAGTTCTCAGGAAGGGAGAAGACGTCTAGGCACTTTTCGCTATTTTCGTGCCATAATTTTCCCCATTTCCCCCTGTTTTATGACTCAGCGCTTAGCGCGTTATTACAGAGTATATTACAGTCTGATATATATATATATATATATATATATATATATATACACATTAAGTGCAACCATGAAAGTTCTTTTCACTTCGTCTAACATTTTTTCATGCATCTACTACCTTCGAAACTTTTGGACACATCTTTCTTGTAGAGTTTTATGCGCTATCTGATGCCATTCGAATATTTTTAGTGAATAAATTCGTAGCTCTCGAAGGTGCTCACAATATCCTCAAGTTGTGGTATTATATTCAAGACATGTACTTCCACTCGTTTAGAAGTTTGGTTCGCATGTCATTCACCCTAAGCCTTTTTATGCTGTTTTTATGCTTAACAAATTATATATAAGTATTAGTTGCTACTTACCGATATAAGGGGCACCTCTAGGTTGGAATAAACGTCTGTCATGCCCCTCAACAGCAGTTGTTGCAATAATATTATCCGCAATACAGGCCTTATGAGTGCTTCGGAAATCCTCTGCTTCGCAAAAGGGACAATGTATCACCAGCGTAAGTATTTCTTATTTGTTTTGACTTGTTCACTAGCATTGTGGTTGCAATTTGTTGTTATTGCTCTTCCAGTAGCTCATGAAGGATGATATGTATTGCGCCGGAGGAGGAACATCCATTAGGCTTGTGTCTTTTGCGGTTATCATAGTGTTCTTGAACAATGTATGTGCGAAGAAACGTTTCTGTCGAGTCTGCAGCAAATGCAGTTGCTTCAGTAAGCGTGATGAGGAGAGACTTTATTCTCGAGGAGCTTCGCCCGCCCACAAGACCGCCTGCGCCAACGTGTGCGAAGGATTGCATCAAAAATGGAGTCATGAATGTGTCAGGCCTCGAAGCTTTTGCACGGCTTCAAATCTCAGAGAAGCTTCAGCCAAGGATCACACGAAGTAAGCTTCGGGTTTTGTGAAACAGTTGGTTGCGAAATAAAGCTTCAAAACTCCGAAATTCAGGAACTTGTTCGATATGCAGCTGCAGCTGCGATTAAAAAAATATGCTTCATGGGCCTTGAGGAAGTGGCTAGCCTCGAGGAGTACAAGATCCACGCTACTTATGGTTTGTTACCTACGTGCTTCGGTAGGAATCTTATGACGTTTTGGACGATTTTTAGGCTGATATAAACGTGACGAAATCGCTTTCGCTTGAGGGAAGACTGCTCTTATGTGCTGCTGATTCGGTAACCCTCCCTCCATCCGGCATTATTTTCTCTGTTAACAATTGCACTATGTCCTGGATTATCGGCACTGATATTCCCTTTTCAACGTAGGTTCAAAACGTTGAGTGTGCATGACAGACGCTAAAATTCTCTACCGAATATGACAGATTGATCTCGCAGCGGGCGCGGTTACGTGGATACCAAAACCGGGAGGGAACGTATTCGTGCTTTCAATATCACTATCGGTTTTGCTGAAAATGGTACGTTTATAGTTAGTACAGAGTGTAGCTGATTGCACATGCACAACGAATAGAATAGTATTCTTAGATAAATTACACAAACCATCTGCCTTACGTGACTTAATTATCTGTCTGAGTCTGTCTGTTTCAATTTATTCTATAAAAGATTGCTGAACCTCCAGTGAGGATCAAGGAGTATGCCGTGCGCATCACTGGTCGAAGTGGCAAGAAACAAAAGCTCAGAAATCTGCCCGGAGAAATAGGAAATACTCTTATTAGTGAGCCTTTTTTATTCCCTTTCCTCTTGTTTTGCAACTTCCAGGTTATTTTGTAATTTCTGCTGGGGGTTCTTTCGGGTATCGCGACTCTATGGTGGAGTTGTTCGATTTCAAAAATTTTAACTATTTCAATGAAGCAGTGTTCTCCTTAACTTCATTATGTACACAGATTCTGGCAAAGACAGGATAGGAGGGGATTCGGAAGAGACGAGCTACAATTGGATGCTGTTTTCGATCGCACCACGTCAAGGTAATTCTGGTTTTTATCTTCTTCAGACCTATGGTCCATGCACGTATTATTTTTCAGGTTTTTCCTGGGCCTGGTAAAAACTGATGACGAGCGTACCACAACGTAGGAAAGCTTGGCCTCGGAACGCATTACTTGGAGAAAGAAGCTGCTAAAAGCACTTCAGAGGGCCTTGTAAGTTCTGCTGCTTTTATTGGAGCATCGACTAGTAGGGAATCATATAGCTTTCATTTCAAAAGCGATGTACGTGCTGACAGAAATTGGCCCGACAAGATGTAGACGTTTCCTAGGACGCCTTCACTCACGGTTTCTACTGCGTCCTAAATATAGCTAATTCTTTTTATGTACCGGGAATGCATGTCTTTAGTCTAAGTAGTCGAAGTTACCGTTCTCCGAAGAAGTCCAGAGCTTGTCTACCTGATTCTGTAGTTCAGTATTTTTGCATGAATCTGTTATTTTTCCATTCCTCCACCGCATTCGTATTTTCTCCCAACCTTCTGAAAAATTTCGTTCAGTTATTTGCTTGTATAGGAATATATTTGGAAATAAACCTATAAATTGCCTTCATGTTCACTAACAACAAAAGCAATAGACAGTCTGATTGGTCAAGAAACTAGTTTTACGAACGTTCCAGCAGTTAATGTAGCGAAGAAGGCCCGAGAGCGACGCATCAAACGAGATTTTGTTCAATTGCTGGAGAAAGGCCGGCCAACAGTCGGCTAAGCTCTGGTCTCCTTCTCCGAATTTCTGGCGACGAGTACTTGCTCTTCCAGTTCACCAGAAATTCGCCGACAGTTCTCGGCTCCGAGTGGCTGAGTCGAATCAGAGATTTGTCGTAGAATATAGGAGTGCCGTAAATGCAGAACAGTCATCGAACTCGTCCGCAGGAGGCGGGTGCACCTTCTTACCGTCCGACCCCCCCCCAAAATTTCCTTAGTGCCTGCAAAAGTGCTACAGCAGGCATTAGAGGACGGTGTTGATTATACCCTTGTCCTTTTCGAATTTCGACTAACCGAATCTTCGACTATTCGAAAGTTATTCGATTATAGATTATTCTTTATTCGTTTATTCGATTATTAGAAAACTCTATCAATCTTTTAACAAGTTAGGGTACTTCTCTTCGAAAACCAGTGAAGCCTTATGTTAAAAAACTATATTTGAGTTTCGTGCGTCGCTTAAAGTGCGGCAAATTGTGTGTACGCCATCTGAGTCGACGCGAAGCGATGACCGAGGGTATTCATTGGCCGTCATTTGTTGTCCTGATTTTAAAGTAAGTTAACGGTAATCCTTCCACGTATCTCACTTGATAGGGAGCCTTCTGGCTCTCTTGCTACGAGTGGTCTCAAGCCGCTTGTCCCGGGCCACCTGGCACGTCAGCGGGGGAAATGAATCGCGAACCAAACGCTAAAGTGTACTGCCCAGAGACGCAGGTGGGACGAAGGCGATGGACCCCTTGCTCCTGCTGTCTACCATGTGTAGGAGCGGCGGGCTCATGCCCAGTGTGCGTGCATGTGTTACGCCGACTGGTTGTCGGCCTGGCGAAAAGCTTGCATTTGGTAGACTGGGAACATCATAAGGCAATTCGAGCGATTCTTAAAGGTCTTGCCCCTCCCTTTGATCAGTCTGGCTGGCTGTTCCTCGCCCGCACGTCAGAGCCTGACTAGCCACCCGAGTGCACTCCAGTCAAACAGCAGCACTAAAGGGCCTCATTCCCCTGACCCTGAAAGAGCCACCATTTCTGCAGCGATGAAAGGACAAGTACGGAAAGGCTGCTAAACTCTCACGGCCTAAACAGACTGCGCAAATTGAGAAGGACTACGATGACGATCTGTACTTACAACGACGCTCGCATCGGAAGCATCCATCGAGGACCTGATGGTGCAAGCCAGGAAGATCAAGTACGACGTCATCGGATGGCCGAGAGGAGAAGACACCGTACCCTACATGTCGGCTACGACTCCGGAGAAGAACTGTTCCTTGGAACATGCGAGAGCAGGGGAGTAGGCGGGGTGTTGGCGTCCTCGTCAACACACACGTGGCCAAGAGCATCGATTTGTACGAGTCTCTGACAACCCGAATCGGAATGAAGCAATGTGGCTCCGTGCCAGCTTTGACTGTGTTCGTCGCGTATGGCGCAACATCCGACTACGACGAGGAAGAGGTCGAAGCCTTCTAGGTGGGGCTGAAAAAATTCTAATTAAAAGTTTTTTAGTTTTTCTAATTTTAAAATTCTAAAGTTCTAATTCTATTCCTAAAGCCTCTGAAAACAATCTTCTGAACAACTTTCGCCCAATTAGTCT
This sequence comes from Heligmosomoides polygyrus polygyrus, assembly GCA_947396885.1. Lineage (NCBI taxonomy): Eukaryota > Metazoa > Nematoda > Chromadorea > Rhabditida > Heligmosomidae > Heligmosomoides > Heligmosomoides polygyrus. The sequence continues at coordinate 40,052,815 of OX377204.1, forward strand.
TACCCCAACTCCTGTTAAAGTTATGGAAAAGACCATCAGTGATAGAGTACTCAATTTCTTAAGCAGGAATGGAATGATTCCCGCTGAGCAGCACGGCTTTCTACCCGGAGCTTCTACCCTGACTAAGCTGCTGGACTCCTATTATGACTGGACTTGCGCCCTCAATGAGGGGAAGTTTTTGGACATCTTTTACTTTGATCTTTCAAAGGCTTTCGACAGAGTCTCTCATAGTAAACTGTTGACCTGTATTCAGTCTTTGGGTGTTTATGGTAATCTCTTGAAATGGCTTGAATCCTACCTGCAGGAGAGATATATGACTGTTAGGGTCAAGAACTCCTACTCTACTAGGTATCAATGTACCAGTGGGGTCCCTCAGGGAGGTGTGCTATCTCCGTTACTGCTTTTCATGTACACAATTGAATTACCCACGCTCCTAAAAGCTCATCCCGACATTAGAGTCTAGATGTATGCTGACGACATTAAGTTGTACAGGGTGCGCCAAAATTATGGCGACAAGGTTTTCAATTCGCCGAGAGAGAAAATGCGGTACTTTCGAAAACCCAACGATGAGATAAAGTTTATCGGTCTATTGTAAACTATACGCAACATTGAGATTCGAAGATATCTCCATCAGCATCGATATAGGCTTTGAGACGCTTCGGAAAGGCATCGACGGCAGCACGCAAGTAAGGCGCGTTGAGCTCATCTCACGCCTTCCTTCAAAGGATCCACGGGCGGTGAGGTTTCCCGCAGGCTTTGGCTTCCAGAGTTGGCCAGACCGTGTAATCCATCGGATTCAAATCCGGAGAGTTAGCTGGCCACTCGTGGAAGCTGATGAATGGCGGAAAGTTGCCTTGGCACCAGTCTTGCAGCATTCTTGCTCTGTGAGCTGGAACTCCTTCCTGTTTGAAGGTCCAGGAGGGTGCACGTGGGTCTTCTTGTGGGCCTTAAGTCCCAGTTTACGGAAGATTCTTCTCAACGTCGTCTCCATGATGTCCATTTTCCCGACAACCGGCGGACCGAGCGCGCCGGCTTCCTGCGAATTCATTCACGTACACTCCTAATGTTGGCCGTAGTTGTAACAGATAAGTGTCTTTCCCGTCCGGATCTATCATCCTTGGTTCCCAGGTCTTCTTAGCGTCTGATGGACCTATCCATAATACTCTGATGAACTCCAATACGGTGGTGAATGTAGCGTGCCGAGAAGCCTTGACGGTAAAGCTCAATGATTTAAGAACGGTGGCACGAACATTTCACTATTTTGAAAAACGACTTATTGTTATGCTTGACTGAGGTGAGCATAAACTAATTGACTCAATAAAAACAATAGAAGCACGAAAAAAAGCAGACGCTTTGAATAAAAGGTCAAATTGTTTGCGCATGTGCTGTCGCCATAATTTTGGCGCACCCTGTACAGTGCCTATACTCAAGGCAGTTCCTCAGAGATTAGTAGCGCTCTCAGAACCGGCATTGCTAGACTGGTCTCTTGGACTTCTGATCATGGTATTCCACTTAATCTGAACAAGTCTATGGTTTTGCATCTAGGTGGAAGCAATGTACCTGAGTACGAAATTAATGGTGTCAAACTCAATTCATGTTCTTTGGCCAGGGATCTTGGTGTTACAATAGACACAAAACTTAACTTCTCAGTGCATGTGGATTATGTAGTGAAGAAGGCTCTGGCAACGCTTTTCGCTTTATTTCGTAACACCCGATGCGCAGATGCTGCAACACTTGTACGTCTTTACAAGGCTTATGTGCTGCCACATCTGGAGTATTGTTCCCAACTTTGGTGCCCTGTACTAAAGAAAGATGCACTTAAAATCGAAAGGGTCCAGCAAATTTTCACGCGTCTACTTTGGTATAGGACTTTGGGTGAAATGAGAGGACCTGCCCTTCCCAGCTACAGTGAGAATTTAAACTTGTTTTCGTTAGACTCTTTGCTGTACAGGCGGATTTTGGCGGACTTGGTTTTTTGCTTCCGACTTCTCAGAGATGAGACAAAGCTTAAAGCCAGCAAATACTGGGTTTTTATGCCCACTAGCCTAAGACGGAACCGTTTCATCCTTCACTATCGGAAAATCCACAAAAGGAACTATTCCAGAATGTTTAACACAGTCTTCTGTAGGTGCGCGCGATGATTCCGTCGCATTCCACCTGAACTTTTCGTCGCAGATTCTAGTGAAGCTTTCAAAGGGAAGTTGAAAAAGCTTGATTTGTTCCACCTACTTAATGAACAGCGTGTATATCTGTAAAGAGTTTCAGACATCTGCCGCTTCGCATGTCATCTGCCACCGACCAGAGTTGTCTGTTCCTCTGCCATGAACCTTAGATTCGCAAGATGGATACAGCTCTCTTCCTCTGTTGGCTTACTCCATCTATGGTGTTGTTTAGCTCAAGACTTGTTGTTTTCAATTTTCAGTTTACTTCATCTATGGTTTTGCTTAGCTGATTTTTCAAAATTTTGCTTCTCGCAGTTAGTTTAAACTAAGCGGATGTTTCGCTCTTCTCTCACATAATTTTATCAAGCTGAGGTGCGGTCTAATTATGGTTAGCTGTCTTAATATTGTGGTCTTTTCTCTCTAAATATTTTTCCATTATGTCCTTGTTATGCCTCCTGTACTTCGTTCACGGTGTGGAGGCTCCTACATAAATAGCCATCCCGACTTGTCTTTTTCTACTCCCAATACTAGCTACTAACCAGCACTTGGACTGATGTCTTTTTACAAGCCGATTTAATTTCTTTTGCTTCCTGGCCGCCGCCGAGGTGCGTACCAGTATAATGAGGTCTCTGAAAGACGGGACCCGCCTGGCGGTGCGTGCCCTGAGAGCTATGGACTAAACACATTACACAATGTTTAACCTGGAATGTTAGCTGGTTCTCGCCCCTACACCGTTCATTTCAGTTCTGCTACATATACGCGAATTTTTCTCAAATTAATAATTGATTTAAATATCAATATTCCACTATAGTTATTCCTTCTCTTGAAAAATGCTCTTATATTAAAGCTCCTCTCAGCTGGTTTCAAGTATGTGCTGGGGAAGTGAAACATCTGCTATGAAATCGGCCTTTTTTATTGTTTGTTGGTCACAAAGGAATCTGTCATTTCGCTCTTTCCTCTATCTAGCCGATTTAATGGGTCCTATCTAATTGTGCTCTCTTCCTTTTCTGATGTTATTTTCGTTTGTTTCCTTTCTCCTATTGAAACCTTTTATAACCACCATTGGGTTTTTGTGTTCGGTACCTTGGAGTGCTTCCTTTATGGCAGACTGTCTAGTGGTGAACGCCGTCTTGCGGCGTATTAAATAAATAAATAAATAAATAAGGAAGATCACACCATCCACAAGGTGATCGCTGGCGACTTCAGCGCCAAAATCAGGCTACAAAGGTCGCCAGAAGAACTTTATATCGGAACCCACGGTTTGGAGTGGAATGAGCAAGTGAAAGGCTGTCTGAGTTTATCATGTCGACCAAGACCACTCATGAAAACTCACAGCTCCAGAAACCTCCCTCCCTACGATGGAGCTGGGAATCCCCCGGTGACCAATTCCACAACGAGATCGACCACATCATCTTCAACCGCAAGTATTGCCTGACCGATGTCTCTGTTCTCCCCGACTTCTACGCGGGATCGGACCGCCGCCTCCTTCGCGCGAGGCTACGTTTTTCGCGTCAAGGAGAGAAGCCCGCGAAGCTCAGGAAAAGAAGTCCCAGAACAACTATCAACTGGGACATCTACACCTCTCTTGCCGTCCTTGGGAAGATGCCGTCACGGACAACATTAACGAAAAATACGACCGCATCGTACACCATCTCCGCGATAGTGCTAAGGGAACAGAGGTCTTGAAGAACCAAAAGACGTATGTCTCCGGAAACTTTTGAGCCGACATTCCAGCGTGGAGCACGAGCGTCAGGCAACTACCAACTGACGTCCGAGCTTGAGATGTTATACAGTGCGGCGATAAAGAAGGATATTAACACATTGACGACAATATGAGCCACCGGTGGCTCATACGTGTCTGTCCGCATGGGAGAATATGAGCCATCGGTGGCTCATAACCTTCCGTGCTATTTTTTGTATGTTGCAGTCGGTTCTTCATAATGGTTTTCCTGTTTTCTAATCACCTGTGATAGGAGAATTCCCAGCAGGAATAAGCAAGAAAAATGTCGTTGCTCTTGTTAGATATATCGAATTCAAAAAAATATACCAGGAAGGAGACCAACTCGACAATCAAATCAATTCAAGTCAGTCTTTTTTTGCCCAAACTTCACCAAAGGACGTTGTTTGGAGTGCTGATCACGAACCTGACATTCATTTTTTGTATTCCGCTGGATTGCGGTAGGTTACGGTAGCACGGGTGACTGAGGTCATGATCACCGATTTCGCTCAAATTTCGCTCAGGGGGTTATCTGGGGTGCAGCACCCCGAATAATTTCCTTGGGCGAAGTTTGAACGAATTTTTTCGACCTTTCTTAGACCTCTGTAGTCCTGAAAGTACAATAGTGCCGAAATCAGATCTACAATCAAAAAGGTAGGATCGTTTCCAGCATATACTCCAACATAAATGAACACTATAACTAACGGATTCCAGAAAATGGAAAAAGTATGTGAAACAAAAAAGTGATCCGCGAGGGACATTATGAACCACCAGCGGCCCAAAGGGGTCGTTTAGTGGGCGCGCGACGTGCGACGCGATGCATGTGTAGTGGCCAAATTGACCAAGCGACGCGATTGATCAATTCGGCCATTACACATGCATCGCGTCGCGCGTCGCGCGCACACTAGACATAGCCTAACGCGCGCGTGTAAAGTCGCGCGCACGTCCGACACGTCTTTTTGCCGCAAAACGCGATTATCGTCAATGTGTTAAGGAGAGAATGGCGGAAGTATGGACTAAAGCTGCAGTGCAAGGTTGAGCATCCGTAATGTCCGCCGAAACTCCGCCGATTTCAGGGCTAAGATGGCCGCTCTCCGACGTCCTGACGCAACCGTCACCTCCTTCAGAAGGAGAAGGTCATCCACAACTTTTACTCCGATCTCTTTCCACTCCGAAGTCTAGGGGGTTAGGGGTGGGTAAGCAAGGGGGGTGAGAGGAAGATCGCACGCCTGCAACAGGGGCGGATGTACCTCCTGACCTTCCCCCCGATCTCTTCGATAGCCACGTCCACCTGCCCATGTCATCTTTCGCAGGATGGATGCGCCGCCCCTCTATTCTCGCTTTCGAGATCCGACGCGCCATCTCATCGGTGAAGAAACGTACAGCACCCGCCCCCGATAGGATCAGACCCGAACACCTGAAGAACCTCCCCCCGCTTTCATGAACACCATGGCGCGGCTCTTCTCAAGCTACCTCGTGCAGAGCTACCCAGTGCAAAGTTCCATCTCAGTGGAAAGCCAGTAAGACCGTCTTGTTATACAAGAAGGGAGACGTGTATGACATTGGCAACTATCGCCTAATCGGCCTGCTGTCCGTGGTCTTCAAGCTGTTCACGCGAGTCATCCTGAAAAGAAAAAAAGAATAAGCAGAACGCTGGAGGAAGGAAAGCCATTCGAACAAGGAGGGTTTCGGAGAGGATTCATTTCAAACCGCCGCTGTGCCTCACGTTCATTGACCTGAAGAAGGCATTCGACTCTGTCGAAACTGAAGCGGTTATCGAAGCCCTGCTTACTCAGGACGCTCCTACTCAGTAGATTAGAGTCCTTCGAGAGATGTACAGTGGATTCACAACCAAGATCTCACCATTCTACAACGCCGCCGTCATAGACCTGAAGAGAGGGGTTCGGCAAGGGGATACCATGTCTGCGAAGCTTTCCAGCGCCACCCTCGAAAACGTCATGTGCGAACTAGAATGGGAAGACATGGGAGTGAGGGTAGACGGCCGGCACGGCAGCCATCTTCGCTTCGCCGACGACATCGCACTCAAAACACCGAGCACTGCCAGGCACAGCGAATGCTAGCCGACTTCGATTGTGTATGTGGGAGTGCTGGACTGCAGCTGAATCTTACGAAGACGACGTCCATGAGGAAAGGATGAGTTTCTGGTGACCCATTCTCGCTCAGCGGAACGAACATCTCCGAATGCTCCAGCCATGTTTATCTGGGTCGCGAACTCAGCATGGCTAACGACCTAGGCCACAGCTGAGCAGTAGGTAACAAGCGGCTTGCAGAGCTTTCAAGAGCGTCAAAGAAGTTGTGAAGAAGACTAAGAATGTCTGGATCCGTGCCCACCTATTCGACTCCACTGTTCTTCTTACCCTAACATACGCCTCAGAAACCTGAGCCATACGAACACAGGATGAACACGAGATCAGCTACGCACAGCGGGAACCGAGAGAACACTCGGAGTGACACGACTCACGCAAGAGAGGAGGGCTCCAGAGTTTCGAACTTCGTCGACGTTCGATGATCAGGGATGTTGTCGCATGGTCCAAGTCGTCGAAAATTAGGTGGACCGGCCACATAATGTGCTTCGCAGACACTCGCTGGACGAGAGCTGTCGCTGACAGGAGTCTACGAGATGTCAAGAGAACACCAGGGCGCTCACCAACGCGTTGGTATGGACTTCTCCGTGAAAGCCCTGAGCGAACGATATCATACTTGTGTCCTTCCAAAAAATTTTTCGAATAAATGAATAACCGAATATATTCGGTTTCATGAAAAACCGGATATTCGAGTGGTGCATATATTCAAATTTTGGGCCTCATCGAATATTTGATCAATGAATATTTGAATATTCGTCCGAAATTGTTCAATTCGGTTCGAAGTATAATATGACGCTCTTCCTGTCCCTCGCGCGAAGAGGATCCATTGGAGCACTCTGGCAGCGACAGGGGCGAATGGAGAAGCTGCTGGCGCCCGCCCGAGCACCTCGATGAGGATAGGTGAAATACATACATGATACATGTGACAGGTGAAATTTTAATAATTTAGTGACCACAGTAAATAATAGTGTTCTAAAACATTCGACTATTCGAATGTCCGACTTTTCGAAATTCGACCTTTGAAAATCGAATAATATTCGCTTACTCGAAATTCGGGTTCTTGAAATCGAATGATAGTCGATTATTCGAAAATATTTTTCCCAAGCACAAAGATATAGTTTTGATATGTATAGCGATGCCGTCGTGACTCCTACGAAGAACGATACGGAATCCTGTCAGGCAGGTGCATGGGACTCGACTGGGCCACGAAATCAGAAGGCGGAGTTGGCAGGGAGTCTTAGTGACAGTTCGGCCTGGTGAGCGGTCTGGCCAACTTGCACCCGTTTTCTTACCCTGTCCAGCTAGACCATCTACAACTGGGGTTTGGGTGTTAAGAGAGCTGCGGCTCTCCTTCGACAGGCTGCGCGAGTGACAAGGATTGCGTTAGATGAAGTAAAGTGGTGCCAAGTAGAAAGTGTTGTGTAGCGGAATCCATACAGGCAACACCACTAATGCTCCAGAAAAACCTACAGTGATTTTGTACAGATGTCAAAGATTAGAAAGAAAAAAGAAGAAAAGAAAAAATACAGAGGCGTGCGCGGCTGCGCAGATCTTTAGCCAAGCTAACAGACTCAGCTTGACTGACCAGAGAAGGGTCTCAGGCGTAGGTCTGAACGGTTAATGGATAGTTCTGGTAGAATCTCCACCCTTGATATAGCAGAAAGACATGTTTCGTTTTTGCTGAGTCCTTGAACCCAAAGAGCTACGGGTCCTCGAAGGAGGGGTAGAGTAGCGCACCGTCAGCACGTGCTCACATGCATGCGTGCGCATGCTGTTGTATGGGAAGCGGCGAAAGCCTCACCAGGTGTGACGCTGCTTCACAGGCGCTAGGCCAGGTGTTCCACTCCCGTGCTATGCACTATTTTTGTACTTTTTCATAACCGCTGCCTCCTTCACCAATTTGCTTGCACATTTCCTATACATTTATTATATTTCACTCTAAATTGTCAAAGGGTCAGATTCGTGATCAACACCCATGACATACAGCCTAGTCACACGTATCTGCTGTAACCTACCGTAATCAGCAGAAATTTCAAAAACGAAAGTCAAATTCGTGATCAGCTCCCCAAATGACCTTCCTGGAAGAAGTTTGGGCAAAATCGATGATTATGACCTCGACAGCACTAGTCACCCGTACCTGCTGTAACCTACCGTAATCAATCGAAATTTTCAAAACGGATGCCAGATTCGTGATCAGCATCCCAAACAACCCCGCTGGGGAGGTTTGGGCAGAAACTTCTTTTTCGACCTCTCCTCGATCTTGAAGTGGTGAAAGTACAATCGTGCTTGATGGCGGTTTAAATCAGCCTACTTCCTACACATCTCCTGCACATTTCTTTCACTCTAAATTCTCAAACAGGGGTTCACTTTGAGCTGTGCTTCACTCACTTCTCTTACTTTTTGTATTATACAACGTTTTGTGTTTCCAGCGAATGTCAAACAGTGACCTCACAGCAGGCATGTGTGACTAGGGCGGTCAAGGTCATAATCACCGAATTCGCCCAAACTTTTCCCAAGGGGTTATTTGAGGTGCTGATCACGAATCTGACATCCGTTTTTGGTATTACGCTGGAGTACGGGAGGTTACAGTAGGTTTGGTGCGATAATGGTAAGGTCATGGTCACCGTTTTCGCACAACTTTGTCTAATAGGATTGCCCTGGGTGTTGATCACGAATCTGACCCTCTTGACAACTTAGAGCGAAATAAATGTGTAAGCGGGAAATTGGTGAAGGAGGCAGCGGTTATGAAAAATAGTGCATAGCACGGGAGTCGAACACCTGGTCTAGCAACTGTAAAGTAGCGTCGCACTCTGCTGAGCCACCGAATCGCTTGCCGCAGAGGCTTTCGTCGCATAACATACAACAGTGCGTGCGCTCGCAAGCACGTGGGCAGCGCTGACGGTGCGCTATTTACCCCGCCTTCAAGGGCCCGTAGCTCGTATGGTTCAAAGACTCAGCAAAAACGAAACATGTTTTTCTACTATATGAAGGGTGGAGGCTCTCGTAGTACTATCCGTTTCCCCCGTTCAGACCTACAACAATTCCCAACGATACTGGGCGCAGGCGGAAGTGGGCGTTCGACGGTGCAAGAGGCAATTCAACGGAGCAGCGGCGGTGGAGGCAGGAGATCTGCGTGTTTTCTTTTTCTGGGATTTCTTTTTATCCTCCTGGGGTGACCGTGAGTTGTACCAGCCGAGAGTCTCCAATTTTCTGGGGATCATCCGCAGTCGAGACCGTCGCCTGGGGTCCATCGTGAGGACTGTCGCGGAAAGTGTGAGTGTGAGTTTCTTGAATGGTAGTCCATTTATCAGCGGTCAAATAAATCGAATTAAATGTCCCCTTCAACTCACCTTTCCTGCTTCTGCGTGTTCTAGCCCCGTGATCTGTCGCCACTTCGTACTGTTCAGGTGGTCATCTGCTGTGACGCCGACTTCGGCGAGATCCATCTTGATGATGATCTTTGCGACTCTTCTCTGGCGCTTTTCCTGCTCGCATTCCAGGCCTTTCGAACCCTACAGCCAACCTTATGGGCCGATTTTCTTGTTTTCTGACTATGTGTGCGTACCACTTCAAAGGCTGCTCCTTCATCTTCGCTGTGTAAGGGTTGTTGTTCCCGTTGTGGGGAATTGCTTAAACGTAAGATTACGATTACTCGCATGAAACGCTTTATCAGCCAATGTGCACAACGAGCCCCTGTCAGTCGGGTCACCGGCTTTTATACCGGCGCCCTCGTGATCGTCGGGAGGGACAATCCCTTCGTCTAGGTCACGCGGAGCGAGGCACTCCGCGCGCCCAACAATACAGACAACACAGATAATATGGTAACAATTATATAAACATTGTAACGGCATCGGATGTGGAAGCGTCGGTCGAAGAAGCCGATGTCATTCTTCGCCATGACGCTTTCCGATGCAGATCGAAGTAAGTCTAAATTGTACGTGGTCTTGTGTGGCTTACAAAAAGGTTAGTGGTTTTCTTCAAATGCACAATTATTTCAGGGTAGAATAAACGATCTAATGACTGAATGGCAATTGGTTATAAATAGAATTAATAATGTTGAAATTAAATCTAACAAAATTCAAAACTAACTTAACCACCCGTCTAGAAGCTGCGCTTCTTTGGTGAGTTGTTGTTATAATTGCCTCGATATTTATGGGCATAACAGCGAATTACGCAACATCCTGCATGTCTGAGAAGACATGCCGCACTCGTTTTCCTGCGCTGGTTTAAGACAGCGCTCGCATAGGCCTATCTTCAAAGCCTATACAGCACGAGACACAGGGTCAGGGAATCTCGGACATCTTCCAGAGTGGTGTGAGTCCGGATTCTCGGCGATCGTGCAGAAAATATAGGGCGACTTCAGCAAAGTGCGGTCGAGCACTAGTTGCAGCGCTGCTTCTATGCCTGGTCTAGACGACCGGTTGAACACGCTACCACGTTTATAGTTGGGGTGTGATAGCACTACATTACATATACAGATCAGGCTTGGTTTGAGGCTACTACTGATATGACCTCGGTCGAGCAGTTACCTTGATATCATTATATGCCACCGTAAACCAACTGAATATGACACTTCCTCAAGTTTGTTACTGTTGCGTTGTTAGCAACACGTTTCGTAATGCTTTGATTATTCCTCCTGTGAGCAGTATTACTGCATGGAGTTGTGATCAGATTATTTTTCCGATTGTTATGATGACTAAAGGTCTGCTTACGTTGGTTAATCCTAGCGCTTACATTACCGTTCCTGTTGCAAAGAAAGCAAGATTCCAGTGGTGTTTTATCACTCGTACTAACGGTTCCAAATCAGGAAGGTGGAACTCGTCAAGGGATGGCCATACTGTAGTTTGATTTTGATGCTCTTCGAATATTGATTGAGGGAATAATCGAGTCTAGTAATGCAATTGTCCACGCAGATATAACAAAATTCCCCTTCATTCACATATTTGCTCGGCTGAGGACCTCTCAAAGTGTAGTGCTACCGTAGTGGTTTTATTGCGAGATGTTCACATTGAATCGCAATGACAGCTTCTAACTGGGTTGTGCAATGTGATGTAATTTGTGCTCCTTCCTGGCAACTATAGCAGCCTACTAAGGCGTTCAATTGTACTGTGCTCTGTTGCTCTAAAATGAGATCGGTGCTTTCTATGAGTAAGCTTGATTTCATTTTTAGTGTTGCTTTGCCTTCGGTTGACAAAGCGTAAACTTCTTTATCCTTGGACTTTGTTTCCACCAGAGGTGTAACAATGGGTAACTGATTTTCGTAACCAGACCTGATGTCCCCAATGTGTTTTGGGCAGTGGCATGATTGCGGTGCTTTGATGTTTTTGCAAACGCAATCTGTTAGATTACGGCAATTCACAAAATTGTCTATTGCCATAGATGGTGTAAGGCATTTGACTGGGAGCTCATTTTTTTTTTTGAATAATCAACGATTCTTTTCCCCAAATGCCGAATCGTTGATCTAGAAAAGCCTAATGAGGTTTTTGAAGTGATATCACCGTGAGTGATAACTCTTCCAACGATGTTGTTATGTAAGAAGATAGATCGAGCATTTGACTTCGTGTTTTGTTGTTGAAAACCATCTCTCGTGGAATTGAATGACTGGTTCCCATTGCGCGCAGTTCACAATCTCATACACCGTTTTTGAGTTTGGCACATGAGCAATTTTGGTGGAAGAACATGCTTGCATTGGTAAAAGGCATCCACATAGCAAGTCCCACACGTATTTTCACATGCGGAATATCCCGGGTAGCTTTTGGCCTCGTATAGTTCAGCTATGTTTTCGTGCGGCTTTAGCGTATTGCAACGATTTATTGTGCCAGAGCCAGCTCCTGCACATCTTGTTATCTGGTATCTTTACTGTTCTTTATGTATATATATATATCTTTACTATATATAATCGGGATAGGCATATGTCATGCCTGAAGCTTCGCCGAGGCCCGCGGTGACAGAGGGTCCGTCCTGCGATCAACATCTCCCGTCAACACATGAGGTGTTGACGGGAGATGTTGATCAGCTCCTAGTATATACTGTGTTTACGGAGTCATCATTATCATCTTTATCATTATCACTGCCATCATCACGAGGCCCACCGTGCTGTCCGAGGCCCGCCGCGCTGTCCGATGCCCGCGGCGACAGCGGGTGTTTGTGCCAACGACACTTGAACTGTAGACGGCGCATGTTGATCACATCTAGGGTGTTTATCGGCCAACTACCAGAGGAAACGAAATTAAAGAACAGCCCATGGTTTCGAAAGGCGTATATGTTGGGTGCACCTTTGCGCTCCGTACGGGTTTATCCACCTTCACACTTCATTTCCCCTTCATTGTCGTATTCGACCTTTACTGCAGTTTCCGCAGTTGCAGTTTTCCTTACGGCTGATCCTTTTTGTTCGTTTTTGTGGGTTCTAACAGAACTTTTTATAAAACTACAGAATTATTGATTTTATGACTTTGGTGCTTGAGAGGATGTGCCGCAGACATCGCTCAACGGGTGCCAGTATTCAGAAGACTTGCCGCAGCTGTCATCCAACGTGCATCGGGACGCAGAAGGCAAGTCGCAGCTGTCATTTAATGATTGTCGGGATTCAGAGGACGTACCTCAGACGTCATCCGCATATCGTCGAACATGCGTTTCTGCGACTAAGATGGTTGACGGGAAGGCTTCACAGCAGGGAAGATGCTTCGATCAGGCAGTCAGTAGATATTATCGAGGTTTGCTCTCAGAGCTAACTTATCAGCGTGGTAGTTGCGTGGTTGTGTTGGTCGAAGGAAGCGCTCCACAGCCGAGCAAGTCTTGAGCAGGAAACCGATCGATAATATCGATCTTATGAGAGGTGCTATCGGTTCTCCCTCACCATCAGATTCAACCGATCGGGGTGAGAGTTGCGTGATTACGATGGACGACGGAAAGGCTTCACAGCATAGGGAGTTTCGATCATGCAATTTTTAAGCATGGGGAAACTTCGATCAGACTTACTTCGCTCACAGGGCTATCGAGCTATTTCTAGCTGCCTAGGTCCTCCAATTTTTAGCAGTGAGGGGCACTTGCTGTGGATGATGGAAGACGTCGCTCCGCCGCACCATTCGTTTCTGCTTCACTCCAAGATCACTACTGTTCCGCTACGCGTTCTTGTTAGCGTGTACTTCTTCGTTCAGCTTCCTAACAGTAGCAACAGCATATCCTGATGGCCGATGGTGTTTCGATCGGGCAGTCGCTCCCATTGGTCGCTCAGAAAATCAGTATCAATCGATATTATCCGTCGCTTGAGCGGAGCTATTGGTTCTCGCCAGATTAATCGATCTGGGTGGGTACTCCGTGATTATGATGGCGGACAGAAGGTCGATCAGGTAAAAGGTGTTTCGATCGGACAGTCGATCCTATTATAGTCGCTCAGACAATCAATATCCATCGATATTATCCATTCTTGAGCGGCCAACGGAAGGTGGATCAGGAAAACAGCCACCATGACGAAGTTTCGCACAGGCAATCAATATCGACCGATATTATTGATATTTTGAGCGGTGATTTCGGTTTCCTCTCAGACCTCTTATCGATCGGTGTTATCAACCGTTCTACCTGTTCTCTCTCAGGCTTAATCGATCGGAGTGGGTGTTCCGTGATTATGATGGCCGACAGAAGGTCGATCAGGCAACCAGCCACCATGTTGAAGCTTCCATCAAGCAATCAATATCAACCGATATCATTGAATGGTCAATGTCATGGTCTGGAAGATGCTTATTTTGATTTGGAAATTGTTCACAATGATCGAAAGAGCATAACACCTTTGCACGCTGGATTATTAAGCTATCTCTACCTGCAATTACAACCAATTTCTTAAAAACACAAATCTTGAAAGTTGTAGAAATATACTCAGTAGAGATTGCATATGTACAAGAGAAAAAAGTAAGTATAAATCTTTTATTGACACCACACATGACCATATTATCACAGGAAATTTGAACATTATAGAACATTATCAGCTGAAAGAAATTTTGAAAAAAGATATGAAATATAGGCCAGTAGTGGGTTGCAACAGAGACACAATACACGCTACATACAGTTCCGCTGTTGAAAAAGTTGTTGGTCACATAAGTAGATACCACAAAATTTCACAAGATCAAGTGAACTAGTTAAGAAATCTTTTTAATGCGGAATACAGAAACAAAGTAAAACCGTTACTTAGCCATGAAAATATTTGTAATAAAGTTCATATACCGTACCAAACAATTCAGAGACCACAAAATGATTTTATATTTTACCCACTAGATCAAGCAAACAACAATTACGGCATTATTTGCAAAAAGTTTTACCTACTTAACCTTACGAAAGAAATGGGGATTAATTACGAAAACGAAAAAGAGACCTTTAATAACAGTAACACGAACAACACATATGAATTTGAAAGAACGTTTCTATAAGCAGCCCATAATAGAAAAACATACATATTTCCAAATTAAAAATAAGTTAAAAGTAGATACAAATGGAGATTTACCAATTACTTATTCGCTACCTAAACTCCATAAAGACCCAGTTAAGTTCAGATTTATCACAGGGTCGTATAATAGTAGTGTCAAAAATTGTTGTATATTTACCTTTCTAAAAACACATTTAATCAACTACGCCAATACAGTAACTAGAAATACAAGACCGTTAAAACATATTGGGCTATCGACAATTCTAACATAACCCAAGAACTCACAAGAATTAATGCTGATGGTGTTAAAGTATATTCCGCTGATTTTACCGATATGTTCACAAGCATTGCTCACAATGTTATAATGGAGAAAGTGCAAAACCTTGTTATACTCTGCTTCAAAAATTCTGGTAAAAATTTCCTAGCATGCAACGGTTTCAAAACTTTTTACACAGACGTTTTAACTAAGAATGATAAATGTAGATATTACAACGCAACAGATCTAAGAGCCGAGTTAGCCTAGTGATTAGTAGTATAGTTTCATGCACAAACGGTCACAGGTTCGACTCCAGGCTCCGGCACGCCATGCCCTGCAAAAATTGCAAAAATGGCAACGGTACCAGCGTCAGGCCCAGGTTGACAGGCCGGCTGATGGAGAAGAATCAGTGTAAAGGCTAGGACGTCACCCGGAAGTGGCGCACAGAACCCCCGCCCTAGTTCTGTGGTCAGTATGCGAGGACTACCGAGGGCCGAACGACCTCGGCTAAAGAAGCTAGTTCGACTGGGGACTTTGAATGTGGGAACGCTGACCGGAAGATCTAGGGAAGTGGCTGACCTGATGAAGCGCAGAAGGATACAAGTCCTGTGTCTGCAGGAAACGCGATGGAAAGGGGCGAAAGCCAGGGAGATCGGAGAAGGGTCAAGCTGTACTACAACGGAGAGGACACCAAGAGGAACGGGGTAGGGATAGCTGTCGCGGAGCCCCTCAAGGGTTCAGTAGCGGCTATAAACAAGATAAAACGACCGCATCATGTCACTGCGGCTGGACACGAAGGAGGGTTACTGGACCATCATGTCTGTCTACGCTCCGCAGACCGGATGCTTCGAGTACGACGAGGATGACTTCTACCTCTCGCTCGAGAAAGCCATAAGGTCTGTACCAGAAGGCGACTACCTCTCCATAGCAGGGGACATAAACGGGCATGTGAGGAGTGGCAGAAGAGAGTGGAAAGGGTTCATGGAGGTAAAGGGATCGGCCTGATAAACCCGGATGGAGAACGAATTCTGGATCTGGCTATCGGCCAGGACCTTGCTGTCTGTACCACCTTCTTCGCGAAGAGGGATAGCCAGAAGGTGACCTATGCTAGCGGAGGAAGAAAGACAGAAGTCGACCACATCCTGGTTGAAGGGCTGCCCTGAAAACAGTCCGGGATGTGAAGGTCATTCCGGGAGAAGACGTGGCACCACCGCATAGACCCTTGGTAGCCGACCTTAGCATAACTCTACCCACCAGGCCCAAAGTGAGGACGGAACCCCAGAATCCGATGGTGGAGACTGCGGGGTTCAGAGCGGAACGAGCTACGAAGGGCAGTGCTCGAAGCAGGCCTTCCAGATCCAGCTGGTCCCGTGAATAAGACCTGGAGGAGGGTAGCTGAAACAATCCTGAGATGTGCCAAGGAAACCCTGAGAAAAACAAAGGAAGGAACCAGAGGGGATAAATCGGCATGGTTCTGGAACGAAGAGGTGCAGTTCACAATCTCATACACCGTTTTTGAGTTTGGCACATGAGCAATTTTGGTGGAAGAACATGCTTGCATTGGTAAAAGGCATCCACATAGCAAGTCCCACACGTATTTTCACATGCGGAATATCCCGGGTAGCTTTTGCGGTGAAGAGGAAGAAGGAGGCCTACAAGCTGTTGCAGAAGACGAGGGCACCCGAGCATCTCACAGCCTACAGGAAGCTGAAGAGGCTTGCAAAAACAGCTGTAGCGAGGCAAAGAACGCGGAAATGGATGCCCTGTACGAGAAACTAGACGGGCCAGAGGGAGAGAAGTTCGCCGTCCGCCTGGCCAAGGCGCGTCATAGAGCTAGCCTCGACATTCGAGTAGTGAAGACTGTGAAGAGTGCTGACGGTAGGGTGTTACGGAAGCTGGACGAGGTCAGAGAGAGATGGAGGAGTACTTCAAGGAACTCCTGAACGAAGAGTTCCCTTGTCAGGAGGCCGAGGAAGAACAACTAACGGAAGGACCCATCCCACCCTGGACGTAAGAAGAGGTTCGCAAGGCCATAGGGAAGATGAAACTCGGAAAGGCAGCAGGGCCTGACGGTGTGCCAGTAGAGGCTTGGAAGGTGCTCGGGAACCTCGGAATCAACTGGCTGTGGCAGTTCCTTAACAGAATCACGAAAGAAGGTAAGATGCCGGATGACTGGAGGAACAGCACCATAGTCCCCATCTTCAAGCAGAAGGCAGACGCTTCCGAATGCTCCAACTACAGAGGGATCAAACTGATCTCACACACGATGAAGATCTACGAACGACTGGTCGACTCAAGGCTGAGGGAGATGGTACCCATCTCCCAGGTGCAGTGGGGCTTCATGCCTGAGAGGTCCACCACAGACGCCATCTTCATCGCTCGTCAGGTGATGGAGAAATATCGTGAGAAACGAAAACCCTGCTACCTGACATTCCTGGACCTGAAGAAGGCCTACGACAGGCTAGCTCGGGCCGTAATCTGGAATGCCCTTCGAGGGAGAGGTGTCCCGGAACGTCTGATCACGGTCATAAGGGACATGTACGAGGGCTGGAAAGCGGCGATATGAACTCCACACGGGGTGACAAGGAAAGTGGACATCACAGTGGGGGTACACCAAGGGTCGGCTCTGAGCCCGTTCCTCTTCCTGCTGACGCTTGACTCTATAGTGAACCACCTTGAGGAAGGTCCTCTCAGAACGATCCTCTACGCGGTCGACATCGCCCTAGTAGCCGACAACCAGGAGGAGCTGGAGGAGAAGGTGCAGCTGTGGCAGAGAGCCCTCGCAGACAACAGCTTACGGCTGAACGTGAAGAAGACGAAGTTCATCAGCTCTGAGCAGTGCGCTGGATCGATCCTAGACTGCCAAGGGGAAACGATCGAGAAGGTGGAAGAATTCCGCTACCTCGGAAGTGACCTATCCGAGGAAGGAAGTGTGGACCAGGCGGTCAGGGGACGGATAAACGCAGCCTGGCTCAAGTGGAGGGAGTCCACAGGGATCCTCTGCGACCGTAGATGCTCCAGGACGCTCAAAGGCAAGCTCTATAGAACAGTTGTGATACCTGCCCTCCTCTACGGCAGTGAGTGCTGGGCCCTGGGTAAGGCGCAGGAGCGGCAACTGCACGCGGCGGAGATGAGGATGCTGAGGTGGGCATGTGTATGGACCCGTCGGGACAAGGTGCGAAACGAGGATGTTAGGACAGGGATGAAGACAGCCCCGATCCAGCTGAAGATGAGAGAGCAGCGCCTGAGGTGGTATGGACACGTCCTCAGAAGACCAGAGGATCACCCCACAAGGTTGGCCCTGGATTTCGAGGCACCCGGAAAGCGTCCGAGAGGAGCCCCAAGGAAAAGATGGAAGGAGGTCATCAAGAGATATCTCGCCGAAGTCAGCGCCACGGCAGATGACGCCCTTGATAGAATGGGGTGGCGACAGATCACAAGAACAGCGGACCCTGCGACTGCGCGGGACTAAACGCTCAGGAGAAGAAGAAGAAGACAACGCAACAGATCTGTTATACTTTATAGACTATTTACTTAGAAATAGTTATTTTGTTTTCGCTAGTATAATTTTTAAACAAAACAAAGGAGTTCCTCAAGGTGGTAACTTTAGCCCTTTGCTTTCAGATTTAACCATGTCAATGTTTGAATTTGAGTAATCTAAAAGCGCAGTATTAAATAGAGGCCAGTTATTTAAGCCGTTTAGATATATGGACGAATACTTATTGTTCACAACTATACAGAAGCTTACGTTGATTACAAACTTACATTGGTTTACAAAAACACAGTGGAAATAAAAAAGACATACGACAGTGAACACAAATGCAACTATTTAGACATAAGTCTAGAAGTCGTGAATAACGAAATGGAAAGCAACTTATATAACAAAACAGATTCTTTCAACTGTAAAGTAAATAGGTCTCCACATGCAGACTCACAGGTTTCATTCAGAATTAAAAGCAATGTCATTTACACAGAAACTCTTAGAATAGCTAATATATGCTCAACATTCCAATAATTTTTAAATACGAGAACTTCACAGAATACTTACTCATAATGGATTTATCACAGAGTTCATCGCCACAAACAGAAAAAAATGCTTAAACAAATTCAGACAAATATAATATAAATATGGCATGTTGGACAAATATAATGAAGAAATAAACTTAGTGGGAACACTCGTATAGTTGGAAGTTTTTGCTTAAATTTACTTTGCTAATATATACGCCCATATATAACAGTAGATCTTATTGATATGCCTGTGAAAGGAATGTGGAAGCAGTAATTAGTTGATATAATTGTGAAATGATGGATAATGCTGATCTAATAAAATTATTACATAGTGTGCTAATGTACCAAGAATTTAAGAATGAAATGAATACCGAGATGATAACACATATCATAATACATATCCATACAGGTACCGTATAGCAGATCATGGTATGGTTACTTTATATAGGGAAACCTCTAAAACCGGCTGGCACAAGGATGAATAGGTAAGTTTAGTGACTTTAATAGTTTCTAAACATTGACAATAAATATTTATAAAAAAAGTAGAAATGTCTATAAAAAATAAAACAAAAAATTAAAAACAAAAATAAAATAAAACAAAAATAAAAACAAACAATAACATACTTAAAAATTATAAATAAAACAAAATAAATAATAAAAAATAATAAAAATAAAATCTAAAGATATAATAATAAAAATGGAAAATTATAACACCTCCTTCTCCACTGATGAGCCACCGAGGAGGTGTTATAATGAAAACGGTTTGTCTGAAGGTGGCGAAACAAACAATTGAGGTTTGATATTGTTTCTCCATAAATCTCAAGTATATCTAATCTGTACCGCCTTTCTTCCCGACAGTCGGTATCCTAAAACTTGCGTCCAGGAGGACTATTTTTATGACTCCTGCAATCGCAATCTCTCTCCTTGTCGGAGAAGTGAAATCGGGTGTGAAGGTGGAAAGTAGTGGGCCAACAACACGTTCAGGTGAGAACGACATTTTTAGTGCACTTATGTAACGATATGGCCCGGCTTCATAATATTCAACCGCAAGATGAGCGTATTTGTGTGCAGTTACGGTATTGCTGGTGATATGGTATGATATAGTGGTGATACGGATATGCATAGTTGAAAAACTAGCACATATATAGGCGCAAATAGAGAGCCTTCGTTTGTTGGGAGCACTGGTGGTCTGAAATTGACTCCTGTCGTAATAAGAAAGTGTAATAACAACAAACTAACACGTGCAAAAACAATGGCAGCAGTCGGACTCGGACTAAAAATCCAGCCGGTGTGCTCCTATGAGGCAGAAGTGTTACCGGATGCGCCACCAAGGCACATCTCGGGAGGTGTCGTAGGTGTTGATGATAGTTGCGCACACGCTTTCGGGCCTCCTTTTCAACTTTTTAAATAAGCGTTCAGCAAAAACTGACTGTGGTTCTGGACTTCACTCACAGGGCCCTACCTCCTGCCAAAATAGCATCGCAAAAGCTCACCATGAGTTAAAATACAAGGATGTTGTTTTTCTTTTCTTCTTCAATGATCTTTCTATTGCGAGCTCCTCCTAGCACTCACTCTCCGACGCCGGGGCAGTCCTAAAGTGAAAATTGCGGCAGGCCGACAGAGTTGGCAACGCGCCAGGCGCCGCCGCGCGCACTCTCTGTTTTGTAATTCTAGATACGATTCAAGGATTTGGGGTGGGCGGGCCAGGGGAACGAGGAGGTAGAACGCTTGTCCTCCGTCGGTCCGGCCTGACCCCACCAGCTCTCGTCACTCACCGCTCTCACTACAACTCATTCATGCGGTCACTCTACAGTCAACCCGGTGAATTCCGACAGGTCAGAACTCGCTCAGAAGCTTCATTTTGCAGTTTTGACCTCCATGTTCGTAATCAGCATTCCGAGCTCCTTCTAATGGTCCTGGTCTCCACTTGAAGCTCCATGGGAGGTGGAAACCCTTCGTTGTTGAGTAGAAAAGTGGATGGAGCTAAACCTTGAACCTTATTCCGAACCAACTTGAACCTAAAGACGTGAGAAGGTGAGAAAAACTGGTCACCAACATCCACCACTAACAGACGTGTGACATAGTGCTGTTGTAGGATTACCAAAAAATACGCAGAATCATTACACAGGTTTATGGCGTTGACATATAACAACTTCCATCAAATTAAACACGTCTTTATGCTGAAACGTCGCGGATTGAAAGTTAGAAGTCACTCGACATCAATCACTGTCGTCGGCGCTGGTGAAGTCGAACGGTTTGAATCGAGCCTGTAGATCTTTTGCGAGCTTCGTCTCCTCTTCTTTACTGAGCACACACGTCCTCCAGTCAGCCTTCGCTTCGCAATTGAGAATCGGTCGACTCGCCAACACCTAGACATCACATCTCTCCTCTCATCACCAGATGTCGTGCACAAAGCAATCAAACAACATTCAGTACCTCTCTAGCGAACTGCAGGGGGAAGTCTTTCATTTGTCGCGTGAACAGCCGCGATCCATCTGGCAGTTCGACGAAAAAATATGGGCAGCCCTCGTTCACGAGATCACTGAGCTGCAACGGAGGCAAACATGTACAGTCCGTTCGAGCTCTTCCCAGTTGTTCTTTCAATTTTCTCCTGACTTAGTGATCATGTGCGGCTTCGTGGGGACGCCGAACCGTAGGGACATTCTCCCCCCCCCCCCCCCCCGTAACTACCACAGATAAAGTTGAGGTCTACACTTATTGTCAAACACTGTTTGATGCAAAGTGCTCAAGCAGAACCCTAGGGTGAGTCGTAGCATTCAAAGTCAATAGCAGGTCAGACTATGTGGACCAGTTCTGTGACCTTCCACATAATCTCGGCTCATGTTCCCACTCACCATAAACCGCCTCCAAACGCGATGACCACATCTACTCTGAGTACTTCATTTCCTTTGTTTGGGCTTCGGCTCCTCATTGGGTTTCTCTTCTGGACTCTCAAACGTTCAGGAAATTTACAGGCCATTAGAATTTCAGGCATTGCGAAGAACAAACCACTTTCTTGGCGACCAAATCCGGAAAGGTCCTAGTGAAAGTGGTATCTGGGAGAGGGGTTCAATTTCGTCTAGTCGAAGGACACTTCTCACCTGTTCGTTCTCATCCACCATAACCAACTCGATTCCTGCGAGATTGGCGGCATTAAGTAAGGCCCCTCGCAGAGCCTTAACCGTGCTTTTTGGGATCGGTACCATCTGCACTTGCAGATGCTGGGTGCGATAGTTGCGCTCAAAACACACCAGCGACTTACCAGCCTGAAATTGCGAACCCTTAAAAATGTGTGCAAATCAACAGATAGCACTTCAAAGACACGTTCTTAGCTCATTCGGGAGGTAATTCGTTACTCCGGGAAAATATTTCAGCATTTTTGTCGTAGGAGCATGTGTGCCACAGTGAAAAGAGGCCACGGCTTTCGGCTGGGCCTCGAACCGACTGAAGGGTCAGGTCGTGGCCAATTCAACCAACCTCTCATACTTAAGGTGTCGGTGAGTTGGTTATAGGGTTAGTCTGAGAACGATAACATGCTAATCTGTACATCGATTGACCAGTGAGGGTCATCGTGTAGGCCACATACTCGGTGGACTTGCCTTCACAATATCTCACAGAAGTAGAAAGTGTACGCATTCCAATCAAGGAGTAACCAGGGAACAGTTTCGGATTAACTCAGCATCATGAGATGAGGTCTAAGCCTAAAGTTCGCTTTTACAAAGTATAGCGTTCAAGATGAGTGACACAGCAGCTAGGGGGTCAACGCTTAGCGCGTTCACATATAAACTATGAAATTCTTCAACCTGTGAGCTTGGTGGCCTACTGGTGAAGGTAACGGGCTTGCGAATGAAAGGTGGAGTGTTCAATTCCTGCTACGGGAAAATTTTGCATTTCCAACGCTAACCGGCAACAAGTTTTTATGTTGATACTACAGTCACCATTGCTTCATTGCTAGCAGCGAGATTTGTCTGCTTTTTAAAGTTTTCTCAAATCTGTAATTGAAATATACACAGAGGTTCTGTTAAAAAAGTCTGTGCACGTGCGCGAGGAAGAAATGCTGATCAGTTTCAACTGCAACCAACCCCAGTGTGGACTGTGTTGATCACAGTGGAACGATCGAACTCCGTTCTCGACAATGAAAAGTGACCATCGCGGCATTTTAGGCTGTAGCTAGACATTAAACTGAACGCATACACAAAGACGCTTTGACGGACCAGCAATGGGAAACGGCAAAACTTTTCACAGAGAGGGAGTTGAACCTCTACCGTCCACTCTCAAGTTCACCATATCTACCACTAGACCATTCGTGCTTGAACCTCCCAGCACCTCATAGGCTATAGGTCTTTGTCATACCATCGCTCACCCCGAGCGGCGCCTAATGATATGCTCCCGTATCGATCGGGCGGCGCGATGGGATCGATATGGGTGCACATCGTTAGGCGTCGCTCGGGGTGAGCGATGATATGACAAAGGCCATATGTGCACGGCCTAAGTTTCCACTTCCTGCAAATTCCCTGTTTTTGGCTCGTGGCGGATATATATCTTGCACACACCTGATGGGATTGGTTTTCGAATGGTAAACGCGTTCGCTTTGTTTCAAAGAGCAGGATTGAATTTGACACCTTCCTTGAAACCTAGACCTTCACCTTTATCCCTTTTCGACAGTCTCGGATATCATCAAGTGCTGGTGGAGTCCGAAAGTACAATCTTATTCTTCTTTAGCGTCTGTCCTGCTTTGTAGCACCACTATGCTGGTGCCATGACGCCATCTTTCCAGCGTCAGATCAGGGTGGACACCAGCAACCTATAAGTCCGTATGTAACGTATCAACCCAGCACTGATTCGGGCGCCCTTTAGCCCCCTTCCCAATTACCTCAAAGTTAAGGCCTATCTTACGGACGCTGTCTTCTTTTCCACACAAAAAGTCGCAGTACTATAATATTGCGTAGGCGAGCTTTGCGCATCTCGTCCGCTATCAGCGCGACAGCGAACTTCTGCCGAATGACATCGTTTCTAATGCGGTCCATGCGCATGACTCCAGCCGTCCAGCGCAGCATATTCGTCTCCAAGACGCTGAGGCGCGTTTCAACTTCCTTGGTCGCAGGCCAACACTCAGCGCCGTACATCGCTACTAGCCGGACGACTGCTCTGTAGATCTTCGACATCAAGCGCTCTGCTGTCTTCCTATAGCAGAGAACACCAGTCAACGAGCGCCACTTGAACCAAGCTGCATTCACGCGTGAATTCACTTCAATCATCAGATTGTCATCTAATGCTATTGCTGATACCAGGTACTTAAAAACCGAAGTGCGTGGGAGCTCGATGCCGTTAACCTTGATGGAGCTGGACTCAGTAACGTCCGTCGTTAGATACTCGGTCTTCTTCACGTTCAGTTTGAGTCCAAACCGCTCAAAGCGATCACACCAAGCTTGCACCTCTCGCTCAAGTTCACATTTATCCTCGCTAGCGAGCATCACGTCGTCGGCATAAAGCAACGTCCAAGGGACGGGCTTCTGAAGATCTCGTGTGATGGCATCCATGACGACAACAAAGAGGAGTGGGGAAAGCGCAGAACCCTGATGTACCCCGACGGAGATGGGAAACTCCATCGAGGTTCCAGCTGCAGCTTGAACTCGACTCTTTGGACAAGAGTAGAGAATTCGCACCCACTCTATGAGCTCTTCAGGAACTCCATGATGTCGCAAGGCGTACCATATCACTTCACGCGGTACGCGGTCAAAGGCCTTCTCTAAGTCGAGGAAGGCGATATGCACCGACTTCTGTTTCTCGCGATGCTTCTCTATCAGGAGGCGGGCGGCGTGTATGGCATCAATGGTGCCACAGCCAGCCACGAAGCCGCAGTGATTGTTGGAAAGCTGGACGATGTCACGAATTCGTCCGTCGACAATTCGCTCAAAGATCTTCATGCAGTGCGAAAGCTAGCGAATTGGACGGTAATTCGAGCAGTCCGCAGGACTGCCCTTCTTCTTCCAAATCGGAATCGTCGTACTTTGGCGCCAACGCTCAGGCACTCTCTTCCCCCCACAGCCTGATTAAAGAACTTCGCCAACCACTCTGCAGGGTACCCAAACTTTGACTTCCACAGGTCAGCCGCCACGTCGTCGGACCCGGTCGCTTTGCCTGGCCTCATTTTCTTCAGAGCCGCTTCTGTCTGCTCCACCGTGATCTTTTGAATAGGACCGTGGGTAGGAGCTGCTGAAGGGATGGCCGGATGGGAACGCTCCAATGCCTTTTTGCGGTCAAGAAGATGGCCTTCCTCATCATTGATGCCGAAAAACATCTCAATGT
Source organism: Heligmosomoides polygyrus polygyrus (assembly GCA_947396885.1). Classification (NCBI taxonomy): domain Eukaryota; kingdom Metazoa; phylum Nematoda; class Chromadorea; order Rhabditida; family Heligmosomidae; genus Heligmosomoides; species Heligmosomoides polygyrus. The sequence continues at coordinate 40,077,788 of OX377204.1, forward strand.
CTTCGGTCTGCCGATGGCGATTCTTAGCAAGTCGGTACAGATACCACTCACCATCGCGCGACTCGAGCTTCTCGTTGACATCCCCATAATGAGTGGCTTTTGCAACAGCCACGACCTTCTTTGCAGCTTTCCTCGCTTCTTGGTACTTCCGCCAGTTATTGGCGGTCTTTTCGCCGAGAAACACGTGATAGAGCGACTTCTTCTCTCGAACTTTTGCCTTCACGTCGTTTGTCCACAACCATGCCTGCTTGTCCATTTCGTCGCCTAGGCTTCATAATGCCGAATTCCGACTGTACAGCTTGACGTATCGCGTCGGTCGCCATCTTCCAAGTTTCGTCGACAGTTGTGACCGTCGGTAACCGCACGCGAGAAATCACAGCAGCTTCCTTCTCTCTCATTCGCCACCACTTTATTCTCGGTAGACCGCACCGCTCGACCTGCTTCTGCCTTGGAGGGGCGATCTTTAGGGTGCAGATCAACGGTCGATGCTGTGGGTGATCGTCTCATACGGCACGACCTTCACGTCTGTGACGAGACATCGGTCACGATCTTTCACAAGGGCAAAGTCTATCTGAGTTTTAGTACCCCAACTATAGTATGAAATGAGGTGGGAGTCGCGTTTTCGGAAGACGGTGTTCACTATGGTGAGGTTATGCGATTCCGCATACTCAAGAATACGCTCACCATCGGCGTTACGTGACCCGCACCCGAAACCACCATTGCAGCTGTACCCGCCTTTCGTCGCGCCGACGTGCCCGTTAAGGTCACCAGCGACTATGATGACATCTTTCGACGGTCCCTCTGCTGTCTTCTCATCAAGTAGGCTCCAAAACTCATCCTTGGCTTGCTCTGAGCAGCCGGTCCGTGGAGCATACGCAGAGAAGAAGTTATAGAGTCGCCCCTTAGCGGCGACAACGATCTTCACCAATCGGTCGTCAAAGCGTTCGACGCTTAGAATCGAATCAAGAAATCGTTCGGAGACAATTATTCCGACACTACTGGTGGTCGTGGCACTTCCATATAGAACGCCCTTAAAGCCACGTCCTATGTCCCTTGACTTGCGGCAGGACAACCTCGTCTCCTGCACCGCACAGAAATCTATCTTTATTCGCTCCAGTGTTTCTACCAACTCGCACGAGCGGCCCGTCAACGTACCCACATTCAACGTTGCTACGCGGGTCTTGCCTACGTTGCGGGACTTTCGGACTAGCTCAGTTGCCTCCCGATGCTGCCGTCCTCGCATCAGGGACCCTCACATGCGTTCCACACTCGCCGGGCTTTTCGAGTGGGCGTCGGTTCTCGCGGACGCCGTAGCACTATCTCGAAAAACGTTAGCTGACATGCACCATGTGATGTGACATGGGTCTTCGTAGGCCGGCCTGTCACAAGGGCCTGTCGCCTACAATCGAGTTGTTTGGCTTAGCTCGCATAGCGAGGAGTTTCCAGTGGCACCACGTGGAGGAACAGACATCGCCACTCGAAAGTACAATACCTTCACTAAACTACACGCGACTGCTCCCTTTCACTCTGATGTCGCGGGGCACTTATCGGGTTTTTGCACTACCCGGTGCAGCGAATGTGACAAGAGAGGTGCTAGTCATTCAGAGCGCTGTGCCAACTACTCGCTCACTCTACATAGCGAAGGCTGTCTAGCATTGTTATGTTATGTTTATTACACAGGTGGTTACCCACCCATGTGAGAATACTGAGTAGTAACACAAAGCAGAATCCCACCATATATAATAGAGGAGGGTTTTTTTGTCTCAACGTGACCGTGGGAAACTTCGTAAACTCCGCGGGCTCAATGGTTTAATCACCCAACTTTGAGGCAGGTTCTCGACTTCTCTCTCCGAAGGGAAGCGCAGGGAGGTGAGCAATCGCCGCTGCCGAGGAGGACACGCGAGCCGTTGCGAAATAGGCCGGCGCCGCGGCTCTGCCCGCGCACGTGTTGGGTGGCTACTGCTTCGAACTAACCCCCTTGAAGGCTCCTGTCCTTGCTACCGGTCAATTAATGCTTGCAATTAGGTGCTGCTACAGTTGTGTTACCGCAGGGTACGACTCTGCCGCCTGTGTTCATGGCCGAGGTCACTGCTCATTCCTGTTCTTGCTACCTTCTCTGTGTTCGGGCATAACCTTCTGATGTGTACGAGCTTTCGCCTTCACTTTTCTAAGAGCAGCTCCTGTTGTCTTAATCCATACTGCCGCTCTTCGTTACTGCCTTTGTCACCGTTTCACTTTGTTTCTCTTCGAGAGCCTTTTAAGTTGATGTCAGTGTTGTGGTGAGAATTTGCGGCACTATTCTAGTGCTCCTCGCTCTACACGTTAGAGTATGTCCCTTGGTAGGAAGGCACATGTATGCCCATTCACAGCAGAAGTGAACTAACTTGGTTCACCATAGGGCTAGAACCCACCAGTGCTGCTGATAATTTTGAAATTCATACAACACAAAACGACGGATTGGGCGTTCCTATATCGTGGGCCTCCCGCCCCAGCCTATTTGATCCCCACTGCTAGTTGTACCACTTATATCCACTCGTGTGCTTCTTAAAGAGGCTGACAACCACTTAACACGATGAGCCCTGTCCACCCGAGCCGTTTTGCGCCTGATTCTGTAGGCTGTAAGTAAGATTCTTCCATTCTAAGTTGGTTGGATTGAGCCCATCAGTTTCTCCCGCCCACATAAACTTCCTACTTTCTACACCCTTCCAAGCTGTTGGATTTTTATTCGTGTGATAGCAGAAGTTGAACAACAAACACAACGATGAGGAACATGCATATCTCACCTTTGTGATTAAGTGGCTTTTACACTAATTGCGCTATATGCTTGCTCATAGGCTGTAAGTAAGATTCTCCCATTCGAAGTTCGTTGTGTCGAGCGCATGCAACAGTTTCTCTCCCCCCCCCCGCCCCACTCATGATTCCTATTTATCGCTTGGGCCTCCTAAGAGGTTACGATATTTATTGATAGCGTAAGTTTAACAACAAATACAACAGTGAGGAACACACATATCCCCACTTTTGGTGGATCAATTAGGTGGCATTTTTGGAGTGCATGGCGCGATCTCATCTTTTAATGCGCTATATGTTTGCTTCTTAGCTGCGGGCTGTAAGATCCTCCCATTCGAAGTTATTTCGGCTGAGCGATTTTCATTCGATTGATAGCAGAAGTTGAACAACAAATACAACAGTGAGGAGCACACATACCCCCACTTTGGTGATTCAATTAAGAGGCATTTACGCTGTCAATCAAATAACCAGTGATGCTATCGGTTTTCTCTCAGACCTAACCGATCGGGATTGGAGTTGCCTGATCATGTTGGCCGACGGGAGCGTTCCACAGTAGATTGAGCGTTTTGATCAGGCAGTCGATATCGATCGATATTATCGATCATTTGAGTGGAGCTATCGGTTTTCTCTCAACCGACCACGATTTCTATCTGACACATTGGAGGTAGAGAAATCAGAGACACAAAATCGCACCATATATAAAGGAGGGAGGCATAAGCCATTGTCTGTAGTGGTTCATCAACAGCGGAAACCAAGTTCCCGTCCCACCCCAGTTTTCGACTACACTAGGCTTTCGGAATAATTCTTCCCGTACGGTCCCTCAAAATTAGTGGCTAATGAAGTCACCTCCGGAATTCGCCACACCTAGCGGCTCGAAGCACGACGACTGGACAGAAGTGTCAGACATTTCTTTAGGCTTGACAAGCTCCAATAGGCTGTGAATTCAACGCTAGATGAAGAAGGAGTGCTGAGAACATTCTTCTGCGTGCTATAATGAGTGAGTGGTACCAAGCTAGGAATCAGTCCGAAGTGGGCGCAAGTTTCAACGCGCTCGACGCTACGGATGCTTCCTTACCCAGCGTTAGTTGCCGGCGGAGCCGGCGACCGACGCTGGGTGAGGAAGCATCCGTAGCTAGATTTGGCTACGTCCCTAGCGTGACCCGCCATACCCGACGCCGGCGGAGCCGGCTAGCCCGGCGTGACCCGCGGATGCGATGCCGGCGAAGCCGGCTAGCCTGGCGTGGCCCGCACACTCCAGCGTCGGCGCCGGCGGAGCCGGCGACCGACGCTGGTCCTCGATAAAACGCCGATATCCAGCACAACTCACAAACACCTCTAACTGGAACAGATTAAAACAAACATAGGACAAAGGGAGAGGAAATTAAGACAGCAAAATAAGACAGAAAAAGAGCAAATCGAGAAACGTGTGAAGAACTAGATATTAGATATTGAGGTCCTTGCTTATAAGATTTTTGAACGTACGGTAGCTCAAACCGAACAACCCTTTTTTAGACAATCTTTCGAAAGTGGCCGCCGTTCTATTAATAAAGTAAAACCTTCTACAGTTGAGCCTTGCGGCTCTCACCTGTAGTCTCAACGAGCCACCCCTAGTGGACGTAGTTTTGGTTGATACCAAGTTTTCAATTTTAAGACCGCAAGCACCATGGATTATTTTATGAAGCAAGAGCAGGTCATTGACTTTTCTCCTATGTAACAGTGTTGTTAGGCCCAAATTCGTGTTCCGTTCCGTGCTGGATGGAATTACGTCATACAGGAACCCCATGGCTCTAGTCATCAATTTCCTTGAAAAGCTATTTTGAACTTTCTCCAGTCTTTCAATAGCATTACGTTTATACGGAGAGAAAACAGGGGTACCATACTCCAGTATAGGCCGTACGTAAGTTTTGTAGGCACGAAGAAGAACTTTTGCGTCCCGTGTTGAGAGAGCCCTGTACATTTTGCCCACTACAGCAGTAACTCTGTGAGAAATAACATCACAATGTTTATCAAAGCAGAGATCCTTAGAAATTATGAAACCAAGGTCCGTATTTTCATGTACACTGTCAATTTCAACGCCAGCAACGGTATAAGTGTGGTTTTGATTGTTGGACCCTAGATGAAGAACCTTAGTTTTTTCTTTGGACAAAGGAAGGCCCCATTTATTGGCCCATGTACTCATAAAAATTATTGCGAGCTGAATCGCAAGAATATCTTCCTCAGAGCTTACCGTCCGATAAATTTTGAAATCATCAGCAAAAGCTGTAACTCTCACTCCAAACGCAGCAAGTGCGTCGGGTAAATCCCAAGTATAGATATTGAAGAGGACTGGTGAAAGAACTCCTCCCTGGGGAACGCCACTGGTTATTCTTCTTGGAGCAGAGAATTTAGAGTTAACACGGACTGAGAAGGTTCGATCACGTAGGAAATCTGAAAGCCACTGCACTATCCTCCAATGAATACCAACTTGACTAAGTCTCTCAATCAAATTAGAGTGCGACACCCTATCGAAGGCTTTAGAGAGATCGAAATAAATGACGTCGACTCCCTTACCATCATTCAGGGACGCAGTCCAATCGTTAAGGCATTCAAGCATCGCTGTTACTGTAGATCTTCCCTTTTGAAACCCATGTTGTTTTGGCGAGATTATAGAATGTGTGTCAAGATGCAGAACTATACGCTTTTTCAGTACTTTCTCAAAAAGTCGTGCAAAGAGAGAAGTGATACTCACAGATCTGAAATTGGCGGGTACAGTGTGGGGAGGCTTTTTGAGAATGGGAGTGACGTAGGCCAGTTTCCACCTAGTGGGAACCTGCGCTCTTATTAGACTCAAATTGAACAAGAATTCCAAACGTCCAACGATAACATGTGCAATCTTCTTAATAAAGAACAGCGGTATTCCATCTGGAGTAGTCGAGTAAGATCGAGGCCACTTAAGCAGCTCAGAGAGCAACTCATCTTTGGAGAACCAACAGTAATCCGTCATCACGGGAAAGGCTGAATTGCAGTGATGCTGAGTGCAAGGCAAGGAAGAACTGTCGGCAAAGGACCTCAAGAAAACTTCAGCTAGATGTTCCGCCAGGTCTACATCCTTTCTCAGGAAAGTTCCACCAGGAAGCTTAAAGGGTCCCACGAGAGATTTAGTATGCAACCTAGTGTTGAGAAATCTGTAGAAGGCAAGCCGGTTACGGGAATTAATAACTTTATTTTCGACATGTGAAAAATACTTTTTTAATTTACGATCAAACCTTTCATTCAGAGCCTTGAAGTAGGCAGAAGATTCAGGGCTACTGCCATCTATCAGATTCAACCAAGCTTGAGTCCGAAGCCTACTCAATCTAGCCAAGTAATCCGGTAGTTTAAACCCCGTCAGCGGGACCATCTCAAGAGGAACAAAGAATTCAATTGTGTGCTGGAGAATCGCAATGAACGTTTCATACATAGCATCCACTGTTCCAGCTGCCATGAAGGAAGTGTACCAATCAACATTCGCTAGATAACTCTGAATGCGCAGAAAGTCTGCAGCCTTGAAATTAAACCTTGTTACATAAGTAGGAATAAGGTGCCGCACATTAATTTCGAAGTGAACTGTAGCATGATCACTCGAACCTAGGGGTTCCCTGACACTCACAGCAGTGATTAAATCCTTGTCGTTAGACAAGAGAAGATCTAAAAAGTTACTGCCCCTAGTAGGAACTCTGACATACTGATGCAAAGAATGAGTGGTAAAAAAGTCAAGAAAAACCCGCGAGTTCGCACTATCCGACGTGCATGGCGTACGGTATTCAACATCAGGGAAATTATTCCATTTAATATCAGGAAGATTAAAATCTCCTGCAATAATGCTTGAGCAAGTAGCAGATATTGAATCGCTCAGCGCTTTAATAAGTTGTTCCGTCATTTTCATAGTACATTCAGGTGCTCTATAAACTACTACGAAACGAATACGTTTCAAGTCAATTTCCAACTCCACGCATAAAATTTCATATGAACCGTGACAGATTCCTTGAAAATAAGAATGGGCGAGAAACTAGAGCGCACGAGTAAGGCAACACCACCACCTTTTTTGCGTTTGCGATCGCACCTAAGAACCTGGTAAATAGATGCCACGTCCCCGAGCAGTGAGCCCGAATCGACGCTCTGGCTAAGCCATGTCTCGGTAAGGGCACATATATCGACACGTTGTTCCTGAATACCAACAATCAAAGCGTCCTTATTCTTTCCTACGGAGCGAATATTAGCTACCACACATTCTACAGTCCTAGGAAGGGAAGCCACTTTCCAATGAGACCTCACACGTTTCCCGACAATTGAGCATTAGAAACATTAGTGCCATTGTTCTCGACAAGCAATGAAGATACGGAAACCGATGGAGCAGGTACAGACATAGTAACAATCAGCAGTAGAACTCATAGGACGTTGTTTCTGCCCTACATTGGTTACAGATTGTCTACTAATTGTACGACGCTCTCTCTCCGCCTTCGAGAGCGAGGGCCTTATGAACACTCGTGGAACAGAAAAGGCTTTAAGTCGATGAGCTCTCCTAAGCAAGAGATTGGCAAAGAAAGAATTAGGCATTACAACTTTCAGCAACCTAGGACGAGTATCAATAGATTTACCCATACGATACAATGTCACAGGCATGCAGTCTACCGAAAGAAAATCAAATATTTTCTTAATACAATCCATATCATGCGAAATACGATCGATAGCACTAGCATTACGAGATTCATCCACACCGGCCACAACCACTGACCTCAACCTCTCTTTCTCTTCACAACAGCTAAGACCTACGGAAGTCACAGCATGAGAATTTTTAGATGGGCTGACCTCTCTGCTCCTGCTAAGTGCTTCCTTTAGAGCATCAACCTCTCTCTGCAAACGGGTTTTCTCGCCGAATTCATGCTGGAGTCTCCTCTCCAACTCCTGGTTCTTGGTGAGAAGCTCCTCGGTGCGGTTCACCTTTTCGAGTAGATGGCCAAGTATCGTCTTGAGATGAGCAGGCATCTGTGGATCATGAATCAATAACGCAACAGCGTCATCAAGTGGTCCACCGCCATCCAACTCGTCCACAATGGGAGATCCTTTGCATAAACGCTTAATCGGCCTGCCCTGATGTAAACGCGAAGACAAGGGAGTTTCCTGAGCGTCCATTGAGCAACGAGGAGGCAAATTTACCGCGTAAGGTGGCAAATCGAGTCAAAGAGGATACCCCTGCCACAGGGATCAGGCGAAATCGATCCAGTTGACGAAGTATCGGGAACAATCCGTCCGGCGATGATTATAGTTGCAGTAGGAATACGGCAAATCAGAACCAGAACAGACAGAAATACGCTCTGGGAAGGCGTGGTAGAAGAAGCCAGGCAGTTGGTGACGTTAAGGTAGAAATGGCCTGGGAAGGTAGATCGCCTAGCCGAGCGCACAGGACCGCCGCCGCACACGATGCAGACGGGCGATCGAATGAGCATTAACATCCGGATTTCTCATGGCTCCCTGATGGAACTCTGGGACGTGACCCAACCCGGCCGAACAAAAATTCGACAAGTACCAAAAGGGAGCAGCAACTTCTAAAAACATAATCTCGCACCTTATCAGCGGCCAATGTGAACGCGTTCTTGAACTTCTCAACTTCTTTTCTAATATCGTCAGAAGCGGCCACCAACGACTGAATGTGACCTGCAATCTTTTCTTCAGTAACTGTAAGTGTAATCATAATTATTGGAACAGCTCCCTTCCTGTTGCTGACTTTAATAAATCACGCTGTTTCTTTTGAATCAAAGAATAATTATCGTACCTATACTGAGTACCATCACGTGATCATCAGCAAGTGGTCCTTTGGGCATAGCCGCGTAACAGACGTCGCCTACACTAACCACCAGATGCTTTTCCACATCAACATTCGACAAACAGAACCAACATGGAGCCGCCGGCATCTTCTCTCCAGAAGGGAAATCTGCAAAATGCACTGAAAACGCTCGATTTACGTAACCGGATGAATTTTTCGCTGGCACCCACCGTTTTTTCGCCGTTTCCTTCCTCCGCGATCGACCTTATCCTCGACCTCCTCCGACATGTCGAACCGGTAGCGATCAACGGTGTCGAAGCTCTTTGCTCGCAAAAGCTGCTCCCTGAATTGACACTCAGCTGTCTCAGCACATCGAGACAGAAACCAAAGTGGTTTGATACTTCGCCATAAAATCCTCCAGGATGTCCATGTAAGGAAATTCCGACGAATTGGGCGGCTGCATTATAAGTTCACTGCGAGACATCTTGCGCATCGGCTGTAACAAAATGAGAATTCCGTCGACATCAGCTAATTTTACTCGCGCAGTGGATTCCACACCTTGATGATAATGTGGAAAGTATTGAAGGCGCATTTTGCCTGCAATAACTTATGGAGCAGGCAATGAACTTATCAATGTCTCCCGTCTCCCAAACGGTCTTGCGTCAGCTGTCTGGCTCCAATGACGACGAAGTCTCTGCTGACCTACATTTGAACCAAAGACGGATTTTTGCTCTGCACATCCGTGCCTCTCGACTGCTCAGCCACATATTCTTTGAGCGTTGCAAAGCATAAAGAATGAAAATGTCAACGCTAATTTGTTAAAACTGTTAAGTCTCCTCAGAAATAAAATACATTGGGCTTCTTTAAGGACATTTGACTACCTCCCTGCAAGCGGTTGAAGAAGAGAGAAGCAGGAGACTGCTAGTCATTCCCTCTTGGGATGCGTCTCGTATCCCGTGTCTTACTTCACGAAGGCTGTACTCTGTCCTACACACTGCGTCGTGGTGGCAAATGCACGAAATAACCAGCGTTTCACATCTCGCAGCTGAGTCTTCTGCAAGGTGCTCGACGACGAAGGGATTGAAGGCTTGGTCGGGCCGGATGGCAGCGCTATCTAAAATCGGTTAAGGGCAGACGCTCACCACTATACTACCGAGGATCGGAGAAGTACTGCTGAACAACGAAATGACCAAGATCTCAACCAATCCATAAACAAGGAACAGGGACAAACAGCAGAACTCTTTTCCCAATCTTTGATTTAGCGTATCTGACCCAGAATAATCATAGTCAGTTGTATAGAACATTGACTTTAAATAAAGAGGGAGCTGATTATAGCCTTCACTCCCAACCTCAGAAAATGCGCGGGGGGGGGGGGGGGGGGGACATACGCATAGAATTTAAGGACCGAACATGGATAAGGTTCGTCGGGACATCAAGACAAAGGCCGGACTCCCTTACTTCTGAAGAAACGATATGCTGGCTTTTTGTGAACCTCAAGCGGTCAGCACCTCACAGACTAGTTTGACACGAAACGTATGGACAGCTTAATACCCCGTTGCTCAAACAAATCGACTTCAAGCAAAAGTGGCGCCGAACTCTCTATCCGGTATTCTTGTTTCGCTCTATGCAGGCTCCATGAAAAAAAAACAGCCCTAGCAATGCCACCCACATTTTATCACCTCTTTTCATACCATCCCTTTTCCATCCTTGATAACTTCCACTGGAATTGGGAAGCGATCGACAACAAATCCAACCACTATGCACGCCAGTTCGCCAGCATTCTGCATCCATAGCGCTCAGCTATTGAAAGAACTGCTTCACACCTGGATATTGAAAGCGTACAGCCATTTCTGCTTCTTGTCGTTCGCTATCGGCGCTAAGCCGATGAATCGCGTTGTGTGCTGCGCTGGCTCAAGAAGCACTCGATGGTTCCTGCACAGTGGAGTCAGTTCAGTTGACTAGTTTAGCTTTCAGGGAATATAAAGACGCACCATCGCAGACGCAAGTGCATTTACCTGTAAGGTTGTCGCTCATAATGAACGCCCATGCCTGCGAAGTGATAGCGCGGCTTCAATCCGGACGCTAGGCGCGATATCAAGCGAGAGCCCTTGACCTCAGTTGAAGGTGTGTTGTGGGCATGCTTCCATACCTGCGATAAAGGGCGAAGCGATTATAGCAATATGACATGAAGAAGGTAACGAAGGAGATAGCGTACCTCGGCGGGCCATACCGATGTTAGTAGCACATCAACGCCTAGGAAGCCCGACTGAGTCCTTACCGGGAGCAGCAATTCCTAAATTTGGAGATTTCGGCGGCTCAAAATGTCTGAGATCAGCTCCCAGCAACCATAAAAATCGCCGCTACCTGCACATCTTCTCCACTGAACTGAAAGCTACTGGAGGAAGTTGACTCTACACCACTAAGATAGGCAATCTGCAAGCCTGAGAGAGGACCGAAATTATCGAGATTTAAATGCTGACAAGAATATGAAAAGTAGAAACACACCACTGGCCGTGTTCAGTATACCACGCTTTCCTAGATAGGTGACACTGGAGGAGAATTCGATGGATTCCTCTGGGTAAAACGATGAAGTTGCTGATGAGCATGGACCTGAAAATTTCGAATGCGCACTGAACAGTGGGTTAAAGTCGTTTCTCTGAGGGGATGAGCAGTGTACTTCCACTTCCAGCATCGCGCCTTCGTGATTCTGTGTTCTCCAAAGAAGCACAGTCATTGGTAGGACACTTAAAAGCGTCTTGACTGTCCTAAGTCTCGCCCCGTACCTTCGGGCAGTCTGCCTGGCAGCCCGCAGTTCTTCGCCCGGACGACAGAGCCTGACTAGCTACCCAGTCACAGCAGCACTAAAGGGCCTCATTCCCCTCACCCCGAAAGAGCCCCCATTTCTGCAGCGATGGGAAGGACGAGTACGGAGAAGCTGCTAAAATCTCAGGGCCTAACCAGGCTGCGCAAATTGAGAAGGACTAGGATGATGATCTGTACTTACAACGCCAGCACGTTCGCCTCGAAAGCATCCGTCGAGCACTTCATGACGCAAGCCAGGAAGATCAAGTACGACGTCATCGGATGGCCGAGAGGAGAAGACACCATACCCTACACGCCGCCTACGACTCCGGAGAATACTGTTCCTCGGAATATGCGAGAGCAGGGGAGTACGTGGAGTTGGTGTTGTCGTCAACACGCACGTGGCCATGAGCATCGATTCGTATGAGTCTCTGACAACCCGAATCGGACGTCTGCGACTGAAGCAATGTGGCTCCGTGCCAGACTTGACTGTGTTCGTCGCGTATGACCCAATATCTGACTACGACGACGAAGAGGTCGAAACCTTCTAGGTTTAGCTGAAAAGTTCTCTGAGGAAGATCACACCATCTACAAGGCGATCATTGGCGACTTCAACGCAAAGATCAGGCCACGAAGGTCGCCGGAAAAACTTTATATCGGAACCCACGGTTTGGAGTGGAACGAGCAAGGTGAAAAGCTGTCTGTGTTTATCCCGTCGACGAAGACCATCCATGGAAACTCACAGTTCCAGAAGCCTCCCTCCCTACGATGGATCTGGGTATCCCCCGGTGGCCAGTTCCACAACGAGATCGACCACATCATCTTCAATCGCAAGTATTGCCTGACCGATGTCTCTGTTCTCCCAAACTTGTACGCCGGATCGGACCACCGCCTCCTTCGCGCGAGGCTACGTTTTTCGCGTCAACGAGAGAAGGCCGCGAAGTTCAGGAAAAGAAGTCCCAGAACAACTATCAACTGGGACATCTACACCTCTCTTGCCGGTCCTTGGGAAGATGCCGTCACGGACAACATTAATAACGAAAAATACGACCGCTTCGTGCACCATCTCCACGATAGTGCTAAGGGAGCCGAGAGCTTGAAGACCACCGAAAGACGTCTGTCTCCGGAAACTCTCGATTTGATACGCCAGCGTGGAGTAGCACGAGCGTACGAGCGTCAGATAATTGCCAAAATAACTACCAACTTTCGTCCGAGCTTGCTAAGCTATGCAGAGCGGCGATAAAGGAAGATCTTAAGGAGAGAAGGGCGGAAGTGTTGCCTGAAGCTGCAGAGGCAGGGTTGAGCATACGCAATGCCCGCCGAGACTTCGCCAACTTCAAGACCAAGATGACCGCTCTCCGACGTCCTGACGGAACCGTCACCTCTTCCAGAAGGACCATGGAGAAGGTCATCCACGACTTCTACTCCGATCTCTTCGATAGTCACGCCCGCCTTCCCCATGCCATGTTCCGTAGGAGGGATGCGTCGTTCCCTCTGTTCTCCCTTCCGAGATCCGACACACCATCTCATCGGTGAAGAAACGTATAGCATCCGGTAAAGATCAATCAGACCCGAACACCTGAAGAACCTCCCGCCAACGCTCATCAGCACGCTGGCGCGGCTCTTCACGCGCTACCTGTCGGAGTGCAAGGTTCCATCTCAGTGGAAGACCAACAGCACCGTCTTGCTGTACAAGAAGGGAGACCCTTACAACATTGGCACCTATCGCCCGATCTGCCTGCTGTCCGTAGTCTGCAAACTGTTCACTCAAGGGATCCTGAATAGGATTACCAGAACGCTGAGCGAAGGACAACCATGTGAACAAGCAGGGTTTCGGAGAGGATTCAGCACGATGGACCACATACACACCATTACGAAGCTCATCGAAGTGTCGCGAGAGTACAAGCTGCCACTGTGTCTTACGTTCCTCGACCTGAAGAAAGCATTCTACTCCGTCGAAACTGAACTGGTCGTCGAAGCCCTGCTCACTCAGGGCGTTGCTCAGTGGATTAGAGTCCTTATAAAGATGTACAGTGGATTCACAACCACTCTCAAACGTCGTGCGCGAACTAGAATGGGAAGACATGGGAGTGAGGGTCGACGGCCGGCAGCTGCACCATCTTCGCTTCGCTGACGACATCGTACTCAAAGCACCGAGCATTAGCCAGGCGGAGCGAATTCTGGCCGACTTCGATCGTGTATTTGGGAACGTTGGACTGCAGCTGAATCTTACGAAGACGATGTTCATGAGGAAAGGCAAGTTTTTGATGCCCCATTCTCGCTCAACGGAACGAACATCTCCGAATGCTCCAGCTATGTGTATCTGGGTCGCGAAATCAATATGGCCAACGACCTAGCGCCGTAGCTGAGCAGGAGGAAACGAGCGGCTTGGGGAGCTTTTAAGAGCGTCGAAGAAGTCGCGAAGAAGGCTAAGAATGTCTGGCTCCGTGCCCACCTATTCGACTCCACCGTTCTTCCTGCCATAACATACGCCTCAGAGATCTGCGTGTAGTGCAGTCGGAGGAGGCGCCGGCTGTCGCGTGCACCCGATACCAGGTTCCTGGTTCGGATTTCCCGCCCAGGCCAACCAAGCCTTCCATCCCTCCGGGGTCGGTGAATTGATACCAGACTTGTCTGGGAAGGATAAAGCGCTGACTTGTTCATCGGCTGGCCACCGCAAGTCATTGTATAGCCAAATACGCATTCAAGTCGCCTCCACGACATCCCGTGGAAGTAGAATGCGTGGCGCATCTCAAAAGGGATTGAGTAGCGCCGTCCTTTATCCTTTATCCTTATTCAGAGATCTGGGCCGTACGAAAGCAGGATGAAAACGCGATCAGCGTTACGCAGCGTGGAATCGAGAGGACGACGCTCGGAGTGACACGACTCACGCAATTGAGAGAAGGCCTCCAGAGTTCCGAGCTTCTTCGACTTCGAAGATCAGAGACGTTGTCACAAATCTTCATCTTGAGAACAATAACAAACTGAACAACAACAAATATAATAATAACCAGCGTCCGTCGAACACGTTGAAAAGAATGCCCACTACAGATCGATTGACGCCTTGTTGAGTATCAGTCACATCCCAGTACAGCACTCACGAAAATGTCCGCAGCACTCCTGCTCCGTCTAGGATTCTCTCCACAACCCATTGCAGCTCGTGAAGCCTAATCGAATTTCTGACGATTCTGTCCAGTCGTCGTGCTTTAAGCCATGAGGTGTGATGAGTTTCGGAAAGGGTGACTTAGGACAAAAAATACTATCCTCCCCTGCATACTGTAGTATGGAAACTGGTCAAAGCACTGCCGAAAATGGAGGACCAAGGAGCAAGACTTGATTGAAGGCGTAGTTGAATCAAGTATAGGTCTTCCAACATTCTTCGCTGACCTGCTTTGGTCCACCGCTGAAAATCGGAGGACCTGGGTAGGTAGAAGTCGCTTAGTAACCCAGCGCGCGAAGTATGTATGTTCTTGAGAACAAAGTAAACAATTTCCAAATCCAAAGCGTCTTCCAGACAATGATTGACCATTCAATAATATCGGTTAATATTGATTGTCTAATGGAAGCTTTACCATGGTGGCTGATTACCTGGTCGACCTTCCGTCGGCCATCATAATCACGGAGCAGCCACCCCGATCTATTAAGTCTGAGAGAGAGCAGGTGAAACGATTGATAATAGCGATGGATATAAGGTCTGAGAGGAAACCTATATCAGTGCTCAAAATATCAATAATGTCGGTCGATATTGATTGCCTGTGAGAAAATTCGTCATGGTGGCTGATTTCCTGATCGGCCTATGTTATACTTCGGCGACTCGTCACCGACGCCAACGTTGCCACAGACGTCGTCGGGGGAACATTGGAGCGCAGTGTACTAATAGAAGTAGGGGACAGTATTGAGCTTCTTCTTCTTCAGCGTTTGTCCAAGACCTCTTGCGGACGCTGTCTTCTTTCCCATGCAGAACGTGGCCGTACCATTGCAAGCGAGCTTCAGCGCTCAGCGCTGTACGTCGGCACTCAGCGCTGTACGTCGGCTGGATGACTGCTCTGTAGATCTTCGATTTCAAGCACTCCGGTACCTTTCTATGGCAGAGCACGCCAGCCAACGAGCACCACATGGACCAAGCTGCACTCACCGTGGATTCACTTCAACCATCAGTTTGCCGTCAGACGCTATTGCTGATCCAATGTACTTAAAGACTGAAGTGCGTCGGAGCTCAATGCCACTAACCTTGATGCAGGAGGACTCGGTAACGTCCGTGGATAAGTACTCGGTCTTTTTGACGTTCAATCTGAGTCCAAAACGCTCCAAGCAATCACTACAAACTTGCACCTGCCGCTCGGGATCATCTTTATCTTCGCAAGCGAGCATCATGTCATCAGCATGAAGCAGCGTCCATGGGACGGGCTTCTGAAGATCTCGTGGGATGGCATCCATGACGACAACAAAGAGGAATGGAGAAAGCGCAGAACCCTGGTGCACTACAACAGAGATGGGAAACTCCATCGAGGTTCCAGCTGCAGCTTCCACTCTACTCTTTGGGCAAGAGTAGAGCATCCGCACCCACTCTGTGAGTTCCTCAGGTACGTTGTGTTGTCGCAAGGCGTACCATATAAGCTCACGCGGTACGCGGTCGAAGGCCTTCTCCAAGTCGAGAAAGGCTATATGCACCGGCTTCTGTTTCTCGCGATGCTTCTCCACCAGGAGGCGGGCGACGTGTATAGCACCAATGGTCCCACAACCAGACACAAAGCCGCACTGGTTGTCGGAGAGCTTGACGATCTCATGAATTCGACTATCGAGAATTCGCTCGAAGATCTTTATGCTGTGTGAAAGCAAGCGAAGTTGACGGTAATTGGAGCAGTCTGCAGGACTGCCCTTCTTCTTCCAAATCGGAATCGTCGTACTGTTGTGCCAACACTCAGGTATCTTCTCCCTTACTACCTGGTTGAAGAACTTAGCCAACCACTCAGCAGGATACCAGAGCTTCGACTTCCAGACATCGACTGCCAGATCATCCGGTCCTGTCGCCTTACCGGGCTGCATCTTCTTTAGAGCCACTTCTATTTCCTCCACGGTGATCTTGTGAACGGGACCGTGAATCCACAGAAGGGATGGCCGGATGAGGAAATTCCATAGTGGAAATTTCCTTAAAGTAATCATGCCATCACTTCAGCGCCTTTTTGTGGTCTGTCAGAAGATGGCCGCTCTCATCACTGATGTCAAAGAACTTTTCAATATCCTCAATTTGGCGATGGCGGGTCTTACCAAGTCGGTACAAATACCGCTCACCATCGCTCGACTTGAGCTTTCGGTAGACATCACCATAATGAGTGGCTCTAGCAACAGCCGCGGCTTTCTTTGCAGCCTTTTTCGCCCTCTGATACATCTGCCAGTTGTCGGCTGTTCTGTCGCCTAGAAACACATGATACAGCGACTTCTTCTCTCGAACCTTCGCTTTTACATCGTCCGCCCACAGCCATGTTTGCTTGTCGACATTGCGTCGACCAGGCTTCGTAGTGCCGAGTTCCAACCTTGCAGCTTGGCGTATCGCGTCGGTTGCTTTCTTCCAAGTTTCATCGACAGTCGTAACTGTCGGTAACCACACGCCAGAAATCACAGCTGCTTCCTTCTCTCTCATTCGCCGCCATTTGATTCTTGTCAGCACAGCATCGCTCGACCTGCTTCAGCCTCGGAGGGGTAATCTTAAAGACGCAGATCAGCGGCCGGTGCTGTGGGGCGACCGTCTCGTACGGCACGACCTTCGCGTCTGTGACAATAATTCGGTCGAAATTTTCGGAAGACGGTGTTCCCAATGGTGAGGCTATGCGATTCCGCATACTCTAGAATACGCTCACTATCGGCGTTACGAGACCCGAAAACACCATGACAGCTGTACCAGTCCTTCGCAGCACCTACGTGCGCATTAAGGTCAGCAGCGACTATGATGACATCTTTCGGCGGCACCTCTACTGTCTTCCCATCAACCAGGGTCCAAAACTCTTCCTTGGCTTGATCGGAGCAGCCACTCTGCGGAGCATACGCAGAGAAGAAGTGGTAGAGTCGCTCCTTAGCGGCGACAACCATCTTCATCAATCGATCGTTAAAGCGCTCAACCCTTGCAATCGAGTCACGAAATCGTTCGGAGACAATTATTCCGCCTATCGCCTGCATTCGAATGTCCGTGATTAGCTTAGCTCGCACAGCGAGCAGTTTCCAGTGGAGGAACGGACATCGCCACCACGGACCAGTATTGAGCATTTAACGACTATTGATTTAGCGATCTAACGAATTTACCGGCATTTTCCTTAAATTTTTTTTTGGAGTTTAGCAAAGGCCTTTTTCGTTCAACCACATTGAAATTAAATTTACGCGAAATTTTCTGAATTCACAGAAAAATTTAACTCTCAATTAGTGTAAACTGTATTTCGAAAAAGCGAGGTTTGCTGTATCATTTGAGAAAGCGAGGAAATACTACTTATTTGAATCAGTATCTCTACCGCAGTTTCGTATATTTCTGTTTCAAGGCCGTCTTTCATATTTTGGCTGCTCAGTATCAGTTATTCGCAATTCTTCACCGTTCTCTTCACGTTTTATTCTGTGTTATTTCCTCGGCAAGACGCAAAAATGCCTAGAAAACGCGAATAAAACCGGTGAGAACGACAGAGAAGCGAAGAAAGGTGACAAAGCGAAGGGAACATAAGGATTAGGCTCGCACTCCCTCCTCAAACACTCAGTGTTTCAGCAAGCTGAACAGATTTTCGTACAGCATTAGGTATTGGTTGTGAGACTAACCATAAAAGACCGTTGAGAGTAAAAATGACACCATTGGTGTCCGCGAGACGGGTGTTTTTGCACTTCTCCATTTCGTAACTCAAGGTCCGGTGGAGATGATGGCAGTGCCGGGAACGAAGAACCAACCCACAATCGAAAGACTCCATCAGAGGAGCTCCCGGCGGCGCCGCCGGCGACGTCGGCGACTCGTTGCCGAAGTATAACATAGGCCATCGACCATCCGTCGGCCATCATAATCACGGACACCCACCCAGATCGATCAAGTCTGGAGAGAACCGATACCAACGCTCAAGAATGGATAGCGACTATAGTAGGATCGACTGCCCGATCGAAACACCTTTTACCTAGTCGGCCTCCCGTCGGCTATCATAATCGCTGAACACCCACTGCGTTGAACTTTTTAAGTGCATGGCGCGATTCAGTCTTTTGATGTGCCCTGTGAACTTTGAAATGAAATCGAAAGTCTTCCAAATCGAGACGAGCTAGATTGTTTGATCGAGATCTGAGCTAATCACGCAACACCCACTCCGATCGATGAAGTCTGAGTGGCAGTAGTTTACAGAACGTTTAGACGATCATTATCAATCAATATTATCGACGTTTAAGTAGTGCTATCGTTTCTCTTTCAGAATTCATAGATCTTTGTCATAATCAAGCAACACCCACCCCGGTCGATTAAGTCAGAGAGAAATATCATTAAATGGGTTGATATAGATTGTCTGAGCTCGAGGTCTGAGCTAATGACGCAACATCCACAGCGATCGGTTAAGTCAGAGAGGAACATCAATATATCGGTTGATATATACCATTTTCACGTCGAGTTGGACAGTTCTGAAATCAAATTGGACAGTTTTCACGTCAAATTGGACACTCTTCTAAGCTAATCTAAGACTTTTCAAATCAAAGAGAACTCTTCGAATTTGAAATAAGCATCTTTCATATTAAACTAGAGAGGACTCTCCAAATGTGTTAGGGTAATTTTTGTTCGAGGAAAATTTTAGTATAACTTTATTTGAAGTTTTAATTTAGTTCCCAATGAGAGAACCTCTAGTTTGAAATTTTATAAAAGTTTTATTTGTTGAGGAAAAACAATGAATTAAAGCTTGTTTTGAAGAGCAGGAAAGCGTCCATTTTATATTGCCAAAACAGAGAATGCGCCATGCCCCGTCCAAAAATTAGCGATTTTCATTCGATTGATAGCAAAATTTCTGTTTGCGTGCAGTTTCACACCTGCAAACGGTGTAACACAAATAATTGTAGTAAACACACATATTCTAACTTTCTTGTCAATCAAATAAACGTTGCGTTGAACTTTTTGAGTGCATGGGGCAGTCTTTTGCTGTGGCCTGTGAACTTTGAAATCAAACTGAATGTCTTCTAAATCGAGATGAGGTAATTGTCTGACGGCGATCCAATAACGCAACACACACCCGATCGATTAAGTCTGAGAGAGAACCAATAACACAGGTGAAACGATCGATAATATCGATCGATATAAGATCTGAAGGGAAGCCAATATTTATCTGATAGACCTTGCGTCGGCCATCGTAATCACACAACACCCACCCGGATCGATTACGAGTGAGTCCATCAAACGAACGTTACGTTGAACTTTTCGAGCGCATGGCGCAATCCAGTCTTTCGACGCAGATTTTTTCTCAAAAAATAAATAAATATTCTAACAATCTTGAAGACCCTGCAGTTTAATCTGTAAGAAGCTCGTCTCGATTTGGAAGACGTTAAATTTGATTTCAAAGTTCATCGGGCAGCTTGGAAAAGTGTCCAATTTGGTTTGAAAGCTGTCCAATTTGAGTGGAAGCGTCATGGTCGTAAACACCTCGTGGTAGTAAACACCACCGGCAGCAGTGGCTGGCTGCCACGCTGCCACATTGTGGTGTTCACGGTTGGCGACGGCGGTACGACGAACGGCTGGATATAGCCTCAATTGTCACCAGCCGCTAGGAACGTCACCGGTCGCTGGGAATTTCACCACTCAGTAATTCATGCCTCTCTGCTTTGTATAATAGGACTACAGCATCAATACTTTGTCGCAAATCCTTTGCAGAGAGCACAGCTTGGCATCGGCGTGGCATTGACTCGATGAGCTTGCCGATGTTCTCCTGTGGGGTATATATTTATTTATTTATTTATTTATTTATTTATTTATTTATTTATTTATTTATTTATTTATTTATATGTATATGTATATATATTAGGGTGTCCAGAAAGTATCTGCAGAAAGTTTCGCAATGTTCCAGATTTTTTCTAGAATGTTCTGAAGATTTCAACATAAGTGCTGTATAAGGAAACAATCCTGCTGTATCTGCACAACATATCCAGCTCCGTCTTCCTTGCCTATTTCAATGTACGATGGCCGTACTGCCTACCCATATTAGACACGTACTCCTTTACGAGTTTGAATCCGGGCACTCCGCTGCAGAAGCCTATCGAAACTCGTGTCGTGTATTCGGCTCTGAAGCTCCTTCTGAACGGTCTGTGTATAGCTGGTTCGAACGCTTCAGAAGCGGAAACAGGAGTCTCGAAGATGAGCCTCGCTCTGGTCGACCGACAACGATATCTTTGGACGAACTGAGGAATCTGGCGGAGCAGCATCCCTATGAAGGTGTGCGTTATTTTGCTGCTGCTCTTGGCTCTTCCCAATCCACCGTGGGCAATGGACTGCGATCTCTTGGAAAGATTAAAAACCTCGGTCAGTGGCTCCCACACGAACTGACCGGACACAACCGGCGAAGACATCTGGACATATGCACTCAGCTGCTCTCTCGAAGTCGCGCCTTCAGCTGGCTGGGCACCATCGTCACAGGAGATGAAAAATGGATCCTATACGTCAACCACGCTCGTAAACGTGCGTGGTGCCAACGCGATGAAGTGCCGGAACCTTTCATAAAAGGTGGAATTCATGCGAGGAAAGTCCTGCTGAGCGTCTGGTGGGGAGTTTATGGGATCTACCATTTCGAGCTGTTGCCTGACAGCACGGATGTCACTGCTAAGGTCTGCGTTACCCATCTGTAGAGACTGGCCAACAAGATGCGCAAGGGATAGCCCAGGCTAAACAAAGTTCCCTTGCTGCGCGATAACGCACGCCCACACATCGAGAAGACGACTTCTCAGAGAATTCTGACACTCGGATGGGAAGTTCTGCCGCACCAACCGTACAGCCCAGATCTGGCCCCAAGTGACTACCATCTTTTTCGATCACTTCAGCATCATCTGGAAGGGAAGCGTTATGAAGATCGTGACCACCTCGAAAATGACCTCCGAGCTTTTTCGCCTCCAAGTCTACGCCAAAGGAATTCGAAGACTAGTAGAAAGTTGGCGGAGGGTAGTCGATGTTGATGGAAATAATTTGGTTGATTAATAAAGTTGATAAAAAATTGAGTTATTTTGAAAAAGATTGTCGTATTTCTGCAGATACTTTCTAGACATCCTTATTTATTTATTTATTTATTTATTTATTTATTGCACTCACAGGTGCGCATAACACATGATCAACCAAGTTCAAAAACAGATCCAGTACTGTCCAAAAAAACTGCAGGCAAACAACAAAACTAAACTTTCTAAAATGACAAAGGAGGAAAACAAATCAGAAAGGAAGAAACAAATCAAATCAAACTCGCAACTAATGTAGAGAAGTGAAATACTAAAAGAGTGTTCTGATACCCCTGTTCTGAAGCAGTAAAAAAATCCGCTTGTCCTTTCCCTTGCAATGCCTTCATTTTACACTCGAAAACCGTGAAATCTATACTAAACAGAGACGGTGCGGTTACGAAGTCACCGCTCGAATTTATATATACCAGGATGGAATGAGATGGTTTTGTATAAACCAGGCCAGCTATAGCGTGGTTCTTTATACTTAAAGTACTCTCGAGCAACATACTAGGCTGGTCAACACCCAAGTTTCAGGTTGTAATAGTGTACTTAGGCGAGGCAACGCTTCTTTCAGTGACAGCCATGGTCGCTTCTATAGCCGCAACTGGATGACATAAAAACCGAAATAGTCTATAGAGTGGAAACATTTTTCAAAAATATATTAGCTGAAGTCTGACCTCTCTTGCTAACCAACTAACTCCACTGGCAACAAAGTCTAGGGCCACGTGTTGTGATAAAAGGTGATCGTCCAAATTTTGATCCAATAACGTGGCATTATATAGGAGCAAAACGTTGACATTGCAGCAGTGTTTAAAAGGGTATAAACTGTTTAGTTTCATGAAAGCAAAGCAAGGTGAAAGGAATATCATCATCTAAGATCATATCATAGCAGCATTCAACACAATCATCATATAGTCACAGGACTTATATCTTTTAGTGTAATGTCAATTTCACAAAAAATCTTTGAGCTCTTGCACAAGTGGCGCCGCGGAAGTGGAGCGGCGGCAGCAGTCCGCAACATCAGCAGCGCATTGGGGGAGGGACCACGACCATCAACACCGTAAACCGCTACTTTGTACGATTCACAAAAGGAGACGCGGACTTCGAAGGCAAACCTCGGTCGGGTCGCCCCCAAGCGGCGAAAGCCTCCGCTTTTCAAGGAGGATCCAGGAGCTGCCACCCGGAGTCTTGTGACTCTAGCATTCTCTCCTAAAAAGGAGGCAACTGAGGATTGAAAGGGTAGCGTCAAGCGGCAAACCACTGCATACCTTGCTTTCAAGCAGTTTTCTAGTAGGAGTAGTTTCAAACGCTCTATTTGGTCTGTGGACTCGGATGGCCCTATGTACAGTCGTCAGCCGCCTCCCACTCTCGACTACCGAAAAATGCTGACTCGGTGCATCCCGCATGCCTTGACCGATAGCATGCGGTTCGCCCGCATATCCATCTGCCAGTCTCTCCTTCTCCCCTCTCCTCGCAAGGAGTTTCTCGAAGACCTGGTTACCCGGGAATGAGAGTAGATTTCCCTACGACTCCAATGCACACCGTTACTTTTGGCTATTTCGAGAAGAGCAGCCAACGCAAGCAAAGCCGAACGCGCACCTCAACAAGGTTTTTTGCGCTGTTTCTGCGATTCGAAGAGAATGCTGTACTACCTTCCACAAGGGGATACGGTCACCGCTGCCGTTTCCGCCTGTTCCACTCCTAAAATCCTTTCATGGCTAAGAAAAGTTTCACCAAGTTTGATATATATATATATATATATATATATATATATATATAGAGAGAGAGAGAGAGAGAGAGAGAGAGATTCACACAAGACGGAAGGCATACGATCTCACCTAGCACGTAAGTTGGCACTGGAAAATCCACTTTCCCATTCAGAATACCTTCATTGTCGTCCGCATTCGGACCGAAGAACTCGCCAACGCAGAACAGCAAGTCAAATGGGCCATTCTGAAGAAAAGAGATTCGAGGAAAGCTCTTTCATGTTTCGAAAATAACGACAAGAACCTTCTTATTGATGACATCAACCTTCTTGACGAGCTGATCAAAGTGGCCGCAAACGTCGCCGACACATAAAACCCGTGTCTGATCTTTAGACATGCCTAGTGGTAAGTGCCGTGATGTTAATGGGAAACTCATCAATGATCAAACTCAGGGCGAAACATAGAAACGAAAGACTCATTCGTTACAGATAAGGAAAACAGGCGCGCGTTCACTCTTTACCGAACGTCAAAACAAACAGTAAGCAAGAGGAAATAGCTATTACAATCAACGGAGTTAAGGCAGTCATTATAAATAAGAATTTTAAAGTTTGTGGAAAGCGACGACTGAAATACACAAAGATATGCGTACATAAAGGGCTAAAGTACAACTACCGTTCACCTCATTACACTACACTATAAGTGGAATTAGTTGAAATTTCAAGAGATATGTTGACGAGATTCGATACCCGTGATACGTTACTCGTCTATGGAGCTGTGTGCTTGTCGATCTTGTCCAGGACAATAGTTATCGAACTCTTCTTGGTTTTCGAACTGACATCCGCACCAAATACAGTATCTGTGAGTCTCTCGAAGGTAATCGGTAATCCGGTCCAACCTATGAACAAAAAAGTCAACAAGCACACGGCTAAGAGAAAAACAGAAGAAGAACTGAAAATAGGTAGCATGACCTAGCGAGTTGCGCAAAAATAATCCAAACAATAATTTCCTCCTGTCTATTAATACAAAAGTAGTCCAGCGCTAACAATTGTAAAGTTCAACATATAGGAAAACAACGTACGAAAATCACTTCCTAACCTTTCCTGCAGGATTTCATCTGGCAACTCATTAAAGCGCTCTTCTTCCAATGCTTCCTTCCCGTTAGCATAAAAGAACCTAAAACAAACCTATTAAGTATAGTTTTTATGCTTACGGAAGAACACATACAACATTTCAGATTCCGTATATAGGATAGAATGTATAGGATAGAATGTCCGTATATAGGACACACTACAACCCAAGAGAAACTGTAAATTCTAGGCCCTCTAGTAAAGTTATCAAGCGATCAAATTTCATATAAATAAGGAGGCAGCAGAAATACTGAAGCCTCTAGACCATGAATTCACCGCAAACACTGCATTATTTCTTTCGCAGTCCTACTTGAAAATGTGACGCTCTTACAATGAACAATGCGTGTTGACTGTATACCATACCAGTATTCAATTGAGAAGCTTTGAGAGAAGCATGCTAGAAATTGTGCAATTCCACATAGGAATCCAGAGGTGCTTCTGATAGCGGGGCGGGGTGGAGGAAGAGAGGTAGGGATGCAATCGTGTACTAATCGTTGGATATTTTACCTACTCCTGAAAGCCATATCTGGCAGCGGTAGTCCGGTCAGCGCTGAGTTGTTATAAGACGGGAATTATTTCACTGCACTCAATACGTATATAACAGCGTTACTCAGTTTCTACCAGCCGACTTTAACGGACTTTTCCTTGGAGGATAAGGCTAACATAATATCATAGATAATATAGCGTGTAGAGCAGTGGGAGCGAGTGCCGACTGTAATGTGCAGCAGGGATGGGCGGAAATTTTGAAAATTTTCCCAGAAAACAGAAAATCGCTTCCTTCAGAAAACAGAAAAGCCAGCGTTTTAACTTGCAAGCGTTTATAAAAATTTCTAGTACACTCCAAATTCAATACAATTGGGAAATTGTAAATCTTGAGAGATCCTAGGAACGAACACAATGAAGCCTTATGAGAAGAAATAGTAATAATATGATGGAGTGGGAGGTTTAAGTGACCGTTCGTTTTTTCTATTGTATTGCTTGAGTTCATAGACACCCTCGCAACATACTCTAAAGCTGTGTAGAGATTCTTTGAGTATTACTGCCTGCGGCAGAGCTTCGAGAATATTTCTCCTTGTAAGTGACCTAGTTTCCGCGTAGCTGAAAGTTTTCATCTCAGCAATGCACTTTACAGCACCTAGTTACTCCTTAGCAGCCTAAAGACAATTGTATACTGCATTGGATTGATATTTCACAATATTGTACAATACGATATTGTAACTGAAGCGGCTGTCCGCATAACATTTTATGTGAAAGTGCTTTCTTGAATGCGAAAGAAACTATTGTATAGAATAGAGTCCAAGTATATATCCTCTCCATCATATTATTATTATTATTTCTATTCATATCTACATCTCAGTGGAAGACCAGCAGAGCCTCCTTGCAGTACAAGAAGGGAGACGTGCGCAACGATTGGCAACTATCGCCCAATCTACCTGCTGTCCGTTGTCTACAAGCTGTTCACTCGAATCAGCCTAAATTAGATCACCCGAACACTGGACGAAGGGCAGCCAGCGTTCCTACTCAGAACATCAGAGTCCTTCGAGAGGTGTACTGCGGATTCAAGACCAAGACTTCACCATTCTACAACGACGTCGTCATCGACGTGAAGAGTGGAGTTCGGCAAGGGATACCATATCTCTAAAGCTCTTCAGCGCCACCATCGAAAACGCCATGCACAAACTGGAAGGGGAAGACATGAGAGTGAAGGTCGACGACCGGCAGCTGCACCATCTGCGCTTCGCTGACGACATCGTGCTCATAGCACCGAGCATCAGCCAGGCGGAGCGAATGCTGGCCGACTTCGATCGTGTATGTGGGAACGTTGGACTGCAGCTGAATCTTACGAAAACAATGATCATGAGGAGCGGACAAGTTTCTGATGCCCCATCCTCGCTCAACGGAACGAACATCTCCGAATGCTCCAGCTATGTGTATCTGGGTCGCGAAGTCAACATGGCCAACGACCTTGCACCAGAGCTGGGCAGGAGGAAGCTAGCGGCTTAGAGCTTTCAAGAGCGTCGAAGAAGTGGTGAAGAAGACGACGAACATCCGTCTCCGTGCTCGCCTTTTCGACTGCACTAATACACGCCTCAGAGACCTGGGCCTTACGAAAGCAGGATGAAGCGCGAACAGTGTCGCGCAGCGTGGAATCGAGAGGACGATGCTCGGAGTAACACGACTTACGCAATTGAGAGAAGGCCTCGTCCGAGCTTCGTCGACGTTCGGAGATCAGAGACGCTGTCGCATGGGCCAAGTCGTCGAAAATTGGGTGGGTCGGCCACGTAATGCGCTTCGCAGACACCCGCTGAACTAGAGCCGTCACCGACTCGATCCGCGTGATGTCAAAGAACACCAGGACCCCCAGCAACTCGTTGCTCGGACTTCTTCGTGAATGCCTTGACACGCGATATGACGGTTTTCGTGTCCCTCCAGCGCAAAGGATCCATTGGGGCACTCTGGCACGCGAGACGGACGCAATGAGACGGTGCTTGTGCCCGCTTGAACAACTCGATGATCAATGGGGTGACTGATGATACAGGTGATTCCTGGAAAATTTCGTGTATCACTACTGCATCATTGCATCAGCAAAATCAAAGCTAACTAAAACTTTTCTGTTTCCAATTTTTGGCAAATAAAAGGTTAGCAATGCACAGTGTTAGAAAAGCAGCTTTGCCAAAGGTTTTACAAAAAGCATTCATTTCGTATGACCGGCCAACAAATTTCGATTTTTAAACCGGAGGTGGAGAATAGTCCTGCCCACAGTAACTCTAGGGCAAGTAATTAGTTAATACAAAATTAAATGCCCCTAAAAACACTAGATTTATACCTTTAATATAAAATTGTAATCGTAGGTAGTCCAAACTACGGCTAATATCGAAAGTTATCCAAATCATGAAAGTTGAGAAATGTCCTATGAAGGAACTCCATTTCAGCAGCACTTACACAATCGATCAAGCAAACAAGGCGGCATGCACATTCGAAAACGTCACATGCTTGTCATTTAAAATACTCTAGATACACTAATTTGGAATGAAACTCGTGGTTCTGATATACTCTTGGATTTCTGTAATAGGATCTCCATGACACAATTTTGTTCGCAGCTCTATTTTTTGTTTTTTGGCCACTTTTTGGCCATTTGCCAGAAAAAAAAATTGCCCAAAACAGCCAGAAAATCAGAAAACAGAAATTCCTCCCATCCCTGACCCAATACAAGACTATTAATTCAGATTTCCCGCCCAGGCTAACCAAGCCATCCATCCATCCGGGATCGGTGAATTAAGAGCGGACTTGTCTGTGAAGCATAAAGCGCTGAGTTGTTCATCTGGGCACGACAAGTCATTGTATCGCCAAATACGCACTCTAGTCACATCAACGACATCCCATAGAAGTAAAACGCGTAGCGCATCCCAAACGGGATTGAGTAACGCCGTCCTTCATATCATAGAAGACTTCTATGACTTCGATATCAGTGGCTTCACCAAAAGAATACCCTCTTCATTTCACTTCATTCCTCTATAAATCAAGGATTAATTGAGGAGCGCAGAAGGAAGTGTTTAATTTTCCAGCATTCGGCGTGCTTCCTTCTCGTCGAATTCAATATACTGAGAACATCTCACCTCATCATTCTCCGACCTGCGACACTGATGAATCGTCCATTACTATCTTTACAGTAGCATGTTCACAATCGGATGCGCCGACTCTCCTGTACACCCGGAATCAAGCGCCCTGTCCAAATTACCAGGGTAGGCCAGAACGGGGAAAATTGATAGTACTACGGGAAGTACCACCCTTGATGTAGTAGAAAGACATGTTTCGTTTCTGCTGAGTCCTTGAACCAAAACAGCTACGGGTCCTCGAAGGTGGCGCACAGTATCGCACCGTCAGCGCGTGCCCACGTGCATACGTGTGTGCGCGCTGACGTATGGGACGAGGAGAAAGGCTCTGCGGAAAGCGAATTGGTGGCTCACCAGGGACTGACGCTGCTTCACAGGTGCTAGGCCAGGTGTTCGACTCCCGTGCTATGCACTATCTTTGCAGTTTTTCAAGACCGTTGCCTACTTTACCAATTTGCTTCCTACCTATCTATAACACATTTATTTCACATTACATTGTCAAAGGACCAGATTCGTAATCAACACCCCAGATAACCCCATCAGACAAAGTTGCGCGAAAACGGTGACCATGACCTTACCATTGGTCACCCCAAACCTACTGTAACCTCCCGTACTCCAGCGTGATACCAAAAACGGATGTCAGATTCGTGATCAGCACCCCAAATAACCCCCTGGGAGAAGTTCGGGCGAAATCGGTGATTATGACCTTGACCGCCCTAGTCACCCGTACCTCCAGTGAGGTCACTGTTTAACATTCGCTGAAAACACAAAACGTTGTATAATACAAAAAGTGAGGGAAGTGAGTGAAGCACAGCTCAAAGTAAACCCTTATTTGAGAATTGACAGTGAAACAAATGTGTAGAACATCTGTAGGAAGAAAGCCGAATTAAACCACCATTAGGGCACTATTGTACTTTCACCACTTCAGAGATCGAGGAGAGAACGAAAAAATATCGAAAAAAATTTGCCCAAATCTCGACTGGGGGGGGGTTATTTGGGGTACTGATCACGAATCTGACATCCGTTTTTGAAATTTCGGTCAATTACGGTAGGTCACATCAGGTACGGGTGACTAGGGCTGTCGAGGTTATAATCACCGATTTTGTCGACCATTCGACTGGGTTATTTGGGGGTGCTGATCACGAATCTGACTTCCTGTTTTCGTATTACGCTGGAGTACGGGAAGTTACAATAGTTATGGGTGAGCGGTCATGAAAAAAGGTATAGCAGTAACGGAGTCGAACACCTGGTCTAGCACCTGTAAAGCAGCGTCGCACCCTGCTGAGCCAGCGATTCGCTTGCCGCAGAGCCTTTCGCCACGTCTTATAGGTCAGCGCGCGTGAACGTATGCACTTTAGCACGCTCTGATGGTGCGATACTGCACCCTACCCTCGACGGCCCGTAGCTCTTTTGGTTCAACGACCCAGCAAAAACGAAACATGTTTTTCTACTATAGAGCGGAGATTCTCGCAGTGCCATCCATTTTCCCGTTCAGACTAAAGCCTGAGACCCTTCCCTGGTTATTATTCCATTCATCCTGGTTCGGTTCACTGTTTGTTACCAGACTTGTGTGGTAAGGACAAAACACTGACTCTTCACTGGCTAGTAGAGTTCACTTCGGTTAACAGCAGGGCCACCCCAGATGCTCACAAGAGAAAGGAAACTGCCACAAAGGAATCAGTCATTCATTACCTCAGCACATCATCTTCATCACTTTCAGTCCGGCCAAACTTAACGGCTTCCGAGCAGTCATCCTTTCTTTCTGGGTAACTTTTCCAGAACCATGATTCCTTCGGCAATTCAATATCCATCCTAAACGTTTTTGTTCCAGTTTTAGCTAATCAAGACAAGCTTGGAGAGACCCGCTGCTCACCTCAAATCCAGTTCGACACAGATTTTCCTGCTTGAGAGAATATCTCGTATCAAATCTCTTGTATTAGAAACCTCCCTTTTTCGTTTTTGGTAGTCATGCATGAGTTCGACCTGCAACGACATATCACAAAATATGGATGTGGTTTGCAATGAATACGACCATTCTTCAAATCACGCCGTTGCACCCAAATCTCTTTTGGAGATTTTTGCAAAGAAATTTTCTTGAATGTACAGACCGATTGACTATATCAGGGCCAAGTACAGCATAGAGACAATGATCGGAAGCGATTCAAGGCATTTTATATGAACACTAAAAGGAACTTGCGCTTGTAAGTTTCTCCGACTGAATGGAACGGGGTTTGTTGCTAAGAAGGCTGTGGCAATCCTATCGCCCCATGTCCCAGACTGCAGACTGAAAAGCTGGAGAATTCTAATGCCTCACGTGTTGCTCCGCTCGCCGCTTCATGCGATCCATTTCCCGCTGAAGCCTTTGCCTAGCCTGTTGCTCTCGATCAGACTCGAGGCCGAGTCCTGTTCTGCACGACCTCACCTCAACGGGAATAGGTTCCTTGATTCCCGACCCGAGGTCGTTCTCTAAATGAAGAACATTTACATAACCGCTTAATATCAGGATAAAAATCGATAAAGCTTACCGTCTTTCTTCTTTCCTAGACTCATTCCTGGCTTGAACCCCATTTTAGCCATGAGAGCAAATCCTCTCGATGTCTCCGGAACCGGCTTACTCAGCGCTTCTTCGCGAAGGGTTTTCTCTTCAAACAAGAAGAGATACTACATTTATTAGGAAAGCAGTCAATTGCAAGAGAAGGAATTGGAGTGAGGAAGTCCTAAGGATCTATCCTAAAGGCTATTCTTAGCAGCAGCATGAAGCGGGACAGACGGTAAAGACGAAAACGAGCGCTTCAAAGTTCTGCTCAAAAACGGTGGCAAAATTAAAAGTGAGCTATTATCTAAGGACAATAAACTACTCCATCCTGCGAACGGACATTGCCTTGTAAATTCCAACAATGCAGCTGGATCCCATCCTGCATTGTTCGATCCTCTTTCCAACGATGCCTCCCCCTCTCCCTCCCCAAATACACTAGGATAAGCCCAATCCATTGCTCCCTCTCTCACACACACTGACAAAACTGCAATCTTTAATGTTTCGCACCTAAGTCTTGCTTCTTTCTGGGGAGCGATCTCGCCTCGTGCTTCTCGTTTTGTTTTTCAGCCTCCATCTTCAGCCATCTCTTGTGTTCCCGACTAGTTGCAAGCCCTGAAAGAGAGGTTTCAGTCCCTGTAACCTTGATAAATTTATCTCGCTCTGATTTAATCCTACGTTTTATGGACAGCACTAACATTCGATAGTGCTGTTGCTCCTAGTGGCACCATAATGCTTCCTTCATTCGTCCAGAGTCGATCTCTACGGAGAGTTTTCCGCATAGACGGAAAACTGGTTAGGTGGTAATGAATCCACTTTCTCATGGAGAAACCCTCTCCATTATTCTGACGAATATTTCGGCTCAAAACAACAGCTGCTAAGAATTCGCAATGTTATTGTTTTCTGAATCCATTCAGCTAAGATGTGTAAGGTACCAAAATGACATCAATAGGCAAGTGGGCGCATAAGACTTACGGCGCACACACTTGCCCCACCTGAAAGTCTCGAGTTGGAGGGCTGATTCGAAACAAGGGCACCAGCACTGCAATTAATGATTGGCCGGTTTCGTCGCACACGCCTAATCAGTTATGTCATGACAAATTGCCAAAGAACTTTCAATGCGTATCTTAGAAAAACCTGACTGCAGCGTGGATGGAAGACACTTTGGATTTCGAGGGCACCCCGAAATTTCTTTATCCGAATCTCGCCCATGAGGATTGACAAGTCGTCCGTCACCTAGGGGTCGGTGAACCGGTAGCAGATGTTTGGGTGGGGTAAAGCACCAGACCCTCCTTTATCTGGCCACCAAAAAATACTGTACCGGTCAAACTTAAATTCAAGCAAGCTAACGACCAACGAACAAGCGAACAACTGAACTAGAATGCAAGAGTCATCCTACGAAAGTATTGATTAACGCCGACCTCTATCACTTTGACTAACAGACAGTACGAGTAACACGTAGATGTACCTGGCTTAACATTTTGTGTGAGCTTCAGAAAATCCTCCGACATGTAGTCATCGGAGTCATCGCTCATTCCGAATCCTACAACAATCACATCACGTCACCACTTCCTCACACTGCTTCGCAAAAATTAAATGCCTATCAACACTCCTCTTATTCACAACGGTCTTGTTGTACACTTTATTGGAGAATTAAATTCAAATAACAACAATGGACACTTGACAACAAACGAAGGTTATTAAAACGTTCAAAGGGAATCATCAGGAAGAAACAGTACAGTTTGGGCACAGATGGGAATCTCAGAACAAACGAATACTCTAGGAAGCAGATCTTGGGAAAAGGTGAGAGTTGCGCTACAAAACACTGAAAACTGGAGGATCTGAAGACAACAGAACAGCTACATTCAGAACAATCTTTGCTGCCGCTTCCCACATGCTGACATTTGAACTACACACAACGCCGAACTTACAATTACTCAAGACTAAGGATATTGACTTAAATCAACACCAAATCCAGCTACAAAACATACAAATAGTCTTGCGATGGGAATCACTCATCTTTGGTAGCCATGTATCCAAGGAGCACTGCTACTTTCTCCCAAAGTCGTCGACTCCATCCTGAATATTCATTCAATGCAGTTGGATCTCCTTTGCAGAAAAACTTTGGTTGTCGTAATACGGAGGGAAAGGCAGACTGTATGTATTCGTTATGGCAATTTCAGACCGCTAGATAACTGCAGTTTAGTTTCAAGCTAACCGAAACAGAAGAAAACCGGAAGTCAAGCTCCGCAGCACCAGACTACCCTCGGCCCATCCGTGGCCTGACACCGTATCATACACGCAGAGGCTGCACCACTCTACACGCCATCTAGGGCTGCGGCGTAAAATTATGCAATGGACAAGGAAACTGACCTCTTGGACAACTCTTTTCGAACGCGCACTAGACCTTTGGTCCACTACAATCTCTACTCCTGCATTGTGTTCATCACCATCGCTTCCTGAAAATAACCAGGTCTCGAATGCCACCCAGCTGGAAGACTAGACGGAAGAACTGTTCCTACCTTCCTCTCCCTCCAACTCAATGAACTTGTCGTGAGTCCAGACTCCATCAGCTGCAGAACGCGAGCCGAACGATCTACGTGGTGGACCATCACGATCCCGGCGGTCATACTGGACGACAGAAATATATACAGGACGTGACAAAGATATAAAGTATCACTAACTCTATCTCTGCCACCGTATCCGCGGAAACCGCTTAAACGGTCACGCCTTGGGCCCAGGTCGATCCGTGGATCGTACGCAGTCCGTCCGCGCCACTGCTTTTCTTCACCACGGTCGTCATGCTTAAAAGACTTATTCGAAATAATGTTTTTCAGAAAAACAAACCAAAATTGTCCAAATACTAAATCACAGCCTTACTCCGAAATATCCCCTTCCTTTAGGAACTGTTGTTGGGTCAATGAGCCGCTGAACTGGTTTGCCCTCCTCTTCGTCACGAAATTTGCCTGGAAATTATATATAAAACAACACCCAATACAACAGCACTCACGACACTTAACACGGAGTTAAAATACGGGAATACCGTACATGTACCTACTAGGTAAGCGTAGCTTGTAAAGGAAGCAGCTATACTAAAAGCGTCAGAATACACCATGAAACACAGTGTCCAACCAAGGTTGTGCGTAGATGAAATCCGAAATTCCGTAAATCGTAAATCGTAATAACGAAGAAACCGTTGTAAATAGTAAACTATAAATCGCAAGAGGTGTTCGGCGCGTAGTGTCTCTATATTACTAGTTTTTCTGCCAAAGGTACTTAAAGCTAATCCAATACTTGTTATTGCGCTATTCTCAACTAAAGCTAAATAATTTTCTAGTCAAATGGACACCTTTAAAGTCAGTTGAACTCCTGAACAAATTTCAAACCGAACAGGGCACATTCAAAAACGAATTCTAAATGAACTGTTGTTTGTTAAGCTTTATCTTACAAACGGTGATCAAATGACGAATACTATCATGAAATAAAATTTTCATCCTTCCCGCTAGCCTTTAGATAAAGTATAAAGGATAGAGTATAAATGTAAATCTACTTTAATATAAACAATCGCAAAAAGTCAGTGTTAAAATTGCTAAATCCTAGTACCCACAGCAAAAGGCAATGTAGGATCCTCATTTTCACTAATCGAGCAAGGGTTGAATTTCTGAAGCTTGCAAGAGAAATAACCTACCAAGCAGTTCAAGGCAATTCAAGAAACTAGCTGACAGGTATTCGCGTATTTTTAAAGGGTAGCATCGAACACTAGAGCGATGTAGTATTAATTAAATCTGGTGAACTCAACACCAGCCCTAGCTTCCTGCTTCCGACACGATAAGTGTTTCGAATTCCAGGCTCAGCTGAAAGCGTGTCGAGAGACAAAACTATGTTGAAGGGCCGCGCCGCAGGCAAAAGAGAGAGCAACAAAGATAGACAACACGAGAAGTAGACCACAAATAACCCGATTGAGCTTGCTCCTTACACGGATGCAGAACTAGTCTGCTGGAATTAATCATTTTTCACGAGTACCGCTAGAGAACAACACTAGCAAAGTCGGCAATTATGAGAGTTAAACAAATGAAAAAACTGCACAGGAAGCGAAGGAAACCACTGAGCAAGCTGACGTGGTAATGGTATACTGGAGAGCCATTCACCAACCGTTAAGTCTGTTGCTGTCCACATCATGTACGGCATCAAATCTTTCACGGACACGGCGATCACCGAACGAAAGTCTATCTCTCATTGACTGTCTAAAACAACAGCATTTGCTCTAGCATACCTACGAATTCAATGCACTGCTGAGAACACGTTTCATATTAAGCAAGCAGTCTAAGTGCGTGCCTCTAGGGCGGCACTAAAATCAGAGCGATGTATTGAGCCAAGGCCAAAATCAGAAAAATGGAATTTAAACCGACTTTTTACCTATTTGAGAAACCTCCAGCTCTATCTCTATCTCCGTCACTTCTGCGCCTCTCGTATGAGTTCATACCTCCGCTCATCCTGCAAGCAGTACTATAAGTGATGATGACTCGAATAAGCCGTATGTCGCGCTGTTACGCGCACAATTTCACTTGGTTTAACTAATTCTGCGAAGAAGTGTTTGCCCACAATACTTATAAAGCTCGCATTTTTTCAATGTCTTAATTAACTTAATGCAAAACCGCATAGAACTGCATTAGGAAGCTCTTACACCCAAGTTTCACGTTCCTCAAGCATACTCCAAGGGGGAGGTTTACTCCTACAAGCGGTATCTATGGCAGTTGAAGTGATTCACGTTCAGCATTCTTGCACAAAATACCCACATCTACATATAAAGATAGTTTTGCTGCTTGACAACGAAAACAAATAGCAGAGCACTTGTTATGGCTGTCGAATGGAGATAACACATACCTGGAAGAGACTGCTCCAGAGCGGCGAGGCCCATCGATTGTACATGTCTATAAATCAAGTTAAGGACACAATAGAGCCCGTAATCAGTCTAAAACATTGCCAGCTTCAAACAGAATACATGACGCTTGACTGGATAAACAACAGCAAAGAATCCATCCATGATGTAAAGAGAAAAAAGATCACATATTCTACACCTCTGTGCGAAGCATTGAGACCACCCCTGAATCCTCCAAAAGTAGCTTGAGAACGCACTGCCACCATCGTCCTTGTTGCATTAAAAACCTCTATACAGAAATTCTAGCCAGGATACATCGTCGGTGCAAAACGCCATGAGCTTTTATTGAAAGCTAAGTAGGAGCAAAACTATGAAACCGTCCGACATTATACCACCCTCATATTTCGAGCTTTTTTTGTGCTCAAAATATGCTCGAGATAAGATACAAAGATAACCAAAATAAAACAAGAAGCATGCCTCCATCATTTGACAGTAATGCCTAATGCACGCATCTTGACTTGGTGGACAATGTGTGGAGCGCAACTGATTAACAGTCCATTTCGATGCACCGAGGTTCAGATGGCGTCGAAGGTCGTTCAGAATTTAAGTGCTATTGGAAGACCGCTCTACTATCATCTATTCTAAATAACTTGCTACGGCATTTTTCCTGTATACTTCTGTACCCTTCAGATAGCAGCTGACAGCGAGGCCTCCGTGATCTTCCTACTTCAAAAGCGGGCTAGATAAAGAACGTCGATATGAATTTTACCGTAGTTGTATATCTCTTGAGCTTAGGCATTATTGTCAGATAAGGCAAGCTATGCCCCTGTTAACTTTTCGACCCATTTACACCCAATTTTGTAAGAACAGCCTCCAAGGGCAGAGGATAATATCAAGTGGCCTCATGGTTTTGCACCGAGCTAGTTTTCAACAAAGGCTCATGGCATTCTGCACCGACAAGTTGTCCCGCGCAGAACTCCTACATGGAGGCTCCCTGCCGCTAGAAATACAATGTAGACACAACTGATCCTTAGCACTACGTCCACAAGCTACCCTTGTAAGAATCAGGGGATGTTCTTATTGTTTTGCATCAGAGTGTATAGAGCACCGGCAGATTATGGTTGCAAAAACAGCTCAAGAGAGCGAAGTAGCTTCATAAACTTTCACTCACTATTCTTTCCTTTGGAGTCGACAGCTTGCTCTCTTTTTTACCTAAAGGAATTGAAGTCATTTCAACAGCAAAAATGCACCTCGGCAGAGCTTCATTGGTTACGTTATCGCCACTGCTGAAAGAATGTCACCAACACGCTGCATTCGCAGTGAATACATCTAGAAACTTCTCGGAATGAATTTCGATGCTTGTTGAAATCCTAATAAACCACGTGAAACACAATGCTCTCTACATCTACATCCACATCACGTTCTGTATGTTTTATCACATGGCAGGAGTCAGTATGGTAACCAATTTTCTAAAGGAAATCACGTCCACCAATGCGTTATGTTAAAGAATCCAAAATCCTAAGCGAAACCACGTCCGCCGTTGCGAATGCTGATGCGTGCTTTCTAACAGATCTATGTCTGCCTGTTCACTAATTTCGGCCGAGACAAGACAGCTAAAAACGAAAACTGATGCCCCCTCATTCAGTGATTGACGTCACATGTATTTCACCAGACATTCCTGACAGAATTCCGTGGTTATGACTCTCATCGCTCCCCAGCTGCGCATGAAAGCCACATCGCTTCTTAGCTACGTATAGTTGTGCTGCACTACTGATTCCACTGTGAATTCCTCTCAAGTGAACTCTGTATTTCAGGCCGCAGTCTCTCTGCTGAACAGAGTGCGACCCTGTATAGCAAAACTGAGTACCTGGCTTATAAGAGTTCCCACAGGTATCATCATGGAAGTTAGCATGCAGCGAAATGGTCGTGAGCGCCGTTTCGACATAACAACGAAATGCAAGAGGAAGCCTTACTTCGAGCTCTTCAAGACAACGCTCACTGGGCGAACACACGTAAATCGCATCGCCGTAACCGCATAAAGCGAGCCGTACTCTAATTCTGGTTCCTCGTCT
This sequence comes from Heligmosomoides polygyrus polygyrus, assembly GCA_947396885.1. Taxonomy (NCBI): domain Eukaryota; kingdom Metazoa; phylum Nematoda; class Chromadorea; order Rhabditida; family Heligmosomidae; genus Heligmosomoides; species Heligmosomoides polygyrus. The sequence goes on from OX377204.1 coordinate 40,115,275, forward strand.
GCTTTAAGGCTTATGGTATACTCCCGCGACACGTCGCGGCGCAACGCGGGAGTATACCATAAACATAAGGCGTATGTTATACTTCGGCGACGCGTCAGCGAAATATAACATAGGCCTAACCCCTCGGAGTTTTATCTATACTTCGAACGCCTCAAAATCAGGAACACTGCCACAACAGCGATATCAGGGCTCGAAGACGCATTTTTTCTTGAAACTGCAGCATACTCTACGACAAGAGCTTTGACGCATGGGAACTGAGCATGCAAGCAACTCTTTTGCAGGAAGGATTACACCTAAAAGCTACTCTCAAATCTTAAATCTCCTCGAAGGATAAATGACCGCATAAATAAAATTATAGGTGATTCAGTGCAATTAAACACGATAAAACGAATTAACTAAGTGGTACTTTTGTTAATAATAAATGAATTAAAATTAAAAATAATCGTTCGTGCGTATGAAGTTCGTCACGGACAGGAGGGACTCCGTAGAAGTTGAAGCCGACATCGACATAGGATCTTCCGGAAAGAATGTTGAAGAGAAGCCTCGAAAAAAAGCAAGTCTATCCGCCACCAGCAAGAATCCCGTGCAGTAGACGTACAAAAGCCGACGACTTATCAGAAACAGGTGCTACGCCACGCATATCGGCGTGTCTCGCACTTACGCGCTTCGCTCGATGTTGCATTATCCCTATGCTAACAATAGGGACAAACACATCAAGCTAACTGCTCTACTTATGCAGCTTTGTTCCCTCCCTAGAAGTACAAAGGGCAATATTTGATAACCTTAGTATGTTCCAATCTTGCTCCGCCTCCCTTAAGATCAGATGAATAGTTTTGCGGTATGAAGCCATCCAGATCTCCACTACTATGCTCAATATCGGCGCGACATCTCCAAACAGTTCAGTGATGCCGTTGCTTGTGCTAATCAGTGCCTTCGTCCCCTAGGTCCTTCGACAACCCTCCTGCTGCCCCTTAGCACGGTCCCCCACTTCACTCTAGCGCCATACTGACTGCAGGCACCTTCATCCTCAAACGGCCAACAGCGAGCAAAAACCGACATTTTAGATAGATGCTGGCGTCTGATTGACTTTGGTCACACGACGAAAAGCCTTTTTGTTTGAACCGAGGTTTCCCACCGCTTCTAATGTTATGTTGAACAAAAAATTTTTCACGCGGAACAGCTACAGCAATGCCCCCAGCACTTATCCCCCTTACTGGAACTCATCCCTACTACAGGTACTGATTCAGCACTATTGGTACCTCTGACTGGACCTGGTTCCCCATTACTACTACAAATTCCCCTCAATGATCCCCTTAGCAGACGACGTGTTCGGCACGTCTTCAGAATCTCAGGTACGTTGGGCGACGTATTCGGAACGTCTTTGGAAACCATCCCCAGGCACGTATAAGACGTCTGGGGATGGTTTCCAAAGACGCTATACTTGATTTTTCGCTATACTAGCGAACCGCAAGTTCCCTTTTCCCCGATTTTGTGCCTAATTTTTGACTCATCGCTTAGCGGACATTAATGTGTAATATAATATAGTATAATCATGTGTACAGTAAAAAGTGAATGAACTTCCCGTCTTCTGACAGTTTGCTGTACCATTGTGCAGCCGCTTGAATTCCCGTAGATCATTTAAATGCAATATAAAAATTAAGTGACAAACTCACTTCTCAGAGCAAGAAGAGCTTCCTGATCTAGCATGTTTACTGGTTGACTTTTTGAGACGACGGGTCGTGGACCACGAAGTAGAGGAGATCGAGAGCGGGAACGAGACCGTCCATGGGAAACATTGACGCGTCGCATTCTAGAGGTACTGAATAATGCATTTGTGAAATAACGCAATCTGTGCGTATGCTAAGGATACTCCAAGAAGACAGCAAAATTACTGTAATGAACAGAAAAAACAGTGGAGAAGCAGAATGAAAATGGGCAATGAGTGCCACCACCAACCAGAGAAATCAGATGAAAGAGGTGAAGAAAAGAATATGTCTCGAAAACCAGCACACCATCTATGCGTGAAATTATCTGGTCATGCAAACGCTGAATTTGTTTCTAGTTTTCACTAAATTGCGACCATATTTTTTCACATCCTCAATAAGAATCTGATTCGGTGAACTACGCAAAATTTAAAGATGCCGTCAGGAAAAAAGAGATATCAACCTTCACCAATAAGGAGTCAAACGAGGGGACGAGGGAAATATTTGCCCAACCAAAACTTCACTCATGTAGCCAAGGTTCTTCGTGTTCGTCTCTCTTCGAGGATTGCTAAGTGGCGCAGACCAGAGTCAATGGAATAATTTCCCACGACACTAATTTCTAGTATTTGGAACTCATTACCTTAATATTCGACCTCTCGTAACTTCTTTTTAGGCACAGGGGATACACGCAACTATGTTCCCACCGTCTTGAAGGGCTACCAAGGTAAGGCATGTTATAAGGTTACCTCTTACCCGGTAAGACTTTAGAGAAGGAGTCCACCCTCTATCCCTTCCACTTCAGGTACCGGCGCAATCGCAGATTAGAAGGATTGGTATATTTCACTGAGCCACCTAGGACGTGACAGAGCAGTGTCCACCTACAGTTGTAACGCATATGTGACCATGCTCAACGTTCTCATTTTGACAAATACATAGGAGTTTATGGAGGAAAATGAGGGGGTGTAACCACTGAATAGGGACTGACTCCCCCCCCCCCCTCCGGACCCTATTTGCTCCAATATAAGGACTCGAACTATGCGGAGCTACATAGATCTTCAAAAAATTGAAGGCGCACAACACGGTCGCTCGACACCGTAACGACTCCACCTGCAGATCTAAACCTGTCGTTAGAGCGCGGAAACTACTCGGGCATTCGACGTGCAACACGATTTGTTTGGTGCAGTGTGCGGTATAGTTGTGCTTCTGAGAAATTTTGTCGAACGAATGAATGAGCGAATAAATTCGATATCGAACATTTTCGGAAGAATGCATGGACGAATTTATTCGATGTCGAAAATGCTCGAGCGATTGAACGAATCGTCAATTTTTGCTGTGCTTAACGATTTGGAGGTTTATCCGACATTCGAAAAAATCTTTCGATTTTCAAATAAAGTTGAAATATTCTATTTTCGAATAATATTCGAATATGGACTCCTTTCTATATTTGAATTCGAACGAATATTCAACTTTTTGAAACCATCGGTTTCATTTCGAATATTCGAGAATCTAGAAATATCGAATGTTCGACTATTCAACCAAATTAGTCCAATATATTCGCTCGGGCACAACTATCGTGTACGGCCACTCTTCCCGCAATAGATATGCTGTTTTGTATTGCTTCAGTTGCTCGATGGTATCATGAAACCACACCACTGGTGGGCGATACTTCCAAGTTTCGTTCAAGGGGGGGGGGGGCGCTTGTAGTGTTACGTTGTTCGCGGTGTAGAGGAATTGTAGTAGTAGAGAGTTGTGTTAAATCTCACCCCTGTGAGCATTGTAAGCTAATAGTGAAAGTGCAAACGAAGTATTTCAATACATTTTCGAATGGTTTGTTTGTAGCGGACTCGAAGAGATGGAGTTGCAACCACTGCAGCTTGAAGCCTTTTGTTTATTGCACATTTCTGCAGATGCGGAAGAGAGCACAGCATTGGGCAGGACTGGGGACTCCGGGATGTAGCCACACCAACGCACCGTATTAGAACTGCTTACATCCTGGAGCTCCTTTCCTTGCCGAAAACGGAAGCAAATAAAAGGTGGGTCTGAAATTAGTCGAAACGAGAAGAAGAGGAAATTAAGGGCCTATTCATACCTCGCGACAAGAGCGACTGAAGCGATGGGGCGACGGATGTAGTGTGGTGTACGTAAATAATTACGCAGTTCACACTACATGTTGTTACAGGATGTTTCGTTGCGATCAAAACTCTTGCGCCAGGCGGGACTCGAACCCGCATCTTCTGCTTTCCGGGCAGCGATGTTCGCCTTACACCACCGGCGCTGTTTGACCGCATGTAACATCCGCGATATCCTCGAGGCCTGTCAGCACCCACCCGTGATACGGGGCGGTCGCTGCATGCGAACATCGCTGCCCGGAAAGCAGAAGATGCGGGTTCGAGTCCCACCTGGCGCAAGAGTTTTGATCGCAACGAAACATCCTGTAACAACATGTAGTGTGAACTGCGTAATTATTTACGTACACCGCACTACATCCGTCGCCCCAGTCGCTCTTGTCGCTCTTGTCACGAAGTATGAACAGGGCCTAAGGTTCCCGGTATGTAGCTACATGCCAGTCCTACCCCCCCCCCCCCCAGAACCATGTACTCTATATGACGTCCACATTCCTTGTGTAAGCGATCTTTTGAAATCCAAGTTTGAAGCCGGCGAACATTCCCTCTGCTTATGCTGGTTGATCTCGACGGTGTATGTCAAAGGCTATATCAAAGACAGTGGCAGAATTGAGCGGGAGGAACGAGCGGCTCGAAGAGCTTTCAGTCACATGAAAGATTCTTCAACGCTGCGGCCATCAACTGAACTAGGAAGTCACTGCTGCACAAACAGCGACGCGAACAGAGTTCCGTATGAGACGCTTCTGGGAGAAAGCGTTCGGACTAAGAAAGCTTGTGGAAGGCTAGGATTAGCGATATCGTTGGTTGGAGAACTCATTGAAAATTGGGCAGTCCGGCGGGAAATTCACTTCAGTGGCGCCCAATATGATCGTCAGCCTTAACTGACTGATTGAAGGGTGGCAGCTTATCCGACGAATTTATTCAAAACCTCCGAAATTAGAACGTTATGCTCGCGTAATTAGACCCTACAACTACTATTGGAAATCTAAGCTTGTTTTGGTTTTGGGTGGGGTGAAGCTGCCAGGTTTATAAGAAATATATGGTGGGCCCCCCTCTAGACTTGTACGTCAACAAGTGTTCCTGCAAGCAAGCAGCAGGTATCGCATTTGTCCGCTTCGGGGCGCACAGAGCTTTCACAGCGCCGTTTTTCTTTATTTAACGTCGACCAATTTGCAATTATTTAATTCTCTTAACCAATCATGGAAAGAGTGAGAAAGCAGTGTTCTGTTGAAGCCGCTGATCACCTGTACTACCTGCCGTCCCGTTGATCATCGACTTGCTCGAGCGGGCGCCAGCAGCGTCTCCATTCGTCCCTGTCGCGTGCCAGAGTGCTCCAATGGATTCTCCTCGCTCGAGGGACACGAAGAGTGATATCGGTTATTCAGGGCTTTCACGGAGAAGTCTGACCAACGCGTTGGTGGGCGTACTAGTGTGCTCTTCACATCCCGCGGAATCCAGGTGACAAAGGGCTCCGTCGAAGTTGAAGCTGACATCGACGTAGGGTCATTCGGAATGACTGTTGAAGAGAAACGAAACCGTCGAAAAAAGGCATGTCTGCCCCGCTACCAGCACTAAAGCCCGGGAGTAAGTTTCCAAAGTCGACCACTTTCAGAAATCGTATGTGTACAGTAGAAAGTGAACAAACTTCTCGCCTTCTGATTGATCGATGTAACATTGCGCAGCCGCTTGAATTCCCGTAGATCATTTAAATGCATATACAGGGTGTCTCAAAGAAATGTATACACTGTTTGAAAGGTGATAACTTTGTTCATAGTAAAGGCACCGAGGAAGTTAAGAGCTCATATGAAAGCTTAAGGATATAGAAATTTTCTGACATATGAGCGGTATAGGTTGAGCAATGCACTCGTCTCAATTCTTGAATTTTACACTCGGCTGATTGTTTTTCGCTTGAACGCTTGGTATATTTTCTCCATAAAGTGGCCGCGTCGATTGATTTGAGCTTCTTTTAAGGTTTAAAACTTAAAAACACGCTATGGTTTGCGAAAAATACAAGTTATCCTAAAAAAACGCAGCTACTATTTGAAAGGTTCTAACATTGCTGCTAGTGAAGCTTTTGAACACGTTTGAGACTCTTGTGCAAGCGCAGAATAACGAGTAGTCAAGATTGCAAGTAGTCGTGCACGTGGCGTGCAAGTAGTCAAGATTGCGCCATGCCCCCACCTGAATCCTTGCATTTCAGACTCGATTGATTGTGCATCTGCTGAACGCATGTCAATCTTGCTACTATTGACCACATTAACCTGCACTGTGCTTACCTTAATGTTTGGGACTTGGAAATCACGAGAAAGACACGCGACATGTGGCTTATTGATTCCAAAATTTATCGCTCTCGCTATCGCTCTAATAGCGTTCTCTACATATCTGAGCCCATAACATAAGTAATGTCCGGCTCTAGGCCTTCCCTTCCTTCCCCGAGGAGAAGAAGTTTATCCTGAAGTGCTACTGGAAGTTCAAAACCATCGTCGAAGTGCAGAGGCGATTCGCTGCAAAATTAAATCATGCGTGCGATTCCTCAGTAATTAATCGAGTCTGAAATGCAAGGCTTCGGGCGGGGAGTGGTGCAATCCTGACTATTTACACGCCTTAGAAATTTCGTTATCCTGCGCTTGCATACTAATCTAAAACATCTGTAAAAGCTTCACTATCAGCAATGTTAGAACCTTTCAAATACTACCTGCCTTTTTCGTGTATTTTTCGCTCGCCGTAGTGTGTTTTTAAATTTTAAACTTTAAAAGAAGTAAACCTCTTCATGTGCCACCTCATCGCGGTGAAGGGGTGAACATCACTTCAGTGATGGCTAACGGCACAAACGGTCACGCAGTAAGCGACGGTTTGTCGTGTATGGGCGGCTCTCCTGTATCCCTGGCCAGGAACATGTGAGTAACCAGACCACCGCTACGGCTCAAACAACTAAACCCGCGCCCCAGTCCTCCGCGCGCCGGAGGTGGTCTTCTACGACGTCAGTTGAATCCACCTCCGGCGAGGGGCTATCTAGTCTCGGAGTTAAACTATCAGGGCGTCATTGGAACTGGACTACCGGAAACGCCTTCCCACCACGACACGGAAACTGCCTATTCGTCTGCACTTATAACTGTCGTTCGATCGCATCTGAGCAGGATCTTTGGACACTGCTTTACAGAAGGCGCAACAACAAATACGACGTTATCGCCCTGCAGGAAACGAAAGGCAGAACGGAAACCATAAGAAGGACCGACCACAACGAGCTTCTCTTTATCGGAGCAAAGGTGGACAGAAAGGATATTGGCGGAGTTGGATTTCTCGTCAATTCGACAGTGCACCACCTAGTAGACTCTTACAAGATCATCAGTCCGCAAGTAGCTGTTCTTCGTCTGGAAACCAAAGATCAAGGAACCATCTCCATCATAAATGGATATGCTCCAACATCTGCGGCCACAGATGAAGAAAAGGAGGAATTCTACAAGCTGTTCGAAAGGACTGTCAACGACGAGAAGAGCTACTACAAAGTTGTTGTTGGGGACTTTAACGCTACCGTCGGTACGAACGATAACGACGAATGGAGGCTAGGACCACATAGAACTTCCTCAAGGAACGAAAACGGAGAGCGCCTTATAGACTTCCTATCCGCGTGCTGTCTCTTCCATAGAAATTCTATCTTTAAGAAGCCTTCAAACCGGCGATGGACCTGGGAAAGCCCAAATGGAGAAACGCGTTCGGAGATCAACAATGTTCTTACAAACAGACGCTGGAGTGTGTTCGACGTCTCCGTGCCGCCTTCATTTGACACCGGCTCGGATCACCGTCTTGTCCGGGCGAAGCCGACTCTCAAAAAGAGCATGTTCAAGCGTGACACTCATAAACCGGCACCGATGTGGATCCCCACATTCAAGTCTGAGGAGTTGGAATATTCAATAAAGTCGTATGATTGGAATCTTCTTGATCCATCGGAAGACTACGACTTTCTCTCCAAAGGACTTTTGAAATGTGCTAGCAGCTGCTGCGAACCCGCATCACCGTCTGCTTCAAGACTTAACACACATGCGATTAAACTCTTGGAGCAAAGAAGAGCTATTAAACTGGATCCTAATGCATCCCATCTGGAAAAAGTCACCATCTCGAAGGTCTGTCGAATTGCAGTGAAGGAGTCCACTCAAACCTACAGAAGATTGATGCTGGTAGAAGCCGCTGGGAAAGGTCAAGCATAAAGTGAGATCTCTTCGATCAGAAGGCAGTAATGTCAGCCCTTTTGGATAAGAATGAAACAACGCAAACGTCTCGGAGAGCGATGGAGGCCATCGTTCAAGAATTCTACGCAGATCTGTCTCGTTCTTCCAGCACGGTCCCGAAACGCTTAATGCCACCAGCTGACGAAGTACTTCCCATTCTGGGATCAGAAGTTGCTCACGCCATCAGAAGGATGAAGCCGGGCACTGCTCCCGGACCGGACGACATTTCTGCTGATCTCCTTCGTGCGGGTGGCAGTGCCCTCTGCTCACTTCTCGCCAAGTACTTCAACCACTACCTTCGACTTGGTAGGATTCCGGACTCATGGAAGGAGTCGAAAACAGTTTTAATCTTCAAAAAAGGTCAGCAGGAGGATATCAACAACTATCGACCCATCAGTCTTCTCTCGGTTGTGTACAAGATGTTCACCAAGACACTTCTTAACCGCATGGAGCGTTGCTTGGATGAGTATCAGCCGGTGGAGCAAGCAGGGTTTCGCAAGGATTTCTCCGGCCGCAAGCAACGATACTCATTCGCTGCCACGCGTGCGGCCGCGGCGCGGTAGCTAGGTCTGCCTCCAGTCGCGAGGCGGACGCGTACGAGCTGCAACGTGCAACATTAGGCCCCTGTTATACTCCCGCGGGAGCTTCCGCGGGACGTCCGCGGACGGACGGTGCACCGCGGACAGTCGTCGTCGTCCCGGGGCGGCTAGCGTCGCATCAGAGCGCGTTTCCCGCGCCGAACTCCGCGGGACGACAGCCTTCCGCGGTGCAGTGCAGCTGCCCTCCCGCGGGCGGGAGGTATAACACCCTCTCGTCGTCTGTCGGCGGCGATCCGCGGACGACGGGCGTGGCTGGCCGCGACGAGTGGCCCGGCGCGGGGTCCCGACGCGACTTCCGCCCATCCGCGGAAGCTCCCACGGGAGTATAACAGGGGCCTTACGGTTCCGCCACGAAACCATGCACCTGGCATGTTGCCATCCGTCGCTCCACCAACTAAAATCAATATGCGGAGCGTTTTCAGGTCCGACTGCTGGCGATAGAGACGGCTAGTGAGGGCATACGCGTCTAGCCATAGCGAGTTGGAGAAAGGTGACCACGCTGGTATACCATCGTCCTACATCCGACTTCTCGACGAATGGTTCTCGAACACATCGACTATCATCCAGCTGTTCGATCAAAAGCTTAAAATTCTTATCGCCTTCGCTTCGCCGACGATATTGTTCTCATCTCTACCAGCACGGCAGAATATTGTACGCGCTTCGCCGACGATATTGTTCTCATCTCTACCAGCACGGCGCTTCGCCGACGATATTGTTCTTATCTCTACCAGCACGGCGGGAGACACTATTTCTCCCACGCTATTCACAGCGGCACTCCAGGATGCCATGAAGGACTTGAACTGGGACGATAAAGGCTACCTTGTGGACGGTAAACGGATCAGCAACCTTCGCTTCGCCGAGGATATTGTTCTCATCTCTACCAGCACGACAGAATTCGAGGAAATGCTGAACGAGCTCAATGTGGCAGGTATGAAGATTGGATTGGACATGAATATGTCCAAAACACAATTTATGGTCAACCAGTGGTGTGACACTGGACTCGTAAGGTTAAATGGAGTCGCTCTACAACAGGTCGACTCCTACGTCTATCTGGGAAGACAGCTGAACATGGATAACGACCTCGCTCCTGAAATCGCCCGCAGGAGGCGCGCAGCATGGGCAGCCTTCAGTTCGATTCGCGAAGTCACCGATCAGGTCAAGGATCCCGGCCTCAGGGCCTCGATATTCAACGCCTCCGTACTGTCTTCGATGTATTACGCGACGGAAACCTGGCCCCACAGCAAGGCAGTCGCCAGAGCAATGCAAGCTACGCATCGTGCACTGGAGAGATGTTTTCTGAGGACAAGTCTTCGTCAGCAATGGCAAGAAGGCCTACGAAGCTCGGAGCTAAGGGAGAAGCCGCAATTAGCAGACCCGCTGCAGTACATGAAGAAGTCCAAATATCGGTGGGTCGGACACCTGCTTCGACGAAAGGACGATGGATAAAGTCTCCGTGTCATGGCTCCCAAAAGACCATAAGAGACCAGTGGGACAACTGCCAACACGATGGGCAGACTCATTCTCAAAACCTTTCAGAGAGCGGAGTCTGCCTCACTGGATGCAAGCAGCCAGAGATCGAGCGGTCTGGAAGAGTTGTGGTCCCCGCTGAGAAGACCTTCAGCCGACAGAAGGATCATCAAAGTATCAAAGTAAACTAAGTAAAGAAGTAAAAATCAATCGATACGGTTACTTTGTTGAGAAAGTATGACAAGTAAAGAAGTAAAAATCATTCGATACGGTTCCTTTGTTGAGAAAGTATGACAAGTATTCAAGCGAAACACAATCAATCGAGAGTAAAATGCAAGGTTTCAGACGAGTGCATGGCGCAATTCATACCGCTTATATGTTGTAAAATTTCTATTTTTTAAGCTTCCACATGACCCCTTAGCTTCTTCAATACCTTTACTGTGAGCTAAGTTATCACGAAGCGCATTGCGTGGCCGGCCCACCGAATTTTCGACGACTGTAGACATACGACAGCGTCTCTGAAATTCGAACGGCGACAGAGCTTGGAACTCCGGAGGCCTTCTCTCGCTTACATGAGTCGTGTCACTACGAGCATCGTCCTCTCAATCCGTCCACGCTGCGCGACGCTGATCGTGTGTTCATCCTGCCTTCGTATGGCCCAGATCTCTGGGGCGTATGTTAGAAGCCACTGATTTGAACCCGTTTCGTTCACCTTTTATACCATGCTTTGAACACCAAGAGCACACAGCAGTCTCTTCAGCTTGTTGGGTGCTAGCCGGGCCGCTTGTTCAAACAGTTCACTAGCGCTTCATATGCTGTCAGTTCAGTGATAGTGCTTAAAGCTAGGGACCTTTCTAGTTGTCGTGTAGGCGCCCACTTGTATTCATTTTCTTCGCGACTCCAGTTTGATTGAGCTGTTTGACGGAAGCTGTGTTATTAAAGCGGAAGCGTCCACCTATTAGCGAATTGATGCAAACTCTCCTCAGGTCAACCTATTGGTTAGCTGAGAAATGAATGTCTTGTCCGTTAGTTAGGGTACACTCAATTGTATGGTGGTAGATGTAGATATTTAGTGAAGCTGAAGATGTTAAAGACGTATCTGAGTCTTGGCACTAGCTCTTCTCACTATCATCCATTCATTTAGAGCGAATGATAGGAAGATAGGTCCGTATCAAGCGCAAGCTTTTCTTCGGAACCTCGCGAATGCTACTAGCAAACATTCTCTATTGCCGGTGAACATAGGTCAGAGGCACCTTGAGCACGGCAACCACAAGAACGTTGGTCGAATCTCTTCGTGTTGGGAGATATTTCCTTTCCTCGTGGTTGACCGTGGGCCTACTCCAGCTCGCGATAGGGATGAATGGACGGGCTATGCTGGCGCCAAGAGTTTATCGACCAACATCGGCATTCTACCGACACTCATTACTTAATTGTTCGTCCAAGTGGGGCTGTTCCTTCTCGGGCGACTGCAAGCGATTGAGGGTCTGCTACCGGCCGGTTTGCCCGAGGAGTCTGTATTAGTCTATCTGTCGTGGTCGACCGAAGGCGTTTGTGCGGATGTGCTTCGCGCTAATCGCAGCCAATTCTTTAGCGACAGACAGCTGGTCACACGCCCATACCCCTGTACTGCATCTGCGTCATCCTTTTACATACAGTCGGCTGCTCGGATCCGAAGTTGGAGGGATATTCTGAGCTATTGTGGCTCAGATTCTAGTAGCAATTAATTGGCGTATGAAGTGTACTGGGATCAGGGGCCAAATCGCATTAAATAGGATCGTAGTGTATTTTTATTGCAGACTTCCTGTAGCAGTACAATGTGACACGATATAAATCTAAAACCTGCCGGATGAGGCTTTTCCATTTTTTCGTCAAGGATGAAATAGCGGGTCTAAGTGGTCGTGATTGCGCGGTCTTCTATGGATAAATGCGTCCCACTTTGAACACCACTAGCGGTAAGACTGTCTCAGCGTTTTAACTTGCCCGAAGTGGCGATGGGCTGTGATAGCAGGTGACATAGCAACTCTCACAAGGTCTGCATTTTCCCTGTACAGAGTGATGGCATCCCGCGTTGGTCTCGTGAAATGCGTTTCGCTGTCGTTGGGCTGTGTGAACATAACTGTTTCAGGCAACGACAACTGATGGACGTTTCAGAAGAGGAGTCGGACTCATTTGTGACCTACGTTTTAGTGTTTGTAGTTGGTGCGGCAGCGATATTTCTGATCAGGTAGGTATGATTTCTTGTATACGCTACTGTCTGCTCCGTACTTTCCTCTTCTTCTACATTCTAATGAGCTCAGATTTTCGATTTGGAGGATGAATCTCTTAAGCTTTATTCACACATCCACTGACGTAATAATAAGTTTGGGAAAAGTGTCAAACGGGTGACAGCAGAGGCCGGATTCATCAACAGTTAAACCCGCAGGTATGCGGGTTATAAGGAGTAGAGATAAGATAAGAGTCAGGTAGAAATAAGGTGAGAGTCAGAGACGCAAGCTTCATCGTGGGTATCTCTACACCCTATACCCGCGGGTTAGCGTTGATGAATCCGGCTCCAGGAGATTGTTCTGTTTCATTCTTCATTCACTACAAACCAAACAAAGCCCAGGGCGATCGGTCGATCCTAGGAAAACAAGCAGTGCGGCTGGATTCCCACCATCGATGCATCTGCCTGTCACTACTCTGAAAAACTTTGTGGGGCGAAATTTGAAAGCACAGAGTACGACTTCTGTATTGCAGTGACTTGCATTATTGTAGCCCTCATGACGATGCAGACGTGTCCTCGCTGAGAAATCCCCAAAGCTCAAATAAGCCCAAATACAGAACAAAGCCCAAATAACTTGATTGAAAACCAGGGAGAGATTGAAAAACTAAGGGGCCTTCGCAATACTGCTTGGTGAGGCCATGACCTCCACGAATCTCCCTCGTTAGAGAGTCTCGGGGCTCTCTTGTTAGAAGGATCTCGGGCCGCTTTTCGCAGGGCCTTGTGGCGAGTGGCGGTGGTGAATAAGGGAATGAATCGCAGGCCAGATGCGACCATGTCCTGCCCAGAGATGCAGGTGGAATGCAGGGGATGGCCTCCTTGTTCCTGCTGTGGGGTTGACTCGTTCCTTGTGTGTGGGCGTGACATGTTCGTCCACAGACTGCGTGGATGTGCTCGCGTTTGTGAATATTGTATGCAATACAACGCTTGCCACTGTTCCTTGCGTTCATTAACCTGAAGGAGGTACCCGATCGTCGAAACAGAAGTAGTGATCAGATCCTTGGTCATACAGAACATTCATACTCAGCAGATCAGCACTTCGAGAGCTGTAAATTGGATTCACGAGCAAGGCCTCACCATTCTACAATGACTTCGTTATCAAAGTGAGGAGAGGGTTTTGTTTAGTGGACAACGTGTCCTCGAAGCTCTTCGTCGCCACCCTTGAAACGTCAAGCGACATGCGAAGGTTTGCGAATGGAGATCGGCGCTGGCAGCATCACCATCTTCGCTGCCGATATCGTGCACAAAACACCGAGCGTTAGCCAGGCTAAGCGAATACTGGCAAACTTCGATAGTGTATGTGGAACGCTTTACTGCAGCTGAATCTTACGAACACGGTGCTCATGAGGAACGGACGTGTTTTTGATGCCCCATTCTCGCTCAACGGAACGAACATCTCCGAATGCTCCAGCTACTTGTTTCTGGATCGCGAACTCAACATGGCCAACAATATAGCGGCGGAGCTGGGCAGGATAAAAAAAAAACGAGAGGCTGGGGGGGCTTTCAAGAGCGTCGAAGAAGTCGTGAGGAAGAAGAAGAACGTCCAACTTCGTGCCCACCTATTCGACTCTGCCGTTCGTCCTGACCTAACGTACGCCTCAGAAACCTGGGTTATACGAAAGCAGGATGAACACTCGTTCAGCGTCGCGCAGGAAGAAACGAGGGGACGATGCTAGGAGTAACCAGATTCAGGCAAGAGAGAAGGCCTCCGGGTTCCGAGGTTCGTCGACGTTCCAAGATTGGAGACGCTGTTGCATAGGCCAACTCGTCGAAAATTAGCTGGGCCGGCCACGTAATGCGCTTCGCCCTTTTTCGACCTGTTTTGTTTTGCATCGTGTCATTTGGGAAAACTTCCAGAGACGCTTTTGTACTGCATTATCATGAAGGGTATAATAATGAAGAATGAACCGCCAGGCGGGACTCGAACCCGCACCTCTGACCGGGCGGGAATGCTCTACGCCTTTACACCACCGGCGCCGTTTGATCGAACGCAACATCCACACCTCGTGGGACCGATCAGCAGTCACCCGTATCCGGGATATAGCGATCTAGCGCCAGGCGGGACTCGAACCCGCACCTCCCTCTGACCGGGCGGGAATGCTCTACGCCTTTACACCACCGGCGCCGTTTGGTCGAACCCAACATCCACACCTCGTGGGACCGATCAGCAGTCACCCGTATCCGGGATATAGGGAGAATCATATAGGGAGAATCCTCATCCCTCAATTGGTTTGAAAATGTGTTTTTTTTTTGCCAAGTCGCTAAACCGAAGTAGGGGTCACAATGGGATACGGCGCAGCACGCGTTGGGGAGTCTTGTACGCGCGCGATGCGTCTGCAGCCAGTGGCTCGGAGCGCAGGTGAGTAGAGGGTTGAATCGTGCGAGGGAAGTCAGGGATTTGGTTCCTCTGCGCTGCTGCATTTTTGCATTTCAACTGATTGGTTGAGATTTGGGGGATTCTGACGTCTATACCATTTTCAGACGTTTTCTGCGCATTTTTCCAGCTGTACGCTGTGGTATTCAACATGGTGATAAATGTTCAGCACCACTAATACACAGGTACAATGTGCCTGTGTAGTGAATCGCGGTGTTTTCCTCCATGGTTATGAGCAAACAACCGAAATCCAATTGAAGACTTACTCTTTCCTCCGAAACAAGAGTTCCACCCGAAAACGTTATCATATGCTCACTGCTTGCTTGCCTCTCCACGTTCATCTTGCGGATCCCAATCTTCTTCTCCTTCCACCTCTTCCAGCTGTTCGTCTTCGTCAACTTCAAGTTGACGTGCTTCGAAGTCCTTGAGTATGCTGGCCGTCGGTTCGGCCAGCTTGATTTATTCCCTCGAAGATCCCTTGTCTAAAGGTTGACTTCAGCGTGAGCAGGTGGATCACCTTCGACCGTCGGCGGACATTGTTGGTGTTAGGTTCTAGAAAACCTTCAGCAGACCTCTGATTTCCAGGTGACAGGCAGACATGAGGGAAAGAGTGTGTCGATTTCGTTTAGCTTAATTTACGGGATCCGCACACCTCGTTTCTCATTTGATCCTCCTCCGACGTCACAGCTTGGTCTCCTTTGAAAATCCGAGAGGAATGGTTTTTCCCGAGGCCTTTGGTCCATGTATGGAAACAGAGTATGAGGAGCCTGTAGCCTTTATACGCTACCCGTAAGGTGCCCAGTGGTCCTTCATGCACTTTGTACCTGTGTATCACTGGTGTTGAACATCTATACAGCAACATGTTGAATACCACAACGTACCGCTGGCAAAAGGTGCAAAAAACGCCTGAAAATGGTATAGACGTCAGAATCCCCAAAATCTCTACCAATCAGTTGAAATGCAAAAGTGCAGCAACGCAGAGGAGCCAAATCCCTGACCTCTCTCGCATGAGTAAAGCCTCTACCCACCTGCGCTCCGAGCCGCTGGCTGCAGAATCATCGCGGGCGTACAACACCCCCAAACGCGTGCTGCGCCGTATCCTATTGTGACCCCTACTCCTTGGGTTTAACGACATCGCAAAAATAAACACATTTTCAAACCAATTGAGGGATGAGGATTCTCCCTATGCGATTCGCTCCCCCCGTTCAGACATACGCTTCAGACCCTTCCCTTGTAAGAATACACGGCAGAATAGCCTAGAGACTCGAGAACACCTTGCTGTGGCAGTGAACCCGGCTTGAGCAGCAAAAGAGGGTGCACGCTGTCGTTCGACATTTCTTGCTGCGGCGGCAAAAAGACCCCGCTGCCGCAGCAAAGCGTGCTCACCGGTGCGGCGCTGCATTTGCTGCGCAGTCCTTTCTGGTGTAAGCCATGCACTCTACTTCCACGGAATATGGTGGACGCAATTTAGATGCATGCAGTATTGGTTATATGGGGCGCGTGCTTGTCTAGTCGAAGGAAGCGTCTGTTCTTGCGCGCACACAGAATAGATTCAAGTTTTACGTCCGTCAAGGAAAAACGAGCCTTCCATAACTCTGGGGTCGGTGAATTTGTACGAAACTTGTTTGAAAGGGGTAAAACCAGTAAGATGAGCATGAGCTGGCTCTATCAGGTTATTGAATAGACTAATAAGCGGGCGTCCACCACACTGGCTGTCTCGTGCACCCAATTGCTGGTTCCTGGTTAGGATTTTTGCACAGTCCAGCCAAACCTTCTATCCCTCTGGAGTAAGTGAATTGATTCCAGACTTGTCTGGGAAGGATAAAACACCGACTTGTACATTGGCTGGCCACCATCATGTAGACCAAACATATACATATTGTAGTTGCCTCTACGACATCCGTTAGAAGTAAATGAGTGGTGCATCTCAAAAGGAATTTAGTAGAGCAGCCCTTTATCCCTAAACCTCTATCTTCTTTGACTACGTATACTTGCCTGTACATACAATGAGCTGCAGCGTCCAGCAAAGAAGTGAGTGTTTTTCCTTCCCACATAGGTCCGGTATTCAGCGACGCAAACGGTTGAGAGGCTTGCCGAGCCTGGACGAAACTTGAAGCCTGAGTAGATCCGGGGTGCTCGCGACAGACAGCGCCTCCTCTGAGTCGACTGCGTCTGCTGCATGTCACCGCCTATGCAGTTCCGCCTGCCGCAAATCCTGCTCCAGCATCTGCCGCAGAGTAACTAATGAGGCCAAAAAGATTGTGCAGACAACGTGAAAACGAAGAAAAAAAAAGAATCGGATCTGCCAGATTTCGCGTAGTGCTGCGTTTACGGGGTAGTGGTGAAAAGACCTACGACAGTACTGTGTGTGATAAGGGAGGAGATGGGAGATGTTAAACAGGCGTTTCAACTATCATCGGCGGCAAAAGTGACTTGCCTTACCCTCGCTTGCCATGAGAGCTTAGGAGGAAATGTTCAGCGGAACAGCAGTGGACGGGCCAGAATATCATTCAGGAACGAAATATGTGTTCCACGCGAGTATTTCTTCCGTTTATGTCAGCAAAAAATCAGAGACGTTAGGTTGTCTAGTGATAAGCAACATTAGTTTTAAGTTTCCAAAGATCTATCTCTCCATTAATAGGAACTTTACCGTTATGCTTCCAAAATTTGCTTTTGTTGTATGATCTCGTACGCAACAAGCAAGGGGCGCTAATAACTTTTGGAGCGGTGACGATCATATGTACTATGGTAAAATAAGAGATCACTTAGTTAACATTGACTGGGTTGGAACACTGTGCGCGTTACAATCTGTCGATGAAATGTATGAAACTCTGATTATCATTCTTTATCACGTTATTGATCTCTAAATCCCAGCAGAAAAACAGGTTCTGACCTAATGATATACCCAAACTATCCCACAAGAATGAAAACACGACAGATGAGTTCATGGAACAGAGCATCTCCATCCGGCAACGCCGAAGATTGGGCTATTTATCAGACCTTCAACAATGGACAGAGCCCTTAACCGTTCCGACCTTTACCTAGAAAAGAAAAGTATTTTCTCCAGAGATAAATCCGCTTTCTATAGATACATCAGAGTCCGCTCTGAAAATAATAATTACATTCCATGCTTAAGAAAAGAGAATGATGTATGCATTTCGTCAACAAGTGATAAAGCAAATCTTCTTGCAAGAGAATTCGAGAAGGTTTTCAATAACACTTCGAACTCTATCGCTGTCCTATCACTTTCTGAGGAAAACACCTTATCTTATTTCCAGCACCTCACCTTGTTTTCAAATGAGTCCGACTCTTTGGTTTAGTAAAGAAGAAGTCTTTGAAATCCTAAGCAAATGGCCAAGATCTTATTCTACTTCTCCGGACTTCATACCATTGCTCTTAATAATAAAAAATGTAGCAGGTTGTATGCCTATCCTTTGGAACTGATTTTTAATCTAAGTTACATGAGAGCAGAAGTGCCTCGTAGATGAAAGCATGCATTTATCACTCCGATTCCGAAAAGGGCCCATTTCAATGACTCAAAAAATTATCGGCCAATAAGTATAACGTCAATCTTCGCGAGAGCGTTCGAAAAGATTGTTAAGAAACACATTCTAGCCCATACTGAAGACCGTAATATCATTTCAAAGGACCAGTTCGGTTTTGTGAAACGGCGTTCGGTAGAAACCTCAGTTCTTAGCTCTCTAAACGGCTAGTCAAATATATGGATAGGAGAGAGCGTACAGATGTAATCTTTTTTGACTTTTCCAAAACGTTCGACAAAGTTCCGATCAATAAGTTGCTATACATGATGGAAAGAATTGGTATTCATCCAAGGATAGTGTCCTGGACTAAATGTTTTCTTTCCGGAAGAACATACCAAGTTAGGATAGAGACAGTGTTCTCATCACCAGCCTAGGTGTCAGCTGCATGCTGCATGCTGACGATGTGAAAGTTTATACTGAAGTGGACAGAGAAAAGCCTTCTCATGAAATCCAAGCCGCAATTAATTTCATTGAGAAATGGGCTACAACTTGGGAGCTTCCTTTGGCCGCAGAAAAATCGCATTATCTTGTCATTGAGACAAAACATCATAACAATTCACCAAATTATAAGCTCAAGGACACAGATTTAAGGCGCATAGAAAACGCCCTTATTTGGGTTCCCATATATCTAGTGATATAAGCTTCGATTCTCATTATAAGGCATTGTTAAAAAGGCGAATTATCGTATTTACAACTTGTTCAAACAGTTCAAGACCAATGATTTGCACTTCTTCGTGCATATAAAACGTATGTTAGGCCTGTTTTAGAGAGCGGTACTTCAGCGTTCAATCCATTCAAAAAGAAAGACATTGCTCTTCTGGAAAGCGTCCAGAACAACTTCACCCGAAAATTATTTTTTAAGATGTTTAGGATCTAACTATGACAACATACCTAGAGGTCCAGACAGGGCCAAACAGCTTAAGTTACTATCCCTCCGCAGTCGAACGAAGATGGTCGACATGACCATGATGTTTAAGATTCTTACAAATATAATTTCAATAGATCCCACGATATTTTTTGGTGCACCTCTGACTATGAATAGGAGAGGGAACCTAAGGCTTTACGTTCCTGTTCCAATATCGTAAGCGAGATCAAACTTCCTCACTTACAGACATCTTAAGGACTTGAACTTATTATTAGGTGAGGATGAGAATATCATAATCATGTCTGTGGGTTCGTTAAAGTCCTTAGTGGTACGTAAAAGCTATGTTAAATGTGCTGTGTTTAATTTTATGTTTGTTGTAGTTTCTGTGACCTAGTATTTGTTTATCTGTTATTACTTATGTAATGCATGACTATGTTCGTGTCTGATAAATAAATAATAATAAATAATATGTAAGCGCAGCATTTCATTTTGCGAGAAAGGTCTGATTTCATAGACAAGACGAAGCCTTTCCACGTTTTTCACTGCAGAATTTGTAGGAGATACTTCAAAGGAGCACAGTTCAATGAGCATGTTTCGGCGAAAGGCATGGTCGCTGTCGTCACTGGCGCCAATAGCGGGATAGGACTGGAGACTGTAAGAGGACTGAATATAGCCAAAGCAAAGGTGTGTCATATTTTCCAGTTTTATGTTAGTTCTTTTGTTTGGGGGCTACCGTTGCTGACTAAAAAAGGGAATCAGCTGTGGCTTTCTCTCTCTCCCTCTCTCTGTCTCTGTCGCTGTCTGTCTGTCTGTCTGTCTCTCTCTCTCTCTCTCTCTCTCTCTCTCTCTCTCTCTGTGATCAAGGACTGGGGCGTTCCCTTCGTCTAATATTGCCCACTGCCTGAGTTGAGGTGTGATTGCTAACTTCATAGCTAGACAGAGATGGACTTTAGTGGCAGAAGAAGGTGCGTCTAGCACTTTCTCGCTTCTTAAGCTCCTTTCTGACTATGGCATTAGCTTTATCGAACCCTAGAGCATGTCTCATATACCGTCTGTCTCACATACCTTGCTTGATCGAAATTTGTAGCGCTCGCCTGGTTCCTCAAGTCACGATGTTGGGCCACACAACCTCTTCGAGATCCGCAGCGCAGTCATTGTTCCGCGATGCTTAGCACCTCCCCATTTCGTTCTGTTAGCGCCTCCTGAGCCCAAACAGTAACAATCAAATAAGAGCCAATCTGTACTGGCCAGGTAAGGCTCAATTATGCATCCCGGTGCAGAACCATAAGGCCGCACCTCAATTTGGAAAATGAACCTCACGACGCAGTGTCAAGGCTCAGTAGTGCCACCATCGTGTTTATTGAGGCGAAAGCTCGAAAACCCATACAACATTTTTAGGCAGACGTCTTGTCGGTGCAGGCTCATTATATGGGATGATCAAACTCAATCTAATTCAATCGCCGCTCAATCAAACTTTTATGTGGTATTGTTGCCGTACTCTTACCCTCTCATACACCAATTTTTCGTGCCTGAATGCTCTATTTTTCAGTATGGATGATGCAAATGATTTGCGCACTGTAATGGAGAAACTGTGTGTCGAAGAAAAAACTAACTATAAAACTACCTAGAGGGCATCTTGAAGAAAGACATTCTTTCTTGGGAATTTGTGCCTTAAAAAAGGTGACTGGACTTTATCATCAAGATTCTACGCCGGCTCATAAGGCTAAAGTGGTACAGAAGTTCTGCGCTGAACAACTTTTCGGATTTCATCTCAGCCGAAGAGTTCCCCCCCCCCCCCCCGTACCCGGACCTCAATCCGATGGACTAAGAGAAGAGACTAGGATAAGAGTAAGGCCTATGCAACATCCAACACGAACACTGCTTCACTTCAAAGCGCCCTTAAGAAAGCCTGGGGAGAGATTGATGAAAACCCCCTGCGGCCGCCGTGGATGCATTCCCTGAGCGATTGAAGGCGTGTATTCGTGCTAAAGGAGGCCATTTCGAAATTTAGTCTTTTTATTGTTTTTTATATTTTTTATGTTTATTTTCTATTTTATGTGCCTGCTAAGCTAAGGACAATCACACCAAGCTAGCTGCTCTACTTGTACAGCTTTTTTTCCTACCTAGGAGTACAAAAGACTCGCAGTACGTACAGTGTCTAGTATGATAGGGTAATCTATTGCTTCCTCACTACTGGTCCTCCTTTAGTGAAACGGCTCCTCACTACTGCTACTGGTCTCCTCAATGGTCTCCCCTTAGCGGGCCATGTCTTCGGCATGCCTTCTAAATCCCCAGGCACATTGAGCGACGTCTTCGGCACGTCTACCTGAACCCCCAAACACGTTGAGCGACGTCATTGGCACGTCTTCTGAGTCCCAGGCACGTCATGCGACGCATTCCGCACGTATTCTGAATCACCGGTCACGAAGAAGACGTCTGGATATTTTGGGAGACTGTCAGGATGCACAAAATATGTCCACGCAACTCGCTGAAGGGGGAGGGGGGGGGGGGGGGGGGCATGCGATATTCCTCTCATCCCCCTTGCTCACTCACCATCATCCCCCTAGGTTTCACCGAGAGTCTAACGGCTGCCTTAGGAAGCCTATGAGGCGCAAAACAAAATTTCCCGGCCCGCTGAACAGCGGATGCCTCCCGACGCCACGCCCCCAGTAGGAGGCGGGTGTACTTCCTGACGCGTTGCCGGGCATTTTCCGCCATTTTCGCCTCCCGTAATTTGATCAGTATCGATTGGAGGTGATCGGTACTGCAACAACGAACTTTAGACTCGTATTGAGCGACCTCGACTACCCCCAGGGCTAAAGCTTCGGACCGCCTGGACGACATCCACAAAAAATCGATAGTTTGATCAATATCGATTGATGGCGATCAATACTTCAAAGACGAACTTCAGATTCGTGTTCAGGGACCTCGATTACCCCAGGGCTGAAGTTTCCACGCAGGTAGAAGACGTCCGGGTATTTTCCGCTATTTTCGTGTCATAATTTCCTCCATTTTCCCCCTATTTTATGACTAATTTCTGCGGCAGCGGCGCCGATCGATAGTGTGGTTCATCGCTTAGCGCGTTATCATAGAGTATGTGATGATATGTAATATGCAGGATGAAGCCGTGAGTCATCCTCTGCAAAGGGTGGTAGTGGACAACCATGAACTACCTCGCAGTGCTATCATGTCGAGTAGAAAACTCTTATTTTCAAGCACATATGTCAGTTAAAATTTCGCGAGCCAGTTTATCAGAGGTATACATGTGGTCGCCAAACGTTATGAAACAGCATTGAATGATCTACTTTATCAAATATAGATATTGACCTACCGCTAGTTGCTGCCAGAATTTGCTGTCGACGTGCTGCTACGCCTAACGTGTTTTCCTACCAAATAGAATATTTCTACTCACTGTTTTCATTTTCAGGTGTACATGCTGTGTCGCAATGAAGAACGCGGAGCAGAGGCAAAAATTAAGCTTGCACAGGTACCAGTTGAGGCTCTATGTAAACAAAAAGTGGTGTAATTTTATGCGGAATCTAGTTTTCATAGCTGCGGTTTCTACGGACAGTTTAAGTGACTTTTATTGATTATATATCATAAGGATCAAATTCTTCGCGATCTCGAAGGTCGTCAATGCAGTTGTTTAAGTAGTCGTAGGCTTGAGCTCCGTTGTACCCAAGGGAGCTTCCGAATGATATTGACAAGCACACAGCGACAACAACTGCGTAGCATCGCCACATGCTTGTGGAGCGGCAGGAAGGTATCGCAGCAAAGTCGGCAATTTGCCGATAGGCGTTATCCCGAAACGAGCGAGACGCCTGAAACCAGATATGTAAAGAAAAGACGTCCAGAGTGTGCATTTAGATATCAAAATACAAACGTATTCTCCAGCTTCTCTCGTCATAAAACCTCGGCATTGTAGATAGTTGTTAGTGTTTACTTTGTGCCGTTCGAGGTTGTTATGGTGGACCTTTATTGCCAGGCCTGGCAATAAAGGTCCACCATAACAACCTCGAACGGCACAAAGTAAACACTAACAACTACAAACATATTGTTCCAAGAAATGTGTGTAATGTCTGAGTGCCAATTCTTGTCTTTTCAGCTTGAACTTACTATAGGGCGTTGTTCAGTGAAAGCTTGGTGTTTTAAATCTTCTTGCCACACTCCCTACTGAGCTCATCCGTGGTGTCATCTTTGTTGGTTACTGTTTGTTTATTTGGTTAATTTTGGGAACGATAGCTACGTGCTGTTATCTAATTGACGAATATGTACCTTTTCTGTGTTTAGCTTCTCTTGGGAATCACTTTCTGTAGCACAATCTTGCCTATGGAATAGTCAGTCAAGGAAGTTACATAAAAGATTGGATAGCTAACTTTATAGGCTCCATCAACCTCAAGGTCGAACTGTGGAATAACGATGTACGCCGTAAACCATAGGATGGGGAGGGCGATATGATAGTAAGATTGAGGGCATGACTGACCGCTCAAAATATAGATGGTCAGCTGAGCACCATAAAGAGCAGCTCATGATCTATTTCGTACTCTGTCGTAGCTTTGCATTAGGCCAACATGGGCGAAGATAAGCGGAAAATTCGCCGCGAATTTTGGCTCACTTAGCCGCGTGGCGCTTCGCAGCGCAGTGGGAATAGGCGCCTGAGGCGGCGTGCACCTCGTTTCGAGGTTCTTGATGCAGGACCCACCCAGGCCAACCTAGCCTTCCATCCAGCTGGTGTGAGTGACTGGGACCAAACTCGTGCGGGAAGAATAAAACACATAAAACAGGAGTTTGGGGCAAGTACGCATTTAATTTGCCTTTGCGATACCCTGATGAAGTAGGATGCGTGACGCATCCCGAGCAGGGATGGATCAACACCGTACCTGAAACAGTCCATTTTTTAAGTGTGTAAAGTGATTTTCCAACGTGCCATGCATTCTACCGTCACTGGATATTGTGTTTTCACACTGAATGGCTCTTTGGGCAGTACAGAGACTTACGGTGGCCAGCCGGTACAAAAGCCGTTGTTTTATATTCCCAGGACACGTGCGGAGCTAATTCGCCGAATCCAGGAAAACTGAAGCCTAGGTTAGGCTACACTCATTTTACATATGTGGCTTCTTAAGTCAGTTGCTCTTTTAAAATAGCCTTCTGTTTTTTGTCCCGTTAAAATGTGCCCAGCTTAATTTGAAGTATGTCCAAGCAGTTTTAGGTGTCCAGTTCAAATTGTTAACGAAATTAGTATGTTTCTAAGGTAAAGCAAAAAATGTGAGTACGAAACTGTTGCGAGCATTGCCTTCAAAGAACAGCTAAAAATGTGGTGAATCATGGGTTATTGTGGTGGTTAATGAACCAGCTGTTCTATCTGAGATTGAGACTTCTGTCCTTATAAGTGCCTTCCTAGATGAGCTTAGAAATCCTTCTGAAAACGTCCCGCTGAAGCGTTCCCTTTGCGACACCATTTACAACTCTAATGTGGCATTCAGACCGTACGCTTTGCTTCTATTTTGGGAGCGCTCATGATGCAGTTTGTAGCGGGCAGATGCTGCCTGGACAGTGACTTTAGAAGTTTGTAGCACATTGTTTGCATATATACGTAAGACTGTGAAATCATAAGTGGCCAACTTTAGGAGACGGTAAGGAAATTGTAAGGTGAGTTTCGGTAAATGGCAGAGCTAACCTCTAGAGGTGGAATCCGTCTAATGTCGTCCAGAAACGGATCCTGCCTGTATACAGATGATGGTGGCTTCTCAGATGAGCACATGTGTTGGAGAAGGCAAGGAATCTGCAAATGTGCTGCATTGTCTCAATAAGTAGGAGTAGGATTGTGGGAAAAGAGCGGAGCTAGACAAACGAAGATACCAGCCGAAACAAATGATAATTCAGCAGTGCACTCATTTTTAATTCGGAACATTTTAATTGCTAACGCGTGGCTTAAGAATTTTAATTCGCCATGTCGTGAACCCTCACAGATTTATGAATTGAAAAATTAAAATTAGATACATTGAAAGGATCGTGGTGTAGATTGTTCTCCAGTAAGAAATTATTAGGTTGATCGGAAAGTCTTGATAGGGGTTTCATTGTTTTCTTCTTTATTTCTTTATTCAGCGTGCGGTGCAAATCAACAACAGTATGATCACCATTGTTAGTCACCAGAGTGGTTCGCCCACTGAAAACGTCAGCGATCCTTTTTTCCAGATTTCGGGAGACTCGAAGATGTCGATGAAGGCACGACTTGTGTCTTCAAAGTTTGTGAAACGTTTATTGGTCTAGTAATCTAAGGAGCGCAACAATTGGTAATCTGAGGGGCTATGCCAGGAGAATATGGCGGATGGGATTCGCTCTCCCAGCCCAGCTCCTCGATTTTTTATTGGGTCGTTTTAGCTACATGGCGTTATCATGAAGAAGGTGCACTGAATGTCGTCTCCGCGGCTTTTCCCAAACAGCTTCTGCGACTTTCTGGAACTGAGTGGCATTGGCGACTTCGGTAACCAGGTGTCCTTGCGGGAGCAGCTTGTGGTACAGCATTGCGTTCGAGTCCCAGAAGCAGCTCGGAAGAATCTTGTTGAGCTGCACGCTCGACTTTGCCTCCGTTGGCGTTTTTCTCCTCGAGGTAACCAAAAGGCTTTGGAGTGCGTTGGAGCCGTAGAGAACTCTACTCTCATTCCCGGGCGACCAGGTCTTCGAGAAACTCCTTGCGAGGCCAGCGGAGAAGGACAGACTGGCAGGTGGATGTGAGGATGAACCGCATGCTATCGGTCAAGTCATGCGGTATGCACCGAGTCAGCATTTTTCGGTAGTCGAGAGATGCGAGGCGGCTGACGACTACTGTACATAGGGTCATTCGAGTCCTGTCACAAGACTCCAGGTGGCAGCCTCTGGATCCTTCTTGACAGCGTCGAGAAAGGCAGAGTCTTTCACTGTTTGAGGGCGGCCCGATCGAGGTTTGCCTTCGAAGTCCGTGTCTCCTTTTGTGAACCGTACAAGGTAGCGGTTTACGGTATTGATGGTAGTTGTCATTCCCCAATGCGCTGCTGATGATGACTGCTGCTGCCGCTCCACTGCCGCAGCGCCACTAGTACAAGGCGACTGCTCGAAGATTTTTTTGTGAAATTTACATTGCACTAAAAAGGGAAGGGTCTGAAGTGTATGTCTGAACCGGAGGGGAGGGGGGGGGGGGGGGGGAGCGACTCATATAAGGAGAATCCCACCCCTCAATTAGTGTGAAGATGTTATTTTTTGCCAAGTCGTTAAACCTAAGGAGTAGTAGAGGTCACAATGGGATACGGCTGATCACGAGTTTGGGGGTCTTGTACGCCCGCGACGCACCTGCCGGCAAGCGGCTTGGAGAGCAGTGGAAGTGCGGTTGCTTCGTGCGAGGAAGGTCGGGGGCTTGGTTCCTACAGCGCTGCTGCACTTTTGCATTTCAACTGATTGGTAGAGATTTGGGGGATTCTGACGTCTATACCATTTTCAGACGTTTTCTGCGCATTTTTTCCAGCGGTACGTTGTGGTATTCAACATGGTGATGTATAGATGTTCAACACCAGTAATACACAGGTACAAAGTGCATGAAGCAGCACTGGGCACAATACGGCAGCGTATCAACAGGCTCTCACAGTTTGTTTCCATACATGGACCGATGACCTCAGGAAAAACCATCCTACTCGGATTTTCAAAAGAGTCCAGGACGTGACGTCGGAGGTGGTTCAAATGAGACACGAGGTGTGTGGATCCCGCAAATTAACCTAAACGGCATCAATACAATCTTTCCCTCATCTTGGCCTTTCACCTGGAAACCAGAGGTCTGCTGAAGACCAACAATGTCCGCCGATGCTCGAGTGGTGATCCACCTACCATGCTGAAGTGTGGCCCACCTTTGGACAAGCAACCTTCGAGGGAAGAAATAGAGCTGGCCGAACAGATGGCCAGCATACTCAAGGACTTCGAAGCACGTCAACTTGAAGTTGACGAAGACGAACAGCTGGAAGTGGTGGAAGAAGAAGAGGAAGATTGGGATCCGCAAGGTGAACTGATGGACGTGGAGAGGCAAGCAAGCAGTGCGCATATGACGGGTAGGTCTTCAATTGGATTTCGGTTGCGTGCTCATAACTGAAAAATCATTTCGTCGTGGCAGGTTGCTCCTATCATGACGGCTCAAACTGTGCTTTCCTTCTTTGAGCATGTCTTCGCCCCACGGATGCCCGATAACTGTACTGTTAGGCCTGAGTTATACTCCCGCGAGAGCATCCGCGGAAGGGCGGGAATCGCGCCGAGACTCCTCACCTGGCCAATCGCCGCGCCTCGCCACGCCCGCCTCCGCCGTGCACCATTGGTCCGTGGACGTTCCGCGGATGCTCCCGCGGGAGTATAACAGATGCCTTATTCTGGGCTCATGGACCGGCTTCTCGAACCACGTGACGATCCAAGCTACTATACCCGGAGGTAATACGTTGAGTATTCGGACTATACCTTCGGGTGCCACCGGCCAGATTCAGCCAGCCGACATGGGCTTCTTCACTTACAATGAAGTCGCTTATGTAGCGATTTCACTCCCAGGTCACTGTGCATGATCTTCCTTTTAAACTGCAAAAAAGGGACATTATCCTCTTCACAGCGTACACCTGGAAAATGCGCAGAAAACGTCTGAAAATGGTATAGACGTCAGAATCCCCGAAATCGCAACCAGTCGGTTGAAACGCAAAAATGCAGCAGCGCAGAGGAACCAAATCTCTGACCTTCTTCGCACGAAGCAGCCGCACTCCACTGCTCTCCGAGCCACTTGCCGGCAGCCGCATCGCGGGTGTAGATGCCAAACTCGTGATGCGCAGTATTCCATTGTGACCCTTATTCCTTGGGTTTAACGACCTCGCAAAAAACAAACAGATTTTCATACTAATCGAGGAGTGGGGATTCTCCCTACATGAGTCACTCCCCGTTCAGACATACGCTTCAGACCCTTCCCTTGTGAAATCCAGTAAGGGCATACGTGGTTATACATCTTTTGCATAGAAGCTTGTAAGAAAATCATGGATGTCAATCGAAAATCGGAAGTTCTGGATTTTAGAAGAAAACCATATCAAGACTTTCCGATCAATTTATTATTTTAGAGGCACGGCAAAACCAGAGGCGGTGTTACAGCTGAAAGTCGAGACAGGAGCGAGACATGTAACCACGGAGAGTGCTTATGAACTTCTGAAACCATGAGTAGTGTAGCAGCAACTGGGAGGATGCAGTGTGATCACGGTTGTAGGCCAATTATTTATTCAAGCTGCTACCTCAATATTCAGTTGAAGTGCCAGAAAGAAATCCTGTAGAGTCACCTTTATTCTTTGTTTATTTATCTCATGCTTGTCAGGAAAACGTCACAAAAAAAAACGGAAGACTGAGCGGAAAAGGTGAATAACACTGCGTGAATAATTTCTACCCTTCAAATAGAAAAAAAAGTAAATTGAATTTTTGCAAAGTCCTTGAACCTATCCAGTTACGGCTTCAGAAAGTTTACTATGCAGCCGCACTGTCTCACGAGGTAGCACCTCCCGAATTGGAATTTGCAGAAAAGATGCAGAAATACAATTTTATCGACGCGGGTCAGATGTTAGCTTCTTTGGGAATGCAGTATTTTTGCATTTTTCTGCATATTCGATGATTGGAAGGTCTTGCTTTGTGAAACTGAGCGATTCAACTGTAAGCGTTTAGGAGCTCTAACTTGCTAGGTTTAAGAACTGTGTAAAAATGGAGTTTACTTTTCTTCTACTTGAAGGGTCGAGATTCTCACAGCGATATTCATCTTGGCCATTCAGACATACGCCTGAAACCCCTCCCTGTTTAGTAAAATATCAGGATGTTTAAGAGCAGCAGTGGAGAATGATGCATAGGGCTGACATCTGCGAGCGTGGAAACAAGCACCGAAGCATTACATACACGTGCCATGTAGCACAGTACGTCATCGGCGAAACGTTCAAGTTTTTCATCCTCCGCCCTAGCTTTCATGTATTTGGATGTTTTCTTAAGGTAGCCAAGTAATGATTGGTGGTTGTCGATCCTTTCTGGGTTGTGCAACACATTCCGCTTACGCAGGATATCAGCGATACTGAATGCCGAATGCTTGCGATGCTTTGAGGTTTAGCAAAGATGCACAACTCTTGGCAAACGTAGGAGGGCCATGTCTAGCACTTACGTTTAAAGAGTTTTGCTGAAGTTACTCGAGTAAATAATGTGTAGTGCAGCCGCGAGAAAGAGATCCGTTCTGAATTTTTGAATGTACATTTTGAATGGACATTAAAGCGGGCTATTATAGAACAAGTGCTCCGACACACCTTTGGCGTGTCTCGCACTTGCGCGCTTCGCGCGACCTTAGAGAGTCACTAAGTCAAGATCACTCACTTCAAGCAGCTGCTCTGCTTGTGCAGCCTTCTCGGCACCTTAGCAGTAAAAAGAGGTATTTGAAAACCTTAATAATTTCGAACCTTGGTCTACCTTCTTTAAGATCAGGTGAGTAGTTCTTCGATATGAAGCCGTCCAGCTCTCCCTCCCTCCATCCTCAACATCTCTTCAACGTCGGCACTATCTTCAGACAGTTCAGAAACGTAATTTATTTGCGTTAATCAGTGCTTTCGTCATCAGACTGTTGTGGAGCACTCCTTCGGCCTAGTACCCGCGTGTCTCCCCCCCCCCCCACCCCAATCAGTTAAATCTGGGAGAAAACCACCGGTCAGGCGATCGATAATATCGATCGATACTGGCCTCCACATTGAAACTTTCCACCTGATGTGAAGCACTCCTTCGACCATAATACCCGCGTGTCTCCCACTCCTCCCCACCCCGATCGGTTAAATCTGGAAGAAAACCACCGGCGTGTCTCCCACCCACCCCCATCTCCATCCTGATCGGTTAAATCTGGGAGAAGACCACCGGTCAGGACCTCGATTAGCCCCAGGGCTGAAGTTTCGTGCCGCTTGAACTCCACCCACTGAAACCGATAACATTTATCGATATTGATTGGTCGACTTCCGATTCGTGTTCAGCGACCTCGATTACCCCCAGGGCTGAAGTTTCGGACCACTTGAACGACATCCATAAATATACGATAATTTGATCGATATCGATCGATGGTGATTTACACTTCAAAAACGAACTTTATGATCGTGTTCAGCGACCTCGATTACCCCTAGGGCTGAAGTTTCGGACCGTTTGCACGACATCCATAAATAATCGATACTTTGATCGATATCGATTGATAGTGATCTACGTTTCAAAAACGAACTTTATAATCGTGTTCAGTGACCTCGATTACCCCTAGGGCTGAAGTTTCGAACCGAACCGCTCGGACGAAATCTATAAAAAATCGATAATTTGATCGATATCGATCGATGGTGACCTATACTTCAAAAACGAACTTCATAATCATGTTCAGCGACCTCGATTACCCCTAGGGCTGAAGTAGCCGACGTGCTCGGCACGTCTACGGCTCGCCATGCATGGTTGCCGACGTGTTCGGCACACCTACCGAGTCGCCAGGCACGTTTGGCGACGTGTTCAGCTCGTCTACTGAGTCGCCAGGCACGTAGAAGGTGTCTTGGTATTTTCCGCTATTTGCTTGCCTTAATTTGTGCCCCGTAATTTCCCCTATTTTATGACTCATCGTGTCGATCGATAGTATGACTCATCGCTTAGCGGATTATTATATACCATAGTATATGATGGTGGGATTGTTGATGCGCGTGACAGCCTACTCAGAGAAAGGCCGGTTGTTACCCGCAGGCCGAGTCAAAGTTTAAGGTTCGAGTCCTGCCCTTCTATACCTCGGGAGCGGTTGATTTGGTTTTACTTTTCTGGAAAGAACAAGACACTGAGTCTGATTCGTCCAGCGGCTGGACACCACAAATCAGTCATTGCATAGGCTAAGTATGGATTTCTCCTATAGTTTCTGAGATGTCGTGGGTTTGAAGATGAAAAATTTGCATGTAAAGAATTTCAATTTTCCCTGTCCGTCAAGCAGCAATAGATGCCAGAAGTGAGATGTTTCCGCAGTAGAGTGCAGTTCATAGATATTGCCCTACCTTCGCAACACGTTATCATTGAGGAAGCATGATGACCAAAGTCCAGCTGCCGACGCCTTTACATAATACTGGTGACCTTTTTAACGAGAGGTCTGAGGAGTAGACATATGACCTTGTTCGTTGAATATTATGTTGTTACAGAAATAATGTTGGATTTAGCAGTCACATTCTAACTATCTAAAAATCTCCGTTCATATACCAGCTTAGCACCCGGAATAAAATGCTAGAATCTTCTGGTACTTGCGGGAAAGGGTTGAGCTCCATGCGCTTAAAACATTATAGACTCCCGGTGTCGGTGAATTCACATAGTTCGGGTTTGTCAGGGGTCTAGTATTTATCATATATCACTACTAAAAAATTTTTCTGGACTCACTGAAATGATGATTCTGGGGTGGTCTGCAGAATAGGATGGAAGTAGAGATTTGATTGCCCAAATCTTTTGAGAGAAGAGGTTAAAATATGAGGTCGAGCATCATTGTAGCACTGAACCTTTTAACGTCTCCCTAGTAAACTTTTCACTAGACTTGCAGACGCTTCACGCCGATTTTGTGTCGTGGATCGCCATGGTGTTCCAGCGGAGAGTCCTCTCAAACAGTCTCCAGCAGCTCGTTGGGCACCAACTCCTATTTGATTTTTGGGGCGTGTGGTAGCATAGTCGGAGGAGAAGCCAGCTGCCGCATGCTCCCGATTCCAGGATCCTACTTCGGGTTTGCTGCCAAGGCCAACTCCATCCGTTCCTCTGGGATGGGTTAACTGGTGCCAGACTTATCTAAGAAGGATGAAACCCCTGACTTGTTCGTGGGTTAGTACTACTAGCCACCGTATATGTTGGCCGAACACGCATTCAAATTGGCTCCATGGCGTCCCGTAGAAGTAGAATACGTGAAGCATCCCAAAGGAGATTAACTGAAGCCTTTATCCTTAATCCCTTTTTGGAAACAATTTGTGAACGCCGAAAGTTAACCTGTTCCACAGATATATTCTTGTTGCTGTAAAAAATTAAGTTCCGATTAATGGCGGCAGTATAGTTGAAAATTGGCTTCCAGATGAAGAGGAAAATGAAGGGAAATTTCTTCTGCCACTGTCTTCCCTAGACCTCTTCTGATCTCGGCCTAGTTATGATAGCCGCAATAGTTAAGCTCCCTATTCCCAATCAAATGCATTAAGTGTACATTTGTTTCAAACTGGTATCTCGATCTATTTCGGAGGTGATGCATCTCATGCTTATCGCCTGACATCGACTGCAAAGAAGCTGTCAACCTCTGCCACCCGTTTTATAATCGATCTCTATATTTCTGTAATTAAAATTATTGACTTTCTCTGTAAAATGACTTATTCCAAAACTAAGACGTGCGTGTATTGGACGAGTCCTGTCCGATTGCGTTTATTTAGCTATTATTTACTATTTTGGGCGCGTGGAGCGCAGTCGGAGGAGGAGCCGCTGTCGCCTGCACCCGATACCAGGTTGTTGGTTCGCATTTCCCGCCCAGGCCAACCAAGCCTCCCATCCCTCCGAGCTCGGTGAATTGGTACCAGAGTTGTCTGGGAAGGATAAAACGCTGACTGTTCATCGGCTGACCACCGCAAGTCATTGTATGGCCAAATACGCATTCAACGCGCCTCCACGACATTCCGTAGAAGTGGAATGCGTGGCGCATCCCAAAGAGGATTGAATAACGCCGTTCTTTATCCTTTTTATTATTTACTATTTTGTCTGATTTGTTCTCGCCCTATAGCTGCGCTAGTTTTGAAGCCGTAAATGAAAACGTCGTAAATACGCACTTTAAGCGTAAGAAATAAACTAAAAATTGCTGGAATTTTACATCTTCTTGGATGACACTCAACAGTTTGCAGGAGCAGATCTTGCGCTTACAAAAAGTGTACCACTTACTCACAGAGGATTTCAAGCGATAGCGCTGCAGGCAGTTGAACACAGGAGAACGGGGTCAGGCATTAATTTTGGACTAACGTAATGGAAACATAGTAATTTATTTGTTTATTTATTTATTTCAAGGAGTCGAGTGCGAGCGCCAGCGGGCTCGACGGAATTTCCCATCTCTGTAGGGGTGAATCAGGGATCTGCGCTATCCCCACTGCTCTTCGTCGTTGTGATGGATGCAATATCACGAGATCTCCGAATGGCGGCACCTTAAACGTTACTGTATGCTGACGACGTCATGCTTGCTTGTGAAGGCAAAACCGAACTCGAGCGACAGGCACATGCGTGGTGCGATCGCTTGGCATTGTTCGGACTCAAGCTAAACGTCAAAAAGACGGAATACTTGACGACGGATGTGAATGAGCACGGATCTATTAAGATCAATGGTACTGAGCTCTCACGAGTTACATCCTTCAAGTATTTCGGATCAGCGGTCACGTCCGATGGCAGCCTAAAGTTGGAGGCGAACACACATGTGAATGCAGCCTTGTCCAAATAGCGCTCATTGACTGGGGTGCTTTGCGACAGGACAATACCTGAACACCTCAAATCGAAGATTTATAAAACAGTCGTCCGCCCAGTAGCGACGTACGGTGCTGAGTGTTGGCCCGTGACGAAGGAAATTGAAAGCCGCCTCGGTGTATTGGAGACGAAAATGCTACGGTGGACGGCTGGAGTTACGCGTTTGGACCGCGTTCGCAACGACGCCATTCGCTGACAGAGGTTCGGTGTCGCTCCGATAGACGAGAAACTGCGCGAAGCTCGTCTTCGATGGTACAGCCATGTCCTTCGTTCTAACGACCACACCGTCCGTAAGATTGGCCTGAACCTTGAGGTCCCTGGAAAGCGGCCCAGGGGACGCCCGAACCAGAGAAAACGGAACGTTGGCTAGATACGTTGCACTTGGACTTAAAGATGGCTGGTGTGCACCCTGATCAAGCATTTGATCGGGAGAACTGGCGTCACCACACCAGAAGAGCGGACCCCGCCACGAAGCGGGACAGACGCTAATGAAAATGATGATGATTTATTTATTTACTCTACGTTAACTAAATAACGTGCAAAAAATTGCCATTAATACAGCAGCAACAACGCCTAAAAATCGTACTATAGCTAGCTAAAAGAACCACAGAAACATTTACCTAGATTCCTATGATAATTGGATTGATTAGGCAGTGTGAGGGTGTCAGCAGATGCTTTATTTTTCCTTTATCCTCCCTTTCTCTGTTATTTTTCTACCTTTTTCAGAAACGAAGAAATTGAAAAGAGGAAATATAGGTATAACTTTGAAACAAATATAATTGAAAAAGACAATAATCGATCTTTTATCAGTCATTGTGTGACTGTTATGCCCGTTAATGAAACAGAATGGCTGCAAACGCCTGGCAGGAAACAATTCGAATTATCAGAACACCTGTACAAGCCATGCAGACACGCACCACCTGAGGCGGGCTCCGTCTCTCAATTGCCTCTTTACTGGTACGCACCTCGGGGGATGGTCTGGAAAGGACGTTTGACAGATGGACAATGAAGAAAGACGATGATGAGAAGAGGATGATGACCTGGGTATCAACGATATCCCGAGCCGTTATTCGAAGAGTTATTCCAGGCCGTTATTCCAAAAATATTGACATTGATTCTTCTTCTTCTCCTGAGCGTTTAGTCCCGCGCAGTCGCAGCGTCCGCTGACATATCAAAAATATTGACATTGATTACTGAAGAATAAGTTGAAATTTAATAATTTAACTGCAACTCAACAGGTTCATCCCACTATACGAAGGAGGAATATGAGAAGTCAGGAAAAATAATTTCAAATCAAGTCGAGCAGTATCTTTACTCAAAACTTTTTTTTAGGGAGAGGCAACTTCATCGAAAAAGGAAAAAAGCGCCTGTTGCTACATAGAGAAATGTGTTAGCTATGAGCTTCAAACAGTTCAGAATAATCAGTCCAACTTTACATTGTACTGTCATGTTATTCCTGGCATTTCAGATGGGCTGCGATGCAACGCGTCTCATCAATCAGAAATGCGACCTAGCCGACTTTAACAGCATCAGAGATTGTGCGAAGGAGATACTGAAAGGTGCGCGAATCCTGGTACAATTGGGTAATTTGTAACTGGCAGGGAATTGGGTATCTACTCTGATGAGCTCAGAAAATCATTTAGAAGAGCCGAAGATCGACATACTCATCAACAACGCCGGAGTGATGTTTTATCCGAAATAGGAGAAGACGGTCGACGGTCACGAGATGACTTGGCAGAGTAATCATCTTGGTTAGTAGTAGACCTTATGTCAATCTATGCAGTGCAGAACCATTTGGACCTTTAGTTCGTGCACTATGGTTCCGTAGGGAACCATGTAAATCACATGTCTTTGTATTATTACAGACGTGGGAAGTTTAAAGTTCACCACTTTGTCGAAATTTGAATTTTTGATGGTTGCCGGACTTGAAATAATTCGCGTTACCCCGAGCTGATAATTTTGAGCAAATTTTCGTATTCTTAGGGTTCCTTATGGAAGACTTAACAACCAGGACTCTTTTGTCGGAGTCGCAGGTCACAGTCGAAGAGAAAATGCGCCACAGCTCTTTTTCGCAGTTGGGAGCACAGGTTCCTGAAGTAAGCACATATTTCGATAAAAGCCATGAAAACAAATGCAATTTCCCGCACAACTGGGTGTATTTTCACTCTGTGGTATTACCTATCGTTATCTGAATTCAGGCCTAAAATAAGTATCTGACCGATATTCCGTTTCTAGCAGAGACGTTGCCTTGTAATGAAGGATGGATGTGTGGTCTAAATCGAGCATAATAAGAAAGTACTTCTAGGGATGTCGTGGAGGCAACTTGAATGCGTATTTGGCCATACAATGACTTGGAGTGGCCACCCGATGAACAAGTCAATGCTTTCTCCTTCCCAGTCAAGTCTGCTACCAATCCACCGATCCCTTAGGGATGGAAGGCTTGGTTGGTCTGGGCGGGAAATCCGAACCATGAACCTGGCATCGGGCCGACGCTACAGTCGGCACCTCCTCCGACTGCGTTACACGCGCTTGCTCAAAATGATATTGCTATCATTTCATAACACGTACTGGTTTCAAGAATCGGTTTGGAGTTCGATTCGCATCGAGGCCAAATGCACTGACGCTGCACTGCGGCTTCGAACGCTGATTCCAAATGTGTGTTCCATATCTGTTGAGCGCATCTGGGAGCGGACTTGTGGGCCATTTTTAATTTGCATTGTTGGCCCTCTTCCTGCAGACGTAGTCTTTCAATCACAAGAGGGCGAGCTCAAGTAGCTTGGAAACAGCATCGGGGGTCGAGTGGTGGTGGCGCAGTGGAGCGGTGTGGTGGGACGGAGTGGTTTGTGGTGCGGCTCAAAGGGCCACCTCAATCTACCAAAGCATTGTGCATTAAGATGAGGAATAAGTTCGTAACGCTTTCTTCGAAGAATTATTTAAACCAATTGCTTTCTGTTTGACAAACATATTGTGTTTATTAGAAGGCACTCTTTCTGATGTAAAGGCTATTATTTGCTTTTTAGATCACTTTAGTTTTTGTTATTTTTTGGACTCAGAAATGGAATACTCAGGATGCAGAAGTCAGCATTTTCGACACCTGCTCTTCTTCGCATTTTGTCGTGGTCAAAAAGCGGCCGAAGGGATTCGGAATATTTGCGAGGTGTACAGAAGACGGTGTCATAAGCGAATCTCCAGCACGGAACTGTTTTGCGAAGTTCAAGAACGGCCAATTTGATCTCGAGGACAGTCCCGCAGCGGAAAATCTTCGGGATTCGATGAAGAGCGTCTCGTGCACTTTTGGAGGAAAACGGTCGCCAAAGAGGTCGTGAATTAGCCGATAAAATGAACGATGATAAAAAAGCATCACCACTCGATGGAGTTTTCCCAAAAAGTGGGAACCTGGGTGCCTCACGACCCGACTGAAATCAACAAGGAAGAACGTCTTCAAATTGCTTCACAACATCTCTGCGGCGTCGAGTAACACGCGGCCATAAACAACGTCTTTTGTACTGAATCAGCACAGGAGATGCGGAATGATGCTTATACGTTAATGTCAAACAAAGAAAGGAGTGGGTGGCTCCAAGCAAGCGAGGAAAAGCAGGTGTCGAAAATGATGATTTTTGCCGTCCGGGTATTCCATTTCTAAGCCTAAAAGTATAAAAAAAAAACTAATTTATTATAAGAAGAAATTACACAGTTTCGCAGAGCAGAAAAGTCTTTTTAATAATAAGTGCAAACAGTTCACCAAACACCATCATAAATTAAATATAAAAATAAAAAATATATCATCATCATCATCATTACCATATATAATCGGGAGAGGCATGAGTCACTGTCCGACGACATGTTTGCACTCTTATGTGAAGCCAGCATGCACTCTTAAGTGAAGCCAGCATGCACTCTTATGTGAAGCCGGCCGCGCACGCTGCTATGAAGCCCGCCGCGTCCGCTGCGTTCGCTGGGTCCGCTGCGTTCGCTGCGCCCACCGCTTCCGAGGATGTTTACTGCTGACGGCGCATGAACTATCGATGGTGGCATGTTGATCCCATCTAATGTGTTTATGAACAGACTGCCAAAGGGATGAAAAGCAGAGAACATTGTGCGATTGGGCCCGCACGTCCAGCGTACGGCACCGGCGAAGCCGGCGAGAGACGCTGGCTGGATAAGCATCCCAAACTTTGTTAGGGCTACGTTCCTAGCGTGGCCCGCCACACCCGAAGCCGGCGAAGCCGGCAAGCCTGGCGTGGCCCGCATGTCCAGCGTACGGCGCCGGCGAAGCCGGCGAGAGACGCTGGCTGAACAACATCCCAAACTTTGTTAGGGCTACGTTCCTAGCGTGGCCCGCCACACCCGAAGCCGGCAAGCCTGGCGTGGCCCGTATGCCCAGCGTACGGCGCCGGCGAAGCCGGCGACGGACGCTGGCTGAGGAATCATCCCAAACTATGTTTCGGCTACGTTCCTAGCGTGGCCCGCCACACCCGAAGCCGGCGAAGCCGGCAACCCTGGCGTGGCCCGCATGTCCAGTGTACGGCGCCGGCGAAGCCGGCGACGGACGCTGGTTACCATATATAATCGGGAGAGGCATGAGTCACTGTCCGATGACATGTTTGCACTCTTATGTGAAACCAGCATGCACTCTTAAGTGAAGCCAGCATGCACTCTTATGTGAAGCCGGCCGCGCGCGCTGCGATGAAGCCCGCCGCGTCCGCTGCGTTCGCTGGGTCCGCTGCGTTCGCTGCGATGATTCCTCAGCCAGCGTACGGCGCCGGCGAAGCCGGCGACGGACGCTGGCTGAGGAATCATCCCAAACTATGTTTCGGCTACGTTCCTAGCGTGGCCCGCCACACCCGAAGCCGGCGAAGCCGGCAAGCCTGGCGTGGCCCGCATGTCCAGCGTACGGCGCCGGCGAAGCCGGCGACGGACGCTGGTAAAAATATAAATAAATTCTTCGAAGAAAACGCTATGAACTTATTCCTCAACATAATAAAATCTGACCGCCAGAGAGGAAACTGATCCATAGGTACTATTGTACCTCGACGTTTACAGACGTGGAAAAGAATTGTTCCCCAAAGTTCGTTTAGTGAAGGTATTTTAGGCGCTGATCACATTTATTAGGTGGTTTTTTAAAATTTTGATTGATTACGGTAAGTTGCTGTAGGTGTGGGCGAGAAAGGTTAACTCTTCTGTGCTCACCCATACATACAGTAATCAACTCGTATTCAATCGAAATTTACAGAATTAATTTTACATTTTTCGTGGTTTTGCATTTTTTCTACAGAACTTAACCGTCCTTACGCAAAAGTTCAGCGCTTTAAATAACTTCGCTGGGTGAGTTTCGAGTGGCAGGGGGGGGGGGGGGAACCTTGTTCAACTCTGGAGTCGTGGTAGTACCTATAGTGCCTATTTTAATAGTACCTATAAATCAAGCTTCCTTTTTCGTTGCGATTTTACATGAAGTGTTTGACTTGGTTTGGTGGCAATTTTTTTTAGGAAGTGCAAAATCGTTGCACTACAGGAGTCGAACCACAAACCACTCCGTTATCCCAGGCCGCTACTCTATTCCACTGCGCCACCATTGCTCTTTTCCAGCTTACTTGAGCTCGTCCTTTTGTGACTAGTGGATTCTGCGCCCAGGCAGAGGGTTGAGAAGGCAAACTGCAAATGGTCCACAACTCCGCTCCCAGAAGAGTTTAGCAAATATGAAGCACATACATATTTCGAATAAGCGTTCGAAGCCGTATCCAGCGATGTCTCTCAAAGTGCCATGGTCCCCCAGTGTCCTTCCCTTGTGAGACCCGAGAAGGAGAGAACAGGAATCTTTCATTCGCAGCCCTCGCATTACTTGGCTTAGTCCAGAGTCGCGTTCGCAGCGCCTCAGCGAGTAATATGCATAGGTTGTCGTCGAAAACGGCTCGATTATCCCCCGCGTCCGTCTCCTGCTATTAGTCTATGAAATTCAGAATATTTGAGCACTTTCTAAGTAGCACCGTCTGGTGAAGGAATTAAACAGTGACGGCTAATGGATTCCGGAAGGTCAGGAAGGAATTCAGTTGTACTATTACATATTTCTTTACAAACCAACAAGTTTATTTCTCTTTGCTACGTTTACCGCACCCCAGTTACTGTTCTTCTTTTACTGCATTCGACTCTTTTGGTGTCCACCTACACTACTGTTTGCCTGTTGCCTGTTGCTTTCCCTGCACCACCGTCTACACACTAGGCGTAGAGTTCGAGGCGCACGGCAAACCCCCACTGATGGCTTCGAAGGAATTTCCTATGCATTAGCCGATGAGCTGTAACCACTCAACTCAACTCAAAAAAACCTCAAACTAAATAGAAAGGAAAACAAACACACGAGGAATGCGAGGCAAACGCACTGTCGCTCGCGTGGCAGAGGCGAAGTTCAGCGAGCGGCAGAGGTTGGTTGTGCTCTCGCCGGGACAGACTGCTCACGCTTGGTGGCCTGCTCCAGCTGAGCGCCTAAGGCGTGGTTAGGCTCCTTTGCAGACGAAAACAAATTGTCGTAACGTTCTCGCGGCGGCGTGAAATCCAATAGTGGTGTGGCGGGAAGCCTTCACTCTCTTCTAAACTGCAGCAATGGCGCATTGAATCGAGTGCGATGCGCTGTCTGTAGTACCTAGAAGGAATCGTCACCCTAGCATGCTCTAGCACGCGGGGTGATGCGTAGTTTCTTATCACATATCGGCTTGGTTTTGGGCTCCCTTTGTGCTGTCTGGTCAAGATGTACGTTTGGCACAGGTACGTTAGTTGGGCTACATCCCGGACTGCCTTTCGTTTTCCAGTTTCGCAGGATCCATTATATTTTACTCCGCTATTGTTGCAGTATGCCAAATTGAAGACGTGCAAATATCTGAAAAGACAGACGAGCAGCAAGCACAAACGTGGTCTCCTTTTGTTAGACTGCGCGTTTGTATCTCTTGCAAGGGAGGTCAATGAACTTTCAGTCGAGGTTTCCAGAGTGACCTATCGAGGGTTGTAGAGGATTGTCTGGGAAGCACTGTAGTGCTTTTCAAATTTCCTTCGGACACCTGGGTAGGTCAAAAATGGCGAAAGATCGTAGGACTCAGTGCGGGCTGGTAAGGCAAGTGTCGCCTTGAGTGGCCTTGCACTGCTCAGAAATTAACCTGCTAAAATTTTAGAGCTTTAATTATGGTTAAATGTTAGGAACACGGCAATTTGTTAGGTTTTCTCAACAACAAAAAAAGCCGCTGGGTACATCGGAGAATCATTGACAGCACCAGCCGCAGCGGCTGAGTGGCCGAGTGGATAGCGATGCAGACTTGCAGAAGAGGGGTCAAGTGTTCGATTGTTTGCTAGATAGGCCTTTTTAGCGGGCAAGTGTAAGTCGGGTTATATTGTGTAAGGGCGTGGCTGGTTTGGGTTGTTGAATTCTCTGCCAGCGTTTGCTATGCTATTTCGTCAGTTTCGAACACATTCAGAATTTGGTCGAATTAAGAAAATACCACACAGTTTACATAGCTCAAACGCTGGCGCGCGCACACGCACTCTGCTTTTCAGCATTTACTCGAACGCCCGGAATTTAGGATACCTCTTACTTGGCCTGTGAACATTCAATCTTTAAAAAGTTCCACGATGAATGGCAGAATAACACCGGAACCAAAAGCGCTGAGAAGTAGCCAGCATAGAGAACCCGATGAATGCGAGTCCGCGAAGACGGAGCGTGATGGATGTCGTCGTCTATGCGGAAACGGGGTAGCCCTGGACGCAGAAGTCGCATCGACGTGTTTGACTTGGACTCGGATGACCTGGTTTCCGATCGCGACTGGGCGTCAGGACCAGAGACCGCATATGACGGTATTCCATGCATTTCGATGAGTAGAGTAACATGGAAAGGTATGGAAGTAACGAGGAGCGACGGCGACGTGTTATCGGTGGTATTGTCAACGTCGCTCGGCGGGCCTAGACGACCCGTTGTTGACGGCGTCGCGTCGGTGAAGGGTCGCCTTGGTGTCTGGTTGTCGATGTGTGGTCGAAGTGGTGGAAAATACTGGCTGCTGCAAACTGCGATCCTAGAATTTACCTGGGTGACACGCAGGGGCTACTGCAGGAGAATGAGGGAGAGGCGCAAGAGCCAGTGTGTAGAGCTCTACGAAGTCGATGGCGCATTCATTCGAGGTTCATCGGATTGTGATCCATTTCATTTAGTTCACGGTGTTATCCACCTCGATTTCGCGTCCCAACCGTGCACCCTTGCTGCCTAGAGGTTCAGTCATCGCACTGATCAAAAAGAACTGCAGTCCGTGCTTACTGGCATTGCAGGCGCACATTAATTCTCTGCTCGAAACCTTGCCGCATGAACCGATTCCTTCTTGGCATGTCTGCGGCTGCGGCGCAAAGCAGACTTGGAATGAACTTTGGGAAATTTCGCTCGAAGGGCTTCCCTCGTTTGCTGGGTCTCCTCACAACAGAGCTAGGAGCACGCATGCTTTTCTGGTGCTCGACACAGTTTACGACGAGGGTCGATGCCTTTATTCTAGAAGCTTCTCTGGTGGAAGTGTTCGGGTTGTGGGGAGGCAGTTCTCCCCGATGCAGTAAATACAACCCTGGTTATCAGAACTGAAACTGCTTTAGCCACTGAATTATTCAGAACGCTTTGCGGTGCACTGTGCACATTCCGAACGTTGACTGATAAT
This sequence comes from Heligmosomoides polygyrus polygyrus, assembly GCA_947396885.1. Classification (NCBI taxonomy): domain Eukaryota; kingdom Metazoa; phylum Nematoda; class Chromadorea; order Rhabditida; family Heligmosomidae; genus Heligmosomoides; species Heligmosomoides polygyrus. The sequence continues at coordinate 40,157,626 of OX377204.1, forward strand.
TTCGAACTGCAGAATTTCATAAAAAAGTGATGGTAGTTGTGGACGGCTAAACGTGCTGTTGGTGGCTGATAAGGTTCTCGTCGTGCTTAAAATGCCTCTCGTTAGTTCTTTTGTTTCAGAACCGATGTAGTCTTGTGTGGCTAATATTTGTGGCACAGTCACTCAGTTCTGTTTCAGTCGATAAACTTCCTCGATATCTTGGGTGAGGTTTACCAATCTCGGGGTGAAGGTAAAGAAATCCTCGTAACGAGGATACCTACGAGAATTGCCTAGCGTTGTCCACCTACCACCGGGTAAGGTATATGATGCCCATTGTGGGTTTGTTTCTCCCTTCTGCCCAAGGTTTAATTGTTGATGAATACGGCTCCAGAGGTCAATGTAGGTTTAGCCTTTGTGCATTGCATTAGGGAAACAAGGTGGAACAGCACCAGTGCCAGTGTCAGAGAGCCACTCAGGGAACATCTGCACCTGAGGTGTGTAATTACGATTTACGATTTTACGACTTACGGCTATTTTTGCCGAATTTTTTACGATTTACGCGATTTTTAGGCCGTAAATTTTCGTGAATGTGATCTTTGATCTACAATCAAAGGCGTCTAAATCTATGTGGTGGACCAGGTTATAAAGATGTGCCCACTCTAACATTCTCCTCTTGCAGCTCATTTTCTCTTGAAAGTTGTTTCTGATTTTCTGATACACTAATGTGTTACTGCGGCAGAAGACACCGTGCTGGCCTCTCGAATTCGACCTATCTCTTCGGCTGATGCTTCCTATCTCTCTAACACTGAAATGGCTGCCGTTTGGAATCGGACCAGTTCAAGAGGAGAAACAAGTGCAGTACAGTATTTACAAAAAGCTCCTGTCTTGCTACATAGCTCTGGGCGGAGGCTGGGCCCCTCCGTCCAGAGCTATGTAGCAAGGCACATCACATTTCTGCTGTCCACAGAAATGTTCCATTCCAGCCCACAGAAAGACATTGGAGGAAGTTTCCTAGAGATAGGGAGACGAATATTCTTTGACCCACGTCCCGTTTGGTAACAATGGTAATAACGTCTAGTTAATTTGTTCATAATAAATCGATGGTAACCCTACCGAATGGAATTGACGCAAATGTACGATCGAACATCATTCGGAGCGGGTCTAGACAGTTTCTACACTAATGTGGAAATGATAAGCCTTATATTTCTATCGGTTCGCATTGCACTTCATTGGGCGGAGCAAATTTATATAAAAAGTAGGTAAAACCGAGCGCGTAGCATTTCAAGAAAAGTTCGAACTGGTTTTGACAGACCTGATCTGCGTTTTTAGTGGTATGATTGAGTTTACCGCACTCATCCTATCTAATCCGTCTGAAGTGCTGCAGACTCTGAGAGCAGTCGTTCGTCACAGAACTGTCAAAGGGTAGCTCGAGCGAACGCAGAGAATTATTAAGTAGTGTGATATTTTAAAGTTTTCGAAATCGAACAAAGACAGGCAAACTTGCGTAGGAAGCCTGCGCTCTAGGTAGGGTTAGGTTACCGCGATAGCTGATATCGATCGATGGTTCAGAACTTGAGAGCGCTTTTGAAGTTAGGAAATGCCTTCGCTGCAATCTCTACAATTAACAGGGCTTCTGAATTCTAATATCGCGGTGGGGCTATTGTTTGCTGCTTGGCTTTTTGATGAAACACCAAGAATGGGCTAAAGTAAAAATTTTGAATCTACAGTCTTTTCGACTTTCTTGAAACGTGTAGAGCTTGATTTGAAAGATGTTTCTTTAGAAAGAAGACGTGAAATGGGAAATGATTTGGAAAGGAAACTGCTCAGCCTGAGCTGAAAATAAGACTACAAATAAATATTGAATCACGTCTGGTTAACATTAGCAGAAAAATCGTTTGGAAATTTAGTTCAACTGCGCTACAGGTCAGGTGACTCTTACGATTTACGGTTTTTTCGTAATTACGATTTGCGATTTACGAAATTTCGCATTTCATTTACGCACACCCCTGATTAGCGCTATCTGTCCGGGAGCGCAACAATACCTTCGAGTGCTTCCAGAATTTTCTATTATGCGATCCTGAAACGTCTAAAGTAGCTGAGTTTCTTGAGGAAAGGGGAGTTAAGGCTGTTGACCAGCGAAATGGTCAAGGAGACTACTTCAACGGAAAATGGGAAGATCAACAGCTGGCCATTGGTAGGTACCTAGAAATGGCCCCAATGAGGTTTATGGAATCTGTTCAGCTTTAATCGATCCGAGAATTGAACCGTAGAGACGTGCCTGAGTTTGTGCTCAAAGCGGTTGTATTTTTGCTTGTTCAGAGGTCTCTAAATCCAGATGTGTTTTCAGCAAAACGAATCCTGCTATATACATAAAGTGTTGCGACTACCCAACGGTGTGTCTTGCCTTCTTGTATTGTATTGTTGTCGTACTGTACAAATGGCTCTGTCGAATGCGTGATAAGTGTTTCTTGTTATGTATTTCTTCGGGAGGCAACCAAGAATAGAGCTCACCGGAGGATTTTGGTGAATTCTATTCCACACTTTATGGGAGCTTAATTCTGAGATCAACTTTCTGCAGAACCCGAACGAAACACGTTAGTCAAATAACCTGATCACCTGTCGTCCAGTTGGAATTGTCCGAGCGGACACCGGCGACGTCTCCAGTCGTCCCCTTCGCGTGCCAAAGTGCCCCAGTGGATCCTCTTCGCTCGATGATCACGAAGAGCGTCTTGTCGTTCGTTCGGGGCGTTCACGAACAAGTCTGACCAACGCGTTAGTGGGCGTCCTTCTGTCGTTGAACACGTTGACTTCGCGACTTGTGTGCTCGTAGATGGAGCATTCGGAGATGTTCGTTCCGTTGAGTGAGAAAGGGGCATCAGAAACTTGTCCGTTCCTCATGACCATCGTCTTGCTTAGATTCAGGAGCAGTCCAACGTTCCCCGATCGAAGTCGGCCAGCATTCGCTCCGCCTTACTGATGCTCGGCGTTTTTTGAGCACGATGCCGTCAGCGAAGCGAAGATGGTGCAGCTGCCGGTCGTCGACCTTCACTCCCATGTCTTCCCATTCTAGTTCGCGTCTGACGTTTTGGAGGGTGGCTCTGAAGAGCTTCGGGGATATGGTATCCCGTTGCCGAATCCATCTCTTCAGGTCGATGACGACGTCGTTGTAAAACGGTGAAATCTCGCTCGTGAATCCACTGTACAGGATGCGTAAAAGTATTGACGCACTAAACGTAAACGTTAGAAATAAGAACACATCATAAAATTTAAAAAGTTTATATTCAAAATGTCAACAATGATCTAGCGAACAGAATAGCATCACTTGTATTTTATATGGGCTTCTTTGCTGCGAATGCAGGGGCGAAGACGACGAGGAAAGGCATCGACGGTGCGCCGCAAGCAGCCCACGTCGATTTCTTTCTATGCTTTAATCTTCAGTGACATGATACTTTTATGCATTCAACATGTAAAAATGTTACATACTTTTAGATTACCTCCAAAGTGCTAATTCTGGCGAAGACCTCGCTGCAAGGGAGGAGCATCCGGCCAGTGTCATCCATCACAAGCGTCTCTCGTTCTCGTTGATACAGGAGTGAAGATAAATCAGTAGAACTATCTGTAATGACGTCCTAAAGAAGCAACTGGTTTCTTAGCTCGAATCCCACCTCGAGAGTAAGCCGTATGTCTTCCAGCAGGATTAGACTCCTGTGCAAAGTCGAGGATTGTACAGGACTGGTGCCGTGCCAACTTGAAGGAGTTAATTTCGGCAGAGGAATGACCTTTGTAAAGACCGTTGAATTGCTCTATATAGGAAGTTTTGGAGAACAAGGCTTGCGCTAGTTCCCACACAAGTATGAAGTCAGTGAGGGATGATCTGGTCAAAGCATGGAACGAAATCTATGTGGACTACTTCCGGCGCACCGTCGATGCCTTTCCTCGGGGTCTTCGCCCCTGCATTCGCAGCAAAGAAGCCATATAAAATACAAGTGATGCTATTCTGTTCGCTCGATCATTGCTGACATTTTGTATACAAACTTGTTCAATTTTATAATGTGTTGTTGTTTTTAACGTCAGCGTTTAGTGCGTCAATACTTTTTACGCACCCCCTGTACAGCTCTCGAAGGACTCTAATCTACTGAGGAACCCCCTGAGTGGGCAGGGCTTTGACGACCTATTCCGTTTCGACGGAGTCGAATGCCTTCTTCAGGTCGATGAACATAAGGCGGCAGCTTGTACTCTCACGATACTTCGATCAGCTTCGCAATGGTGGTCGATGGTGCTGAATCCTCTCCGAAATCCTGCTTGCTCGCATGGCTGTCCTTCGTGCAACGTTCTGCTGAGCCTATTCAGGATGACTCGAGCGCACTGCTTGTAGACTACGGACAGCAGGCAGTTCGCGCGATAGTCGACAATGTCATGCACATCTTCCTTCTTGTATAGCAAGACGGTCTTGTTGGTCTTCCACTGAGATGGACCCTTGCACTCCGACAGCAACGTCTGATGAACCGTGCCAGGGTGTTGATGGTGAAAGTTCTTCAGGTATTCGGGTCTGATTGATCCTGTCAGGACCGGGTGCTGTACGTTTCTTCACCGACGAGATGGCGTGCCGGAAGGGAGAAAGGGGCCGACGCATCCATCCTACGAAAGATAACATGGGGTAGGTGGACGTGGCTATCGAAGAGATCGGAGTAGAAGTCGCGGATGACCTTTTCTATGGTCCTTCTGTAAGAGGTGAGGGTTCTATCAGGGCGTGGAAGAGTGGTCACCTTGGTCTTGAAGTGGGCGATATTCCGGCGGGCATAGCTGATACTCAGACCCAACTCAGCCAAAAGTTGCGCTTCTATAGATCGACAGATTGATAGCTACAGTTAAACCGTCTGTGCATGTGTCAGTGTGTGGCACGTCTAGCTGTTTGAATTAGCCGGCCTATTAAACGCGTGGAAATGACTAGGCCTTGCATGCTGCTTAACCGAACAGTTGCCTTAAGAAACCCAAACGTCTTCGTTTCTGCGCTTTGCCTTGGTTGAAAAATCCGAGAATTGTTTCATCACACATTCCTAGAAACCTAGTGTTTTCCTCCATTATGACTGATGTCAGTCGAAATCACAGCCAAGTATTTTTGCATTTTCAGGAATGCAGTTTTCCTCAAACTTAACTTTGGTGATTGTTTGGTGTGCTGACCGCAGATTTGGAATCTTACATTAGTTATATGTGAGTGGCGATGGTGACTGATTCCGCACGAGCTTCGTCTTAGAGAGCTACTCGAAATGCTGACCACGAATCTGCCATCCGTTTGTGGTATTACAGGGGATACAGCATGTATACTGGTGGCTAAGGGCTGTTGGATCGAAATCACCAGTTTCTGCCAGAATTCATCCAGGGGCTGGGGTCTGTTTGATCGTGAATATGATCTCCCCATCAAGGTTTTAACCAAGGCCAACGTAGCTTTCCATCCCTCCGTGGTCGGAGATTCGAAACTCGACCGGGAAGGGTAAAACGTTGACTTATCCCTCGGCTGGCCACCACAGATCATTGTATAGGCTAAGGTACATTCAAATTGCGTCCACGACATTCCTATAGAAGTAAAGTTCGTGGCGCATCCCTAAAGAAATTGATATACTCCGTTCTTTATCCTTTTATGCTTTACCAAGGGTTGATCGGGTTCATGGAGTTTGCTCAGACGTTGCTTAGAGGGTGTTATTTGGTGCTCCTGTCTCGAATTTGGAACCGTCTTTGAAATATCGATTCAGTGCGCTCTATTTCTCTTTGCAATGTAGGAGCTTGGAAAGTGAGCCCGACTAGGAATAGAAAACGATGTTATTGACACAAGTGTGCTCTATCTGTGGCTACCTTTAACTACCTCACAAAATACGGTTCCTATATTCGTGATCAGTGCTTTAAGTAGCCCCGTTAGGCAACGTTTGGCCGAAATTTACGATAATGAGCCCACCGCTACCTTCCATCAGGGATGAGCGGATAATTAAATTCTGAAAACCGGATAACGGATAACGGATAATTTTGCCCGAAAATGGCCGGATAACGGAAAACCGGATAACGAATAAACAACAAAAATTAAAGCTCGTTTTAAATTGCACTAATTTCAACAACAGATTAGGACTTGAAGCACTGTTAATTTATAAGCCATTTCTAGACATTTTAGTAGTGTTTTTTAAACGTTTTGCGTCGCCACATCAACGACTCTCTATGGTGTTTTCTGCCCATTCCTAGGAAGACAAACGCACAGCAACGTACCCACCTTTCACTTGTTTCCAAGAGGTCGGTTGGATTGTCTTATTTATCGGCTTTACCCTGCGCTTAACTCTTTTTTCAATTAGAGCAGTTGAAAAATAGAATAGTCCTTGGAAGAGCAATTCTTCCGCCGATGTCTCTGGAAAGAAAAAGAAGGCAGGAGACATCCAGCGAAACAAACTTCACATAACGATCTTGTCCTACACATGCTATGAACTATTACTGTTGTTGCTGCTCGATAGCATCCCAAGATCCAAGGTACATCAACGTGGAACTATCTGGGATGCATAAAATACTAACTTTTGGGTAGTAGCCGCAAGCAATTGTGTACGGCAAACACACACTCAAAGAGTTATGACATCCAGACCTTCTGGATCTGAGAAAGAATATCCGACCCAGCCCCAAAACGGAGGTGTTCCCTATGTTGCGAATAAATTTCACAAAAAACTCACAAATTAAAGCAAATCTACATGTCCTCAGCACCCACGATGATGAGTTTGTTTAGCAGTGTATTGCTCCCCTAAAATTTTTAATGGGGAGATTGCTTACTCTATGTGTTCGGATTAATCCTATTTCTTTTGCTAGTATTCATTGCTGTACTGCAGTATTTTTTGATAATTCACGACAGCATATGGCTAAAAAGATACCGTTACCGCTGCAATTAAATCGAACATACGGCAATCTTGTGTATTTTATATTTTTACAACATTTTACCGCCGATCTTTCCATTTATTATTATTATTATTATTATTATTATTATTATTATTATTATTATTATTATTATTATTATTATTATTATTATTATTATTATTATTATTATTATTATTATTATTATTATTATTATTATTATTATTATTATTATTATTATTATTATTATTATTATTATTATTATTATTATTATTATTATTATTATTATTATTATTATTATTATTATTATTATTATTATTATTATTATTATTATTATTATTATTATTATTATTATTATTATTATTATTATTATTATTATTATTATTATTATTATTATTATTATTATTATTATTATTATTATTATTATTATTATTATTATTATTATTATTATTATTATTATTATTATTATTATTATTATTATTATTATTATTATTATTATTATTATTATTATTATTATTATTATTATTATTATTATTATTATTATTATTATTATTATTATTATTATTATTATTATTATTATTATTATTATTATTATTATTATTATTATTATTATTATTATTATTATTATTATTATTATTATTATTATTATTATTATTATTATTATTATTATTATTATTATTATTATTATTATTATTATTATTATTATTATTATTATTATTATTATTATTATTATTATTATTATTATTATTATTATTATTATTATTATTATTATTATTATTATTATTATTATTATTATTATTATTATTATTATTATTATTATTATTATTATTATTATTATTATTATTATTATTATTATTATTATTATTATTATTATTATTATTATTATTATTATTATTATTATTATTATTATTATTATTATTATTATTATTATTATTATTATTATTATTATTATTATTATTATTATTATTATTATTATTATTATTATTATTATTATTATTATTATTATTATTATTATTATTATTATTATTATTATTATTATTATTATTATTATTATTATTATTATTATTATTATTATTATTATTATTATTATTATTATTATTAATTATTATTAATTATTATTATTATTATTATTATTATTATTATTATATTTGCCACTGGAAACTACTCGCTCTGCGAGTTAAGCCGAACACGGACACTCGATTGCAGGCGACAGGCCCTTGTGACAGGCCGGCCTACGAAGACCCATGTCACATCACATGGTGTATGACAGCTCAAGTGTTTCGAGATAGTGCTACGGCGTCCGCGGGAGCCGACGCGCACTCGCAGAGCCCGGCGAGTGTGAGAAGTATGAGAGGGTCCCTGATGCGAGGACGGCATCGGGGGGCAACTGAGCTAGTCCGAAAGTCCCGTAACGTAAGCAGGGCCCGCGTGGCAACGCTGAATGTGGGTACGTTGACGGGCCGCTCGTGCGAGTTGGTTGAAGCACTGGAGCGTAGAAGAGTTGATTTCTGTGCGGTGCAGGAGACGAGGTGGTCCTGCCGTAAGTCAAGGGACATAGGACGTGGCTTCAAGGCCGTTCTATGTGGAAGTCCCAGGTCCACTAGTGGTGTCGGAATAATCGTCTCCGAACGATTTCGTGATTCGATTGTAAGTGTCGAGCGCTTTGACGATCGATTGATGAAGATCGTTGTCGCCGCGAAGGAGCGACTCTATCACTTCTTCTCTGCGTATGCTCCGCAGACTGGCTGCTCGGATCAAGCCAAGGAGGAGTTTTGGAGCCTGCTTGATGAGAAGACAGCAGAGGTACCGTCGAAAGATGTCATCATAGTCGCTGGTGACCTCAACGGGCACGTCGGCGCGACGAAAGACGGGTACGGCTGTCATGGTGGGTTCGGTTACGGATCCCGTAACGCAGATGGTGAGCGTATCCTTGAATATGCGGAATCGCACAACCTCACCATAGTGAACACCGTATTTCGCAAACGCGATTCCCACCTCATCTCGTTCTATAGCGGGAACACCAGGACTCAGATAGACTTTGTCCTTGTGAAGGATCGAGACCGAAGTCTTGTCACAGACGCGAAGGTCGTGCCGTATGAGACGGTCGCCCCACAGCATCGACCGCTGATCTGTACTTTAAAGATCGCCCCTCCGAGGCTGAAGCAGGTCGAGCGATGCGGTGCACCAAGAATCAAGTGGTGGCGAATGAAAGAGAAGGAAGCAGCTGTGATTTCTCGCGTGCGGTTACCGACAGTGACAACTGTCGACGAAACTTGGGAGAAGGCCACCGACGCGATTCGTCACGCTGCACGGTCGGAGCTCGGCATCACGAAGCCTGGGCGACGGAAGGTCGACAAGCAGGCCTGGCTGTGGACAGATGACGTGAAAGCCAAAGTTCGAGAGAAGAAGACCCTATATCACGTGTTTCTCGGCGAAAAGACAGCCGATAAGTACCAGGAAGCGAAGAAAACTGCAAAGAAGGCCGTGGCTGTTGCAAAAGCCACTCATTATGGAGATGTCAACGAGAAGCTCGAGTCGCGCGATGGTGAGCGGTATCTGTACCGACTCGCAAAGAATCGCCATCGCCAGACCGAGGACATCGAGAAGTTCTTCGGCATCAATGATGAGAACGGCCGTCTTCTTATGGACCGCAAGAAGGCATTGAAGCGATGGTGCGATTACTTTGAGGAAATCTCTACAGTAGAATTTCCTCATCCAGCCATCCCCTCAACGGCTCCAACCCACGGCCCCGTTCAGAAGATCACCGTGGAGGAGATTGAAGCGGCTTTGAAGAAAATGAGGCCAGGCAAAGCGACTGGGCCCGACGACGTGGCAGCAGAACTGTGGAAGTCGAAGTTTTGGTACCCTGCTGAGTGGTTGGCGAAGTTCTTTAATCAGGTTGTGGCGGAGAAAAAAGTGCCTGAGAGTTGGCGCCAAAGTACGACGATTCCGATTTGGAAGAAGAAGGGCAGTCCTGTAGACTGCTCCAATTACCGTCCGATTCGCTTGCTTTCGCACAGCATGAAGATCTTTGAGCGAGTTGTCGATGGACGAATTCGGGACATCGTCCAGCTTTCCAGCAATCAGTGCGGCTTCGTGGCTGGCTGTGGCACTATTGATGCCATACACGCCGCCCGCCTCCTGATAGAGAAGCATCGCGAGAAACAGAAGGCAGTGCATATCGCCTTCCTCGACTTGGAGAAGGCCTTTGACCGCGTACCGCGTGAAGTGATATGGTACGCCTTGCGACATAATGGAGTTCCCGAAGAGCTCATAGAGTGGGTGCGAATTCTCTACTCTTGTCCAAAGAGTCGAGTGCAAGCTGCAGCTGGAACCTCGATGGAGTTCCCCATCTCTGTCGGGGTACACCAGGGTTCTGCGCTTTCCCCACTCCTCTTTGTTGTCGTCATGGATGCCATCACACGAGATCTTCAGAAGCCCGTCCCTTGGACGTTGCTTTATGCCGATGACGTGATGCTCGCTAGCGAAGATAAAGGTGAACTCGAGCGAGAGGTGCAAGCTTGGTGTGATCGCTTGGAGCGGTTTGGACTCAGATTGAACGTGAAGAAGACCGAGTATTTAACGACGGACGTTACCGAGTCCAGCTCCATCAAGGTTAACGGCATCGAGCTTCCACGCACTGCGGTCTTTAAGTACCTGGGATCAGCAGTCGCGTCTGACGGCAAACTGATGGTCGAAGTGAATTCACGCGTGAGTGCAGCTTGGTCCAAGTGGCGCTCGTTGACTGGGGTGCTCTGCGATAGGAAGATACCGGAGCGCTTTAAGTCAAAGATCTACAGGGCAGTCATCCGGCCAGTAGCGATGTACGGCGCTGAGTGTTGGCCTGCGACCAAGGAAGTTGAAGCGCGCCTCAGCGTCATGGAGACGAAGATGCTGCGCTGGAGGGCAGGAGTCACGCGCATGGACCGCATTCGAAATGATGCTATTCGGCAGAAGTTCGGTGTCGCGTCGATAACTGACAAGATGCGCGAAGCTCGCTTACGATGGTACGGCCACGTTCTGCGTGGAAAGGAAGATAGCGTCCGCAAGATAGGCCTTAAGTTCGAGGTGGTAGGAAAGCGGCCTAGAGGGCGCCCGAAGCAGCGCTGGGCTGATACGTTACATACGGACTTGAAAGCGGCTGGCGTCCACCCTGATCTAGCGCTGGATCGGGAAAGGTGGCGTCATGACACCAGAATAGCGGACCCCGCTACGAAGCGGGACAGACGCTGAAGAAGAAGAAGAAGATTATTATTATTATTATTTCTCCTCATATCTACATATCATATTACATCTCAGTGGAAGACCAGAAGAACCGCCTTGGTGTACAGAGGGATGCACGGCATTAGCAACAATTGCGCGATCTGCCTGATGCTCGTAGTTTACAAGCTGTTCACTCGAGTCATCCTGAATAGGGACAGCCATGCGAACAGGTAGGATTTCAGAGAGGATTCAGCACGATCGACCACATTCACACCATTACGAAGCTCATCGAAGTGTCGCGAGAGGACGAGCTGCCGCTGTGCCTTACGTTCGTCGATCTGAAGAAGGCATTCGACTCTGTCGAGATTGAAGCGGTCATCGAAGTCACTCAGGGTGTTTCTACTCTGTACGTCAGAATCCCTCTAGAGCTGTACTGTGGATTCACGACAAAGGTTTCGCCATTCTACAACAAGTCGTTGCCAACGTGAACAGAGAGGTTCGGTGAGGTTCGATGAGAGGGTATCCCCGGTTCTCTTCAGCGCCGCCCTCAAAAACGTCATTCGCGAACTAGAATGGGAAGACACGGAAGTGAACGACGACGGACGGCAGCTACACCATCTACCACCGAGCGCTAGCCAGGCGGAGCGAATGCTGGCCGACTTCGATCGTGTATGTGGGAATGCTGGACTGCAGTTGAATCTTACGAAGACGATGTTCATGAGGAACGGACGAGTTTCGGGTGCCTCATCCTCGCTCAACGGAAAGAACATCTCCGAATGCTCCAACTACGTGTATCTGGGTCGCGAAGTCAACATGACCAACTAACTAGCGCCGGAGCTGAGCAGGAGGAAACGAGCGGCTTGAGGAGCTGTCAAGAGTGTCGAAAGACCAGTGGAGAAGACGAAGAACGTCGGGGCTCCGTACCTACCTTTTCGACTTCACTGTTCTTCCTGCCCTAATATACGGATCAGAGACCTGGGCTCTACAAAAGCAGGATGAACAAGCGATCAGTATCGCGGAATCGAGAGGGAAATGCTCGGAGTGACATGACTCACTCAAGTGAGAGAAGGCCTCGAGACGTCCGAGCTTCGCCGACGTTCGAAGTTCAGAGATGCTGTCGCATGACCACCTCGTCGAAAATTAGGTGGGCCACGTAAAGCGCTTCGCAGACACCGACTAGATTCCGCGGGATGTCAAGAGAACACCAGGATGCCCAACAACGCGTTGGTCGGACTTCTTCGCCAAAGCCCTGAACAAACAATATGACGCTCTTCGTGTCCCTCGAGAGAAAAGGATCCATGGAGCACCCTGGATCACCCTGGCACGCGGCATGGACGTATGGAGACGCTGCTGGTGCCCACCCTACCCACAGTAACTCTAGGACAAGTGGTTGGTTAATACATAATTATATGCCCCTCAGAGTACTAGTTTTATAGTTTTAAAATAAAATTTTTAGTGATCGTAGACGGTCCAAACTACTGTTAAAATCGAAAAGAATACGAAGCCAAATTATGAAGGTCGAAAAATGCCCTATGATATACTCCTATACTCCTTGCCAGCAGCACTTACACAATCAATCAAGCAAACAAAGCGGTATAGTTCATGAGCATATGGCGCAATTACTACATGAGCACATCCAAAAAATGCCACATGCTCACCATGTAAGATATTCTAGAAACACCATTTTGGAATAAAGCTCACTATTCTACAATACTTTTTGGATTCTTTTTATTGGATTTCTGCGATAAAATTTTGTTCGCAACTCCATTTTCTGTTTTCTGGCCAATTTTTGGCCATTTTCCCAGAAAACAGAAAACAGAAAAAATTTGCCCAAAATGGCCAGAAAATCAGAAAACAGAAAACAGAAATTCCGCCCATCCCTGGTCAGCACATGACTTGAGAGATGAATGAACAATGCTGTGCTAAGTAGGCCTCATATAAGTATGGTGCAGGTTTAGCGGAACTTCTGGAAAGCTGGAAATTAGATATCTTAAAAACTATGTAGCCAGTTTCCAAGTGAGTAAACTTCAATTAACCCTTCTAGATTTGAAAACTTCTGTTGTTTATGACCACTTTTACGATCGTGAAGGATCCTGTACATAGTCCACCCATCACCACGTCCAAAGCTAAGATTCAGCTAATTTGTTGTTCGTTATCCGGCCTAAAATCGCTGGATAACGAACAACAAAACGGACAGGCTAAAACCCCCCGGAAACCGGATAACGGATAACTTTCAATCCGCTCATCCCTGCTGTCTATCCTGTAACCTATCGTAGTCGAGCGAAATTCATAAGCAGGTGTTTGAGTCGTGGTCAGTATTCCAAGGAACGTTTCAAAAATTGGACGAAATGTTTTCCAGATGTACCATTGTACAAAGGGAGAAGCTCAACCGATTCATCTCGATTGATATCTTCTCTTTTCCGTGCTCAGCCTAAGACAAAGATGACGATGCATGAGTTATGTAATCGTGAGATCGGCCGAGTAAAAGGGCGGTTCGCGAGTTCAGGCGAAGCCCGTTGCCTCTAGGCTGCAGACACTAGGTACACAATTCAGTTTCACTCAAGCACCTGAACGCCAGAGCTGAGGGTGTTGTGGACTGAAGCGTCTGATGAGTTCGTGCTAGCTTTTTTGGGATGCCAGAGACATGTGCTTAGCGACTTCGCTTTCTTCGACAGGAATGGCGAGTGAGCGAAGGCTCGTTTTCTAGACGTCTGTCGCCATCTTCCGGATTAAAGGGTTTGTTTTGTAGTCTGAGAATCCTTATCTCTATCCACACCCAGACCGCCATTCAGCAGCTACCCTCGGATGCGAGGCATCTGGACGCACCGCTACAGCCTGCTCTATGTAAGCCTTTATCAGCTCTGATTCTGTCTCTGCCTCTGTCCACTTTGTCGTTATTAGTACGGAAACGAATCTGTTCATATACGCCACTCTTGCCATGCAGGGCCATGCAGGCAAAATACCTACAGGCTAGTAGTATGTGAGCGAAAATTGGAAGAACCTTCGATTTTTAGCTTTTTCCCATAAAAAGTGGAGGCATTGCTAGGTGGAGAGTTGTAGGAGTAAGCTTTCGTCGTGGAATCTGCTGGTCAGTCCATCGTAACCTAATTGGTTCTGCCTTAATTTCTATGTTCAAGTTATGTATAAAGTTAACAACGTGCGGTTCCCTATCAACGAGCCCTTTAGCTCTTTTCTAAACGCCTGCCACTTCGGCTCCATGTTCATCTCGAGCGGACTAGAAGTAACCCGGCACATTGTGTTTCTTTTTTACGCAACCTAGTGGATGTTAAAGAGAGCTCGCACAGGATTCAAACGGTAATTCCATTGTGATGATGTGCTCGTTTCTGTTGTTCATTCCTCGACTTTGCTAGAAGTCTGGATCACTTCAAGCGCTTCTCTGGAAAACTTCTCCGTCTTGTTCACTGAAATCTCGTCCACATGCCGTGGCTGTCATTTCTCCGAGTTGAGAGGATTTGTAGCTTCTGATGAGTGTTTTTAGTGTTCACCTATAAACTCTCCCAGTCACTAAGTGGTGAGCAGCTCGTGCCAAATGAGAGTATTTGCAGGTCATTTTCTCCTCACTGAACTGCTGATGCCTGCACTGGAAAAGGCGCCGAAGGCCAGAATTGTGATCGTCTCTTCGGATTTGCATCGCAAGAGCAAAGCTCTAGACTTGTCCACTATAGATGACAAGAAGAAGTTTGGCTTCTTCGATCCGTACAACCGCAGTAAACTCGCCAATGTAAGTCATGTTTGTGCGCACCAGCGACTCCCTCGCGTTGAAAGTGTGCAGTTGAACTCGCGCCTGTTCGCTATACTTCGCAATTCGCCAAGTCATTCACGGAGTGATGGCTTAGAGGGCCACTTGCAGGTGATGCACGCTCGCGGTCTGACTCGACGCCTTCATCGCCTCGGCATCCATCACGTGGTGGCCAACTCACTGCATCCTGGCGTGGTGAACAGCAACCTGTCCCGATCGACGCCTCTGCTTAAAACTCCCATTCGCCAGATCACCGCGCCTTTCAGGTAAGAGAGTTGATGTCGACCCTTTGTCTTTGTTGAACACATCTTGTTGTCCTCCTGGCCTTGGACGGCAATAGGCGGCTGGAGCGGTGTGGACGAGTGCTGGCAGGTGATGTTTAGTCTATGGTCTCGTCCCTCCAGACATGCTTGGTAGTGGTAAATAAGTGAGAGACAGATATATGAGGGGGACATAGGTGTCAGCAGCGTCTTTACTTCATAGTAAGAGTGTGTGATATGTTTCTTTACCGACAGCGAGAGAATTTCCAGTTTTTGACAGATTTTGCAATCCCCACGTGGAATATATGGATATGTTTATGGGGACATCGGAATTTGTTCTCATCATGTTAATCTTCGGACCTCATCGAAAGTTCCGTCTTCTGACTTCATCTTAAGATTTCCTGTGTGCCACTTTCTGATGATGAATAGTTTCCGTGACCCTTTTCAAAAATCTTCAAATAAGTTTAGTAAAAGCCAGCATTTCAACGTCAAAGCGGACGATACTGAACACCTCCGAACATGGAGCGGACGTCTTGCAAATCAGGCCACATATGTACTACCATGAAAGGGTCAAAACATATTTTCGAAGTAAAATTTACCACTTTAAAAATTTCCAATTTATCACCGAATTAGTGAATACGTGTCTTGAAATTGCGCATTTTTTCAAAGAAGGTAGATGGCCTTAAGACTACATTCGATTGGAGGAGCGCGGCAGTTTATGGGTGTTGTACAAGAAGAGACTGCGCCATTAATTTATCCTGCACGTCACTCTGTCTGTTTGATTGACAGTGTGAATGCTGCTTATTTGGATCTGCGCGGTGGAGGTAGGGTTATTTCCAGTAAACGTTTCTGTTGTATCGTTGACCAGTAGGTAACTCCGCGCAGATATGTAGATTTCACTATTAATCCAATGGAAATATGTGCCGAACGAGTTCAAGGCACGTCTTTTTTATGACCCACCGGAACTGCTGATTCTACAGTTCAAAATAAGCTTTAAACCATATCTGCAACTAGAAGTGTAGAAGTTATGTGAAAATTCAGACATCTTACTCGCTTTCTAGCACGGATTCTGAAGGTGTTCAGTTTACCTTCAAGAACGTCGCGTTTGGCTTCAAGAGCACCAGTTTTTTTTTGTTGTTGAAATTTTTGTGGTTTGACGTGATGATAGTGTACCTTATTTTTTCCTCACGCGCTAATGGAGGACGGCGAATAAGTTCTGGTCGCGGCGCAAAACAGGAAATGACTATGCTAGAGTGAGACACACGCGAAGACGTTGCATATCTTTGTGGATAAGATGTCTGCGGTGTCCTATGCAGAAGCGGCAGACAAAACTTCTTCTATCCATCTTTTTCGAGCTGTCAAACCCTTCCGCTTCACGGTGCCAATCGCTGCTTTGTTGTTTATTATTTATTTATTTATTTGTACGTGGAATCCACGCTAGATACAGCAACACATATATGAATAGCCACAAAAAAAAACGAACGAACACTGAACTGAACGCAATTTAACCATCATACAAAAAAGAAGAGGAACGGCGAAATAAATCATGAGTTCAAGAACTCGATAATCATTCATGCTTCTTGGAAGTGCCTGTCTAATAACCGTTTGAATGCACTTAGGGAATTTGGAACTGGAAACTTCTTTTCTAGTTTGATGTATTCCGAACCAGCTCTTTGGGTGAAGAATGTAGCTCGCAAACAACTTTTGGACCTTGTAAAATGAAGTTTTGCATTGGCTCCTCTGGTGGTGGAAGGCAGAATACTGTAAAACTGTTCCGGAGGAAGAGCGACTTCATCATTTAGCATCTTGTAAACCATGACAAGATCGTATCTTCTCCTTCGAAACGCCAATGACGAAATATTGAAAATTTTGTTACGTGCGGGAGCAGGCGGGATGGCGAAGTACTCATACCCATGAAGTCTTATCCAAAGCCTCCTAGTAAAATTGTTTTGCACTGCTTCCAGTTTTCTTATATTCCGTTTGGAAGACGGGTTAAACACCGTCGTCCCATATTCCAGAATGGGTCTTACGTAGTACTTGTAGGCCATAACGAGGTGTCTAACAGAGTTCGTTTGCAAAGATTTGAATATATTATGGATAGCTCTGTTTGCTCTACTCGAAATGTCGTGGCAGTGGGCATCAAATGTAAGCTTAGAATCAATGAGAAAACCGAGATCGCGAACTAAATTTGCATTTTCAAGCTGGGTGTTACCAACGTAGTATGCTTTGTTGTTCTTTGTGTCGCCAGCTGCCCTTAGCAGGTGAGGCTGAATCCTAGTAGGGTGTCTTTCTCCGAAATCGATATCTTGCTTTGTAAATGAATTAAACCCAGAAGAATAGGGATGTGGAACGCGCCGTACTTGTTGAAAGCTTTCGAAAGAAGCCTTGGTAATAAGCGGGTCGGTGCCCGCATCGAGGTGGCACCTACTTGTAAAATAACTCACTGACGAGGAGGCGAGCACAGAACTAGCGAAGGAAGGAACTCCGGGGTCCGGCTGCTCTAACTTACCCGTTTTAGTATGCCTTGCCGGTGCGATGCGGGCACAGGCCCCCAAGTTCCGAGTCCGTTGTCAGTTGATGTGTGGAAATGAAATGATGGGCGGTGTAGTTTTTTCGAAGGTAAGCAAATTTGTCTCTCCAGTGGAATAACTGAAAACTGTTTCGCCTTTGCGGAATATCCACTAGGAAGCCAGACAGCGCGTGTTGCGTTCACTGTGTTATGCTGTGCTTGAGGTCTTTGTAATCATTATATATAGTCATCTTCAATAAGATAGAAAGTGAGGGAGTGAAAGTAGAAAATTCATGTTTCCTGGTTCAGGTGGCTTTTCCTCAAGACGGACCGCGACGGCGCTCAGACGTCGCTGTATCTCGCTCTAAGCAAGAAGGTGGACGGTGTGAGCGGAAAGTACTTTGCGTGAGTTCAAGCGTTTGTGTTTTTAAACGAATGCTTCCCTTGTGAAGAGTGGCACAATAAGCCCATGCATGTAGCTCCTGGTGTGTGCGGTAGTTACAAGGTCGTGCAACTGAACTGAGTGGTGCTTGGCGAATGGTGCAATGTCGAAATAAGCGAGTCTTACCTGGTGTTTCTAATCAAGAGGAAGCGGAGTAGACTCAACGAAAGCCTAACCCACATGGATCATAGAAGAAGGTGGAGCCATGACCGGGTTGTGCACTGAAATCTGGTTTTGAGTTCTTCCTGGTGACTCTCATTGCACTGTGACGCGTATGGTGGAGCGCCGGCTCAGATCCATGTCGTAGCTCGGCGATATCGCCGTATTGCAGGCAGCCTAGGGACTGCAACGTCAGTGCAGCAGCGGCAGAAAATATCCGAAGGCTGCAGATGGCTTAGGAAAGTTCATCCGCACAGAGCAGTATGCTGGACGGCTATGAGTGCCAGGGAAGGGCATGTGAGACGTCTTGAAAAGGACAACGGCTGTGTTAACGCACCACCTCGGGAGATGCACCACTGATTCTCCTTCTACCGGATGTTGTAGAAACTTGAATGCGAATTGGGCATATGATGTACATTAGGATAGTCAGTCGGTAGAGAAGTCCGTGCTCTGGCCTTTACGGACAAGTCCGGTGTCAATTCGCTGACTCCAGGTGGATGGAAGGTTGGTTACATTGAGCGGGGCTCGAACCGTGGTTCTTGATTCGGAACGTACTCTGGAGCGCCTCCTACCACTGCGCTACCGCACATCCCGTCACATGTTTCAGTCAGGGGTGAACAAAATGGCTAGCAGGGGGAAGTGTGGACCATTGTATTAAGGTTCAATTCATTTTCTATAAGCTTCAAGTGGCTTGAAGAAATTGAATTTATCCTTGGTAGAATGTTCCATCGAGGTCGTAAGTTCTCATAACGAAGTATTGTTGCGATCAAAACCAGCGCCAGGAGGGACTCGAACCCGCACCTCCTACTCACCGGGCGGGAATGCTTTATGCCGTTACAGCATCGACACTGTTCGATCGAACGCAACGTCCACACACCTCATGCGACCCTTCAGCTCTCACCCATATATCTGGGGGGGGGGGGCGGCCGCTGATATCAGCATGGAACCAGTTAAGCTGAAGGGCTTGATAGAAATGATTCTATTCATTTTCTTCATGCTTCAAGTGGCTGGTACTGAGGTTGTAAATCTCATATCGATTCTGTCTAGGGTACACAGATAGATCCCTGATAACTGGAAGTGCTCCATGGCCTCCTAGGGCAAGTTTACAGGATAATGATGAGACCTGACCTCTGACGGAAGTGGATGCCATGACAGAAAGCACCCCTGATAGGGTGATATGGTGATGACCTACAGGACGCGCGGGTCTTGCGTCTGCGCGATACTGGTGGTGAGATATCAGAGAGGGAAGGAGCAGGGACGGGTTTGCTCTTCGGGTGGTTAGTCAACTTTAGTGGCTCAACTGCGGAGAAAAGCGCTGATTTGCTTCGAACTACATATTCGCGCTTGCGGCGGTCCTTGGCCCTAGCCACGACCTTCCGCCAGCGCTTGCTTGATCACCGTTTTTAGTGGTAAAACGTCCAAGCGTTCCTCGACTAAAGAGGTCCAAACATGCGACGTCTGCTCTGTTGACCGAATTCAATGCACCTTGCCAGCGATGCAGATGAATGCCTATGCGAGTCTTTTCTCACGGTCACCATCCCACCACTGAAATGCTCTGCTTTCAGTGAGTGCAAACTGGCCAGTGAGAATCCTCTAGCGCTGAACGATCAGGCTTGCGACGACTTGTACAACTACAGCTTGGAGCAGTGCGGCGTCAGCGAGTAGCCTGTTAATACTCCTAGTACTAATGTGGTATTTTTGCAAGCCTTTATCAGACGGAAGTTTTGAGATGACGGCCCTCCAACCTCTGTTGTCTTTGCCACCTTAACACACAGCTTTCCTTGTCCTTCTTTATCCTTATATGTACCTTTGTAATTGAGAAGCAGCCTCAACGTAACCGGTGCACTTTGCCATGTGTAATTAGATTTATTCTGAATAAAACAACATTTGGTGGAGAACGAAGTGACATTCTGTGATCGATCGGTTTCAGCGAGAAATCTGGTTAGAGTGGGCGGTGGAAGTCGGGTAAAGAAGTAGCAACACACAGCACTGCAAGTGCCAAAGGACCGACGTAGCTTCATGATTCGATCAGTTGGAGGGACGGTGATCGTGAGGAGAGCGCTCGGAGTTCAGCACTTGTAAACATCAGTGATATGGCATATTTAACAGAACAAAGCGCATCAGACTCTGAACAGCTTGGTTACCCGTGGAATCGTCTGCGTAGCTGGGCTCGAGTGGAAGCATCTTGGAACACCAGAAATGATGTTGGAGGGGCTATGTGGAGGACCTGTATGCCTGAGGTTCGACGGTGCTCAGAGGTTGTCTACGGTGTTGAATCGCTTGATCTCGGGCACATTTCTGGGCAGCGAGTGACTGGACACCTCCGAGAGGGAGGTGTAGTCGGAGCGGTGCTGAAACGACGCAGATACCGTTGAGGTTCTTGGAACAGCGAAAGGAAAAGGAACAGATGACAGAACGCTTTGCCCTGTGTTTAATCCGTCAACCACAGCACAACGTGAGGAAATCGGCACCTGATTGACGCACTTGTGCCATGAGAGGTGGAATCTGCATTCCAGTTGGCACCAAAATGGAAAACAAAATAAGAGACAATTTTGAGATCAGATAAATAAATGAAACTGTTGAGCAGTTAAAGTATTAAGAACTGATTTTCTGAGAGTAGATGTATTTTTCATACGTTCATTCAATGCTATGTCTCCTTCCCGTTCACTGATTTTGCGCCTGGTGATGCTGCAACAAAAAAGGAAAGTAGCGGCTTTTCGAAATCTTTTGAGGTTTCTTTGACAGTATTCTTGACGATAGAAAGGGAGCCTCTGCATCCTGTAGAACTACTTGCAATGTTGACACCTCAAGCAGCTGACCTTCATTACTTGACAGTAGTGATGCTCCTCGAAAGTCTGAGTCTGTTAATAAGCCAGCAGTAAGCCGAGCTGACGATTGATAGTGCTACTGGCTGGTCTTTGCCCGAGAAATTTATGGTAGGCGTGGACATTATTTACTTGATGTGACGCCTGCTCACCGTCCAAAATATTCACAAGATGCCCATCCGAAGTCAACAATATCGAAAGACCAATATCGAAAATCGGTGCATAGTGGTCTGCCCACCGATATTTTTAACAGTTTTGAAGCTTAAAGTCCAAGATAGTCGAGTGATTCCAACTTCAAACGTCAACGCGAAAGTGCCGATAGTGGCCGATTGAGGTGCGAAGGCCGTTAGACCTTGTGTTACGGACGGAGCGACGACGACAGGGAAGAGTTCCATATAATGATAATGACAATAATTTTCCTGGTTAAAAATAGAGTTTGGGTAAAAACTTGTTCAGTTGAAGGCAACGTCTAAAAAACGACAGCACTTACTGAATGTCCTACTAAATAGATGAAGTAGCTAGAAGTGTTTAGATGAAATTGTTGAGTCGTTCTTCTAAATTTGTAGAGTCTCACCCCCATATTTCTTGGCCGAACTCGACGCTGCCGCTTTACTTCATCGTGAAAGCCTTCCTTGATCTGCTCCACTACGAACAAGACGATCTTCGTCCAACCCGTCTGAGTGACCTGAAATTTGCAGGTGTGTGAAGAGGGTTTCGTCCTGAACAAAATTGGAGACCCCATGCTTACTAGGAGGCTATCTCAACGACAGGTCGCAACGGCCTAAGTGTCGTATATGGGCAGAATCGCTTCTCTCTGGGAAACAACAAAGTGCAAATATCTCGAGCCCAATAAAACAGAATTAGTCGTAAATCTATGTATAAAATTGTTTAAATATTTATTGCGTTATCCTTTATTGAAATTGAAATTTTCTTCTTTATATAGCTCCTCAACAACATGAAATACAGCGACACAACAATTTTATTTAAAGGACAATAACATCCAAAACGACGACAGCTAACAACAACTTAAACATGTTTTGTTTCGCCTCTACCTTCATACAAAACATGTTTATAATTAGTTAACCCGAGGATCATCAGTGAAGAAGGTAACTAATTAATTTAGTTGCTAGTATTGTATTGGGCGAAATGTTTTTTTATTTTTCAAAGTGTTTTAACTGGTACTAGCAACTAAATTTTACAACTGGAAAATACAGGTAACACTTATGTTTTAATACAATTGTACTAGATTATAGAACCGTTAGCATATTGTTGAAGAGCATTAACCGTCAGTATAGAACTATAACCGTCATTATAGAACTAACTATAAACCTAATGTGGCTTATATATGTACACATACATACACACATACTGATATATATATTTTTTTTTTATTTATAAAATTTATTTATTCGTTTATTTATTAATTTATATTTATTTTTCATAATTTTAGTTTTTACCTTTTATTTATAAATAACATTTGTTTTTGATGATTTTAATTTCTTATTGACCTTGATTTTTTAAATTATATGTTTTTATTACTTTTTAATAATTTTAGTAATTTTATGTACTCCTATTTATTATTTAATCTATTTATTTATTTATTTTTCAGTGTACTAAAAATTATAATACAATGTATGTGTTTCAACTTAGAAACTGACCGGTCATTTCAAGAGGTAATAATAAAATGAAACTGACTATGTTTACGTAAAAGTATATCAAATATATCTCTATCACTATCCGTTAAAATACTTCTTGCTTCCATTCTAATGTTATACAAAATAAGAAAAAAACCTAATTACTCTATCGGAGAAGTGTTATTATTTCGGTATTTAATATTTTTTGTATTATAATTAAGTAAATTGGGTATAAGAGGTAATATATTATGTTGATTATTCTGCGCAGAGCTAGGGACGAGGGAAATTGGGCCGTTGGTGGCGTTAGCCCTCTGCCTGCATGCGGAGGGTGGGCTCAAGTTGGCTGGAAACAGCGATCATGAGGATTACGCCGCCCCTCTACCCACTGCGCCACCGCTGCTCGCTCGTCATCCCTGTTTCCAGCCAACTTGGGCCTTCCTTCGCGCGCAGACTGAAAGCTAACGCCACCAGCGGTTCAACTTCCGTCGTCCCTTACTCTGTGCCAGTTGTATTTGGGTCGAGATATTTGCGTTTTGTTGTTTTGCAGAGAGAGGCGATTCTGGCTATGCACAACGTGTGGGGCGTTCCGACCTACCGCTGGGATAGTCCACTGGTTAGACTCCTAAGCTGTAGTCTAAAAACGGATCGATTTAAAGCTGTGATTTCTGTTGTCTCTTCGAAATGGCTAATGGGAACTCACCATCGCGGGCCAGATTCATCAACCATGTATACGGCCAGTTACGGTGAAAAGTACCGCCAAGCCTAGTTATACCGCGATCCATTAACATGCGGTGTGATGAATTTGCGGTCAAACTCCGTGTCGGTTACTACGTAGGCCGGTATAGTGAATCCGCAATGAGATGATACTGGCGATATCATTGATGAATCTGGCCCCTGATGGTTTCCGCTCAACCGGTTCGCCATATCGCAACTACTTGCTATCGCGTTTATTGATAGTAACTTACTCATTTGTTCCTTACTGGACCCTTTTCGCCATTTAAAAAAAAGGGTCGAGGAAGAAGGCCCATCATGCGGAAAAAGGTAGGTCAATGATGGTTTCTCAGGAGCCCAACATTTGGAGATTGAAGCTGTCTACGAGAGCTCTGAAACTGCTTGTGTCTGGGTAAGGATCGTACGTACATATGCACTACGTACGAACGAGCAGCAGTTCAATATCCATATGGGGTAGATATTAACCCATTGACGATCGCGCAGGCCAACTTCGGCTCGCAGTTCTTCTGTCGCGTTGGACCGCGCGGGCGGATTTCGGCCCGCGATTATAAAACTGTTCGCTACGGCCCATTTCTCGCTTTTTCCGTAGTTTACGAGTAATCATTGGATATGTTGGATCCTAGCAATGCTACTGCACTGTGGTCCGGCAGTCATCTACTTCTAAGCACTGATAAAAACAAATAATCAACGCTACGCACTATTGAAGCTGAACAAAGATCGGCACTATTCACAAAGTGCTACTCATATCTTCTAAAGATGATCATGCAGAAAAATAGCTAGTCACATTTCTTGTGAAAATTTTGAAAACAATCTGGACAGCAATATGTCAAACACCTGCTACATCATGTGGTCACCTTATTTGCACGATTCGTAGCAAACGTGTGCCCTTTTTTTGCAGACCTTGTGACAGCAGCAAATACATCTTCTATGTGAAGGATGGGCGAGGCACGAGGCCTCGCAATAGTGATCTTGGTGGTGTATTTGTGTATTTGTAGGTTAACTGTGTTGTTATGTGTAGTATTTCTGATCAGTAGTGCAGTGTATCTGTATTTTCCCAGCAGCGGGACCGATCGGTTGCCGTCCGCCTCGCCTGTGCCCAGCGCCGGCCACTCGGAGGCGGCGGGGCGGCGCGTGTCCACTTAGGGGCCGGCCTTCCCCGCGCGCAACTCCATATAAAGGGGGCCCGAGCGCGCCGGGCTCAGTCTTGACTGGTGTCGAGATCGCGAGCGGCTGGTCTTGGAGTCTTCACTGGTGTCGAGATCGCGAGCGGCTGGTCTTGGAGTCTTCACCTGGTGCGAGGTGGCAAGCGGCCGGTCTCGCATTCTGGTCTCGGTGGTACCTGGCGAGCGGCCGGGTCAGAGAGGAGCGCGGGCACAGCAGAGGCGGACGGATCGACCCCTGCTGGTGCCATAAGAAGCCTAATAAATCGGTTCCCTGTCCGGTTCAGGCCACAACCCTAGACATCCAGCCCCCGGGTGAAACACCCCGGCGTAACATAGGGGCCGAACCAAAGGGCAGGGGATCGATAACCCCACCGCCTGAAAGCCGCGAGGAGCGGATACGGCGCGACTCCTGCCATAGACTAGGCAGTGTAGCAGGTCGTGTGGACCGCTGACGAGCGTACTACGCGGCGTCTTCGCTGGAGCTCGAGCAGAGGTTCGTCCTGCGGTTGCGTGTCGCAACATAGCGGTTGGGCGTCCTTGCTGCCGATTCTCTGGTGTCGGCTCGTGTAGTGGTCGCAGTGGGTTGACCGTGCTACAACTGCGTGAAGTCTTTGCTGCAGGATTCGCGAGAATAGTCTTGCGCGAATTGTTGCGTGTGGCGAGATTCGCCCGTACACCAACGAAGCAAGGCGGTGTAGTGCAGATGTCAGGCGCTACTGACATAAGGATCGACGACATCGAGAGGGTGATGTTCGAAGATCCGTCGCAAGCCGAGCAGCTCTCCATGGAGGCGAGGGTTGGACACCTCGTAGCGAAAGTGGATGAGATCGGCAATAGAGGTCCTGCACAGGTGAGGGATGTGATTAAGAGAGTTTCTATCTCCCTAGCCCTGTTGCGGGAAATTCCAGCCAAGGTGGCACAAAGCACCAAGGCAAAGTCCAAGAGAGGACAGAACCAGCTGCTGGAAAGCATGAGCGAGGAGATCGAGGCCCAATGTGGGGCGCTCGAGAACCACCTCGGAGGACTGCAGCAGCTGGGAGCTGAACTCCGCTCGTTGAAGGCGCTGACCAAGGAAGTGCGGGATGCACCTGAGCAGCGAGTTCCTGCTCGAGACGATCGCGTTGTGCAACGCGGTAGCCCATCAGCAGCGCCCTGGAGCACGGGTAAAGGAATGGTCGAGGAGACCAGTACAGCGGTGAAGGTGTCACGCTCCGTGGTTCAGGCGGAGCAGACTGAGAACACTGATGGAGAGCCGGTCCACGGTCGGCCGAAGGCGCCCGGTTTCGACGATGTGGTCTATCGTGCGGGTTTTCATCCAGTAGCAGGTGCTCAGGGGAAACGTCTGCAGGAGACGTCAACGAGCAATCAAAGATTCGATCAGAATCAGTGTCTGCAAGGAAGAATGAGCGCATCGCCTCAGCCGACGAGGACCGGGAGCCGGACGACGATTAGATCGTGCAGATCTTCAAGTGGGTCTTGCATCGCAGGAGAAGCGTTAGGCGCGATGTTCGCGGCAATGACCCAACCCGATCTGGAGACGTACAAGGATCCTCAGGGAAAGGATTTCAGCGACTTTGTGCTGAAGTTCCGTATGAAGTACGGTAGCATAGGGCTGAGGGACGACATGCTGTCGCAGCTGTTATTGTCCAAGATGGATGGTTACCCCAAGGCGGTAGCCCAAGCCCTACCAAAGCACGTACGTGAGGGAAATTTTGAGGATCTCGTAGAGGCGCTCGAGGCTAAGTTGCGAGAGGACGACTCGTCCACGCAGCTAAAGGCCTACCTGGAGTTGAAGCGCCTAAGGAAAACTGGGGACGTCAGCGCGTACTGTGTCGAGCTGGAAAGGCTGACGCGAAGTGCGTACCCAGACCAGACTGAGGAAGATCTGTCTCGCACCAGAGCCGGAGAGCTGGTAAGCCAGTTAACCAACTGGCCAGAATACCTCCAGCTCTACACGGCGATGGAAATCGCGCCGAAGGAGTCGGCCTATGAGATGGTGAAGACCATGGCGCAACGGTGTGAGAGAAGTAAGCGCATGGCGGAAGCTATGCGAGAACAGGTGGAAAGGCTCGAGGTCAAGCGTTCGGAAGGAAGACGCAGAGGGGATCATGCTACGGCGTTGGACCGATCAGGAAATGATCGAGGAGATACGTTGGGAGGTAGCATGGTTACCCAACGAGCCCTAGCACGACAACCTGAAGAAAGGAAGTGCTTCAACTGTCACGAGGTTGGGCACTTGAGGAAAGACCGCGCGCAGAAGAAAGCAGTGCGAGCCAAGGATAAACCCACAGAGTCGGCTGAACCGCAAAGGGAGCCGAAGATCTTCACGGCCTCACTCAGTAAGTGGAGATGTGGGGTCACCAAAGTGGATGGTCTCCACGAAGATCTGGTGGGAGCACAAACCACGACGCAGGTCCAGTTGTTGGGCATGACGCGCACTGCCCTTTTGGATACTGGCTCGCAGGTAAGCATCATACCGCTGCAGATGCTTGTGGATGCACTGCAGAACGGATACGACCTTAACGCTGACGTCGAGGAAATAGATCTCGATCGGAGCAAAGCGGGCTACGATGCTCCAGGCAACCCTCGTTCAAAGGTGCCGTTAAGCTGACGGTACAGGTTGACAAGGGCCCGCGGCATAGGATCGGCTTATTTGTAATGGCCGGAGGCGATCGTGTTGGGCACGAATGCTCTGAAGAAGTTAGGCTGGAGCCTGGCACTAAATGCACAGTCGTCGAGAGGTCGGGCAGAAGTGTCCAGAGGAAGGAGGCACCAGCGCCAACAAGCGGAAGTTAAGGAAGCTGCGGTGCAGCAGCGAAGAACAAAGGCTTCTGAGGTAGTCACAGTGGCTCGAAGGATATGCCTTAAGCCGGAAGAGACAAAGGTTGTCTCGCCACATCGTGACGAAGTGAAGCAAGGTGAAGTGATGTGGTCCTCTGGAAAGATCCTTCCGGATACGAAAGGGCAGGGTGCTCAACACCAAACCCAGGTAGCTGTGACGAATTCCTTTGCGGGAGCAAAGATGTTTCGTGAGGGGGAGGTGGTGAGCACGTGCGATGGCACAGAGATGGCTGAGCGCGAACGACTAGTGCGAAGGCGCGTAGTTGGGAAGGCGCGCGTTCCAAAGCCTAGTAACCCCATCTGCGGCAGGCGGAACGTTTGTAGTCATCCCCGCCGGAAAAGTGGAAGTCGCCCTGCAGAGATAAGTCATGCTGCAGAAGCGATGTCTCTCCAAAAACCTGAGGCGAAGAGAGCTCCGAGGAAGGTCCGCTTATCTCTTCCGGAAGTCTCAGAGAATAGCAAGAAGAAGGCTCCTGCAGTTGTGTGTGTTCCTCGACCTCGCGTAGCCCAATCGCAGCGTAAGAAGGTGATAGAGAAGGAGCCAGTCCGACGATCGACACTTGCTAAGGAGAGCACTTGGCTTCAGCTGTCAAAGGTTGACGGCGATGAGGTCGACTACGTGAAGACAGCAATGGGCGATGTGTGCGCAGAGTTTACCCGCTACCTCAGCGCACTGAAGAGGAGATTGGAAGGTGGGGTATGTCGCCACTACGTGGAGGTGGTGGGCAAGAACAAGGCCACAAAGTCGCGTGGAAAAGAAGGAGGGCCCGGAAGGAATGAACGTAGGATGCGAACGCCAGTTGTGACGGCGAGAATATCTTGTTCATTCGAGGCGGCCTCGAAGGAACTGAAGAATCGGCGACGGCAGTACAAGGCCGTAAGAGCTCGACGAAGACGGTACCGCCCAAGCTTGTCCGTGATGCCGGATCTGGAACGTCCGCTGCGAGAGATCACGTCTGTCGAGCAGCATCCATGCGGTGTGGCCCAGGCCCATGGCGCCCTAGGGAATCCACGGAAAAGGAGGACTTCCAACGGACGCAAGGATCATTGCGACGACCACGCGCGAGCACGGGATGGGCCTCGAGCCCACAGACGCAGTCGCGAGAGGGATCGTCGGTAGTGCTGAATCGGGACGATCCAGCCTTAAGGGGCGGCATGTGAAGGATGGGCGAGGCGCGAGGCCTCGCAGAAGTGATCTTTGTAGTGTATTTGTGTATTTGTAGGTTGATTGTGTTGTTCTGTGTAGTGTTCTGTTAGTAGTTCTTTTCAGTATTGCAGTGTATCTGTATTTTCCTAGCAGCGGG
This sequence comes from Heligmosomoides polygyrus polygyrus, assembly GCA_947396885.1. NCBI lineage: Eukaryota > Metazoa > Nematoda > Chromadorea > Rhabditida > Heligmosomidae > Heligmosomoides > Heligmosomoides polygyrus. The sequence goes on from OX377204.1 coordinate 40,186,313, forward strand.
ATCAACCGATCGCCGTCCGCCTCGCCTGTGCCCAGCGCTGGCCATTCGGAGGCAGGGGGCGGCGCGTGTCCACTTAGGGGCCGGCCCTCCCGCGCGCAACTCCATATAAAGGGGGCCCGGGCGCGCCGGGCTCAGTCTGGACTGGTGTCAAGTTGGCGAGCGGCTGGTCTTGGAGTCTGCACTGGTGTCAAGGACGCGAGCGGTCGGCTCGGAGCAATTCGGGTCTCGGTGGTACCTGGCGAGCGGCCGGGTCGGAGAGGAGCGCGGGCACAGCAGAGGCGGACGGACGGACCCCTGCTGGTGCCATAAGAAGCCAATAAATCGATTTCCCTGTCCGGTTCAGGCCACACCCTAGACATCCAGCCCCCGGGTGAAACACCCCGGCGTTACATCTATGATTTGCTTCAAACTTGTTCTGGCCATCTCCAATATGTGGCTAACCTTTGGAGAGGGAGCTTTGTTTGGAATTTCGTGAAGTATTGATTCCACGAGATCCCAGAGTCCGTGCGGTCCCACGCGCCAGACACGCCATTTGCCGGGCGGTCGTCAATGGGTTAAGAAAATAACTCGTTAGATGGAAGTTCGTTCCTTTTTTCTTCATGGTCATAAATGAACGTAAAAATAAGGCACATTCAAATGTAAAGAACGCCGAAACGTGAACGGGGGAAGTCCTATCGGACTGCTGGTATAAACACGACTAGTTGGAGTTGACTAGAGTTAAAAATTGTTTATTTATTTGACAGGTTTTTTGAGTTTCCCTACGCTGCTGAAACGATGTGGCCTCATCGATCACCTCATCAATCGGTACGATGGTATGAGCAGTAGGTCTTCTTGGGAGGGCTAAAGCCGGAGTTTTCTTTGATCACCTCGACCTGAATTTGAGCGGAAACCAGACAAGGCGGCCACTGCAGCGACGCAGGAGTTAGTTACAGGGCAGTTCTGGTTTGCGAGTAAACTGATTCGCAGAGAGTGCATGCAGTGTGCCGACTGGGAGAAAGGAACGTGCTAGACGGAGGAAACGCGGTCATCAGGAGAAGTGGACTGCTTCCTCCAGCGATCGTGTTCAGCCGGTTCAGGATTCTCATGCCACCAACCTCTGTTCGGTCTTTCTTCTCTCCCCACTCCAGCGTCCTCTCGATCATGGCCGACGCGAACTGATCGAGAAGTGCTGCTCGGAATGGACAGCCATCTGCAACAGAAAAACGTCGCGACTGTGTTCATGACTGTGCTCTCAAAGCTCACTTCCTTTGACTCTTCCTTTTATATGATCACTTTATTCTTGATGTCATGATTGCACGAGGTAGTATCGAGGAAGCATGCTGGGGATTAAACACCTACTGTGTGTTTACCGTGCAAACGCTGCGAGGCTCTTGCATGGAATCTTTATTCATAGGCCTATGAATAAAAATTCAACTCAAGCGCTTTTTCGCGTAGCGGTTAACGCATTGAACAACAACGCGGAGGTTTCAAAACAGGGTGGTTGGCGGACGCCGAGTAGTTCCAAACAATTCATTACAATGCACTGTTTGGTGAAAATTTCAGGCTCTCCATAGAAAAAGGACTGATCCGGCATGCTGAAAGGCAAAAGTGTCTTCTGGGCAATGAACTGACATTGATCTCTGGTTGGGAACACATGTTTCTCTCCGGACTCCCGTAGCGATGCGACCGTTGCTGTTGAGTTGTCCAGATTTGCAATCAGATCGTCCATGATATGAGTGAAGATTTGAGCGTGCCTCTGAAATAGGAATGCCCAGTCACTCGATACCTTTCCGTACTTCCAATTCAAAGGTAAACAATCTTGAACATAACATGAGGATCTTCGGTAAACGAGGGGATCTAGTTTGTCGCTGCTTTTTCATCAACAATTTCGCACTCTAGCCACATCACCTAACACAATTACGGTCTGATCAGTATTTTCCATACTTCGTGACTACCTTGCAGTGTGCTTCCTAATAATTAGTCCTACTTTAACAAAGTGTACAGCAGTTGAACGCCGTGGCAATCATTAGAACTCGAAACAGCTCTTGAAGTGTTTTTGAAGTACAATTACTACTACCGCCGTGGTATGACCCACAACCTAGGATGCAGGTAACAAAAATGTAGGCTTAAACTGCAAATCTCCTGAGCAAGCTCTGACTTGTTAAGGTTAGCATGTCGGCTGTTGGCTAGAAATTTAATCCCAGCATGAATCAGGTCAGAAAATGAATACATAGTTAAGGATCAGCAAGCCAAATGATAACAACCAAATGTTGCCCGAAACCAGTGGTCCTTTACTCATCCATCCTTACCGTAGCCTACAGCCTCGTGATCAGCACCACAATCAACCCCTATACAAAAGTTAAGTTAAGTATGTGAAATCGCTTGCTATGTCCCCACCACCTTCAAGTTCGCTTACGTACCCACAAACGTCGATCTTGTTGGACTGCTTCATTAGCGGCCACAGAGAGAAAGCGTGATAAGTGCGATAGCATATAAGGCAACACTTCTGCCCCACCTCTTTTTTGATCGGTTGTTGTTTTCAGTACATTTTTGACGTCCCCTATGGTCAGAATAAGATCTGTTACCTGCAGCTCCTTTCCCTCTTCTGGGAGCGCACATGGATTGCACTATTTTCGTGTATGTTGAGGTTTAGAGGTCCGTTATATAGGTAGGTCCTTTGTAAACGAACCTTCCCTATCCCTTTCGTGATGATTCTTCTTTTTGGTCAGAATCACAATTTTGCCCAATATTTGCGCGAGGAAATTATTTAGAGCGCATTTCGCTAATCATCCATTTGTGCCTTCTTTCACGTTGGGAGCTTTTCATCTACGGTACTTTTCCTCCGCAAACACCTCGGCCAAGCCTGTGACTGCTGTTGTTACGTGTTTACCGAAAACAATATAGTAAAGAGGAGCAAAACACCCTATTAAAGACGAACCAACTAAAATTGCTGCAAAAGGAAGTAGGAGTCGAAACAACGTCCCAGCCTCTTATGAAGCTAGAATCCTAGCACTACACCACTTTGGCCGAGGATTCTGCAATGAGGACCGGCTCAACATCAGGAATCTGCGTAATTTCCGTTTCCGTGTGGTTTCCGGCCGCTTCTAGTCCTTCGGTTCCTTCCGTGTTCTGCTCTCTTTTCGAGTCTGAAGGCGGAACGGAAAAGATGATTTATCAGTCACTGATTGTTTTGCACTGACATTCACCACTTGAAATCATACAAAAGACAGAAGAAAGAGATCAGCTATGCATCACATTTTTGGCGTTTGTGTCGCATTTATCGAGCCGGTGGAGCATCGTGAAGGCGGAACAGTGTGGCGACCAATTTGGATCCTTTTTGGGGAACAGGGTTTAAAATACTGCCCGAAGCACCGCTGCGCCTGGATATGTGGTACCTCGCTAACGGAGAGTGTATAGGTCCATAAGTGTATGCATTGCGTCACGGTTTGAAAATCTTGGGCTGCTAAAAGTGCTTTCTACACACAACATTCAATTAGACCTATATATAAAGTGGCATGAGTGGTTATCTTTCTGGCATCTTACTTTTCAACTGGATTCATTGCATTACAAATATTACACTTTCTTATTCTTTACAGGTTTCTTTCTTTCTTTATTTCTTTTTTTTGGCATAAACCTCGATTTGTTAGCCTAGTAATATTTGAGAAGTCATCCTAATGATGATACGAATACAAGGATCTTTTATTGTTAAGTGTTGATAGGGAATCGCATTTGCCTTGTCTGCTCCTAAAATTCGTTAAAGGTAATTTATTTACTAATTGGTATAGTTATTGCAACCATATTGAATGTATTTATGAGAAATTAAATGAAGTAATGAGATCGGGGACAATGAGAGATGAGTGGTGCTATTTCCGTTTCCGTGTTTCGTATTCCGGTTTCCGCCCATTTTTGAGCACTTCCGTTCCGCATTCCGTCTTCTTTACTTCGAAAAGATTTCCGCACATCCCTGCAGGATTTTACTCCAAAAGCAGTTCACAGTCGCGGAAATGTCAGCGGGGGCGTTTTTAGCGTTCCGTCCTCGCCGCCCTGCTCCATATCGAATAGTGGCTCGTACTTTTGTCGTTTCTTCTCTATTCATTGTTGTATCGTCTTTCTTCTCATCTCAGCTACCTAGTCTCAATTCAAAGTTCCGTGAAAGGTTGACGACTTTGCTTGGTGAGTGTACATGCTTAACGTGGCATAGTCTCCTCCCTCGAAAGTTCTCCATTCTGCGGAGAATTCATCCATGATTTATATTCTCTGTTTATTGCTGTTAGCTATTTGCCCAAACTTCGAAGTTTTGCTAACCTACTGTATCGAGCAGCAGCTCTTCATTCTGTGCGATTCCGACTCGGAAAAATCAAAGCGGAAGATTTTGACAGCATTTGTGAGCAACGGTGAGAAACATCTCAACATTTCCACGCAGGTTTTCAGCTTCGACGTCTCTGCCTGAGCTCTAATGAATTGACTCGAAAAGCGAAATCCTGACTACAAGCCACTAGGAAGATACACTTTGTTCATGTTGACCAAGTTTTGCATTAGGCACGAGGATACCCCTGTTGCGCATAGCTTTGAAGCCAAAATTAGAACCGCATAATGCCCTCACATAAAAAGGTTAAAATTGTTTGACCAAGACCGCACAAAAAGCTTTCTGATGTAACCCAGTAACATTGAGAGAACGCCGTTAGCCATGTTCGTGAAAAAATAAGAAATATACCTTTCCAAGGACAGGGAGGGGGGGGGGAATCTCCGAAATTAGTGGGAGTTCTTCGAAGTATTCTCAGTACGCTGGCACAGATCTCGAGATAAGTGCTCGGTCGATTGCTGCTGGGAGAACGGCGCCTAATATATCCTCCGGCTCATAGGACGCACCCGCTTCTTACCTTTAATCGTTCGTGTCCTGCATTTTTCGTGCCATGCATCATGATCGAGCGAATCTCCGGATTCTTGAAAAAAGAGTTCCTGAAATAGCAGCTGACATGAGGTGGTGAGCTCCGGCAATGGAGGGTCCTACCTGAATATGCTGATGGCGGGCTCCAAGGAGCCCTGGTTGCGGGCATGCGTCCAGGTCTTCCGAATGAAAATTATCTGAGCGGAGGTTAGCGATAGTGACGCCGAGATGAGTGGCGCTGCATTGGGAAGAGCTGAAAGTGAGTAGAGTAGTAAAGATTTGTGAAATTGATCAAATTGAAAATCCCCTATTTCTTAAACAGTTGCGAGATCTCTCTGGTCGAGATCTTGGTATGATGAGTTAAGCTTGTAAAACCGCTGTCTCTTTGAATGCTTAGCGGCAGTAACAGCTGGTGTAAAACATGCCTAGACGGGGCGACCTATGAGGGTCACCCTCTGTACGGGGCTTGAGGAGAAGTGTGAGGGCAACGTGACTGGGGACTTCGAAGAAGTGCCGGAGACCTCGTCCAACGTGCCTGAGGATTCAGAAGACATGCCGAAGACGTCGTCCAAGATGCGTGGAGGATCATAAGACTTGCCAGAAGATAATCAATATTTTCTCTCAGATATAACCAATCGGGGTGGGAGTTACGTGGTTGCGATTGCCGTCGGAAAGGCTTCACCGCGGGGGAGGGCAATCAACATCGATCGATAATATCGATTTCCAGTGGCCAGTGACCTCGATCTTCTTCCAGATTTAACCGATCAGGTTGGGAGACACACGAGTATTATGGCCGACGGAAGTGCTTCACGGCAGGTGGAAAGTTTCGATGTTATTGACTGCAGCTTGGAAGGCCAATTTCGATCGATGTTATTGATTGCAGCTTGAAAGTGAAGTTGTTTTGTTTGTCTGTCGATGACGGTTAGGCAGTTCGTCACTGTTGTGTCGATTCCGTATGGGAAACATTTCTGTTGAGCACAGTATTATTAGAAGCGGTGGGAACTCACAAAATCACTTTTCGTCGTGTGGCCAAAGTCAATCAAACGCTCAGTTAATTTGGAGCTAGAGTGAAGTGGAGGGCCCTGCTGTGGGGTACCGTGCAGGTTGCCGAAGAACCTAGGGGAAAAAGGCACAAACAAAAAAGTGCAGAATAAAGAAAATAACATGAAAGAGGGAAGCAATTGAAAATACAAGGAAGACAACAGAACACGCGGCAGTGGTACACTATTTAGAAAACGGTCTACTTAATTAACTGGGAGCTAAGAAATGACGGACGAAAGAGGAAGTGATACTTAACACTGACGTGCAAATATCGCCGTATCTAGAACGATAAGAGAGCTGACGTTCTGCAGGTAGTGAAATGAATTACTCAGCGATAGCTAGGAATATGGTCGCATAGAAACGCTTTTGTGGACTAAAACAAAGTTAGGAACTGATCACTCTGTTTCTGGGATGCGCCACACGCTACACCTCTGTATTGGGAAGGCATCTTCCGTGCGTATTTGACCTATGCAGTGATTTGCTAACCATCCGATGGACACCTTGGCAGTTTATCCCCCATGCATGTAAGCCATCTATTCAGTGACGCGCAGGGTCAGAAAAATTAAGTCTCGTAATTGCTGTTCGACAGTTGGTGGCGATGTCCGTTCCTCCACGTGGTGCCACTGGAAACTGTTCGCTCTGCGAGCTAAGCCGATCACGGACATTCGATTGCAGGCGACAGGCCCTTGTGACAGGCCGGCCTACGAAGACCCATGTCACATCACATGGTGCATGTCAGCTCACGTATTTCGAGATAGTGCTACGGCGTCCGCGGGAGCCGACGCGCACTCGCAAAGCCCGGCGAGTGTGGAAAATATGCGAGGGTCCCTGATGCGAGGACGGCATCGGGGGGCAACTGAGCTAGTCCGAAAGTCCCGTAACGTAAGCAGGGCCCGCGTGGCAACGCTGAATGTGGGTACGTTGACGGGCCGCTTGTGCGAGTTGGTTGAAGCACTGGAGCGTAGAAGAGTTGATCTCTGTGCGGTGCAGGAGACGCGGTGGTCCTGCCGCAAGTCAAGAGATATAGAACGTGGCTTCAAGGCCGTCCTATGCGGAAGTACCAGGACCACCAGTGGTGTTGGTATAATCGTCTCCGAGCGTTTCCGAGACTCGATTGTAAGCGTCGAACGCTTTGACGATCGATTGATGAAGATCGTTGTTGTCGCTAGGAACGACTCTATCACTTCTTCTCCTGCGTATGCTCCGCAGACTCGCTGCTCCGATCAAGCCAAGGATGAGTTTTGGAGCCTGCTTGATGAGAAGACAGCAGAGGTGCCGTCGAAAGATATCACCATAGTCGCTGGTGACCTTATTGGGCACGTCGGCGCGACGAAAGACGGGTACAGCTGTCAGGGTGGATTCGGTTACGGGTCGCGTAACGCCGATGGTGAGCGTATCCTTGAATATGCGGATTCGCATAACCTCACCATAAGGAACACCGTGTTCCGCAAACGAAACTCCCACCTTATCTCGTTCTATAGTGGGAACACCAAGACGCAGATAGACTTCGTCCTTGTGAAGGATCGCGACCGAAGTCTTGTAACAGACGCGAAGGTCGTGCCGTATGAGACGGTCGCCCCACAGCACCGACCGCTGCTGATCTGCACCCTAAAGATCGCCGCTCCAAGGCAGAAGCAGGTCGAGCGATGCGGTGCACCGAGAATCAAGTGGTGGAATGAGAGAGAAGGAAGCTGCTGTGATTTCTCGCGTGCGGTTACCGACAGTCACAACTGTCGACGAAACTTGGAAGAAGGCTGCCGACGCGATACGTGAAGCTGCAAGGTTGGAGCTCGGCATCACGGTGCCTGGACGACGCAAGGTCGAAAAGCAGACATGGCTGTGGACAGACGATGTGAAAGCAAAAGTTCGAGAGAAGAAGTCGCTCTATCACGTGCTTCTCAGCGACAAGACAGCCGATAACTGGCGGAAGTACCAAGAAGCGAGGAAAGCTGCAAAGAAGGCCGTGGCTGTTGCGAAAGCCACTCATTGTAGAGATGTCAACGAGAAGCTCGAATCGCGCGATGGTGAGCGGTATTTATACCGACTTGCTAAGAGCCGCCATCGCCAAACCGAGGATATTGAAAAGTTCTTTGGCATCAATGATGAGAGCGGCCATCTTCTGACAGACCGCAAAAAGGCGCTGAAGCGATGGCGTGATTACTTCGAGAAGCTTCCACTATGGCATTCCCTCACCCGGCCATCCCTTCTGTGGCTTCTGTCCACGGTCCCGTTCACAAGATCACCGTGGAGGAGACGGAAGCGGCTCTGAGGAAGATGAGGCCAGGCAAAGCGACTGGGCTCGACGACGTGGCAGCTGATCTGTGGAAGTCAAAGCTGTGGTACCCTGCTGAGTGGTTGGCGCAGTTCTTTAACCAGGTTGTGGCGGAGAAGAAGGTGCCTGAGTGCTGGCGCCAAAGCACGACGATTCCGATTTGGAAGAAGAAGGGCAGTCCTGCAGACTGCTCCAGCTACCGTCCGATTCGCTTGCTCTCGCACAGCATGAAGATCATTGAGCGAATTGTCGATGGTCGAATTCGTGACATCGTCCAGCTTTCCAGCAATCAGTGCGGATTCGTAGCTGGCTGTGGCACCATTGATGCCATACATGCCGCTCGCCTCCTATTAGAGAAGCATCGCGAGAAACAGAAGCCAGTGCATATCGCCTTCCTTGACTTGGAGAAGGCCTTTGACCGCGTACCGCGTGAAGTGATATGGTACGCCTTTCGACGACATGAAGTTCTTGAAGAGCTCATAGAGTGGGTGCGAATTCTCTACTCTTGTTCAAAGAGTCGAGTTCAAGCTGCAGCTGGAACCTCGATGGAGTTTCCCATCTCCGTCGGGGTACATCAGGGTTCTGCGCTTTCCTCACTCCTTTTTGTTGTCGTGATGGACGCCATTACACGAGATTTTCAGAAGCCAGTCCCCTGGACACTGCTTTATGCTGATGACGTAATGCTCGTTAGCGAAAATAAAGGTGAACTCGAGCGAGAGGTGCAAGCTTGGTGTGATCGCTTGGAGTGTTTTGGACTCAGACTAAACGTGAAGAAGACCGAGTATCTAACGACGGACGTTAATGAGTCCAGCTCCATCAAGGTTAACGGCATCGAGCTCCCACGCACTTCGGTTTTTAAGTACTTGGGATCAGCAGTAGCATCTGATGGCAATCTGATGATTGAAGTGAACTCACGCGTGAGTGCAGCTTGGTCCAAGTGCGCTCCTTGACTGGCGTGCTCTGCGATAGGAAGATACCAGAGCGCTTGAAGTCAAAAATATATAGAACTGTCGTCCGGCCGGTAGCGATGTACGGTGCTGAACGTTGGCCTGCGACCAAAGAGGTTGAAACGCGCCTCAGCGTTATGGAGACGAAGATGCTGCGCTGGACGGCTGGAGTCACGCGGACCGCATCCGAAACGATGTCATTCGGCAGAAGTTCGGTGTCGCGCCGATAGCTGACAAGATGCGCGAAGCTCGCTTACGATGGTACGGCCACGTTCTGCGTGGAAAGGAAGATAGCGTCCGCAAGATAGGCCTTAAGTTCGAGGTGGTAGGAAAGCGGCCTAGAGGGCGTCCGAAGCAGCGCTGGTCTGACACGTTACGTATGGACTTGAAGGTTGCGGGTGTCCACCCTGAATTAGCGCTGGATCGGGAGAGGTGGCGTAATGACACCAGAATAGCGGACCCCGCTACGAAGCGGGATAGACGCTGAAGAAGAAGAAGAATTGCTGTTCGACAGTTGTGGAACACAGTTTCGGTCTCTATCCAAGGAATGCTTCAGCTTCTCATGAAACCTCGAGCAGAGATCTATGTCATCTGATGGAGCTTAAAACGCTGATTACAAGTATATAGACCCAATTTGATTTGATGCGGAAATTGATGTCAGATTCGTGAACAGTACCTCAAATAACAGCCTTAGCCAAAGTATGATCAAAGCGTTTTTCGACCTCGGTAGTCGTACAGTACGTGCCATTTTATTTTCGAAGAGCCGAGCAGCTTCAAGACGAAAAGCAGTGTAGTCATACTGATATCTTTATCCTTTGTAACAGACTGGCCCAGGAAGTGGAAGACACTTCCCCATCTTTTGTAGGAGATGCGCAGCTGTTGGTTTTCTATGCAAGCTAACTCCATATTATGGGGATGCGTGATGCATCACAGCGACAGCATAAGGTTAAGTAGCGACAGCATACTTATCGCTGTTATTATTGCAATACTATTCAACTAGGGGCGCGTGTAGCGCAGTCGCAGGAGGCGCGACTGTCGCGTGCACCCGATACCAGGTTCCTGGTTCGGGTTTCCCGCCCAGGCCAACCAAGCCTTCCATCCCTCCGGGGTCGGTGAATTGGTACCAGACTTGTCTGGTAAGGATAAAGCGCTGACTTGTTCATCGGCTGGCCACCGCAAGTCATTGTATGGCCAAATACGCATTCATGTCGCCTCCACGACATCCCGCAGAAGTAGAATGCGCTGGCGCATCCCAGAAGGGATTGAGTAACGCCGTCCTTTATCCTTTATCCTTTATTCAACTAGACGAAGTAGTCGAAGCGGTTCTCTGAATTCGCTTCAGCTCTCCAATTACCTTTGATACAGCCAATGTGAGTATTGTTGCCAGTAAAGTCAATTATGCACTGGCAGTGGGTAGAAGTTTCGTTTCTGCTTCAAAAGTAGAGGAAGCAGAGCACTGGGGAGTTTAGATCTTCTCGGCAATTTGAAGAGCACCGTGCCAAGCAGGGGAACCAACCGTTGACACTGCTAGACGTTGGCCTATCCTTGGACAGTTGCGAGCTCAACGGAGATACTCCGTTCTTCGCGCTTTTCGTCGAAGAACTCTTTGTGACAGCTGAAGAATTAGATATTAGGAGCGACCAACAAAGACGTCTCGAGAAAGCTCACGTTTCTCCGGAAGATGGACGATGGAGGAGGATTTCTGACTGAGCGGTGCGTCCTTCTGCATTTTGCCGTCTCCTTGCAGCCCTGAGCTGTGAGTCCGACAGACAGAGAGTCTAAACAGATTACTGACAGCAGACGGTAGCGAACAGAACAACAAGGGACTCACTGGCTTCTGGGGGTAGTTGCGTCGGCACAACTGGAAGCTCGACTTCGCGTGGATGATTCCTCAGCCGAAGAGTTTTCTTTCGTGTCGTCTGCAAAGTAACGTGTGACATCGGAGTACATACAGATTAAAATGTTATCTGTTCGTCAGTTAGGGAATGTTAGATTCGGAACTCAGGGCAGTCAAAGTACTGCCAGGAAACGACATCAAGATAGATGTCAGTTAAATTTGCCCAAAAGATACGATTGAGATGGACCTCGTGAGCGCCCTAAATGCAGGATGATCCTGAGGAGTTTACTCTTCGAACATGAGGCAACCTTCGTATGCCCACAAGCTACAGCAACGGCCAGATGTCGCGGCTGACAAGTAATCTTAAAAGCAGGTCTGTTCATTCAGGGAGAGCAATTACTTCCTGTACCTAAAGGGTTTCTGAAGCAGTTTCAGTGGAAAACCGTGCCGCATTTAACCGCGTTCAAGTCAGGGAGACATACACTTTGCAGGGCAGTATGGAATTCAGCCGATGAAAATAAACAGGAAAAGGAGCAGTTACTTGATGTGGAGTCGACATGCTTACTTAAGTGCTCCCATAGGAGAAAGTGAAGGTTACGGCGCAATCGTGATGTTGTGGTTGAGGATGAACATCCAACAAGTCAGCTTACAAGATCATGGATAACAGCAAGTAGAATAACGGCATCTGTCACTAAGGCCACCCACGTCATAATGGACCCTGAAGGTTTTCAGATCAGAAATAATTTCTAGTGGAATGCTGCACCAGGCGATGTACATATTTCTTCTTTCATTACCAATAAAACCCTCAGCTTTTTCGGTTTTCAAATATCGCTTTAAAAAGCTTATTTTAGGAAGGGAAATCAAGAGCCAACAGAGGAACTCATTTTGGCCGATAAATCGCTTCTAGTTTCTCAAGATTTCAATGTGTAATAGTTCAGCAGTTTCCAAGTGAAGTAGAATACATATGCTTCGCACCAGTCAAAACCTACAGTCTTTGCCTGAAGCACACGATAGAACCCGAGGACGGCTACAGAGGGATGGCAAACGATATGTACAACCTGTGATTGCATCAAAGGAAAAGCAACAAGAAGACATGCAAAACTTGATTACAAATGGAGGGCTGGCATTGCTTAGGAACAGTTTTAACGCTAGCGCTCCTGAGTGCTATAGAAAGATATTTCTAATACGAACCGGATCTATTCGCTCCACGTTTTTGGATATTTCTGGATATATCGCCGTTGGGCGCGTGTAGCGCAGTCGGAGGAGGCGCCACTGTCGCGTGCACCCGAACCAGGTTCCTGGTTCGGATTTCCCGTCCAGGCCAACCAAGCCTTCCATCCCTCCGGGGTCGGTGAATTGGTACCAGACTTGTCTGGGAAGGAGAAAGCGCTGACTTGTTCATCGGCTGGCCACCGCAAGTTATTGTATGGCCAAATACGCATTCATGTCGCCTCCACGACATCCCGTAGAAGTAGAATGCGCTGGCGCATCCTAGAAGGGATTGAGTAACGCCGTCCTTTATCCTTTATATCTTCGTTGAACACTAAATGAACCGTCGTTTCGAAAAGCTGTAGTTCGCTGAGAGATACAGCTCGAAACCACTTATAGGTACATTTTTTGCGGCCAGTTTTTAACCTTTAGTTAGACTTCGCTACATTGCCGAAAATATAAGGCATTACAAGGCGTACGTGTAGGGTTAAATGTTGATTTGGTGTGACAGAGCGAAGAAAATCTTGCGAAAAAACTACTTCCTCGAGCAAAACACTCCAAAGGTATAAACGACTTGACGGAATGCCGCATAGACGAGAAATGCCCTCAGTCAGACTTTTGATTAGTTGTGAAGGCTCACGCCGAACTCCAACTGTTTAGTTGAAGAGGAGGACAGCATGAGGGGAATGAAACTTCAATGATAACTGCAAGAAGTTTGCAAAACTGGGAAAATGATGTCCCAGAAATACTAGGACTAGTCAGAAGCCCACTAACAATGGGAAAAGAAAAGACAGCATATAGATGGGCTGGTGCAGCGCAGGTCAAGCACCTCTGCTGTAGGTTCGCTATAGATTTTCAACTACGACAGAAGAGGAAACGGCGACCCACGCAGTTCTGCGCCTCTTTCAAACCAAAATGATCTTGTCCGTATTCGGCAGTGGTCAGACGCGATTTCGATGAACAGAGTGATGCAATTAAAAGCGTTTCAAAGCAGAGCAGAAAAATGACGCTTGAACAGGAAGAGGACGCTTCTCGGCTGAAGTGCCGCCATCGGAGTCCTCAGACACGACAAAAACACCGCTCTTCTGGCTGGATATGGCCGTCGAGATTCGGGAGGAATTGATTTAAGACGCCGTCAAGAAGAAGAATTATTTTCCGACAAGCATGCCGATTTCAGCGGACTTATGACCCTTCTGCAAGGAATTTGAGGCGGATCTTGTTGGCGGCGAGCAAGTCGCCCGTTGACGTAAGCAGCCTAATTTGAACTTTTCCAGAAGCAATGGTGCGGGAAAATCGCGATGAAGTGTGCTGACATAGCATGGGACCAGTAGAACGGATCCACCAACCTCTAGCCGGATCGTCGAAGTGCTGGTCGGAGGCCGACGAGAACGAGTCGCTTCGTGAAGGCTGCTCGACACGGCAACTGTTACCTATACATACGTGAACAATCAGTTGCTACAAGTGTGTGGTCTTGCTTGCGCTGCCACAGCGAATGCAGGCCAAATGGGTCGGGGGACGCCCGCTCACCTACTGTCTTATTTAATATTTATGGGCTTCCATTCGCTCACTAAGGCGTCTGTTTCTTTCAGGGAGATTCCCGCTCCAATGCCGTAAGCGGCGAGCTGTAAGCGTGGGGAAACTCGTTCGCATAAGAGTAAGAGGATGAAAGAAATGAATGTCTCACTGTGGTTTCAATACATGACATTTGTAAGAATTTAAAGCCAAACCAACTTCACCAGCGTCTGTTGCACCAGATTAGTTACTCTTGGTCAGGTGGCGGCACTGCGTTGCGCGAAAAACTACTTTATCGCTTTAAAAATTTCGATTTCATTGAGGTAACTGCCTTTAAAGCTGAGGAGGGGTGTCAAGGTAGCTGATAAATGTCGCACCATGAAAAACTGGTAAAGACAAACGCTAGACCGCTGACGACGACATAGTGAAAAGAGTATTTGAAAAGGAAAAGATGGAAACGCTCTCCTCCACACAGCTGTGGAAAATACTAAATATTTTGATCTAAGTTTCAAATAACCCAGTGCAGCTGCAGCTTGCTGTACGTTTGTCTCATCAGCTATTTCAAAATTGTGCATGAACTAGAGTCTTTCGACGTTAGATGTCTCGACTGCTTATGGAGTCGTGGAGTGGTGGCATCGCATGAAATTTTCAGTGTTTGTAACTAATTTTGAAATCGACAGAGCTGCTTGAGATCAGCGACTTGCCTCCCAACAGTTGCGCAGGTATGCTTCAAAGGCTGCATGAAGAAGACTACTGTACTCGTGGAGTGGTGGCATCGCTGACATCTTCTTCGCCGGAGCATTACTCCAGCATGGTCTAAGTGGTCACTTTTCTTCTTAGCTGCTCCAGATTTTTCTGTCACGGGCATCTTGCCCCCTTCTCCCTTAATAAGGTGTTCCCGTCTCTTTCTTTGTCCACGTCGTTACCTTCCCACTGCTTCAAGCTATGGAGCAAACCTTAATGGATGCTCATTTCGTGTTGTCATGTGCGCACCCCGACTTACCCTCCTGGCTTCGAAACTGCTATCTTCGTCGCCGATCCTCTTTCTTCGCTAAACTCTGATGCATCCACGAATGTCTTCACTTGTTGACGTGGTTAGTACCGCTGAACTAAGACCCCTATGTTTATTCTTATAACTACGGTCTGATGACGGTTCCTTTCTCCCATTGCCGCTCGTTGTTGAAGGTAACGAACGTGCTTGTTCTCAGCGTTCCATTAAAACCGGATAGCAGTGCTTTCGTCTCTGTCTGCCATTCCCTCTAAGCTATCTAAAACGTGAAAAGAACATGAACATGAACGGCATGCATCTCTGCCTTTGATTCCAAAGGGCTTTTGAGAGACGGAAACAATCCGCCATCCAGATTAATTGGAGTATTTCCGAAAACTTTTTGCCTTGTGGGATGACGTCAGTAGAATACTGGGATCTTCTGCTCATTTGAAATCTTCAAAAGGGCTATATTGCGCGAGAATGATCAGAGAAAACGATTGACGGATAACTCCACTTTCCATGTTCGCTGAGTGATATGCTCTGTGCTTTGAATGAACAAGCTTAAAGAGCCAAGATCCGGCAGGACGAGCTATGGAGTTTGCAGAACGACATGTGAGACCTCCTTATAGCGGAGGAAGGCAGTTCCAAAAGAGGTGGAGGAACATCCACGAGGCCTGCGTGGCTCTTACAGCTATCCATATAATTCATTCTCCAGACGCCGCACACTCCTTGTCGGCGGCGCACGCGATCCACTACATAGCTCTCAGCCTCCACAAACAGATCTGGTGGAAGGAGCAGAACTGGGAGTAGCCCACCGAAACGAGAACGAGATGCGATTTGCAACGAATCATTGGGCATAGGCGACGTAACCGGCAGCCACATACATAGTAACCAGCGCCTAGGAGACCGGCCATGCCTGTATGTGCATAGTTAGAACTACGACGCCTTTTGCACTTGGTTTTCATCTATTCTTTGCACGATATTTTTTGACTGCTTTTTTGAATTCGAGAACGCTTGCGTATCGCCTAGCCGATTTTTAAAAAATGCTCAGGACCTCACTTATTTTAAAAAGCATTGAGGAGCTAATCCTTAAAGTGCTGGAATGAGACCGTGCACCAGACAGACTTGAAAAGTTGCAAGCGTAACTCCCTAAGCAAGCTAGTCTACCAAAACTAGGTTGGTCCCTATTTCCAGAATAATGTGGAGAAGCAAGAGCAAACTCTAATGGTTCGTTTCGCCGCCTTCCTTTGGACGAGCCAGGTTCATTATAATACCTCCCCGGTGGCCCGTCAGGGCTCAGTCCGTTTGGACACCGACTTCCAAACTGAAGACTCTTCTGTCGTGTAGGATCCACGTCCACACACGTTCGCAAGTCCGTATGCCATTGGCGCTGCACTAGTGTAGTCCACGTCCTCTACACATCTTCACAGGGCCGAGAGAGGGTGCACTCTCATCTTCGTGTGCAAGCCTAGAGGGGGTCCACCCTGTTCTCAGCTTTTTGACTGCTTTACCCCAAAGAGGCGAAGTTAGCTATCCTTCTGGGGCTACACTGGATGGGGGTCACGTGTTTAGCGTTTTCATTCTACAGTTTCTCGGGCAATCTAGGTACTTGAATGTTATGAAGGAGCAATAGGGTGGACCCGCTGCTCTAGACTTGCACCCACTTTCGGCGCCTGAATCATAAACTTTTTCATCCAGATTTCACTCATTTCCTTAAAACATCTCTGTACTACATAAGCGGGCTGGTGCCCGCTGTACACCAGCAATGTATCTTAAAACGGATAAGTTAGATCAGCCACACTCCGGAGTTCCTTCCCTTGCTAGTTCTGCGCTCTCCTCCGGATCAGCGGAGGAGAGCCCAGAAACCGTGTTTATTTGAGTGTTTCATGACCGTGGTCTCATAATGGGACGGGCACCAGCCTGCTTAGTACCAACATCTCTTCACACGAGTGTGAGTAGCACTAGTCGTTTTTGACAGACAGCTCCACCAATGTCTGTGTGTCGGACCTGACAGAACTCCAACAAAGGACTGCGATCGACTGATCTACAAAGTCATCGAAAAGATCTGCAAAGAACAATGCACGAACGCACTGCTGAGTAAATAGGTGGATCGGGAGGACCTGTTAGTGAGTCGTCTGGCTGCAATGGCTATTGCATTCGACGCCGAACGTATTTCCTGCCCATTATGTCCAGAGAGTTTCTATTGTAACGAGCCTCTTGCTTAACAGCGCAGTGAAGAAGAGGTTGAGAATATCACGTGTATTTCCCAGTGGATGGAGGGGAAGGGAAAGTGGGTTGAGCATGTCCACGGGGCGTCTTCCTAACGCGAATTGTCAAGACGCTAGTCGACTACTCATTTATCCGATTGAACTTGTAGATTCGAATATATGTTCGTCTACTTGAGGACAATACTGAATGCCCTTCTACACTAGGAGTGGTTCAGCATTATCCAGCTCAAGAATGCACCACACCAGCCAAGTATAAATTGCTGAACTTCGCGTCGTTTTGGCACCGCATTAAGGTACTCCTCGCTCCTTCTGGTATAGATCCGAGATCAGCTAACTTCGCGCAGTCTTCTTTCAAAGCAGGTCAAACGGATTCAGCCGCTGATCTGTGAAGTGAGGAGGTGTTATAATTTTAATGTTGTTTTTTTTTGGGGGGGGGGGGGCGTGTAGCGCAGTCGGAGGAGGCATCGACTGTCGCCTGCACCCAATACGAGGTTCCTTGTTCGGATTTCCCGCCCAGGCTAACCAAGCCCTCCCTCCCTCTGGGGTCGGTGAATTGATACCAGACTTGTCTGTGAAGGATGAAGCTCTGACTTGTTCATCGGCTGGCTACCGCAAGTCATTGTACGGCCAAATACGCATTCAAATCGCCTCCACGACAACCCGTAGAAGTAGAATGCGCTGGCGCATCCCTGAAGGGATTGAGTAACGCCGTTCTTTTATCCTTGTTTAGTTAATGTTTACATATGTCACTATGGGCACTTTAAATGATACTTTGATAAAGTTTTGTCTTTATATATACTTGGTTTTGAATTTTATAAAATGAGATAAGCTCCTGTGGCATTGCTTTCACTGTTTAAACACTTGGCATGGAACATTGGCACAATTTGAGGTCTTTCCATCAGAACAGTATTTCACCTTCAACCACAACCACATACACCGTCATCGACCTACGACACTGCTTCTACATTCCCTGTACCTGCATTAGAAATTCCGCAAGGCCTACGAGCAAATGTATGTAAAAAAGTAAAGTTAGGCAACAACTTTCAACTATTTCAGTGTTCCCACAAGGCTTATTGCTTTATCAAAGTTGTCTAACATGCCGTATTTCTATTGCATTTGTCTGTTTTTGTTCAGACATCTTTTTACATTTTCGGCAATGAATTCAGTACAGAGGCTATCACTGGTAAGTATTCTGTGAAGTTCTCGTGCCCCACTACAAAAATATTGAAATGTTGAGCGGACAGCAGCTATCTAAACCAACAGTTAGAACCATAAGCAGCACCAGTCTTAGCCCCACCTTTTTGGTTTTCAAAGCCATAGCTAGTGTCAACGCGTCACTTATTCACAGTGTTAGAACTGACCATAGGAAACTGTGTCGAGGCAGTTAACTTTTACTTGATCTCTCTGGGGGATTTGAGTAGCGCTTGGCTCCGGCTCTGCAGCACCAGAGCTTGCTTTAGCTTATGTTTTGCTCCAAAAGTCGTCATTTTGCAGCAGGGACAGTAAAGAACTACAGATCATTGACAAGTCGCATAATGTCCAATGGGATAACAGTGAGCTTCAGAAGAGAAGGAGGTGACCGCTCGACTTCAGCTGGAACTGTTAAGAAAATGTGCTACGGGGGATCGTGTAATATCGCTTTGCCATACCTACATAAGCTCAATCCCATATATGTGACGCAGACACACGATTGAAAATAAGAATTTCTGAAAACCGAGTACACCGAAAATCCGAAAGGGGCCTATTACAGTCATCTGTTCTAGTGGCACATTGTTGCTGTCGCATGCACTTCTTGACACACATTTCGTGGTGACCTCATTCAAGTTGTTGGAGGCGTTGTTAACCTTAGGAAACTAAGTGAAAACCTCGGAGGCATGAATCGCTTTGTAAGAATGGAACTAAGTAGAACTGCTTCGATTTAGAAAACGAAAAACGAGAAAGAGAAAGTCGGAATAGAAGGCATTGAATTCTGGTGGTTACGCACTCAAATCGGCATCTCTTTTGAGTAGAAGCGACAAATTCGAGGTCAAGATCTCACTAAGGAGATTTCGGAAACCCAGGGAATGAAGAGAATAAGGATTTCCTCAACTTCCTGCTATTTTGATTTGATCCTATTGAGAAATTCTATAAGGTTTCTAATTCCTCATACAGTCACTTGTAAAAAGAGCTGGAGATTCTATTGTCTTTCCAATATTACAGCCTATTTACGCCTGCGGTACCCTGAATTATCGAGGCGAATACAAATTCTGTCAACTCCACTTGCCCTTCGGGATTTTCATCACCTTCGCCATCCCCTGGAAGCTGCGTAGGAGTTGCTGTGGTCCTTTATTCACCACCTCCTCGATTGTTGAGTTCCGTCAAGAGGGCCTTTCATCCTGCGGAGGTGCAGAGAATGTCACCGCTGATCGAGTCTCTATAGAAGCCGTTGAGGGCCATTTTTTCGCCCTCGCTGCCCGCCGCGTTCACAGAACGGGCGATGGCGACTGCTGACGACGGAGCGCCGCGTGAGCCGTCAGGCATATGAGCTACGCACCTTTTCGCGGCGTCTCCAACGAAGGCATGGCGCTTATGGATCGAGGAATCGAGGTCTCCTCGATGTGTACGAAGGACTGGTGCGACTTCGAGGCCACCACGCGTCCGCCGTGCGACGACGGCTTGCCGGATTGGTTGCCCATTCCAAGCCGTCACTGCGTCTGTATCTGAAATTGGAGTGGAGTGGCACGGTCTGAGTGAGGGTCGAAACCCGCGGACGATCTGCGGCAATCACAGGCATTTCGCGACTTCTGCGCGCTGAGTCAAGACAGGAAGTGCCATTGGATGATATGATATGCAAGAGGAGATAATAGGAGTGCAGTATTGATGAACACGCATCAGAGTAGGTCAGAGCTATGTGGCATTATGAATTTCGCAAGTGCATGGCGCATGTAGTAATCGACACTTCCTAATTCAAACAGATACGCTGAAAAATGATCTCATCTTCGCCACTGAGAAGCACACAATACCAACTTTGTCTTCAAGAATAGTTTCTGAGAGTATTCTAACGGCTTCGTGCAGTCATGTACTTTGAAGAACGTCTTGTCAGCAGCAAGAGTTGTCAGTGTTGAACACTTTCTGCAATCTACGTTTAGTCAGCAGAACAGCATGAAAGATGCATGCAAGATGGCCTGTTTGATGTCTGTGAATTTTTGACAGGAAACCTCGTAACCTCGTTCTGGAATATTACACTAGTTGCCACCGATCAGCTCAACATGCAGGAGAAAAATGAGCAGGAAAGAAGAACACGATACCTGGGATCTGTACAAAGAGATGCACAACACACAGCTGTGGACGGTATGTTGTGACTTACGAAATGTAAGGTGTACAGCCTTGAAACACGCGCAAGATGTCAAATATGCGCATGCTTGTGCTTTCCTCCCTTGCATTTCGAATGTTTTCCGTCGTAATTTCACAAAGAATCAGGGTCAAATTGGCATCCTCCGAGTACGAAGTCAAGAAGGGAGGTGGAGAATAAATGCCTTGCAAAACGAAAATGGGCAAGTAGAGCTACACGAAATCAGTTTGGACTTGCTAAT
Organism: Heligmosomoides polygyrus polygyrus; assembly: GCA_947396885.1. Taxonomy (NCBI): domain Eukaryota; kingdom Metazoa; phylum Nematoda; class Chromadorea; order Rhabditida; family Heligmosomidae; genus Heligmosomoides; species Heligmosomoides polygyrus. Next base: position 40,206,786 of record OX377204.1, read on the forward strand.
AAATGTTGATCGAAGCGCAGCATCTCCTAACAGGCTAGGTAGTTCTATAACAAACGCGCGCTCAACCGAATTCTCCTCATCTAAGAGTTAAACTTCTCCAAATGACCATAAGAAGAGGCGTCAATAGTTTGTGGGACAGAGAGATATGTACGACGCAGAGGTCTATGCATTATTGTGGAATTTAATCACAGCGCCATTTAGAGGATTTTTTGGAGAGTCGGCATTGCCTCTAAGGTGGAAGGAGGATATTTACATAGACGGAATCAACTAAGAGTCAAACAGTTAACGGCATAGTGAAGCTCTTTGAGGAAAGGTGTGCCGGACCGATACTCTGCACCAAGGAAATCGGCCAGTATGTAGTATCTGATGCTCGTGCGAGAAACCTGCTTTCGCCCTCCAAGGAAAGCAAACAACAAAGTCAGCTTTGGGTGCTGCGAGGGATTGCCAGGTAGAAGAGACCTTCGAGGGCGTGGAAGTACAAATAGTGGTATCTCGAAAATTTTACCTGAGAAGGAAACGTCATAGGAAGCCGATAAACGTGTACGACACGGACGTAAACGGCGTCAAACGCTACTGTTTCCACCTGACTGTGAGACGAGAAAGAACACTTAAGTGAACGGACCCAATGGGACAGCACGTGATTGAGGGCAGATGAAGACAACGAAAGTGCATCTACAGCTAGGGAGCAACGTGTGCATTGAGTATACCACGAGAAAGTAACGAGAACAAACAAGGAATTAACTCAGGGTTCTAGGCAGAGAATGGACATAAGGAGCCGCGTAGAAGTGATGGAAAGTGGTCTTGAGGAGAAATCTCGACTGAGTCTGGGCTGCAATAGAGGTCACCCTTCTCCACATGAGATCACCACTGCTGCAAGAACAGGCACAGCAATTACAGGACACAAAAAAAATGAAAGAAAGGAAATAGAATAAGAGGAAGAGGGTAACGAAAAAGGAAAGATCAGCCCTAGGGGTCCGAAAGAAAGGACCTAGCCGGATGTTCCGAGCGATTCCCCTACTGGAATGGATGGAGCTCTGACGGCTCATAATCCAAATCAGCGAAGGACTTGCATCAAGCGAAGAGCAATTTTCAGTCCTCATGAGCCTTGCATGTCTTCCAGTTTGCACTGCCTCTATGGGCGCTTTAAGCGGCTCCGCTTTGTTTCCGATGCCATGTCGACAACGCACTCCATAGAGGCCACTTTATGGAAATGTTTGGCAGCGCCCGATGTTGCTATTACTACAGGAACCTTGGCTCTTCCTAATGTTCTGAAAATACTTCCGTTATCCTCTGCAGTGCAAAGAACGATTCCTTGTAAACACCGAATATTATAAAAGTATGCATAATGTCGCGGTCAAGGAAATCCTTATATCTATCACTACGAATCGTACGAAGTCCGACTTTGCGTCTTATTATCTAAGCCTGGCGCACAATAACTACATATAGAGTACGCACAATAGTAATGTCAAGCTTTGTTATGAAGACGTATGCCTTATTATGTCTAATCCAACTTTCCATTTTTGAAAGTTCTCAACTGGTATCACTTTGATAGGTAGGCACGGCAGGAGTTTGATGATTTCGTATGGCGAGGAAGAAGTGTAGCATCTAGAATCCACAGGGATGTTGATGTGCTAAACGAGCATGCACGTCACTGGAAGAATAAGCGGCATCTGCGTGTTGCTCACCGAGTTTCTCGCTTAAGAGGATAAACTACTTCTCAAGCAGATGAACACAGAAAACGTGATGCACGTCGACTATGTGTAGCAGCTGGATGGGGACGTTCTGGCGAAATAATCGTTAGTCCAGATTTAGCCGCGGGTTTTCATAGTCACACAGTTTAGAACTGCTGACAGAAGGACTCTTCAGAAGTGTCTGCAAGCTTACGTGAAACAGGAAACTTCAAAAAACTGAGGAAAACAGAAACTGAGCTTGTCACTAAACCATGGGCGCTACAACTGCTGCCACTCCAAATATCCGATGAACTGTTGATGAAAAAGAAAAAGCGCGCAATGTGTGTGACGGAGTCGCAATGTTGTGAAGACTCCTTTTCCTCATACTTCTTACTAGGGTTTCATATCCCAGCGGAACCCTAGAGCTGGGGTGGATTAAGCCAAGAAAAACACAACGTGTTGCTTTGCCGTGAGCTGTACATTGAAGAAATCCACGCCTAAGAAGAGTGCCCCTCAACCCGCATAGCGCAAAAAAGGCTTCTGAAAGGCAGAACACTGTACAAGTCAAACCGACATGCTTTGCAATGAAATATTTGCTTCTGCCGACGGCATACTGTCTTCATAGCGTGGATAAAGGATAAAAAGTATAAAGGACGGCGTTATCCCTTTTGGGATGCGATACGCATTTTACTTCTACGGTGTTTTGCGGAGGTAGTTTGAACGCGTATTTGGCTATATTCACGGTAGCCAGCCGATGAGAAAGTCGGCGTTTTACCCTTCCCAATTAAGTCTGGTACCGATTCACCGAGCGCGGAGGGGCGGAAGGCTTGGTTAGCTTGGGCGGGAAATCCGAACCAGGAACGTGGTATCGCATGCAAGCGACAGCCGCCACCTCCTCCCTTCTAGCGCGGACAGGGGCAGATAACGCCAGCTGGTAAGCTATGTAGCGCTGAGATATCTCCTTGAACAGAGCACCAGAGTGCGAATGGCAGCCCGCGATGGAGGCGAGGTAGTGTTGTGGCATTGTGTTTGATGTGCTACAATTACTCCCTACCTGCCTTGTACTTGTCCGCATCGATCGCCACACTTTACTGCCCCGGAGGCGGTTTTCCGAGGGAGTCGACTGCGTCAGAATGGCTCCAACGGGATAATCACGTGAATTTCGCATAATCGCTGCTGGATTGCGGCCGCGTGGTGGTGCGCGAGCGAGTTGGCTCGCTTGAGATGAGCTGGCCGCTGCTCATAGCTGCTCCGAACAACATACGGGAGAAAGGTGCTTCTGGCACTGACAGGAAGTGACGCATGAGCAAGGAGTCACCAGCGACAAATTGCGGGTGGTCAGGGTTGGGCCCTAATCTAATGAGCAGAGAACATCAGCGAGAGTGGACATCGACTCTAGAAACCCCTCTAACCATTTTGCTAGTAAATTACCTCTTAATCAGGAAACCTTTCATCAAGAAGGACAACAATAAGGATTAGCGTTCCGTGTTCAAAATCCATTGTGCATTCTACTTCTGCGAGATATCGCTGAGCAATTTGTATTCGTGTTGGCCTACAGTGACTAGTGGTGGATTGTCCATGGAGAAGTCAAGCTTTCTAACATCCCAGACAAGCCTGGCACCAATTTACGACATCGGGGAATAGAGGGAGTTGGAGATAGAGATCAAAATCAAAACACACACGTAAGAAACCGCCAGAAAGAAGCAACAAAAACTAAAGTTTGCTACCAGGAGTGAACCTTAATTTTGGTGAGGATCTGAATGGGAGGGGTGCTCCTAAGTCAAAAGAGTTTAAGAATACCAGGATTTCGACAAAAGGCATTGTGCAAAACAAGTTGCCATTACAGAACGCTTTTACGCGCACCCAATATCCACTGACTGTATCGGCAGAGGTGCCTGGTACACCCAAGCGAAGCCACCTCCCCATTCGACATACACTTAAGTGGGGGACCTCGCAAATTTACCTGTGTACTCTTCAGTAAGGCAAATCTCTTTGGTTCAGTTCAAGGCGTTGAATCCAAATGTGAAATTGAAGTTTACTGACAGTCAGTTTGAGAACAGTTTTTTTACAAATGAAAGTCCACCAACGTATACAGAACTGCAGGACCTCGAAGAGACGGCCTCGTTCAAAGACTGTGTAACAAGGATTCATGTTCATGTCACGACGGTTCGACTTCCAAGTTGTACGACTTTTTGAATTTTTGCTCCGAAGCATGAAAATTTCAGGAGCAGTTCCTGGAGGTGTGAAGAGAACAGCTCACAAGAGTTTTAACATCGGAAAGCCCCACCAGTTGCTCAGAGAACTATACTATCATCAGGCCGAAAGTGCGTAATGTGGAATATTTCAGCGTACCCACGTCCATGGTCCAGCCTCATGACTTCCTCTTCGACCCTATGAAAGATGTGATCAATCGGATTTCTCAGGTCCATCACTCTGCTGTGTTCTCAACGCTTCGCTAATTTCTCGAAGTATTCCTGGGGCATAAAAAATCCACGACATCGAGTGAAGCAGAATGCGTGTCGCATCCCAAAAGGAGTTGAATAACGCCGTCCTTTATCAATTTTTATTGCTGGCGTAAAGCAAGATATGTAGAGGCCAGAACAGCTCCCAATTTCAGAAGAAAATCTGTTTATGAGAGAACTCTATGGGAGAACATGAAAGAACCTAGAGTTTGTCATTATCATCACCATTTTTATTTTCATTGGCGCCTGTCCGCTCTTCTGGTGTGGCGACGATCACGATCAACAGCTATCCTTAAGTCCAGGCGCAACGTATCATCCAAAATTCCTTCGATCATCTGTGGTCCGTTTTCCAGAGAACTCAAGCTTCCGGCGAATCGCTTACATTTTTTACGGTATCGCTAGCCCGTAGGACGTGACCGCACCATCGACGACAAGCTTCGCACAACTTCTCGTCTATGGGGAGACGACGCCGATCCTCTGCTATAGGTCGTCGTTGCGATCGCGTTCCAAACTCGTAATTCCGATTGTCCACCGTAGCATTTTCGTTACCGTTACACTGAGGCGGCTCTCAAGTCCCTTGACCACGAGCTAGCACTCAACACCGTACCTCGCAACTGGGCTCACCACTGTTCTACAGACCTTCAATTTGAGGTGCTTAGGTATTGTCTTCTCGCAGAACACTCTAGTCAACGGGCGCCATTTGGAACCTGGCTGCACTCACATGCGCATTCACCTCCAACATGAGACTCCCATCGGACGTGACTGTTGGTCCAAGATGTATGAAAGATTGACTCATAAGAGCTCAGTGCCACTGAATTCAATAGATTCGTGGTCATCACGTCCGTCGTCTAGTAATCGGTCTTTTGATGTTTAGTGAGTCCGAACAACGTACCTATCGCACGGTTTTGGTTTTGCCTTCACATGCAAGCATGGCGTCATCAGCATGCAGCGTAGCCCAGGGTGCAGCAACTTCGAGAGCTCGTGAGATTGCATCCGTGACGACCACGAGGAGCTGTGAGGAAAGCGCTGATGCACCACAGCAGTGGCAGTGCGGGAGATTCCATCAAGGGGCCAGCTCGCACTCGCACTCGACTCCTTGGGCAAGAGTACAGAATGCGCACCCACCCAACAAGCTCTTCCGGGAAACCATGTTCTCGCAACGCGTGCCATATCACATCTCAAGGAACGCGGTCGAATGCTTTCTCCAAATTTAGGAAGGCAAAATGCAACGGTTTCTGCTTTTCGCCGTGCTTCTCAAGCAGAAGATGAACGGCGTATTTGGCATCAACGGAACCTCAGTCGGCGAGGAAACACACTGATTAAGGAGTCGAGTGCGAGCGGCAGCTGGCACCTCGATGGAGTCGCCCATCACTTCTGGGGTGCATCGGGGATCTGCGCATTCCCCACTGCTCTTCGTGGCGTCACGGATGCAATCTCACGAGCTCTCGAAGTTGCTGCACCTTGGACAACGCTGCATGCTATGACGCCATGCCAGTGTGTGAAGACAAAACCGAACCCAAGCGATAGGTACGTTGTTCGGACTCACTAAACATCAAAAGGCCGATTACTAGACGACGGACATGAATGACCACGGATCTATTGAAATCAGTGGCACTGAGCTCTCATGAGTTAATCTTTCATACATCTTGGACCAACAGTCACGTCCGATGGGAGTCTCATGTTGGAGGTGAATGCGCATGTGAGTGCAGCCAGGTTCCAAATGGCGCCCGTTGACTAGGATGTTCTGCGAGAAGACAATACCTAAGCACCTCAAATTGAAGGTCTATAGAACAATGGTGAGCCCAGTTGCGAGGTACGGTGCTGAGTGCTAGCGCGTGGTCAAGGAACTTGAGAGCCGCCTCAGTGTAACGGTAACGAAAATGCTACGGTGGACAATCGGAATTACGAGTTTGGAACGCGATCGCAACGACGCCCTATGGCAGAGGATCGGCGTCGTCCCCATAGCCGACAAGTTGCGCGAAGCTTGTCGTCGATGGTGCGGCCACGTCCTTCGGGCTAGCGACACCGTAAAAAATATAAGCGATTCGGCGGAAGCTTGAGTTCTCTGGAAAACGGCCCACAGATGGTCGAAGGAACTTTGGATGATACGTTGTACCTGGACTTAAGGATAGCTGTTGATCGCGATTGTCGCCACACCAGAAGAGCGGACTAAGCGGGACCGACACTATACATTTAGCACACAAGTAACCTTGTGTGATTCCGTAGTAGATACTTAACAAATCCAAAGATCAAACAGTGACAACAGGTCACTAGCAACAACATAAATAATGTCCAGCTGAAACTAACCTAATAAATAAAGAGGAGACTTCAAGAGAGGACGAGAATGTAACCGGAACACATTTAAGGTGTCAGGAGTCTAGAGCTGAATTGAGTATTTTTTAAAGGTGTTAAGACTAAATAAGATTTTGTGCCTTGGATCATCTCAAAGAAAGAAACAGTTCGAACAGTGAAAAAATAACGTCGGCATTTATGGTTGAACGAAAATGATGATGATGATGATGACGATGGTGATAAACTCCAAGTTTTTTTTCAACTTGAAACCTCGGCATTCTCGTAACATTTATTTCTTTGTATCCATCTTCGAGGGCGCGTGTAGCGCAGTCTGAGGAGGCGCGACTGTCGCGTGCACCCGATACCAGGTTCCTGGTTCGGATTTCCCGCCCATGCCAACCAACCTTCCATCCCTCCGGGGTGGGTGAATTGGTACCAGACTTGTCTGGGAAGGATAAAGCGCTGACTTGCCCATCGGCTGGCCACCACAAGTCATTGTATGGCCAAATACGCATTCATGTCGCCTCCACGACATCCCGTAGAAGTAGAATGCGCAAAGGGGCGGAAACTTTCGGTCCGACCTAATACGTTGACAGCCACCTGGTTAATGTGAGCATGTCGCTACAGCCATGAGGGTCATAAAGTTCGAAGCGCTCGAGAAGATGGAGAGACTGCAAGGAGCTCTAAAGTATAGTGTGAGGACGCGGTCTACGGAGAAAATGCCCAAATTTCACGATGTGCGTTGCATGCGGAGAAAATACCCGCAACCAAGGGAGAAAACGCCCGCAACCGTGAAAGAAAATGCAAGGGTCAACGTACAGTAGGCCAACATGCACGAACGCATAGTATAGTCGTGTGGCATAGAGAAGAAGTTTAGTACATCACAATACAAATAAATAAACAATATAACAAGGGATAACTAGCAAAAGAACACCTTTAGAAGAAGGAACTGTGGGCGGTAAACTCCATTAAGGAAACTCGGAATAAATTCGAAACTGTCGGAAAAACTATTCGGTTGAAGAGCCTTAGTCGGATGCATGGTTAATCTATAATACATAGCTAATCTACTTTTCTTTGAGTTTCAATCAAGTTTAAGCTTAAATATGAAATGGATCGAAAAAAATCACACACAAAAAATGCTCTACATTTCAACACAAGAGATTTGACAGGTTTGTGTTAAGGTACTGCACCGTAGGTTCTGTTCATTTGATGGCAACTGAAACGCTTAGAACGGCGTCGTTCAAAAGCTTTTTGTAGAACCTTTTATGCAGCAACCAACCATGTATTCTGATATTTAATTCCTTCATGCAGTTATGTGGAAAAAACTGAGAAGAAAAAACAAAACAAGGTTCTCAATCTCACTCAAAAGAAAAGTTCTATACTAAGAGAAACTCCGATAAAAAAGCACAGAACACGCTTAGAATGCCAGCGGTGTTCCCGAGGAAGAATTATGGCTCAGCCGGGTTCTGTTCCAAAGATGCCGTCTTCGGAAATCGCCATACTATCATCCCTACTCATAGAGAAGACGCTAGCCATGGCTGTTGTTCTAGCATCATCAAAATGTGCTAGAAACATTGTAACGATATTTTTAATGAACGGCGCTTTCAATTTTTTACTCTCTCACCGTACTCTGGTTTACCAGTGGCTTGTACTAACTGCATTCGAGCAGAGATTAATGTAGACACAAGTGTGTGTGACACACTTCACCAGGGGAGCTCCCCCCCCCAGAACAATTCTTGGCTATTACATTTTGTGCTTCATAGAAATTTTAGCAGAGCTAATAGGCTGGCAGTAGTGACCAAGAAGAGGATCTGTTACGAAGTAAGTAGCTCTTAACTCTAATGTATGATTGCACCGTCACATTGCAGAAATACGCAAAAATTTTATCTCTACAGTAGTATGAGCTTCATGTCTTGCAGGGTCTAACACCTTTATGCACTGGAAACAGCATTGTAGTTTTTGTAGTTTCAAACTGTCAACCGCTCAGTGATCGCGGATATTTTCTCTCCTGCAGCGGACATTTTCTCCCTGGTTTCAGGCATTTTCTCACACCAAAACAGGCTCGGACATTTTCTCTCGTAATCCTGCAAGTGCTGAAGAATAAGCGCACGGATTAAGAATCAGAGAAACAAGAAGAGCAGGAGTACGAAGACGATGGTGAGGAGGAGGATAAGTATTTGCTTTGTAGATGGACGAGAAAAAGGTTGTTGGAAAGTGCTGCTAATTGAATTCTTTTACTATTTTGCACAACGTGTTAGTCTCTTCTTTTCATTAGCTACCTGCCAGAAAGGCTTCTGAAAAGTGATGAAGGAGGGCATCGTGATCATTGAGGAAATGCATGAAGGAAGGGTTGAGTTCAACAGGCAGAACAGTTTAAGAGTCTTCACGTCAGATGGCAGTCGCGATTTGCAGGGAAATAGTGGTGACGTGATTTACATTGTTTCTCGAAAGCAATAGCAGAAATCGGAATCCATCTCGGCTTCCCACTAAGCTCTTTCGTCCACTCGGATGTCTGCGTTAAGGAAAAGGTTCTCCCTCCCCAGGTTCCACGTGAAGACGTCACGCTACGCTCCAGAGGGGATGCATGAACACGACGGAGGGCATGTTGCAGCCCTCCATAAGGAGGAGACGGGGCAAATTCGTCGAATGACGTCAGCAGTGGAGTGACGCGCCTGATTCGAAGATGGCCGACGATGACGCAGTCGGCGCGGCTCGTCCTCTTCTGAGCGCGTGTTCCTCTGGGAAAACTCGGCAGACCTGGCTGGCCGTGAGTGCCTGGAAATATGCCGCCAGACTAATCCACCGCCAGCACATCCTCCCGCAACGAGGTGACATCCCCATCGACTGCTACTTGGGATTCGAGAAAAGCCCTCAGAGAGCTCGCCAACGCCGCCGGAGCTTGCATGCAGCTCACCGGAACACAGAGTGTTCCGGAAAACAATTAATGTCGGCGGAGGCTGCGGCGGCCGCCTCCGAGCACTCAGTGACTTCCCTACCGAATTCTTGTAGCCGCTGCACCTTGAATAACCGGAGCGCTATGACTGCAACCAGGAATGCGACAAAATGCCATGCCTATCGTGCAGAGATTCGAGGATTTTGCAGATTGAAACCGGCCGCTCTAATCGTAAGACAGTAAAGGATTTGGGATTAAAGGGGCCGGATTCATCAACGACTTACAGCAATTTAACAGGGAAAATGCAGCCGAAATCCCTGACAGCGCGGCGAAATGTTCCAGCATACTGCTTGATAAGCCGCGCTATCAGGGATTTCGGCTGCATTTTCTCTGTTAAGTTGCTGTAAGTCGTTGATGAATCCGGCCCAAGTCCGGCATTGATTTTCACCTTCTGCGATGCGCCATGCCTCCCATCGTAGTGACAACTGAAATCGTATTTAACCCAAGCAATGAGTTGTGGTGACCAGCGCATTTCTAAGCGGTGCCGAACACTTTGCTCCGGGGGGTTATCAGCCCCTTCCTCTCCGCTACCCTTCCCAATTTGTAGTTCATACATCAGCTACCTGGAGTCACTACATACATTTAGGTAATCTTTCAAGAGAACATGAAATTAGATGGCCATTAGTGGCAGTTCCGCTGTTGGTTCAAAAGCACTGCCGCAACAAACAAGACCTTACTTCTTGTAGAGGTTTCCTCGTTTTTTTTTGGATAGTTGTCTTACAGAGCTGCTGAGCGTTGGAGAACCTACATGAAGAACTGGAAAGTTGTAGTGAGAAAGAGTAGTGGGGTAGGGCCAGGAGCAGAGATCCTCGTCTACTCGTACCTTTCGACGGAAACACGACGCTTCCAATTAGCGTTGACGAAGCCCATCTCTCTCCACGCTATGCAATACTAGCTCTCCTAATAGCTGGTACAGCTCATCGTCTCTTCCGCTTTCTTATTTCCCTAGGGTCTTCACCGCATTTTACCTACAGAACACTGGAATTCATATGACCGCGACATCTCTTGCGAGCCGAAATACGAAGGGAATCAGCTAGCAGAACAACTGCTGAAGGGATATAAGATGACTGAACGAAAAGGGGAATTAAAAAGTGACGACGTGTTTCACCCGTCTTATCCCGAGGCATTCCATGACATCTTAGGTGCGTTGTTACCCATGTCATTCTAGGGGACGGTCGACCCTTGCTCTATTAGCTGACCGACCAAACTGGTGAGCACAAAAGCGGTGCATGTAATGTCGACAACTTATCGAGTGTGAGCGAATCTTTTTAACATTTCGCAACATGTGCTTAGCACTATCACTGGACAGATAGGAACCTGCAAAGCATGGCCAATCAAACCAATCAAGCTGTTCTTTAGGGACCGCCTGGGTACATTCCAATATTTGCTATGCAGAAACCAGAAAGGCCAGAGAATGCCCTTCTCTGAAAAGCGGTAGCGTTGGAGTGAACTGCATTGCCGGCATTGTGATTGCAGCATTCCTCTCCTGCGTTTACTTCTGATACTTCTGGTCCGAGATAGCGGAAGGCTGCAAACCATTGAAACCTTACAGATTCAAAATGCTTCGTAGGATCACTCTGCTAGCCTCTGCATCGCTCGCCGCTCAACGATCCACGTGGCAGTCCTCCCACAAACTTCATGCATAATGTGCACGATAAAACGTAACCCTGCTATTCTGTCACTCCACCGTAGCAGAGGAACACACACGAGCGATGGATTGTCGACTTCATATATCACTCTGATCGCCCTCCATTCGTCTTTATGAGGTCCCCTAGAAGTGGTGTCTGACGGTAAGCTCGGAGGTCGCTGGTCTGGTGTCATCAGTTTCAAAACGAGAGCGGAGGAGACTCGCGCTGCCAACAACATCCCTCATTCTTGTATTATGACAAACATTCTTGTATTGTGACAAGCATTGGGCACAGCGCTGCAGGACAGTAAGGCAGAGTAGCACTGCACCATACGAGGAGTACGTATTTCTAATTCTCTGCGTTCTAGGTTGTGGTTCTTTTTTTCATATGCAGTAAATTGGTACCCATACTTCGAGCGCACTCGTGGAAGAGGCAGCTCAGAATGTTATACGCAACACTCTCATAGAAAAGATGATATACAGTTAGAAGGATATAGGAGGGGCTTATTTGGAAGGAGCCACACGTTCTGCTTCTGCGGAATACCGCGGTGACAGTTGGAATGCGTACCTAGCTTATGCAATAAGTTGCAGTGGACAGCCGATAGACATTTCAGTGTTTTTATCCTTCACAGACAAGTGTGGCACTAACTCATGGACTCTGGGTCGAATGGAAGACAAATGGAATCGGAATGCCGAGCGGACGCCTCCTCCGATCGCATCACCACGTGCACATAGGTGACCTATAGGGCTCCATGGCACCGTCTACAACTGAGAGCAGAAGTGGTGAATAAAGGTGAATGGTACAGCTATGCTTTGCTTAACCAATTCCTTTATCGTTGTGTCGCCCAGTCAGCTCCTTTGGAAATGATGCAGATGCAACTTGAATTCGTATTTGGTTCATATGTTGACTTGTAGGTGTGGATCGGTAACTAAGTATTTCTAAATCCCAATGTTATGATCGCAAAAAAGCATCGTAACGGCAGCTTATTTCTAAATTCCAACAATTAAGTAAGTCCTGTAAAAATTTGCGACGTACAGCCATGGAGGGTTCGGATGGTTTGCTCGTGAACCGAGTTTAAAACCAAGTTAGGGGCAAGCTCACTGCGTCTCATGCGGCGCAGCAATTGCTAGCGATTTTGAAGATGGCAGCCAGTCGAGGAACAAGTCAGTTGTTTGGACGGCATCACTGTCCAATGGAAGGTTTAGTGGTTTGTTGACACAGTCTTTTACTTATATTTTATTTTTGCAACTTTATTAAACTACAAACTAAATAGAAACATCTACAGAGAGAGAGTGAGATTTTTTGATTTGCTACTTGTCCTTCTTCTAAGAGTTTGTATTCGGTTGTATTCTTTATTGTGCTAAAGTGCGGGTCCGACGACAAAGGTCACGGTCCAGCTTCTCCTATAGACTTCGCCCTGGGATGACTCTCATGCTATCCGCGATCTCGAGAGAGATCGCGAGTTGTGAGGCAGAGCGGGTGTGCATGTGCATGTCGTACTTTGCGAGGTGCGTGCCCTATCCTCCGCCTGGCCCTTTTACAGTGGAAAATGGGCGGAGCTTTGGCGATGTTTTGAATATCATGAATGACTGTTCTGACATCAGTATATTGTCATACCCGTACAAGGGTGGTAACAGTTCACCGTTGGCGGAGGGATGAACGATTGGTGGCCGGAAGGCGAACCATTAATCTCGATTCAGGGTGTATGTGACAGCCCGAGCCATCTCCTGCTGATCTACCACGTGCCAATTGATTTGAATAAGACAGCTGTGGTCTGTGATAATGGTTGTCTACCTAAAACGGAGGCTTACGGTGAAGGAAACAGAAATATCGGTTGCAGTACCCTGGATCTCTTAGGGCAATAATGTAGTGGAGAGTCACGCAAGATGCTGGCTTGCTTGAACTGTTCTATGCGAGAAAGGATGCGCCTCTAGTAGAAGGAGGACTTGTCCCGCCGAGTACCTGGGGCCAGATTCATCAACGACTAACCCGTGGGTGCAGGTGGTAGTGATACTCACTATGAAGCCTGCGTCTATACCCCGCACACCCACGGGTTAAATTGTTGATGAATCCGGCCCCTGAAGTCGCTTCATGAGATGTCATCCGCCCTAACACTCCGCAGTATGCTCGGTTCGAAAGTACAAAAGGCTCGCGGCTTTGCTTGATCCCCAGGGAATTTCACGCCGCCTGACATTTGGGCACATGCCGCGGTAGCGGATGTATCATAGAAAGCAACACGATGGGTGTGGCGAAGAAAATGAGCCCTCAGTGGCTAGAGCGATAAGTTGTGAACCTCAAAGAAAAAGCAGAGTCGCGACTTTTTAAGCTCTTCAAACCTCTGTCCAAACCCTTTCTTTCAAAACTTTGGTGTTCGCAAGCAATCCAGCAATGTATCAGTATATAAAAAGTCATCCGTGAACCGGTAGTGGCCCAATCGAAAATCGTTTTGAGACAGAAAATGCATTTCGTTTTAAATATCTCACGATTAGAGTTTTTTAGCAGCTTGAAAAGCGGTCACCGGAATCCTTGCGTCCATCATCTGGTGGAAGTAGCAGTTGAATATTACATCCTTGACCGCGATACTTCTTAGCGACTATTAGGGCGCTCGCCACAGGAGCTCTTCGGGGAGTAAGGTCGACTGCTGATGTTGTGACATCAAACGTTCAAGCGGAGGACGATAGCGGGAACGACTCCCTGCGTAACCTGTGCTCATCTAAAAGTCCTTTGTAGAACAGAACCAAGAACAGCGTCTTAGTCTTCCATCATTTTCACCCTCCGAGGACATTCTGCCGGTACAATTGTCGGGCACAACCGTATTCTCCAGACTAGCATCGCGAACGTATGTTTTGTGAATCACACAGGCCACAAAGCAGAATCTAATAAGGCGCAGCGAATTCTGCGTTTGCAAATGCGATGTAGCAGACACGCATTCGTATGCATGAGTTTTTGAATCGCACACCGAAGTGCGGCACAAGGAGCAGCTAACAATGGCGGCTTCTCGAACAATAAAGCTGTGGTAGACAACATGTTTGAGGGCGGCGCGTTCCTCCTTTAGACGAAGACCGGCTATCGCCACCAATAGTGTGCTTTGTGAGTACGACAGAAGCTGCGTCGGTGGTTCTGGAGTAGAGTGCTCTGACATGCGGGAGGCCCGTGTTCGATTCCCGGCCAATGCGCAATAAAGAATACCGAGATGATTAAGCCGTTATCACTTGTCATGCTCAAAGCTATACAGGGGCCAGATTCTTCAACCGCTTACCGCCCTCTAGCGGTGAAAATACCCTCTGATGAACTAAACCAAACTGCCAAACCCTCTGGTATGACATTCATCAGCATCAGTATTTGGCGATATTTTCACCGTTAGAGGACAGTAAGCGGTTGATGAATCCGGCCCTAGGCGTCACCGTTGACTAACCTTATACCTTAAAAAGATCAATATTAACATCATTGCCAAGGCCCTGAAGGAATGCGCAAGAATGACGTGACAATCCAAAAGAAAAAGAAAATGTAATAGAAGAAGAACATCTGCCACTGCGCACGCTTAGCTTATAAACAAGGACATGCATCAGTTTTCACAGCATCAGCGCAGGTTAGTCTACAAGGGAACATCGGCTCAACATCAGACGAACGTATGATAACGGTTAGCAAGGAACGAAAGTAAAAAAACTGGCACCAAAAGAGTACAGGAATCGCGGTAAACCGCCATGTGGTTGTACGAGCACTGGCCAGATTCCGGTGCACAATCTGTTATTTTTGAGCAACGATAGCATTTCGTATGTTAGCCTTTACCTCTCTCATTTCCTTCTATTTGTTTTTGAATGCAGTCGAAATGCTCTCAGCACATTCAGAGTTTCTGTAGCTTACGCAAGGTCGGTCTCATACACCAAGAATCGCCTACAAATATTACTGGTAGAAAAATGGATCAACGTATGCGATCTTTCGCGAGAAGGGGTCTGACTCGCAGTGCCATCGCGAAGTGAAGCTCTCGATTTGAGAGTATTGTCGCTGCTTAACTCGATTAAGCCGCGGAATTTCAGCGGATGAAGGTATCGATCCGAGCGGCTGGGAGGATATAACGATAAGAACTAATGACAAGCCCTCGCCCCAGTAAATGATGAGCTCGCCGAAGGCGGAAGAGCTCCATCGCTTCATGCCGAAGCCACACATTCAGAGACAGACCTGGACGAGAAGTGCGGAAAACTCGACGTACGGAGGGGGACCTGCCCGCGAGGCAGACGAAACCGTCCTCGGGTGTGTGGCTGAATGAAATTAATCCAGCGAAGCAGAGCGGAGAGGGGCGAGCCGGGTCTCTTCCCGGCATCCGCTGAATCCGCCCCTCGGACTCAACGTGCATGACGACGATTGCGAATTAGGTGAGACCCGTCCGAGGAAAAAGTGTTCTGAAGGCCTGTTCCGGATGAGCGAGCCTCTGCAATGCCTCCCCTCTCTGCATAATGAAACCAATCAGTTTCTCTCGCGAGCCAGCGAACACAGAAGAGAGCGGCCTAAGTGGGCAGTGTTTTGGAGGCTGCTTAAGTTGAATTTTTCGCCACACACTTTGAACATGAGAAGCGGGTATAGTCAGCAGGTGTAGAGCCATGAGGATTTAATGCCGGCTGGTGCAATAGGCTTTCGGCGGAGCATGTTCACCATTACAAAAGTTGTCTCCTTTCAATTGCAATCAAAATATGACATAATGCGTAGAATGGACAATCAAAGCACGTTTTTGATAGAACAGTAGAGATTCTCATCTTGAGTTCGTCTTCATTTACTTGATAATTACTGGCCCACCAGAAGGTTCTCTTGCTCATCTACGTTCCCCCTCAATTTTCTAGTAATCACTCAATACACGCTAGTAATATAACTCTAAGTGTTGAGCACTAATAGCGAGTTTATTTAGCAAGGTGAGAAGGGAAAAGCTTATGTGCCAATTAAGCTTGCATCGAGCTTGACCGTACATTGAGGTGTGGGGCTCTTCCCTACGTAGTGCACCACTTTCGGGTTTCTTGACTATTCGAATAGTGTGCTAGCAATAATTGAGTCTCACTGGTTTAGGGAACTCGGTTTGGACTCCCCCCCCCTCCTAGGCCTACCACGCCTTCCACCCCACCGAGATCGCTGAGTTGGTACCGCTGTTCCACGAGAAGGGTAAAACGCTAACTTGCCCACCGGCTGGTCACAGGAAGAAGTTGTATAGGCCAAATACGCATTCATATTGCTTCCAGAACTAATGGAGTAGAAGTAAAATATCAATATAATGTGAGGTCTATCAAGAAAAAATAATTGATTAACGCCGTCCTGTACTCCCTTTGAAATTCTTGATTTTTTTCACATGCAGTCACTGAGAATTGTGAAGGACGTTAGAAATGGACCAGACAAATGGGATGAGATAAGAAGAATGCGGAAAGACCTAAGGACACGCGAATCCGAATCAGATGTTTGAATAGCATTTGGCTGGTAGTCCGATTTCTGTGGTCGTAGAACGATCACATAGCAGAAGCGCATATTCCACGAAACATTGCCGATATTTGGACAACAAAGAACCGCTTCCTGGCCGTTCTGTTGTGTGCGGGGATTAGTGTGGATCCTCCTCAATAATAACAGATCTTTAACGCATTGGTCGGCGTCTAAAGAGGAGACATGTGCTTATTTTACGAAACCAGAATTGCAAACGAGAAGGAGGCGGCCACTTGATGCCAGGAAGAAAATGCGGCCTGTGGAAACTGAAATGGAAATTTCGAGAAACGAGAGCTTCTTAAGCACGCACGGTTTAAGGCAAAACTGTTCTTCTATAGCATAGCGTTTTAAAACGTACTGTTGCCTTCGTAACCTCCGAGTAGGAATGGACGAGACGTATGCTTCATTTAAGGATAAACAAAAGAGAAAGGACAGCGACCTGGTGAGGGTCACTATAGTTGTGCTTTCTTTGCGAAACTTGAAACTCTGAGGGCATTCTCGGCAAACTAACTTCAAAACCGCCACACTAAGCTCTTGGCAACGACAAAGATCATCTCCAAGCTGACCTTGATGCCGCATAAATGGAGTTGATTCATTCAGAAGATTCCTTTTCTTGCTACACTTCTCAGGAATCCTTCCGGGGTCACTCGGTTTCATTGTTTCAGCTGGTCGCCATTCAATAGTTGCGGCGGTTCAGTGAATACTAGCTGACTCGATTGACCACGATTCCACGGTTACCAAACCACAGTTCGTCACCAACGTTTATTTGACCACTCGACGGCAATCTCAAACTTGGGTAATTAAACCAACTTTATCAAGTTCTTTTGCGAGTACACTATACGAAAAAATGCAATTCACTACAGTCAAGGCGTGTTTGCGTTTTGACCGGGGAAAAATGTGATGAGGAGTACCCAAACCCAAACATGGAGTAGATGTGGAATTAGGTGATGAACTGGATTTAGCAGAGCAGCAAAAAATGGCAGAACAATAAAACTTTTAAGAAAATTTAGATTCTGCCGTGTCGCGGCAGACAGACGTGCCTAACCCCGCCTCACGGGCTCCTGTGAGCAGACGCCTCTGAGATGGAATGTAAGATAAGGCAAAATACCAGCGTCTGCTCCCAGAACCCCGAGAGAAAACGTGTTTCGTCAGATAGCGTCGCCAACCACGGATTGCAAACTGCGGACAGAAGGCATAAACCGGACGTGTGGAAGTTTCCACGTGCTAACATGCGAAACTACAATTTTAGGTTGAGGTAGACGTCTACTTACATCACTGATGCATTCTTTGCACGAGTCTCAGAATTCAATCAACTCTAGTAACGAGGTGGAATCAGTTTCTCGTATCCCTCTCGGGAGAGCTCCCTAACATAAGGTCTAATGCTCACGCTCGCTCTGAAAATCGCCGCCTTGAGAATTACGATTTTTGTGTTGATCATCCCGAAAGAGCGACGCAACCACCAGCTACAGTCGATTAGTCGAGCATGATTCTGATTCTGATTGCAATTCATGAAAACGTTCTCCGCCTAAACAGCCTCACCCCTACTAGGTACTCATAGACACCACTTTGCCAGTAAGTGACTCACCTTTCCTAGTGAGAGACGGTATATGATGCAGCAAAGGTTAAGGTATTGTATGGAGAGCATTTTTCTGTTCTCAAGCAATTTTTGAGCACAATTGATTTGTGGTGCTTTCGCAAACATAATAGGTTGCGAGGCCTGCTCGTGCGAGATTTTGTTCTAAATTTGTATAATTTTCTTCTAATTCCGTAGTACTTATATGTAGACGATTCTTAAAGGTTAGTAGAGATTTTGATATTGGTTTTCTTTTCAAAGAACAATTTTTGTGAAACATGCCAATTAGGACTGTACTGCTTCCTACATAATTACTGGGGTATTTTTATTTGTTGGACAAACGAATAAATGGAAATCATAATAATAAGGTAGTGATGAATTTTGCCCCACCTCCCTTTACAGGAATCCCTATCTTTCATAATGAGGTCACATTCAAGTGAGCCATGCGTACACTTAGCGGACACATATTCCCATGTGGTTTTCCACTTCCGTGAAGAAATCTGGGTCCCACTCAGAGATTGTTGCAGGAGCTCTCTTTAGAATGCAGAGAAGTACGGTATCGCAATCGGGAAACGCTTCAGAACCCGTCTAGGCCAACCAAGCGTTCCATCCTTTATAGTTGCGCGAGTTGCTGTTAGGCTTCACTGCGAAGGGTAAAACACCCATTTGTCTAAAGGCTGACAATCGAAAATAGCCCCCCTCCCACTTCCTCCACTACCTTCCCTAGAAATCCAGTTAGTTGCATATCTCAAGCAGGAATTGATTGATGCCGTCCTTCATACTGATCCTTTTTGTTAAGTGTGCCAGTATTTTAATCGATGGGGTTCCTAAATAACGTGAGAGTGAAACGAGAGATCAAAGCTCGAAAGGGCGAAAGGATCCACTCCAAAAATGTCAGCTAGAATCTTTTTGACTGTATGAGCAATTGACTACGACTGCTTCAGCAAATTATGGGATATTATAAAATGCTTATTTAAATTGCCACAGCGACGTTTTCAAATGTTGTCTTCTATTTCTATTAATGGTTCCAAGAAACACATTTCCATACTAAAAATTGCCTGATTGATTGCCTCTTGTTCTTTTGAGTACTTTTGCGAAAGTTACATTGTAAAGTATTTAACGAAAGCCTTTAACCGATTTTTTTAATGAAACCTACAAAGATTTTATGAGCCTTGTCTTCTGTCATTGGTCAGTTTGCGTTTACGGGTCAAACCATATATTCCTTCTTTTTGATCTTATTTGGATGTGGTCGATGATTAAGAGAAAGGAATTCGCAAAAGAAGCGTCAGGCTCTCAGAGGCAGAAAAAATTCGCCACTTTCAATGCCCTCCTCGCCAACCTACATAGAGCTGCAGCTGTTCGTTTCTCTATGCCTTTCACATTCGCTTGTGTTTATAAGGAACGGTAGTCTCATAGTCTCCACGAGGAAATGCAGAAGTGGAACCTACGCCGTAATTGGTAATGTTTCCAGCAAGGAACTCCCTCGTGCTCTCGCAAGAACTACAGCTATAGCGAATGGTAGTGCAAATGCCTGCTGGAGTTGGGTTTGTTGCTAAAATTTCAACTCAAACCTTTTTAAGGTCCCTTGTTCTTTTGTGTGAGCTAGTCGAGATCCCATAAAAACAGGAGTTGAGAGGAATTCGTGAAGGTCTGTTGAACCTGACTCGATGAGGGTCTTTTGCTGGAACCCTTAGCTTTCTTAGGGCAGCAACAGACCCTCATCGAGCAGAAAGTGATTCGACTAAGTCGGCGCAGTAAATCTCGAAGGTACCCTAAAAGGGCCCTGCTCTTAAGGCCTGATTGATAGTTGTCATTGATGTTTTATACATCGGAAATGTCCTCGTCTCTTTCCGGAAGGAAAGGACAACAAAGGTGCTCTTAATAAGGCGCTGGATATTCGAGAGGAAAAGGCTAGTGGGCAAGAAAATCTAGTGATTGTTGAATCAAAGTTCCTTGAAGTTGGGCGGGAATTCATTGGTAGGGCAAGTCTTTCATTAGCCCACACCCTATGACAGGCATCGTCGACAGTTGTGCACCGTTCGAGCGCAAGAGCTTTGATCGCCATACATATTCAGCAAACAACTTATAAGTTCTGTAGCAGTCGCTCTAAGCTTCAATTCCATAGGCCCCGGACATCAACGACATAACGACTTTGATCTCTGTACGGTCGACCTGATGGGTCAGCGGCGATTAGGAATACGAAAAGCGGTGTAAGCTTTTGCTGTCCGGGGCCTATGGAATCGTTAGAAACTGCAGATAGGCCGAGAAAGATCAAGGCTATTCCAAGGGAATACGCTCTTTGGAATTCTTCGCCGAAAATATACAAGTGCAAGTCAAAAATCTTTTTTGGTCGGAAAACGTTCTCGTGCTGACAACTAATACAAATTCGTAACTCATCTGTGAAATGAGCGATTGTGTGTTGAACATAATTTTTCAGTGAATAAATTACTGAATCGTTTCGAAAAGGCACTTTCCACTTCTTGTATATCATTGGAAGATGTACCTTTCGAACATAGGGAATAAAGTATTAGAAAAATTAGTGTCGCTTAAAGCGCCATTCTTTGGAAAACAACTTTTCCTGCATTTTTGTGCAAAAATTACGTGTTATCCCAAGTAAATGCTCCATGTTTTATGTTCTCCACAAAGTCCTCGCCCTGCCAATAACTTTGCTCTTTGGAGAAAATGTTCCCAGAGCTAAGTCTCTGTTGGCATTTCCCAGACTGGTTCAGCGATGAGTCTAGAAAACAACTGATTAGGCTAGACAGAGATGAAATCGAATTTTCCTCCGAGAAAGGAATTGGTCTTTAGGGAAGCAGCTTCTCGAATGTTATTCAGAAGTTTACAAGCTCTAAAGAACTCGATGTAGCAGGAAGCTTCACCTTCGCGAAAAACATCTCCAATGACCATTTATAGCTTTACTAGCCATCCACCATTTCAGGAAGTTGCGTATGCGGCGCTTTTCCTCTGGAGCGATTTCCATATTCACTCCAAGGTGAGGTAGAAGAGATAAGTTAAGTACCGATACTCGGCCCCTGCTTGGAATTCCCCCCCCCCCCCTTCTGTAGGAGGCGGCAGCAGTATGAGCAGCTCTGATTAGTTCAGCAACCCCGCCGCTTCCGAGGAAACCTCAAACTTGCTCCGTGCCCACCGCGTCAGCAAGGGAAGGAACTTCGTGTTGTCGGCAATTTTTTTTCGTGTAGTTTAGGTGAATCGTAGTGCGGAATTCCTTAGTCTGGTGATTCTCAACCACACCCTCTTCCCCACCTCGGACAAGATCGTTTCAAACCAGAAGTTGACTGTGGCGCAGTTTGGTTGACGCTTTCCTACACCCACCCCCCCCCCCCCCTCTGCCAGAATTACATCTTGGTCAGACAAGCTTCTATTTTATGTTTAGCATATTGTTTACCAACATAGAAGCTTTGCCTAATTTCCTTATCATTTATGACTGCATGATTTCATATAGTCGATCCCAACTGCTCAGAACGCCCTCTTTCACAAGTATAAAAGGGCCGAGTCATCCGCCTTTTCTGGAGCTTTTCCAGTTAAAAATTGTTTGTTTAATTAGTTGTTGGTTTGAGGTACCTTCTGTAACGTGCTGGTGGTATATGGCTGATGGCCCATCTGAGGACGAAGGTCGCGCAGGGTGAGGAATGGAGCACAGAACCTGAGGATCACGTACGATCGATCAAGGATCACAACAGAGGACCGTACGAAATGCAAAGGGACTCTGGATAAATGGGAAAGGGACTTGCACTCTGAACACAGCTTTCATCTCAGTCAGTGCAGCCGTTGCTTGTGATGATGACGATCCTTATCCACTGCGTCTCATTGCCCACATCCCCGAGCTATCTTATAATCACTAGTACAGCTCGTCAGCCCTAACTTCACCTCCCCCCCCCCCATTAGTTGGTGAGTCCGACTCATTGAAGAAACGAACAGCGCACACGACTTTGACGCGGTGCCGTCTGCCACCGAGAGAACTGTTGCAAATTCAGACGATTTCTGTCTCACTGAGCCGGTATCCTGTTGTTGCCCCCAATGGAAACGCAACAAAGTGAATTCAAACGTCAAAGCGCAACAAGTAATCAATCACCAGCTGACCACAGAGCAGCACACAATGCGACAGGAAGTCGTCATCGAGCGCGGGGGAAGTGGCAAGGGAGCCTGGAGACTTTCTGGGGCTGCTATTAGGCGAATACATAGCAGTCACTAGCTGCACCTGAGCACTGACATGTCTGCCTTCAACAGCTATTGCACAAAGTATTAGGCAGACCCCGCTGAAAAATCCCTTTTGTCTAATGTAACTAACGTACGCCAATATCACACTTTCAGAAGCATCGCAGACTCTCGGATATCGCGACGACTTGAGATATTAATGTCCAGAGAGCACGTCTTATTCAGATACTCTGCCCACAAACAAATTCCATGGAAATTCAGATTTTTGAATTCCCAAAAAGGTTCTGGCTCAGCATGCACTGGGACCATTTAGATTCTAACTGCCACATTTGTGAGAGCTGCCATATTTTGGTGAGCCAAGCAGATTTTGGGGATGGGATGTAGATGCGATTTCCTCGACTTTAATTCCATATTTTCCAAGCATCGAACGGCTGCACTAGGATTGCTGCTACATTGTTAAAGGCAAAGACACCTTCTTTGAGACGGTACAAAAGACGATCCTACAACTGAAATGAAAGAAAGGATGCTGACTTCTTACCCTGAATCCACCTCATTCTACAGCAGCAAAGTTTTTTCAATTTTTGTGAAAGCCCCAGCTGGTTTGTGAAACGAGCTAGCAAGCTCGGTTTTTTAGAATTTAACAATATTATTTAGTCCTAGTACAGTTGTGCCAGGAAATAGTAATCTTGTGTAGGACATCTGCTTTTGAGCACCTACATTTGGCAGAAAGCACAAGGTGTTCATTTGGAATGGTTCAGATTTCTACCCTTTCCATAGAGAAGAGCTCGGCCTGGGTCTATCCGACCCGAGCCCTGCGCTCCTCAGCCAAGGCTCAGATTCATGAATGCTTGCCGACAGGTAAGTGCAAAACCTACCGCCACCCCCCCCCCCCCCCTCCACTTACGCGCGATTCATGAACGCGCGGCGGGAAAAACCAGAAGTACTTCGCGTGATTCAGGTAAATGCTATCTCGCCAGCGCATCTGGGGGACATTTACCTCCATAGCAAGGGCTTCGCTCCACTGCTAATCTCTGACACAATGTGATGCTAGATTCGTGATCAGCACATCAACAATGACATCACCTACCTCAGGGAGGCAACGTTGGGGCGAATTTTTATTCGATCCTTGGAGTGTGGAAGCGCGCCAGTGCTTACGATTAGTTTTCTATCGAGCAGCTTCCCGACATTGTTGTACGTTTTCCCATATTCTTACTCTGATGACCTCAAGCATAGCAGGTAGCATTGTGCGGGAGTCCAACACCCGACGTCAAGTTCAGAAGGCAGAATCTCTACCACTGCACCACCCAATCTATTTACATTGGCACCCGCGGCTCTGACCAGGGAATGCCGTCAGCTTCTCATGGAACTTCGGATTGAGACCTATACCACGTGAAAGAGCTCGAGACGCTGATCACAGACATGTAGATCAAATTTGCTAAATGGATCTCCTAAGCGAGTTATGGCCGGCGGAAGCCGCCATGTCTTCCATGTTTTAGGCGCGCTCAATCAGCGTTGGGTGCAGTATTGCGCGGAAATCAGCGGTTCGGCTATCAGCGCCATCAGTAGCGGCGGCGGCGCAGTGGTAGAGTGCTCGCTCCAGAGGATTGGGTTCATTGGTTCGGTACCCGCCCATGACGGGTTTTTTGCATTTTGTGACTCTGCCTGGACCACCCTAGTTAAAGGTATGGGTGGAGACCACTAGTTAAAAGTTCCGACTCTACCGACACGACTTCGGCCGAACAGTTGTAGCAACGGTATGGGTGATCTCTGACCGAATCGTGAAAAACGGATATCAGATTCGTGATCAGCACCCCAAATAACCCCCCCCCCCCTAGACAAAGTTTCAACGAACAATTTTTTTCGACCGTAGTCGTGTCGGTGGAGTCGGAACTTTTGACTACTGCCTTTACTTTTTATTTATTATGTTTGCTAAGTTTTGTTGATTTTTGATTTTATTTCTACTTTTTATTTTGTTTTGATTTGAATTTCTGACTTGCTTCACGTCATGAATAAAACATTTTACCTGAAACACGTTTCCGTCTTCAAATAGACGTAAATGCAAGTCGCCATTAGCCGTTCGCTCAAAAATATGCTAAAAATGAGATTACAGGTCCTCGTCAAGATAGATCACAAAATGCAAAAAACCCGTCATCGGCGGGAACCGAACCAATGAACCCAATCCTTTGGAGCGAGCACTCTACCACTGCGCCCCGCCGCGCTGACGGCGCTGATAGCCGAACCGCTGATTTCCGCGCAATACTGCGCCCAACGCTGATTGAGCGCGCCTAACACATGGAAGACATCGCGGCTTCCGCCGGCCTTAACTCGCTTAGGAGATCCATTTAGCAAATTTGATCTACATGTCATAGCCCGACTAGCTACCTGTGTGTATTCAAGTCAAAAACAGCAGCACTAAAGGGCCTCATTTCCCTGACCCCGAAAGAGCCCCCATTTCTGCAGCGATGGGAAGGACGAGTACGGAGAGGCTGCTAAAATCTCAGGGCCTAACCAGGCTGCGCAAATTGAGAAGGACTAGGATGACGATCTGTACTTACAACGCCCGCACGCTTGCATCGGAAGCATCCGTCGAGGACCTGATGATACAAGCCAGGAAGATCAAGTACGACGTCATCGGACTGACCGAGACGAGAAGACACCACCCCCTACACGCCGCCTACGACTCCGGAGAACAACTGTTCCTCGGAACATGCGACAGCAGGGGAGTAGGCGGCGTTGGTGTCCTCGTCAACACGCATTTGGCCATGAACATCGATTCGTACGAGTCTCTGACAAGCCGAATCGGACGTCTGCGACTGAAGCGATGTGGTTCCGTGCCAGCTTTGACTGTGTTCGTCGCGTATGCCCCAACATCCGACTACGACGACGAGGAGGTCGAAGCCTTCTACGTGGAGCTGGAGAAGTTCTATAAAGAAGATCGCACCTTCTACAAGGTGATCGTCGGCGACTTCAACGCCAAGATCGGACCGCGAAGGTCGCCGGAAGAACTTCACATCGGAACCCACGCTTTGGAGTGGAACGAGCAAGGTGAAAGGCTGTCTGAGTTTATCATGTGGACCAAGACCATCCATGGAAACTCGCAGTTCCAGAAGCCTCCCTCCCTACGATGGACCTGGGAATCTCCCGGTGGCCAGTTCCACAACGAGATCGACCACATCATCTTCAAGCGCAAGTATTGCCTGATCGACGTCTCCGTTGTCCCCAAGTTCTACACGGGATCGCCTCCTTCGCGCAAGGTTCCGCTTTTCGCGTCAAGGAGAGAAGGCCGCGAAGTTCAAGAAGAGGAGTCCCAGAACGACCATCAACTGGGACCTCTACACCTCTCTTGCCGGCCTTTGGGAAGATGCCGTCATGGACAACGTCGAAGAGGAATACGACCGCTTCGTGCACCATCTCCACGATAGTGCTAAGGGAGCCGAGAGCTTGAAGACCACGAAGAGACGTCTGTCTCCGGAAACTCTCGAGCTGATACGCCAGCGTGGAGCAGCACGAGCGTCAGGCAACTACCAACTGACGTCCGAGCTTGCGAAGCTATGCAGAGAGGCGATAAAGGAGGATCTTAAGGAGAGAAGGGCGGAAGTGTTGGCTGAAGCTGCAGAGGCAGGGTTGAGCATCCGCAATGCCCGCCGGAACTTCGCCAACTTCAAGACCAAGATGACAGCTCCCCGACGTCCCGACGGAACCGTCACCTCTTCCAGAAGGACCGTGGAGAAGGTCATCCACGACTTCTACTCCGATCTCTTCGATAGCCACGTCCACTTGCCCCCATGCCATCTTCCGCAGGATGTCGTCCCCTCTGTTCTCCCTTCCGAGATCCGACACGCCATCTCGTCGGTTAAGAAACGAACAGCACCCGGTCCTGACAAGATCAATCAGACCCGAACACCTGAAGAACCTCCCGCCAGCGATCAACACCCTCTTCACACGTTACCTGTCGGAGTGCAAGGTTCCATCTCAGTGGAAGACCAGCAGAACCGTCTTGCTGTACAAGAAGGGAGACGTGCACGACATTGGCAACTATCGCCCGATCTGCCTGCTGTCCGTAGTCTACAAGCTGTTCACTCGAGTTATCCTGAATAGGATTAGCAGAACGCTGGACGAAGGACAGCCATGCGAGCAAGCAGGATTTCGGAGAGGATTCAGCACGAGCGACCACATACACACCATTACGAAGCTCATCGAAGTGTCGCGAGAGTACAAGCTGCCGCTGTGCCTTACGTTCATCGACCTGAAGAAGGCATTCGACACTGTCGAAACTGAAGCGGTCATCGAAGCCCTGCTCACTCAGGGCGTTCCTACTCAATACATCAGAGTCCTTCGAGAGCTGTACAGTGGATTCACGACCAAGATCTCACCATTCTACAACGACTTCGTCGTCGACGTGAAGAGAGGGGTTCGGCAAGGGGATACCATATCCCCGAAGCTCTTCAGCGCCACTCTCGAAAACGTCATGCGCGAACTAGAATGGGAAGACATGGGAGAGAAGGTCGACGGCCGGCAACTACATCATCTTCGCTTCGCTGACGACATCGTGCTCATAACACCGAGCATCAGCCAGGCGGAGCGAATGCTGGCCGACTTCGATCGTGTATGTGGGAACGTTGGACTGCAGCTGAATCTTACGAAGACGATGTTCATGAGGAACGGATGGGTTTCTGATGCCCCATTCTCGCTCAACGGAACGAACATCTCCGAGTGCTCCAGCTATGTGTATCTGGGTCGCGAATTCAACATGGCCAACGACCTAGCACCAGAGCTGAGCAGGAGGAAAAGAGCGTCTTGGGGAGCTTTCAAGAGTGTGGAAGAGGTCTTGAAGAAGACGAGAACGTTCGATTTCGTGCTCACCTATTCGACTCTACCGTTCTTCTTGCCCTAACGTACGCCTCAGAGTCTTGGGCTATGCGAAAGCAGGATGAACACGCGATCAGCGTCGCGCAGCGTGAAATCGAGAGGACGATGCTCGGAGTGACACGACTCACGCAAGTGAGAGAAGGCCTCCGGAGTTCCGAGCTTCGCCGACGCTCGAAGATCAGAGACGCTGGGCCAAGTTGTCGAAAATTAGGTGGGCCGGCCACATAATGCGCTTCGCAGACACCCGCTGGACGAGAGCCATCACCGACTGGATTCCGTGGGATGTCAAAAGAACACCAGGACGCCCACCAACGCGTTGGTCGGACTTCTTCGTGAAAGCCCTGAACGACCGATATGACGCTATTCGTGTCCCTCGAGCGAGGAGGATCCATTGGACCACTCTGGCACGCGACAGGGACGAATGGAGACGCTGCTGGCACCCGCTCGAGCAATTCGATGATCAACGGGACGACAGGTGATACAGGTCTCAATCCGAAGTTCCATGGGAAGCTGACGGCATTCCCTGGTGAGTAATGAGCTCGTGCCTCCGGATTGTCATCCATTGTTAACCATAGGTAGGTGCGTTTTGCTCGTTTGTCTCAAGGATTCGGCAGAGCGAAACATGTTTTGTCACAGTTTGGAGGATGCAGATTTTTCTATAGTATTCGTTCTTGCCGTTTCAGCGTACCGTTGAGACAGTTCCCTTGTTAGGGTGTTCAGGCAGTCGTCAAGAAGCTACTTAAATAGTGCCAGAGAGAAAATTGGAAACAAGTTCGAAAAACTGCTCGATTTGGGCAAGCGGCAGCGATTAGTGGGCCCGGGAATTCGGTTTTCACGGGAACCAATGGGCATGTCTTCAATTATTCATGCTCTCGAAGGGCATGTCATATTCCAGAGCCGCTTTGCAACGCGGACATGAACGAGTCACTTCCTAGTCAGAGCTCTCCACAGCTGCTGGTACCGCCCAAAAATCACTCACATTGGCTCTCCGAAGAGAAAGAATGCTGCTGTTCATGTCGCGACGCATGATGTTAGGCGCGGAACGCGTGAAGCTGGCAATTTGTGGGTCACGGCGTAGAGACAGGGTTAAGCGTGCGGTTCATTTACAACCCTCCCAAACTGCATTTGTTTCCATAGCGATTTCCCCTATTTGTCTTGATGCTTTGAACTTTTGAGGTGATTTTTCCCACAATAAGTCCTTTCTTTCAGGCGATGTTTCGACAGTGTAAAGATTCGCACGAAGCTTCGTGGGATGGAGGGGGTATTTTGTGAAAAGGAATTAAAGTTTTAAATGTCGGGGTTTCTAAAGCTAAAAGCAAAGAGTTTCTAGAGCAAACCTGAACTCAATGGGGAGGGCTTTCCTAGAAAAATTCCTGCCGATTTTAGCAGAATGTCGCGGCACGTCACATTTTTCTCGGCAT
Organism: Heligmosomoides polygyrus polygyrus; assembly: GCA_947396885.1. Lineage (NCBI taxonomy): Eukaryota > Metazoa > Nematoda > Chromadorea > Rhabditida > Heligmosomidae > Heligmosomoides > Heligmosomoides polygyrus. The sequence continues at coordinate 40,235,287 of OX377204.1, forward strand.
CTGTGAAACTGTGAGCTATAAAATTTCGGTTATAATTACTAATGCTAATTTAGGAGCTTTTTATGACTTACATAATTTTTGAACGGTTTACAAAAATTTTGTGGAGCTCTCTTCAAATCCATCACGGAGCCGAAAGCGAAAGCTTGACTTCTCATGGAAAATTTTTAAAGGAGACAGCGTTGGAAGGTGAAGCCTGCTCTAGAAGTTTCGACATCTTTTTAGTACATTAAAAACAGGCTTTTTGGTGCGATCGTTGACATGAGAGGTTTTAATTTTTAAGCTGATATTTTTGGCAAGGAATGCAAAATCGGACCCCTGATCATATCGAATTTCGCTGCAGAAAAGCCCGGGTTTTCCGGTGTTATAAAGAGGCGTTGAAAATGGGGTACAATTTCACTAACTTTTTCTCCTTAAAGAGGAAGAAACTTGCTATTGTGACAGGTTAAGCCTTCGGCTAAGAATTCGAAAAGCACTCCAAGAAATCTTTTCACGGTGTGAAAAACTCGCAATTCCTAAAAGTACTTCAGTTGTACGCAATGTACGGAATGACCGAAGAGTTGTGAATAAGGCGATGCGCGTACGTCAAATTGGAAAGGCATTTTAGTCACGTCGAGAAAGACTTTTTTGTTCAAAATGTTTCCAGAAGAGCTGGGAAAAGGGCTAATCATGTCTCCATGTCCTCTCACCTTGAAACCTGAATGCGTTGATGCTTACTGTGAAGTTTCTTGCTTGCCTTCAAAAATAATGATAACTATACCATAAGCTATTCTCCATGTTCGACTGTCCTAAAACGTAGACATGCCTGAATTGTTTCGGTACTTCTGTGCCACATAGGTTTGATATGATGGAACGTTTTTCTGAAAACGTTTTGAAAACGACGAAATTGTCGAAACGTCAGGTCGAAGTGAACGTTCCATCATATCAAACCTGCGTGGCACAGAAGTATTGAAACAATACCATAAGTCTTCCCTATATATGTTTGAAATGTGCCTTGCACAATGTGGACCATTTCCAATTCAAACTGAATTCTTCCCAACTCCAATTGTACATCTTTTTCAATGAAGAGAAGTCCGGTCTATCGCTACCAGTCTACTAAATGCGAGTGGTAACAACACTGCTACACTCATTGGTGGAACGTCGAGCTTCCGAAGACGACGAGATGGGCGAAGCGTCAGGCATAGAACAAAGTCTTCCACCTACCAACGCCTTGTCACAGAAGCACAAAACTTCACAATTCTAACAAGGGTTAAGCCGCTCTTTGTTCATTAAAGTTGAGCTTCTGAGCCCATACTTGCAGTTTCCTCAGACGTCTATCTATTCGTTTGCCCAATTAATTGAGCAAACTTTATTTTCGGTGTCTCTTTATGCGTATCAGTATGAAAGCTCTCATTAAGAATGCTCTTATCCTGTGTCATATAACCATGGAGAAGAACCGCAGTTTTTTCAAAGATAAAGGCTCCAGCAGTTGTCCTTCAAAGTTCCATAACAAGGGGATCTACTCGCCGTATGGGGAAAGTAGGTCACCTGGAATCCTCACTAGGCAGACCTGAAGGTTTTCGAAGACATCTGCCAAGCACCTACTTTCTAATATTTAGGAATTCATGCATTGATTGGGCAGGTGGGTGGTTGAAGGCTATATTCTGCAGGAGGAGGAGATCTGTCTGAAAGTGGCGCGGACAAACACTGCGGACAGTGCCTGTGAAGCCAATCAGCGTCGACTCGCGCCATGACACCCACCACACCTGCCGCTTCGCGATGAGCCAGGGCAGCTCTGGCTGTTGAGGCGATGCTGACCCAGCTAACCACGGGAGCCTACAGACGCACCATATTTGGTGTAATTATAATATTATACAATCGATCGAGGGCTGGAAGGCCTGAAGGGGTTGCAGCGGTAGTCGAAAGATTCGGACTGATCTGAACTCTGCGTTAGAATTTGGAGCGCTGTCGAATGAGTCAGAAAAGGATCCTCCTCAACAACTCTTAAGGCGAATTTTCAGGCGCTATCTATTTTCCACTAAATATCAGTTTTTGTTTATATCAGCATTAACTGCGAGGTATGCTTTCAGGCGGAAATTGCACGAAGAATCCGATTAGATAGCCGAGAGGCCTTCTAATGAAACGCCAACTGCTCAGCTTTTTTGAAAGTAACGTTATGATCTTTCAGTGCGAAGAGCATCTTCCCAGTTTGGGATGGCACGAGGGCGTTGATTTGTTATTCGGTAGACCCAATATGAGCCTAAGCACTCTAGTTTTCTCAAAGCATTTCATGAGCGTTTCCCAATTCTTTAATTGGTAACACCCATGTTTTGTGACCATTTAGACAAGGATGAAGTGTAGTTGGAGACAAGGGCAGCTCCATTGGTACTAGCACGACTAACATCGAAATGGCGAACAAGAAGGCGAAACAATGAGCACGGTAGCTCATTGTTGCAAACAATGTCGCCAGTGATCGGCGAGTTCCGAACCCCCTTTGGAAGGGAAGAGAGAGAGCCAGTTTTTGTGGACCCGGCTCCGCTCAGCTGTGCATGTGTGCGTGTTGCCGAGTTGCCCAGATTGGAAAGGGGCGGACTTGCTCAGTGGACGGGAAAATGAGCCATCCCCTACGATTTCTCGACAATCAAAGGCACTGCTCAAGCGGAGTTGTGGCACAAAGCGCCTCCTGCGATGCCCTTGAGAATGTTTGCGAACAGTAATTTGTGCAGGCTAGACCACAAGTGACGAGGCCGGACTAATGGGACTCAATTGATCATGAAGAATCTTATTCCCATAGCGGCTTGAAGTCAACACATCAAACAAGAAGGAGGGAAGACTTCAAGGGGGATCATTCGCACCAAATTCGCATAACTAGCTTGCACCGTTAGCGTGTAGCACTAGCGTACCAAGTAGCGCAACTCAGAAAGTACGATTTAGGTGAATGAATATATGTAGTATATATGAAGGCAATGCCACAATGTTTATGACCGAACTGTGTATCAGAAAAAGAATTCTTCAGGAAGCAAAGTTCTCTTAGGTTGCAGGTATTTTTATCGGAAAGCCATGACTTGGTTCAGAAAACACGTTTTCAATCTGAGTGGACTGTAATTGGTTTTTCACATTATCTGTGAAAAATAAGTATTGTAACCGCTGTTTAAAAATGTGACGTTCAACAATGGCTGTACTCGAGTAAAGCTGGTTCACGGGCATCATTTACTTGACAAAAGAAGGAGGAATCATGCGGTTTCCTGTTTTCTAGAGAAGTGCTTAGGTAGATGTAATACCGCCGCGTCGCGCGGTCAAAAAGACGGTTTGCGACGGAAAAATCCGTCGCAAAAAGTCGCATGTTCATAACTCCTTTAATTTTGAGTTGTTTCAGAAACTGTTGGTACCAATCGATTCGTCTCCTCGAGATCTACACAATCGTGTATAAAATTTTACCAGACCGTTGCGTTTTCGTCGTGGGTGGCACAAAAAGTGACTGGAAGAGGCTTTTGCAATTAGAGCAGCTTATTTCCCAGGAAATGCCTTCGGAGTATCTCAATCATGGCGCACGTTTCCAGTGCTATGTCATGCCAGGAATGCTCCGAGAGTGCGTCGAGCACAATGCATACAGAACCGAACCTATTAAATGATTGGCGAACGCATGTCCACTGCGCTTCTATCTTCTCTTACTGGGAAATCCGAAATCCTCAAGACTGTTTCGAACCGTTTGGAGAACTTTATCAGAAATTTCTAGCCGCCCTATTCGGGAATTGTTCCAGTCACTCCCGGCGAGACTTAAGTGTGCGGCGTGTGCAATGCGTACAAAAATGAACCTATCAATCGAGTGAGCGGAGGCGGTTTAAATGTCGTGCTAAAGCAAAGCGTACCTTCTTTAGGTGCTTTAGTACACACACTGACAGCAGGTTATATAAATGAAGAGGTATTATGCTGCGAGAAGGGAGAGTGCGCTGTGCACAGTGCATATACGATCGAACCGTTTAAAAAAAATTAGAAATTTCCGCCCGCCCTACTCAGGAATTGCAGTACTCTGTTCCGGGAGGAGAGGACTTTAGAGTACGCCGCGAACAATGCGTATATAATAGAACCCATCAATCGAGTGAGGCAACCGCTCGCAAATGCACGCGCGGGCGAGTTCGTAGCGTAATAACTCTATCAAATTCCAATCTTTCCAACTACAACTCGAGGACTTCTCAGGCAGCACAAGGTTCTTGAGGTGTTTTAAAGAAAACCGGTGTAGCTCATGAATGGACTAAATTACAGCGCTGCGAAAATGCTGGTGAGGCTTGTGCGACCCAATTTTTTCCGATTTCGATCGACCACTGCGCGAAGACACGGCGAGCCAAGGGCATGCAAATTCGTAGGCGAACAGAACACCTAAGGTGCTTTAAGACGATATGCTCGCAACTCCCCAGCTGCCTAAACAGCCTTAGCCCCATCTGCCATTTTAGGGCAGGGACTCTGCGATTGAAGTTTCCTGCCCTCTTACCCGCCCACATTTGGGTCCTCGACACTCCCAATAACACCGCTTTGTTCATCACAAAAAGCCCTATCGAATGGTGTCGCTATCGACCAATTTCAAAGAAATCGATTTGTTGACAATTTCCCATCGAGGACGTGGGCGCGATCGTATTTAAAGATACAAAACGGGAGCGACAGCGGTCGCGCGCGGCGGCGCCTGGCGCGCTGCCAGCTCTGTCGGCCGATTACGGGGCAGCTCGCTCCGAGCATGCTGAGTCATCGGAGAGGCAGATTCCAGAAGGGAAAAGGCCAGTGGCGGCACCTGTACTGCTTCTTTGAACTCTCGTGCATTTCATGCGCTTGCCCTCAAAGGAAAGGCTTCGAACGAGGTGGAAAGGAGGAGGGGAAGAGATCGTAACCGGACTTGGGGTTATGAAACTTAAGAAATTACGGTACTAAGCGAGCTGGTACCTGCGGTACACCGGAAAGGTGGCTTAAAACGGGTAAGTTAGATCAGCCACACCCCGGAGTTCTCTCCCTTCCTAGTTCTGTGCTCTCCTTCGCGTCAGCGTCTACCCCTCCATTATGAGCTCCCCCAAATTACTATGCTACAACACTAGAGGAAGGCCATTTGACATTCGATTCCCCACATTGAGCTGGATTGCAAGGTATATCCATCGACCTTTTGTCCCTCCTACTAAAATCTGAAGTAGGAGATCTGCAGTGGATTATGGAGTCCGGGAGAAACTAATCCATCTCTTCGTCAAGGATGCGAGATCCCGGCATGTTTTTCTTGATGAACATGGACGCACGGGCTCATGTTTATTAAAGGGGGGGGGGGCTTGACCGGGATACCGAGAATCGATGGGGTTCAACGAATCGAAGGCGCTTCCCTACGAAGAATGAACCTTAATTGTGATACAAGGTTCTGTACGCGATCTTCGCTAATGGGCCACTGGCACAGAACTCTGGGGCGAGAGAGGGGCGTGGGCGCAAGTGGACGAGCCGGCGCGTACGATGACGTCATCGAAAACCAATATTTCGAAATTGGCCAAATTTCCTCGCGCAAACTTCGTCCAAAATCATCTAGGCGGTTGTTTGGGGCGTTGATTAGGAATCCGACGTTCGTTTTTGAAAATTCCGCCGATTTCAGTAGGTTACTTCCCGTTTGAGGGTGGTCGGGTGAGGACCACCGATCACCCTCAGTTATCGGTATGAGGGTCTCTTGCCGTAATCGTCCGAATGAACTTCGGCATCGTGTTCGGCACCCCGAATAAGTCCCCGTCCCTATACGAAGTTTGAGCAAAATCGGTGATCCTGACCCGACCACCTCCAATTATCTAGAAGAATATCCAAAACCTACCGAAATCGGCGGAATTTTCAAAAACAGGTTCGTAATCAGCGCATCAAATAACCCCTAGATGATTTTGGACGAGAAAATTTGGCCAATTTCGAAAATATCGATTTTCGATGACGTCATCGTCCACGCAGGCTCGGCCAGAGCGCCCCCGTCCTCGATGGGAAATTGTCAAAAAATCGATGTTTCCAAAATCGGTCGAAATTGGCACTATTCGATAGCGCCTTCCATGCAGAATAGAACGGTACCACTGCGAGTGTCGAACGCTCAAACCTGGGCGAATAGTGGCGCGGGAAACTTCAACTCTAAAACTTCGCCGCCCTAAAATTGCAGCTGGTCCTAAGGCAGTTTAATCAACTAGGGAGTTGTGAGCATGTCATTTAAAAGAGCCTTAAGCGTACTGCTCGCCTGTGCATTTGTAGGCCATTAGCTCTCTGCGTCTTCCCACGGGGATCGATTGAATTTGGAAACAAACGTGTCACACAAGGCTAATCAGCATTTTCGCACTGCTGTAACTTTGTACAATCATAAGTTACATTGCTGTATTTCGATGCCCTACTAGAACATTTTACTGCCTACAAAACCGACAAGCTGCAACCGGAGAAGTTAACATATGACAGAGATTTCATGCTCAGAACACACCCGCGCGTGCAATTTAGCACAACAACGGTCGATGTTCTCCTCGCTCTTACTCGCCCATATTACAGTTTTCCTTACTCAAAATAACACCATTCAATTCAGCATGAAAAGCTCTATCGAGCGGTATCAAGCACGGCCCAATTCGAAAATATCGGTTTTCGATGACGTCATCGACCTTCTGCCGCCGCGCCTTTGTGCCGCCTCGCCTTTAATGCGAAATTATCAAGGAACCGATATCCCCAGAATCGGTTGAAATTGGTACCATTCGATGGAGCTTTCCATGCTGAACAGATCGGTTACACTGCTAGTGTCGAACAATCAGACCTGGGCGAGTAAGAGCGCAGAAAACTCTAACCGCTATTTTCCGCCGGTTTAAACTGGCACCTGAGGCTAAGGCAGTTTAGAAAGCTGAGGAGTACTGAGAGTGACGTCATCGTAATGTACCTTAAGCGCTCTGTTCGCACACGCATTTCAAGACCGTTTGCTCGCCGAGTCCTCCCGCAGTGTTCCACCGAAATTGGAAAAAATGCGCCACACAAGCTTCACATGCATTTTCGCACCCCTGTAACATTGCTTCTTCCTAAGCTACACCGTTCTTCTGCAGCGTACTAATAGAACGTTTTACTGCTTACAAGACCCACGAGTTGCAGCCGAAATGATTCGAACTTGAAAGAGTTATTGCGCTCTGAACACGCTCGCGCGTGCAATTTGCAAGCGGTCGCCCCTCCTCGATTGAAAGGTTCGATTCCATATGCATTGTTCACGGCGCACTCCAAAGGTAACTGGACAGCCTTAGTGCAACTCCTTAGTAGGGAGGCTGGAAATTTATGATAGAACTCCCCAAACGCTCATTCTACCAGTTGTCGAACCCATTCGATTATTCGATTGATAGGTTCATCTCTATACGCATTGCACACTGCACACATTTAACGTCGGGACAGATTTCCAGCAATTTCCGAGTAGGGCGTCTGGAAATTTCTGATAAAATTCTCCAAGCGTTTCGAAATGTTCTTGAAGGCTTTACATTTTCCAGTAAGGGAAGATAGAAGCGGAGTGAACATGCTTTCTACCACTCGATTGATAGGTTCGATCCTACATACATTGTGCACGGCGCACTCTCGAAACATTCCAGGCATGACAGAGCACTGACAACGCACGCCATGGTTGAGATGCCCGAAAACACTGCACGTCACATGCACGTCCTTGAAAATAAGAAGCTCCTATCGCAAAAGTCCACTGCAGTTATTTTTTTACCCATATATAAAACTTTACCACCCACGGCGAAAACGCCGTGGCCTGGTAAAGTTTTATATATGGGTTTTGTAGATCTCGAGGAGACGAATTGAATGGTTCCAACAGTTCCTGAAACAGCTCAAAATTAAAGGAGTTATGAGGATGCGACGGTTTGCGAAGGACTTTTCCGTCGCAAACCGTCTTTTTGACCGCGCGACGCGGGCGGTATTGTAGATAGGGGCAAGGCACAGGTGGAGACGAGCAAATAATTGGGTTCTTGCAGATCACACATTTTAACAGTTCCTTCGTTTGCACACAGGTCCTTCATTCTCCGATCTCACGATTATAACACCGCGCGATGTCGAGATGCAAGAAAATAAGGAAAACCGATTCGATTCAGAGTCATCTGTATGGCGACTCTACTTATAGCGCGCAAAGTACCTTTGAAGAGGCTGCTCAGTGGTTAAACTCTGTTCAGAACGACTTACATCTTCCCTCCAGCTTAAACTCTTCGCCACATAAGTCTTTTCTGGAGCTAAGCCACCAACAATGTTGCAGTCATTCACAAGTCGTAAAATTTTTGAGACACGCTGTCCGTTTTTTCGTCACACTTCTGCATGACAATCTCAATGCCGAACACGACGAATCTGGCAGAGCAGTTTCTACAGATTCTTGAACAGTTGTACCCTCTCGTCCTTATAGCCGAATCTCGATGTATACGACTATCCGTCCCCCTTAGCACTCCTCGAGAAGAATTTGCACTCAAGTACAACAAAGGCCTTGAAGTGTTAGTACTTCAAAGTAACAAACAGTTCACTAACAACAATGAGTGGATTGAAAATAGACCAGCTATCGACAACAAGTTAGAGTTCCGCCGAGGCCGACCTCGGAGTTTCTACTCTTTCCTAGTGCTCTGCAAAACCATTTTGTGTGATTGTTCTGCGAGCATGTACATGCATACAATTTTGATGCGGGCATCAGCCAGCCAAGTATCCAAGGAACGGCGCAGTAGGTTCGGGGGACGGTCACCTAATACATAGTGGATATTCGCCTTGGCAAGAAGGCAAATGTATGCCCAGTTATCAGAAATGGCCTAGATTAGTTCGTCAACAAAAAAGATTTATGCAGCATCGTTGAGACCTAGTTTTGGGGTAGGTCTCAACGATGCTGCATAAATCTTTTTTGTTTTCGTGCAGCACAAAACGTTGTACAGGGATGTACTACTGTACGAGGTAGCCCGTCCGAGCCTGTTTGAGCGGAAGGAAATAACAAAAATGCAATTGAAAACCTACAAGTGGAGTGTTAACGTTTAGGAAAAGTAGCTTTTTAATTTTTTCGCAAATCATTTGAAGCACATCAAGCGGTCGAGAACCTCGGTCCTTGGTCTCGACTGTTCCACGTTGCGACCAAAAAATAGGTTGGGATAAGTAGCGCCAATTAGGGGTAGGCAGACCTTACGAGGAGACCAGTGCAGTATTTTAGTAGATTCGTTGACGTGCTTGGCATTTTGGTGAAGAACTTTTCTAGCTTCCAAATGCGCTATCTATCAAAAATTCAAATACGCCATAGAAGTCATAAGAAATGGAATGAAGATAAAAATAGAATAATATTTGCGCGCCGTGGTCGAGGTCACAAGGACAAGCCCATAGGTTAAACCCAATTGGCATTGGAGTGCAATATCTTCTAGCAAGGGCTTGTTCATACTTGTCGACGAGAGCAATAGGAGCGATTGGTCGGTCAGGTAAATCGCTCCCTTTGCTCCCGTCGCAAAGCAAGAACAGGCTCCTTCGGCTGTGATAGAGCGAATTGTGTCTGTTTGGTCTTAGTGATCTTAACAGTTTCAGGAGAGTCCTAATCGAGAAGGTGAGGCCTGCAATACTGGTGAAGACTAAGAGGAGGTGTGATAAACTTTTTAAGAAAACAGTCCGTTAAAAAATTCGATAAATTTCTGGAAATTTCCGTTAGTTAGGTCGTTAAGCCAGATTTTTACGAAAAATGTCGTTAATTTGTTAAATTCGTTAAATCGTTAATCGTTAAATGTCCACCCGTGGTAGGTATGTATGTACATGGTATGTTCACGATATCTCAGCATGCCAGAGGTTTTTCGCGCTTTTTAAATAGGTAATGGAGCTCTTCTCTGCCTATCGAGGTAGGAACTGTGCACGTGTCTTCTACGAGTGTCAATGCTTATCGAGACACCCTGATATGGACTGTATCACGTACAATTAAAAAGCTAAATGTGCACACCAGGGGTGTGCGTAATTACGATTTACGGCTACCTTGCCAATTTTCAACATAATTTACGATTAACGAGCAAATATATGTAGGCCTGGATACAAAGATGTGCCCACTTTAAGGGTTTGCCCTTATAGCTCATCCCTACTTTCCTTTAGAGTTGTTTTTTGATGCTCGAATGTGTTACTGGTAGAAGACACCGTCCTATGCACTCGTTTCTCGAATCCGCCTTATCTCTCCGCTTATTAACTTTTACATTTCTCTAACTTTGCGAGTGCTGTTAGAATCAGACCAGTTCAAGCGGAGAGACGAGTGCAATTAAAAAATAGGCTCCTCTTTAGGAGGATGAGCTCCTCCGTTTCCGGCCAAGAACAAGCAAAGCACATCGCATTCCTATTGTCGCTGTTCAGTCCAGCCCACAGAAAGATATTGGAGGAAGTTTCTCAGAGAAAGAGAGACGAATATTCTTTGATCCACGTCCTAGAACAGTATGGCAGGTAGTCGACGAGCTGTGCCAAGATTGATATTGAGCGTTTATTCGGCTTACGTTTCGGCATAACCGCCTTCGTTAGAGCCTGGAAAAGAAAAAGGGAGTTAGAAAAATTACCCGTCCAAGGGTCACTTCAAGTTCCAGCCATCTCAGAAGCTAAAGGAGAAAGAGACGAATCGTGAGGAGGAAAGCCCAACTGATCTTACGTAAACAGCCGAGAGGCTATTGAGACACCCTTCGGATGGAGATAAATGTGGGTGAATGAGGTCCTTCCTTCAGGTCAGTCCCTCAGCGACCTTTTAGCTGGCGGGTCAAGATCAGAGAGGTCGTCAAATAGAGCCAACTCCTGGAATATGGCCACCCGTTCCCCTTTATTAGCGATTGGGGAGTTCTTGAACGCAACACAGCGCCTCCAGGACCTTGTGCATTGCGATGTCGACCTCGCGAGCCAGGATCGTCACCGCCACTCCAACCACTGCGCCACTATGACCTCGCAGCTTGTGCTCCCCCAAGGGTGTGCTGACTTTGCACCTGTTGAGCCCATCCACATGCTCCTTCACCCTTACCCTAAATGGTTTGCCCGTCTCACCAATGCATTTCTCCTAACATTCAATGCAAGTAATGAGGTATACTGTTCCCGAAACCCTACAGTCGCCTTCCCTGCCGAATGGGCAGACAACGCAAGAGGGCATTTCACAAGCGCAGTCATAAAGACGGTTCCTTACCAGCTTCGCCTTGAGATTAGCCGGAGGCACCTCAACGACCCTAACGGTGTCACCCAGGTCAGCCTTTCGAAAGCTTTCCCATACTTGAGCTCTGAAAGCGTCTGAGATAAAAGTTACCGTGACGGCGATTTGAATTGTGCCCTGTGTATGCGTGCTGGTGCCCGTGGTCGACGGCCTTTGGGCATGTTGTGACCAACATATCCGTTGGATGAGGCAATTCGAGATGCCATTTCCATAGATGAAGACTTGAACTCGCTATTCGAGGATACCAGGACAGCTGTTTGGAACATATTCCGGACAATGGCCCTCTTAGTACTATTATATATGGCTGTGCGAGCGATAGTGCACAATGATGTTCTTTGTTCAAAAGTCTGCGTTCCATTAGGGTTCACTCTATTTTTGACATGTACGCTATAGCTAGCACCGGAGCCAAGCGTTGACCCATAGCTAGGCCTCTAACCGACTACCTGCCACACTGTTCTAAGACATGCCAAGATTCAAGGACAGTAGCAGATGGAAGATCCACGTGCTATTTTGTAATAACACCTAGTAAATTTGTTTATAGTAGGCTTTTCAGGCTAATCTGCCGAATAGAATTGACGAAAATCTTCAATTAAGCATCATTGATGAGTGGAAGCGGGGTACTGTAAAGTGAAAAAGATCGAACTGGTTCTGGCACTTCTGTTCTCCCTTTTCAGGAGTTTGATTGAGGAAGGCTATTGCATTTATAGTATCTGATTCGATTAGGACGTTGCAGACTCTTGGAGAGCAATCGTTCGTTACAGAACTAGCGAAAGGTAGGCCGAGCGAATGCAGAGAATTATTAAATACTGTTGTTCCCGTGAGGATACACTTTGCTGGACCTCTGAGGTCTCTTCTTACAGCTTTCTGTGTCAACATAGAGCCTGACGTCCGCGTGCGACGAAGGCAGTAGAATATACGGCGAGTTATCACCGCGCCTAGTGGGTGGTCATCGACTTTCTACTACCCGCCAACGGGCGCGCCTCACTAGATCACCATTGTGATCGTCCAGACATAACACCTCCCCTAGTAGGAAAATAATAATAACGAAATATTTTTCTACTACTTAACGGAAACCTAATTTACAACCGAAACCTAAGAAATTACAGCAGTCAACAATCGAACTAAAGATAAGAAAACTCATCTACTCCATATCGTCGGACTAATCTTCTGGCCCTTGTAGAACGTCGTAGCTGTGGTGATTGTTCTCTGTCAGTCGTTGATTGGTGGTCCCGCTGTCGATGAGCAAGCAGGTTCCGTCCTCTAGCGTTGTCCAATTCAAGAACATCGAGCAACATTTTGAGCGCAGAGCCTTCTTCGTGACAAGTTCGCTCTTCGGCGCAACCGCGCATCTGATTCGAGTGCTTGAGAATCACTTTCTCGTCAACTTCGACATCATAGTTGACGGCACTAAAACGTTTCAGTACGTTGGTTTTCGGCCATACGAATCGTGGTGCCTTCCAGCTCTGCACCATACCTCGCAAACAGGTTTTTTTGGCCTTCAGGGTTTGTCTTGCAGAGATATTTGCCACTTCGAACATCTCTGGCCATTTGCTGAACGCATCTACTACCAGCATGAATTGGTCCAGCAAAATTTATAATAACTCTCTGCCAAATGCGGGTAGGCGCCGGTCATGTCTCTAGAGTATTTCCACAGGATTCTCTGCACTTTCCACTTTCCTTATTACACTTGCGTACCACGTCTTCACAATCCTTGTCGATCTTGGCCAGTACACATAACTTCGGGCAAACTTCTTCATCTGCACGATCCCAGGATGACCTAAGTTCAGTTGGGGGTCGAGCGTTCTACCCCTCGTCCCCCTGGCCCGCCCACCCCCAACCCCCTGCGTTTGCCCGAGAGTCCAGTGGCTGCCTTACAAGATAGTAGAGACGCAGACATTTGCCACGCCTCTGTTTAAAGGGAGGGGGGTAGAACGCCACTCCGCCAGTTCAGTTCTTTCAGAACTTCTTCTCGCAACTTCGAAGGAATCACCGCTCTTTCTCCTGTGATGGGACACTTCCTAACCACGGGCAGTGTCTCTCTTCTGTTGTGAAAAGGTACCAACTTAGGATCCACCTTTGGCCATCTTCCACTTTTCACACATGCCATAATCTTCCTCAACAACGGGTCCCGCTCCGCACACAACTCAACATCTTCATGAGTTACTGGCAGCTTTCTGATGCAGTCTTGCAATACTGAACACACATCTCCTTCAACAGTTGCTATCACCACGTGTTCATCAGCAGTGCATGTGTCTGCATCAGCCTTCACAAGCCATCTGCCTGTCCAAACTTCGTCGTATTGACATAGTCATAACCAAGCAGTATCGCGGCCTATCTCATGAAACGATTAGCGAAGAACACCGGAACTCTTTTCTTTTCATCAAAATAGATAACAACTGTTTGTTATTTGTCAACAACAGAAACTTCCTGCTATACACATACTTGTGAAATTTCTTCACTGCGGATACCAGTCCCAGCGCTTCCTTCTCATTCTGGGAGCATTTCTTCTCTAGTTTGACAGAGACGTTGAAGCATGCGCTATTGGCTTTTCCGAACCGCCCGGGTATCTTTGCGAAACAAACCATTCGATACTATAGTCGCACACAACAGATGCAGCTACCATCTTATGCTTGGGATCAAAGTCAAGGCACTACTGCATAGTGAGCAAAGTTCATCTCACTATGCAGGGGTGCCTTCTACTTTTCGAATGCCTGTTGATTTCATCAAGGCATCTAACGGTCCTCGAAGCTCTTTGATCGTTGGTATGAACTATGAGTAATACGTTACCATGCTGAGAAATGCTCTCAGTTGAGCAACTTTCTTTGGTACAGCCATACTCTTACCGCTTGGCTCTTCTCAGGATTCGGCCTTCTGCCATGCTTGTCTTCTATACAACCAAGGTATCGAATCTCCGGCATTCAGTATGCTAATTTCTCCAGTCGAAACTTAAAACCGTACTCAGCGATTCTCTCAAACAACGCTAGCAGGATTTTTTGTGTTCCTGTACCGTTCTTCCACAGACCATGACTGAGGAGAAGAACTGTTCCTCGGAACATGCGACAGCAGGGGAGGAGGAAGAACTTTACATCGGAACACACGGTTTGGAGTGGAACGAGCAAAGTGAAAGGCTATCTGAGCTTATCATGTCGACCAACACCATCCACGGAAACTCACAGTTCCAGAAGCCTCCCTCCCTATGACGGACCTGGGGATTCCCGGAGGCCTGTTCCACAACGAGATCGACCACATCATCTTCAATCGCAAGTATTGTCTGACCGGCATCTCCGTTGTCCCCAAGTTCCACACGGGACCGGACCACCACCTCCTTCGCGCGAGGTTTCGCTTTTCCTGCAAAGGAGAGAAGGCCGCGAAATTCAAGAAGAGGAATCCCAGAATGACCTTCAACCGGGACCTCTACACCTCTCTTGCCGGCCTTTGGGAAGATGCCGTCATGGACAACGTCGATGAGGAATACGACCGCTTCGTGCACCATCTCCACGATAGTGCTAAGGGAGCCGAGAGCTTGAAGACCACCAAGAGACGTCTGTCTTCGGAAACTCTCGAGCTTATACGCCAGCGTAGAGCAGCACGAACGTCAAGCAACTACCAGCTGATATCCGAGCTTGCGAAGCCATGCAGAGCGGCGATAAAGGATGAAGGAAGATCTCAAGTAGAGGATGGCGGAAGTGTTGGCTGAAGCAGCAGAGGAAGGATTAAGCATCCGCAAAGCCCGCCGGAACTTCTCCAACTTCAAGACCAAGATGACCGCTCCCCGATGTCCTGACGAACCCGTCACCTCTTTCAGAAGGACCATGGAGAAGTTCATCCACGACTTCTACTCCGATCTCTTCGATAGCCACGTCCACCTGCCCTCATGCCATCTTCCGTGGGATGGATACGTCGTTCCCTCTGTTCTCCCTTCCGAGATCCGACACGCCATCTCGTCGGTGAAGAACAGTACAGCACCCGGTCCTGACAGGATCAGACCCGAACACCTGAAGAACCTCCCGCCAACGCTCATCAAAACTTTGAGACGGCTCTTTACACTCTACCTATCGGAGTGCAAGGTTCCATCTCAGTGGAAGATCAGCAAGACCGTTTTTGTAAAAGAAGGGGAACGTGCACTATACCTTTCTCCTTGGGAAAAAATTTCGAATTTCGAACGATCGAATAATATTCGATTTTCAAAATTTCGAATTTCGAATGATCGAATAATATTCGATTTTCAAAATTTCGAATTTCGAATGATCGAATAATATTCGATTTTCAAAATTTCGAATTTCGAATGATCGAATAATATTCGATTTTCAAAATTTCGAATTTCGAATGATCGAATAATATTCGATTTTCAAAATTTCGAATTTCGAATGATCGAATAATATTCGATTTTCAAAATTACGAATTTCGAATGATCGAATAATATTCGATTTTCAAAAAGTCGAATTTCGAATAACCGAATTTCGAATAGTCGAATATTCGAATAATCAAATGAACACTATTATTTACTGTCGTCACCCAGTGGTTGACATTTAATTATTTTTTATTACCCACTGTGAAGGAAATGGATGGAGCAGCCATCCATTTCTTTTATGAGACCAAAGGACAATAACAGCGGTATAATGGCAATGAAGCACGCTTTGCTTCCCTAAGAATTCGTGCACCGAGAAGAGAGAAACACCTTGGGTCCTTGGGTAGGCAGAGCTAGATTGTTATAGGTCTTTCTCTATAGGTTGCTATTTTTCCTTATGTTATAGCGAAGCTTCCAGGTGGTAAAAGAATGATTATCATGGGCGGAGAAATGACACAAAGGCGATCTGGTGCAGAAAGGGCGCACTGGAGTCTCATGAATGGCATTCAGTTTGTGTTCTAGCTCCGTTGAAGAGAACCGGACCCGCGTTGGAATCTAATCTGACAAGACACTACGACTTGGACAGTGTTAGAGCGAAAATGGGGATGGCTCACTTTCATAGGAAACGGAGTATGACTGGCTCTTGTACTCCATAGCCATTGCTCTTCCTCTCTTCTTCAACGTCTTTACTGGCAGAAAGCAGGAGCTTTCTAGGCCCCTGAAAGTTCTACCTCCCTACCGCAGCCCCTTCGGCTCTAATCGTTCCCTTGTTGTAACTGGGGTAGAAATACAAAACGAAGGTTCCCCGTAGTATACTGAAGGTAAAAATATCTGTGTACAGGCATAATCCTAATCACTTGCGGTTCACGTGAATGGCCACAGCACGCTCGACGGCCGTTTACAAGGAAGCAGGTGCGCAGCGGAGGGCCGCGCTTGCAGCGCTTACTTCGCGTCAACTCACAAGGGAGGTCAATGAACCTCCCGTGGGAATCTTATAAGTGACCTATTGAGCACTTTGGGGGATTTTCCGAGAGGCACCCCAGTGGTTTAAAACTTTATGCAGCTAAGGGACATTTTATTTAACGAATTTACCGAATTTACCTTTTTAGCGCAAAAATTTTTCGTTAAAAAGTGGTCGTTAAAAATTTACCGAAAAAATTTAACGCACACCTGCTGCCCATCGCCTCCCCACCACTCTCTGCTAATCGAAGGTTTAGGGACTTGTACTCCCACAACTCCGGAGATCGAAAGCAGGTTTCGCCCAAACGTCGTCTAGAGGGCTAATTGAGGTGCTGATCGCAAATCTAGTAAACGTTTTCGCGTGATCGCGTGATTCCACATTTTCATGAGTGATCAAGTTTATCAGTTTGAGTACATAGAATCGCTTTCTTCACCTACATATGTGATCAGACTTGCTTTCCAGTCTTCGACTCTGAGATGGAAAGTAGTGCACAAAAAATGGATAATTTAGAAAAAGAAATTACAGATTCGTGGCAGCAGCCTAAATAATTTCCTAAGGCGAGGAAAGGACGAAATCAGTGGTCATGACAACTCCATCCTTACTCACGAACACACACTATGAAATATCGTAAGCGGCCAAATTGTCGAAATTGGATACCATATTCGTGCTCAGCATCCAAAATAACAGTACAGGCGATGTTTGGGCGAAAAAAATCGACCTCCACTCCACTTTTGGAGTCACAATAGTACAACACGGCCGGTTATTCTGCACCTTTTCTCGCACGTACTCACCGTCGCCTATTGTGGTCGACGGTAACACCGAACGCGTTTGCCAGCTTCGTGATCAGAACCTCAGTCAACCCTCAGGACAACATTTGTACTAAATTTTATTATCTAATTACGAAGTCATGGGGATTAATACAAGTACCTACGTTTGCAAAGCCCCCCCCCCCTCCCCCTGTCAGTGCGTGAGAGTGGCCGAGGAAGAATAGGCTGCAAGAAGATCAATAGAATAAGTTAATCATATATGTAAATTTTAATACTCAAACAGTTTTAAATTCAATGTCTAAACAACGAAGTAGAATTAGAAATAACCTAGGGTATACATGAACTCTAAATCACACTGTACTATAACAAACCCAAGTGGAAAACAAGCAACAACTAAAACAAGTAATAACTAAAACAATGGTAACAACAACACTAAACATGTCTTGTTTCGCCTCTGCCTTCATACAAAACATATTTATAATTAGTCACCCCGAGGCTCGTCAGTGAAGAAGGTGACTAATTAATTTAGTGGTTAGTACTGTATTTGGTGTTATATGCAAATGCTACGAATACTACGGAGTACAATACTACGGAGTGAGTCAAAAATTATGCATTTTATAAGAGATGCTAAAATTAGTAACATTTATAAGAGAAACGTTCTCTATAGGAACCCGAAGACTGATCAGCACATCCCAGAGATGGACTGAAGCAACACATTTCGATCATGTTCGTAAATATGGTTAAAATGAGAATATGTTCTACATTTACCAAAACGCACAGCAATCCGTAAACAACTCTCCTAGATTCGAACCTGGACCTCTCCCCGCTATCCACGCCCCGACTGCAGTGAATGATTCATTTGACCTAATAAATCGTCAGATTTCTAACATCTAACTATGATTAAAGCTCTATAGCATCTGCATGTTAATTTCTGAGTATTTCAAGGCCATTCAAGGCGTCACTTTCGCCTTATCAGCCAGCACTGAAGTGCTACAGTTTTTTGTAACTTTTAACCTACCCAGATGCCCGCAGGACATTTGAAGACCACTGCGATGCTTCTTAGACACACCCTTATAACAAGCAATAGGTCATTTTGGAAATCTCCACGGGAAGTTCATTGATTTCTCTTGTCAGATTACGTACACACAATTCGGCGCACTTTGAGCGACGCGCGAAACTCAAACATCGTTTTTATCATAAGGTGAGACTCCCCTGGTTCTCGAAGAAGAGTGCCACTGACTTGTCAAAAGATTGATAAAGAATATTCGAATATTCGACTATTCGAATATTCGATATTCGAAGCCTTCGAATATTCGAATAAACGAATATTCGAATATTGGCCAATTTCGTATATTCGAATAAACGAATAATTCGAATATTGGACTTTCTCGAATATTCGAATAATCGAATAATTCGAATATTGGACTTTCTCGAATATTCGAATAATTCGAATATTGGACTTTTTTCGAATAGTCGAATATTCGAATATTCGAAATTCGAATTTATTCGAAATTCGACTATTCGAAATTCGAAAAGGACAAAGGTATAACGTGCACGACATTGGCAAATACCGCCCGATCTGCCTGCTGTCCGTAATCTACATGCTGTCCACTCGAGTCATCCTGAATAGGATCAGCAGTACGCTGGAGGAAGGATAGCCATGCGAACAAGCAGGATAACGGAGAGGATTCAGCACGATCGACCACATTCACACCATTACGAAGCTTATGCAAGTGTCGCGAGAGTACAAGCTGCCGCTGTGACTTACGTTCATCGACCTGAAGAAGGCATTCGACTCCGTCGAAACTGAAACGGTATCAACGCCCTGCTCACTCAGGTAGTTCATCACTATGCCTGCTGCTTTCACCTTTTAGCTTTGGCAGTGTTCAGAACCTTTAAGCGAAGGATTTATTCCTTTATTTTCATACCGACTAGTTTTTTATGTGCCCATTCGTTGAGCGTTTTTAAATATCTTTTTCATTAATGCACCTCGTCTCGATCTTCTTATCAAGATATACCACTACCAGTGCGGTTGGTCCTCTTCAGTTCCTATGAAAGCGTCGCTGAGAGGTAACTCAATGTAGCGATTGCTCGCCTTGGTACGATCGGATGTAGATCCGGACTCCTGGGTGTTTCCTCTTCGTAAAGGATGCTCGAAGTGACTTCGACACACATCAGAAGTCACATCATAGTTATACTGAATGCCAACGCCTGCACTTCTGCGGCCGATATAAATTTTTACTTTATTTTATTAATTTTAATGTACCTCTTCTAAAACAACTCGACACAACATAATGCTCAGCTATGCTTACGCACTTCTTTTTGAGAAATAATTTTTTTTAGTCCTTTGCACTGAATGTTCTGAATAATCTGTAAGAACATTTCTCCCATTCTGTTGGAGTTCACAATGTTATCCAAAGTGGTTCATGATTTCGTTGGTGTTATTTTTTAAACTAATCATTGTTATTTGATCATGACTGCCTTTTCCTTTGTTTCTTAGTGTCTTTGGCGCCCTTTAAGTGCAGCAATGAATAAATAAATAAATATGCTCAGTCTGCTAGTTCAACGTCCTGAAGAAAGTGTCTACCTCATTCTGAGTGAAGCACAGTACAAAGTGGTCGTCTCTGTCACCTGTATCACCTGTCGTCCCGTTGATCATCGACTTGCTCGAGCGGGCGCCAGCAGCGTCTCCCTGTCGCGTGCCAGAGTGCTCCAATGGATCGCTCGAGGGACACGAAGAGCATCATATCGTTTGTTCAGAGCCTTAACGAAGAAGTCCATTTACTAAGCCAGAAGAATAGATTGTTTCATTCTTTGTACAAACCTCTTTCTAATTCGCATTATAAGAAGATATGCTTAGATCTCAAACATTATCTGAAAAAAAATTTCTCACCAACCATGAACGTCGACTAAACAGCAGATCCTCGACGAAATACCTCTATTAGTACCTACGGCATAAGATTAAGCCTAAGCCATCTATGCCAATATATATGATGACTGTGGAAATCGTTACATTAGCGATCAAGAAAAAGCGGACGCCTTTGCATCATATTTTGCTACTGTGCTCAATGATAATGACAACCCTGCTTATTCTGGTTTGGAAGAAATCAACACGCAGGATGTTCTCACGGAATTCTACTTCTACCCTAATGATGTATTCTTCGTGCTAAAAAACTGAGGCCTTCGGCAACTGAACCCTATGATGGCATTCCACAAATCATATACAGGAAATGTTACCTGGCTTTGTGTAAGCCACTTGCACATCTGTTCAGTCTTTCATTGATGACAGGTGAGGTACCCATGCGTGGAAGCATTCCATTCCATTGTAAAAGCTATTCTGAAGTCGTCAGTGAGCAAAAATGTTAATAATTTTCCTATAAGCCTTACTCCTACCCCAGTAAAGGCAATGGAGAAGTTAATAAGGGAAAAATGTTACAGTGGTTGAATAAAACAAGTCTCATTCCTCAGGAACAGCATGGTTTTTTTGCCTGGTGCTTCTACTATCTCGAACTTAGTTGATACCTGCCATGATTGGACCAATGCAATAAATAATGGAAAATCAGTGGACGTAATTTATTTAGATTTCTTAAAGGCATTTGATAAAGTCTCTTATAATAAATTAATTGCCAAGCTGAGGGATTCTGGAATTTGTGGTAAGCTGCTGAAGTGGTTTGAATCCTACCTGAAGGATAGGTATATAACAGTTAAAGTAGGATATTCGTACTCTAGAAACTTCTTGTGTACAAGTTGGACTCCGCAAGGAGCTGAGCTATCTCCGTTACTGTTTTTGATTCATACACATGATTTGCCTGTTTACATTAAAACCCATACGGAAATTCACGTGAAAGCCTATGCGGATGATGTCAAAGTTTACGAAGCTTACGACGAGGTGAACAAGGTAGTCGTGTGTTCAGCCCTTACTGCTTCAGCGCAGAA
This sequence comes from Heligmosomoides polygyrus polygyrus, assembly GCA_947396885.1. Lineage (NCBI taxonomy): Eukaryota > Metazoa > Nematoda > Chromadorea > Rhabditida > Heligmosomidae > Heligmosomoides > Heligmosomoides polygyrus. The sequence goes on from OX377204.1 coordinate 40,256,439, forward strand.
AATGACTGAATGACATCATCCGTGCGGCGGTGCGGCGTGCCGTGGTGGGGAAGAGACTTTTCTGGAGCGCTCTTCTAGAATGGAGTATTCCACTTAACTTATATAAGGCAGTGGCGAAACGAACCTTTTAATAATTTATAATTTGTGACATATCATTCTTTTAATTAAAAATTCTATTATTTTACACATTTCTTTACTTCTTTGAATTTTACATTTCGTTATGTTTTATACTATATAAATGCTTGCTTATGCATAGTGGAGATTCTGAACCTGTTGATTTCTTTGACGGTGATGTTCCAGTTACCAAATGCTGCTCAACAAAAGACCTAGGAGTAATTTTCGATTCCGGGCTCAAATTTGGAAAGCACATTGATTTCTCAGTAAAGAAGGCATACTCCGTCTTGTTCATGATTTTTCGTAACATCAAGGGCTCAGATAAATCAATACTACTACGTTTTTACAAATCGTAAATTTTGCCTCATCTTGAATATTGTATGCAAATCTGGAGTCCCGCTCCTCAAGAAAGAAATCCTGAAAATTGAAAATGTGCAACAGCTAATTACTGGCCTACTGTGGTACAGAGTTAGTAGTCCTTGCAATCGAATAGCTTTGCCAGATTATAAAGCACGCTTAAAAATATTTGCTCTGCATTGCCTGAAATGCAGAAGGCTTGTTGCTGACTTACAAGGGAGGTCAATGAGCGTCCCGTGGAAATTTTAAAAGTGGCCTATTGAGGGTTATAGGGGGCTGTAAGAGAAGCACTGTAGTGGTTTTCAAATTTCCTGCAGACATCTGGGTAGGTCAAACATTGCAAAAAAACCGTATCGCTTCAGTGCGAGCCGAGGATGCAAAACCGACGTTTGGTGCTGCCATGTCGTTGTTATAATCTACCCTGCAAAAGGTTTGGGGCTGCTGGATAGCAGAATTTCAGCGATTTCACAATGTGCTTGCTAGCCGTACAGTAACCAAAGCGGAACATTGAAGTGCGCCGCTCAGAGCTGCCAGCGACTGGATGGCCGAGCGGATACGAGGGTGGTCTTGCAGGAAAGGAGTCAGGGGTTCGGATCCAGAGGGTGTGTTCCTGCATTGCTGGGTTTGCTCAATCGGATTCTGTCCATGTGTAGCGTATTTTGACCACGGTATTGTACCACACTGACATTGTAATCTTATTTTAACCTGGATATTACGATATAAAAAAATAAAGCAACAGCGTTCATAATACATAGTTCGATTGGCCAATGAGGAAAGCAGACGGCTTCTCTTGGCTTGAAAAATAGATAATATTCTTTGTCTTGACCTTTGTCTTATGTAAGGCGAACATCGCTGCCAGTGCAGGCGGCGATGATGACATATAAGGCTTACACGAGAAAAATCCACAAACAATGTCCTGCTTTACTTCAGGTACAGGTCCACCTTGAGCCGAGTTAGCCTAGTGGTTAGTAGTGTAGTTTCATGCACAAACGGTCACAGGTTCGGCTCCCGGCTCCGGCATGCCATGCCCTGCAAAAATTGCAAAAATGGCAACGGCTCCAGCGTCAGGCCCAGGTTGACAGGCCGGCTGATAGGAAAACCTCCTCACAAAACCATGATCACATGTCGCAATAGAATCAGCGTAAAGGCTACGACGTCTCCCGGAAGTGGCGCACAAAACCCCCCCCCCCGAGTTCTGTGGTCAGTATGCGAGGGCTACCGAGGGCCGAACGACCTCGGCTAAAAAAGCTAGTTCGACTGGGAACTCTGAATGTGGGAACGCTGACAGGAAGATCTAGGGAAGTGGCTGACCTGATGAAGCGCAGAAGGATACAAGTCCTGTCTCTGCAGGAAACGCGAGGGAAAGGGGCGAAAGGCAGGGAGATGGGGTCAAGCTGTACTACAACGGAGAGGACACCAAGAGGAACGGGGTAGGGATAGCTGTCGCGGAGTCCCTCAAGGGTTCAGTAGCGGCTGTCCGAAGAATAAACGGCCGCATCATGTCACTGCGGCTGGACACGAAGGAGGGTTGCTGGACCATCATGTCTGTCTACGCTCCGCAGACCGGATGCTCCGAACACGACAAGGATGACTTCTACCTCTCACTCGAGGAAGCCATAAGGTGCGTACCAGAAGGCGACTACCTCTCCATAACAGGGACGTGTACGGGCATGTGGGGAGTGGCAGAAGAGGAGTGGAAAAGGTTCATGGAGGTAAAGGGATCGGCCTGATAAACCCGGATGGAGAACGAATTCTGGATCTGGCTATCGCCCACGACCTGGCTGTCTGTAGCACCTTCTTCGCGAAGAAGGAGAGCCAGAAGGTGACCTATGCTAGCGGAGGAAGAAGGACGGAAGTCGACCACATCCTGGTTCAAAGGGCTGCCTTGAAAACAGTCCGGAATGTGAAGGTCATTCCGGGAGAAGACGTGGCACCACCGCATAGACCCTTGGTAGCCGACCTTAGCATACCTCTACCCACCAGGCCCAAAGTGAGGACGGAACCCAGGATCCGATGGTGGAGACTGCGGGGTTCAGAGCGGAACGAGCTACGAAGGGCAGTGCTCGAAGGAGGCCTTCCAGATCCAGCTCGTCCAGTGAATGAGACCTGGAGGGGGAAGTCCAAACAATCCTGAGATGTACCAAGGAAACCCTGGGAGAAACAAAGGGAGGAACCAGTGGGGATAAATCGGCATGGTTCTGGAATGAAGAGGTGCAGGCTGCGGTGAAGAGAAAGAAGGAGGCCTACAAGCTGTGGCAGAAGACGAGGGCACCCGAGCATCTCACAGCCTACAGGAAGCTGAAGAGGCTGGCAAAAACAGCTGTAGCAAAGGCAAAGAACGCGAAAATGGATGCCCTGTACGGGAAACTAGACAGGCCAGAGGGGGAGAAGTTCGCCATCCGCCTGGCCAAGGCGCGTCATAGAGCTAGCCTCGACATTCGGGTAGTGAAGACTGTGAAGAGTGCTGACGGTAGGGTGTTACGGAAGCCGGTCAAGGTCAGAGAGGGATGGGAGGAGTACTTCAAGGAACTCCTGAACGAGGAGTTCCCTTGTCGGGAGGCCGAGGAAGGACAACTAACGGAAGGACCCATCCCACCCTGGACGCAAGAAGAGGTTCGCAAGGCCATAGGGAAGATGAAACTCGGAAAGGCAGCAGGGCCTGACGGTGTGCCAGTAAAGGCTTGGAAGGTGCTCGTGGACCTCGGAATCAACTGGCTGACGCAGTTCCTCAACAGAATCGCGAAAGAAGGTAAGATGCCGGATGACTGGAGGAACAGCACCATAGTTCCCATCTTCAAGCAGAAGGGAGACGCTTCCGAATGCTCCAACTACCGAGGGATCAAACTGATCTCACACATGATGAAGATCTACGAACGACTGGTCGACTCAAGGCTGAGGGAGATGGTACCCATCTCCCAGGTGCAGTGGGGCTTCATGCCTGAGAGGTCCACCACAGACGCCATCTTCATCGCTCGTCAGGTGATGGAGAAATATCGGGAGAAACGAAAACCCTGCTATCTGGCATTCCTGGACCTGGAGAAGGCCTACGACAGGCTAGCTCGGGCCGTAATCTGGATTGCCCTTCGAAGGAGGGGTGTCCCGGAACGTCTGATCGCGGTCATAAGGGACATGTGCGAGGGCTCGAAAGCGGCGATACGAACTCCACACGGGGTGACAGGGAAAGTGGACATCACAGTGGGGGTACACCAAGGGTCGGCTCTGAGCCCGTTCCTCTTCCTGCTGACGCTTGACTCTATAGTGAACCACCTTGAGGAAGGCCCTCTCAGAACGATCCTCTACGCGGACGACATCGCCTTAGTAGCCGGCAACCAGGAGGAGCTGGAGGAGAAGGTGCAGCTGTGGCAGAGAGCCCTCGCAGACAAAGAACGTGAAGAAGACAAAGTTTATCAGCTCTGAGCAGTGCGCTGGATCGATCCTAGACTGCCAAGGGGAAACGATCGAGAAGGTGGAAGAATTCCGGTACCTCGGAAGTGACCTATCCGAGGAAGGAAGTGTGGACCAGGCGGTCAGGGGACGGATAAACGCAGCCTGGCTCAAGTGGAGGGAGTCCGCAGGGATCCTCTGCGACCGTAGATGCTCTAGGACGCTCAAAGGCAAGCTCTATAGAACAGTTTTGAGACCTGCCCTCCTCTACGGCAGTGAGTGCTGGGCCCTGGGTAAGGCGCAGGAGCGGCAACTGCACGCAGCGGAGATGAGGATGCAGAGGTGGGCATGTGGGTGGACCCGTCGGGACAGGGTGCGAAACGAGGATGTTAGGGCAGTGATGAAGACAGCCCCGATCCAGCTGAAGATGAGAGAGCAGCGCCTGAAGTGGTATGGACACGTCCTCAGAAGACCAGAGGGTCACCCCACAAGGTTGGCCCTAGATTTCGAGGCACCCGGAAAGCGTCCGAGAGGAGCCCCAAGGAAAAGATGGAAGGACGTCATCAAGAGAGATCTCGCCGAACTCGACGCCACGGTAGACGACGCTCTTGATAGAATGAGGTGGCGACAGATCACAAGAACAGCGGACCCTGCGACTGCGTGGGACTAAACGCTCAGAAGAAGAAGAAGACAGGTCCACCTTGCGCACAGAAGCATTAAAACACGGTTTTACCTCAATTCCATTAGCGACTACCTTCTCGTTCACTACCATTCGGCTCATTCCTCCAGAACCAAAAGGGTATCATTAGGAGTATGTTGGCGAGCCGCCTACAGTTATGGCCGTATCTTTTGATCAAATCCCGAAAAAGCCGCGTTTTCCCGGCTGTTGCGTCTTTTTGATATAACTCGCCTAAAATTCATAATTTTCAAAAACAAACAATATATTTGAGCTCAGGAGCTCGAGCTGTCTCGTATGGTATACATTGTTTATATGAAGCTATGGAAATGGCCGAAATTGAAAACTTGCGCTCCATTGCGAAGGGCGGTCGCGGACGAGTTGTCGGTCGCAAAACGTCGAAAACCGTTGCGTGCTCACAATTCCTCTAGTTTAGGTTTTTTTGGGAAACGGTGGGTATCGTTTGATTCGCCTCTTCGAGATCTACACAAGCATTTGTACAACTTTGCCAGACTACCGCGTTTTCGCAGTGGGTGGGCAAAAATGATTTTAACGGGCTCTTTGCGATTGGAGAAGCTTATTTTTCAGGACTTGCATGTTCTCGGAGTATATCAAACATATATATGGGGGATGACGTAAAGTGTTCCGTCATGCCAGGAATCCTTCGAGAGTGCGCCGTGCATAATGCATACAGGATCGGAACTTTCAATCGAGGGGGGAAGCTTGTGAACTGAGCGTTTGGGGAGTTTTATCAGAAATGGACAGCCTTAGAGCACCTCCTTTATCAGAAATTCCTAGCCGCTCTACTCAGGAATTGTTCTAAGACTGTCCAGCTAGCCTTTGGAGTGCGCTGTGTACTATGCATATAGGATGGAACCTATCAATCGAGAAGGCGGGAGAGCTTGTAGAGTGAGCGTTTGGGGAGTTTTATCACAAATTTGCGGCCAGCCTGCTCAGGTATTGCTGTACTCTGTTCCGGCGAGACCTAGGAGTGCGCCGTGAACAATGTATACAGGAACGGACCTATCAATCGAGTGGACGCAACAGGGTGTAGAATGGGCGATTGGGGAGTTTTATGAGAAATTCTCAGCCGCCTTAGTTAGGAATTGCTCTAACACAGTCCAACTAGCCTTTGGAGTGCATCGTGAGCAGTGCATATAGAATAGAACCTATCAATCGAGTGGGCGCGACAGCTCTCAAATTGCACGCGCGGGCGTGTTCGGAGCGCAATAACTCTGTCGAGATCGAATCGATCCGGCTGCGGCTCGTGGGTTTCGTAGGCAGCAGAGATGTTTAGTAGTCCGCCGAAGTACAGCGTTGTAGCTTCTAAAAAGACGAAATTATAGCGGTGTGAAAATGCATGTGAGGCTTGTGTGGCCTAATTTTTTCCCGATCTCAGTCGATCACTGCGGGAAGACGCGATGAGCCAACAGCCCACAAGCGCGTAGGAGAGCAGAATACTGAAGGCACTTTGCGATGCCATGCTCAAAAGCTGCTTCTGCTGCTTCCTAAGCTGCTTCGGCCCCATCTGACATTTTAAAGCGGTGGAGGGTAGCGGTGAAGTTTCCAGCGCATTTTCTCGTCCACATTTGAGTTTTCAGCACTCGCAGTTGCAACGTTCAGTTCAGCTCGAAAAGCTCTATCGAACGGTACCAATCTCGTCCAATTCTGAGAACATCGATTTTTCGACAACTTAGCGTCGAAGACGAGGGCACTCCAGGCCGCGGCAAAGGGGCGATGACGTCATCGAAAATTGATTTTTCCGAACCGGCCAATGTTTGGTACCATTCGATAGAGCTTTTCATGCTGAATTGAATGGTTCGGCTAAGAGTAGCGAAGACCGTAATCTGGGCCAGTAAGGGCGGGGAGAACCTCGACCGTTATTGTTCTAAATTTGACACGCGGGTGTGTTCTGAGCGCGATAACTCTGTAAATTGCGAACCTTTTCGGTTGCAGCTCCTGGGTTTTGTAGGCAGCAAAAAGTTCTAGTGGTTTGCTAAAACACAGTAATGTAGCTTATGACTGGACAAAGTTACAGCGCTGCAAAAATGCAGGTTAGCCTTGTGTGACACGATTTTCTTCCAATTTCAGTCGACCCCTGCGGGAAGACGCGGAGAGCTAACGGCCTGCAAATACGCATGCTAGCAGAACACTAAAGGTGCTTTCAGGTAGCGTGCTCACAACTCCCTAGCTTATTAAATTGCCTTAGTCCCAGCTGCCATTTTAGGGTGGCGGGCTTAGCGGTTGAAGTTTCCTGCGCTCTTACTCGCCCAGATTACAGTTTTTCCGAAACTCAATAACACCGTTCAATTCATCACCAAAAGCTCTATCGAATGGTACCAAAGTTGGACCGGTTCGGAAAAATTAATTTTCGATGACGTCATCATCCCTCTGCCGCGGCCTTAAGCTGTCTCGTCCTCCATGCGAAACCATCAAAAAATCGATTTTCTCAGAATTGGACGAGATTGGAACCGTTCGATAGAGCTTTTCGAGCTAAACTGAAAGTTACAACTGCGAGTGCTGAAAACTCAAATGTGGACGAGAAAGAGCGCTGGAAACTTCACCGCTACCCTCCACCGCTCTAAAATGTCAGATGGGGCCGAAGCAGCTTAGGAAGCAGGGAAGTTTTGAGCATGCCATCGCAAAGTGGCTTCAGTATTCTGCTCTCCTACGCGCTTGTGGGCTGTTGGCTCATCGCGTCTTCCCGCAGTGATCGACTGAAATCGGGAAAAAATTAGGCCACACAAGCCGCACATGCATTTTCACACCGCTATAATTTCGCCTTTTTAGAAGCTACAACGCTGTACTTCGGCGGACTACTAAACCTCTCTGCTGCCTACATACGAAACCCACGAGCCGCAGCCGGATCGATTCGATCTCGACAGAGTTATTGCGCTACGAACACGCCCGCGTGTGCAATTTGCGAGCTGTCGCGCCCACTCGATTGATAGGTTCTCTTCTATATGCACTGTCCACGATGCACTCCAAAGCGATTACGAGAGAAAATGCCCGAACCGCGCCGCGTCTATTTCGGTGGGAGAAAATGCCCGCAACCAGGGGAGAAAATGCCCGCGACCAGGGGAGAAAATGCCCGCAGCCAGGGGAGAAAATGCCCGCAGCCAGGAAAGAAAATGTCCACAGCCAGGGGAGAAAATATCTGTGGCCACTGAACGGTTTTCGATAGGGTCCACTACAACAATCACTACAATAAAACACATGGTAATCACGTGGACAGGGATACGGTATTTTCTCATGCCGTCAAGAAAAGGGAATGAGAAATCGTGGGCGTGGCAACTGAAACTGTGGCACCATCACTTGGATTCCCTAGCAGACTTGATGGCCTTACCGTGATTGAGAAGCTTTGGAGAATACGATGAAAGATTCTCGTTACACAGTTAACAGGCATGCTCAACCGTTAAATTAGTACCAACGGTGTTTTATGTGAAAAAAACACTTGAAAACACTGAAAGGAGCGAAAGAGGCATTTTCGCCCAGATCTCAATTTCTAGCACGTAAAACTAGAAAAACGGTATCTGGTAACTTAGAATTACTTTTCGAAGCATTGAGCTGCGGAACTATAGGCCACCTCAATTTTTGAGTTTGTTTTTAAGCCACATGAACGCCACATGGAGTGAAGAGTAAGGTACATGCACTTCAAAGTCATGATAAGTAGAAAATGAAAAAATGGCAGAACTTACTTGGAAATTTATTTACAAATTGGCTTTTAAATTTTACTGAGGTTTTACTGAGTCTTTCTGGTGAAGTCTTCATTTTTGACCAATCATTTCCTTCTTTACTGAAACAGGATTTGAACATAGATATTTCAACACTCATTGCTTTTCAAGTGATTCTCAACTGATACACCGTTGGTATCGCAAATACTTGTTGTGACCCTTTTTTATTAAAGTTTTTCTCAGTGTAGGATTTCTGTTTTGATTCGCTTTGTTGCTGTTTTTCTGATATTTCCACATATCTGAATAAAGGATTTAAATATCTGAATGGTTAGTTGCAACATAGGTTTTACCAAAAACGTTATTAATATGACCATAACCTACGGTGTTGCACCTCGCCAAAGATCTTTCAAGACGCCTTCTCGAAATATAGTGTTTTTTGAACATGAAATTTTGCAACCAACTTCCTATTAGAGCTTTGGTACGAATGAAAGTTACGGAAATAGACCATTGTATAATAATAACGATACGTCCGGTAAAGGCTCTTCTACGGTTTTTTCCACAGTTTCAAACTTTTCTTAGTTTCCTAAGTGGTGATTACCGCTCAAAGTTGCTTTCTTTATTACGGCGCTTTTGCTATTCACCACATGATGGCGTGCTATAGATTCTTCTCGTAGACCCGGGAATTTTCTCTCCTGATCGCGGGCATTTTCTCCCTTGGTTGCGGGCATTTTCTCCCCTGGTCGCGGGCATTTTCTCCCCTGGTTGCGAGCATTTTCTCCCTATTTCGGGCATTTTCTCCGCACGCAACGCGCGCCGTGAGATTCGGGCATTTTCTCCGTAGACCCTCCAAAGCCTAGTTGGACTGTGTTAGAGCAATTCCTAAGTTGGGCGGCTGAGAATTTCTCATAAAACTCCCCAATCGCCCACTCTGCACCCTGTTGCGTCCACTCGATTGATAGGTCCGATCCTGCATACGTTGTTCACGGCGCACTCCTAGGTCTCGCCGGAACAGAGTACAGCAATTCCTGAGTAGGCTGGCCGCAAATTTGTGATAAAACTCCCCAAACGCTCACCCTACAAGCTCTCCCGCCCTTCTCGATTGATAGGTTCCATCCTATATGCATAGTGCACAGCGCACTCCAAAGGCTAGCTGGACAGTCTTAGAACAATTCCTGAGTAGAGCGGCTAGGAATTTCTGATAAACTCCCCAAACGCGCACTCTACAAGCTGTCGCGCCCACTCGATTGATAGGCCCGATCCTGCATGCATTATGCACGGCGCACTCTTGAGGGATTCCTGGCATGTCAGAGCACTTTACGCCATGCTTAAGATACTCCGAGAACATGCAAGTCTCCGAAAATAAGCTTCTCCAATCGCAAAGAGTCCGTTAAAATCATTTTTGCCCACCCACTGCGAAAATGTTCGGTGTTCTGATAGGTTGTATACATTGCTGTGTAGATCTCGAAGAGACGATTCGAGCGGTACCAACCGTTTCTCGAAAAACCTAAAACTGAAGGAGTTATGAGCATGCAACTGTTTTCGACGACTTGCTACCGACAACTCGTCCGCAGCCGCCCTTCGCAATGGAGCACGATTTTGAACGAAAAACTAACCTTTGAAAAAATTCGGTTGAACTTTGAAATTTTTGGCAATTTTTTAACGCTTTCTGATAGAGCTTGAACTGCTGAACTCAAAAATGCGCTTGCATTCGCAATTGGTTAACCTTGAAGGAAGTTATTTCGAAAGGCCGAAAAAGCCGGGAAAATGCGTCTTTTTCGGCATTTTTGAAAAGGCTACGGCCACAACTGTAATTCGCCACTGGAAAGAATGTGGGAAGGTACCCTTTTGCGTGCCTTTCATAGCGGACGAAGCAAGTGCTCCGATACTCAAGTGCGCACCCAGTGCCGATCTCGAAGATGTGGTGAGGGTCTTTCATGTCCCTACCATCATCTTGAAGGTTCAACAGGTCCGGAACCAGGGTCTACGGCAGGACTTCTTCCACGCCATCTTGTATAGTCTGCCCCAATGGGAATGGGTGATTGCCCTACATCTGGCGTGGTCTATTTGGTGTCATGCAATGAAAGTGGGGATCAATATAAAATCACCAAGAGCACATAAAATCATGAAGTCACCTAATTCATGACAAGATCTCACTTTGAACTGTATGGATTGTGTAAGCTACAGCCGCCATGGTGATCTCGTCTCATGGGCTTCCGCCTTGAAAACGAGGTTCACTTGTGCACACATTTTTGCTCCATGTGATAGGGAAAAAATGGCGTTCGAGGCCAGATATACGTTCCTTGTCGTTTTACTGCGTTCTGCTAAGACCCGCCAATACTCTTGGCTATTCATAAAATCTCTCTGGATTGTAGGCCTTCGCGTTCTGCTGAACCGTCCATCAATGACGGCTACGAATCAGAACTAAAACCACAACCGAACTAATTTCAGAGTTTGTCAGACAAGAGCTGCAATGGAGACAACCGTGGTTGTTTTTCGAGTGTTTGAAAGGGATACGTTTGATTTCGGTGTCCAGCCCGCTACAGCTCATCTCTCAACAAACACTGCATGTGGATCTCTGTGAAAACCTTGTTTGTTCAAGGCGGATCACGATTTTTGAATCCCTAATTGAAGGCCGGTATCAGGAAAATTACCTGCAAAAGTGTAGGGGTCAAACTGGTCTCGGTATGCAAATATTAGGTTGTAACGAATTAAATGGCACTGGCTCGCGCCATTTTTGGCGCATCTTTACGCGTTTGATCCAGAACAAACCGTAACATGTGGCATATCATTTAGAAGCGTAAACTTTGCTCTACCGGAGAGTACCAAATTTTCTATGTAAAAGTGGGAAAACTTTGGAGTTTTATTGACTTTTTTGCAGATGGACAAAAGGGTAATCCGAGGCATTTACTTGTATGAATTCAAGCTGGGCACTACAGCTAAGGAGGCGGACGAGAAGATCAACGCCGCATTCGGTCAAGGATGTTCCACAATTCGCACGGCGTATCGTTGGTATCAGAAGTTCCGGAATGGAGATGAGAGCTTGGAAAAACATGAAGGTCGTGGGAGACATAGTGATGTTGATGAGGAGAAGCTGAGAGATGTGGTAGAGGAGGATCCACACAAAGGCACCAGGGAGATAGCGAAGGTTCTTGGCGTCAGTCACAACACAGCTGCCCAGCATCTGAAGGAAATTGGAAAGACCAGAAAGCTGGAAAGATGGGTGCCTCACGAGCTGTCTGAGGAGCAAAGAAACCGACGATATGAGATCTCGTCCGCACTGCTTCTACGGAACGAAACGGACCCATTCCTTGATCGCATCGTAACCTGTGACGAGAAACCTGGGGATAATGTACGACAACAGGCGCTGATCGGCACAGTGGGTGGACAGCGATGAGAGCCCCAAGGTTTTTGCGAAGCCGGAATTGCACCAAAAGAAAGTAATGGTGACAGTAGTGTTCGCTGGGAATTATTCATCACAGCTTCCTCCCTCCCGGTGAATCCATCACGGCAGAGAAGTACTGCATTGAAATTGAAGAAATGATGAAAAAGTTGAAGGATATCCGGCCGGCCTCGGTAAGCCGAAGGCGAGTTCTCCTTCTGCACGACAGTGCACGCCCCCATGTAGCACGAATGACGTTGCAGAAATTGAATGAGCTGAGCATTGAAACTCTACCACATCCTCCGTTTTCTCCCGACCTCTCCCCAACAGACTACCATTTCTTCAAGCATCTTGGCGACTTCTTGGTAGGGAAAATATTCAAATACCAACAGGATGCCGAAAGTGCCTTCGAAGATTTCGTCAATTCCAGAACTTCTGATTTTTGTGCTACTGGGATAAAAAAGGTTGTGTCACGATGGCAAAGATGTGTAGAATCAGAAGATTTTTATTTCGATTAACAAACTTGCCTACAAGCCGAGATATTAACTGTTTAAATTTACAGTGGTTCAGTGCCATTTATTTCGTTACAACCTAATAAATATGGTGTCTCTAATAATAACTGTGACTTGGCTCAAGCTTGGGACCCCTTGCTCAGTACAACCCTGCCAGCCCATCAAGCTTCAAACCTGTGGTCCGCCCTCAGGGCGTTCTTATGGTAACATTCTCCTGACTGACTGGCGTTATAGCAGAAAAGTGCGTCTCGAAATAGGGGTGGTAAATCAGCAGCTGCAAATCTTGCATATCTCTAAGCCTCATAGAGTGCACAACAATGTGTGTGCACGCCTAGAAACCTTTAACAATTTACAGGCAGCTCCAGAACAGTGCTCGCCGTCGACATAATCATCACATATGGAACATTAGCTGATAAAAAATTCAACCTCAGTTAATCCGTACAACATTCTTATAGGTATAATTCGACATTGAACGTAAAAACATAAAACGACTCCATCGACCTGACCAAGCATCATGTTAGATGTCCTACCGGTAATGCGTGCTTAAAGTAATGCTGTGTTCCCACTCACATGAGATCTTTTAAACCAAACACGATAGCTTCAAAAATCTTAAAATTGTGCTAAAAATCATTCTTCAGCTTTCCTTTTTCTGAACTTAGATGATTCTCCAGCTTTCGTACTTCACCACCGAGGTTTGCGACGAAATTAATCATACGGACAAGGTAGTTTTAATGTTAGCTTCAGACAACAATAAACGAACACTTCGCATGTATCACCAGTCGTCCCTCGATCACGAGCTTCAACGAGCACCAGCAACGTCTCCATTTCTCCCTATCGCGTACCTAAGAGCTCCAGTGATCTTCCTCGCTTGAGAGACACGAAGAGCGTCATATCGTTTGTTCAGGGCTTTCACGAAGTAGTCCAACCAACGCTTTGGTGGCGTCCTGGGCTTTTCTTGACATCCAGCGAAACCCAGTCGGTGACGGCTCTCGTCCAGCGGGTGTCTGCGAATCGCATTACGTGGCCGGCCCACCTAATTTTCGACGACTTGGCCCATGCGACAGCGTCTCTGATCTTCGAACGTCGGTGAAGCTTGGAACTCCGGAGGCCTTCTCTCACTTGCGTGAGTCGTGTCACTCCGAGCATCGTCCTCTCGGTTCAACGCTGCGCGACGCTGATCGCGTGTTCATCCTGTTTTCGCATAGCCCAAGACTCTGAGGCGTACGTTAGGGCAAGAAGAACGGTAGAGTCGAATAGGTGGGCACGAAATCGAACGTTCTCGTCTTCTTCAAGACCTCTTCCACACTCTTGAAAGCTCCCCAAGTCCCTCATCGCCTCGTTTCCTCCTCCCCAGCTCTGGTGTTATGAGCACGATGTCGTCAGTGAAATGAAGGTGGCGCAGTTACCGGCCGTCAACCTTCACCCAATTTCTTCCCATTCTATTTCGAGCACGACGCTTTCGAGGGTGGTGCTGAAGAGCTTCGGGTATCCCCTTGTCGAACCCCTCTCTCCACGTCGATGACGGCGTCGTTGTAGAATGGTGAGATATTGGTCGTGAATCCGCTGTACAGTTCTCGAAGAACTCATACTGATTAGGAGTGTCTTGATTGAGCAGGGCTTCGGTGACCGCTTCAGTTTCGACAGAGTCGAATGCTTTCTTAACTTCGATGAACGTGAGGCACAGCGGCATTTTGAGATGAATCCCCTCCGAAATCCTGCATTTTGGCATGGCTCTTCGTCATCCAGCGTTTTGCTAATCCTATTCAGGATCAATCGAGTTAACAGCTTGTAGACCACGGGCAGCAGACAGATCGGGCGGTAGTTGCCAATATCGCGCAGGTCTCCCCTCTTGTACAGCAAGACGGTCTTGCTAGTCTTTCACTGAGATGTAACCTTGCCCTCCGACAGGAGGCGTGTGAAGAGCGGCGCCAGGGAGAAGATGAGCGCTGGCGGGAGGTTTTTCAGGTGTTCATCTCTGTTCCTGTCGGGACCGGGTGCTGCACGTTTCTTCATCGACGAGATGGCGTCGCATCTCTGACGTTTTGGGACTCCTCTTCTTGAACTTCACGGCCTTCTCTCCTTGACGCGAAAAGCGAAACCTCGCGCGAAGGAGGCGGTGGTCCAGTCCCGTGTGAAACTTGGAACAACGGAGACGTCGATCAGGCAATACTTGCGGTTGAAGATGATGTGGTCGATCTCGTTGTTGAACTGGCTACCAGGGATTCCCAGGTCCTTCGTAGGGAGGAAGGTTTCTGGAACTGTGAGTTTACATGGATGGTCTTGGTCAACGTGATAAACTCAGACAGCCTTTCACCTTGCTCGTTCCACTACAAACCGTGTTGTGTTCCGATATGAAGTTCTTCCGGTGACCTTCGCAGCCAGATCATGACGTTGAAATCGCGACGATCACCTTGTAGAAGGTGTGATCTTCCTTATAGAACTTCTCCAGCTGCACGTTGGGCATAGGCAACGAATATGGTGAAAGCTCGTACGGAGCCCGATCGCTTCCGTCGCAGACCTCCGATTCGTCTTGTCAGAGGCTCGTACGAATCGATGTTTATGGCGAAGTACGTGTGGACAAGTACACCAACGCTACCTACTCCCTTGTTACCGCATGTTCCCAGGAACAGTTCTTCTCCGCAGTCGTAAGCGGCGTGTAGGAGGGTGGTGTCTTCTCGTCTCGGTCAGTCCGATGACCTCGTGCTTATCTTCTTGGCTTGCATCATAAGGTCCTCGACGGATGCTTCCTATGCGAGCGTGCGGGCGCTCTAAGTACAGATCGTCATCTTGGTGCTTCTCATTTTGTGCAGCCTGGTTAGGTCCTGAGATTTTAGCAGGCTCTCTGTACTCGTTCTTCCCATCGCTGCAGAAATGGAGGGTCTTTCGAGGTCAAGGGAATGAAGCCCTTTAGTGTTGCTGTGTGTGACTGCTGTACTCATGGGTAGCTAGTCAGGCTTTGTCGTGCGGGTGAGGAACTCCGGGCAGCCATGCAGACTGCCCGAAGGGACGGGCGAGACTTAGGGCGGGCTGAGATGGCGTTACATGTACTCCTAGTCTACCGAGTGCAAGCTTTTGGCCGAGCCGACACAGTTGCAATCCGTGCAGGCACGAACAAATCTACGCACACTGTGCATGAACAGCCGCTCCCATACATAAGGAACGCGACGACCCGGCACAGCAGGAGCGAGGAATCCATCCCTGCATTCCTCCTGCATCTCTGGGCAGTACACGATCGCATTTCATTCTCGTTTCATTCGTTTCATTTTTTGGTTCGCGTTTCATTCCCCTATCCACCACCCGGGACGCGCCACGTGGCCCTGCGACAAGCGGCCCGGGATCCCTCTTAATAGGTGAGCCCGAAGGCTCTCTATGGAGGGAGATCCGTTGAACGAAAATTATGGACCTTAAAGAGATCCGGCTCGCTATTCCTTTGCAATTCTTGAGCTGTAATGTAATAGAATACACCGCGAAGTTGATCCTGTATTTTATGAAGGTTCTGATTTTGCAAGGGTCATGTGGATTGGCGTTAGTGACTGCCAACAGCGTTGATGACCTGCATGCTTGCTATGCTGCCTATTCCGAGCAATGTGGAAAAGCATGGCCCAGTTAGAATAACTTAAAAACAGCTGTCAGCTGTTTTGTCAGCTGCTCGCTGTTTTGTCAAGTTTGGGGAATGTTTAGGCATGTGGCTGCAGTGGAAATACTATTAGGTTGAGTCATAAATTTTGCAACATTTCTGTTTTTCTGGGACTCAAAGTGAACCCTCAGAGGTATTACATCTCGTTTGAAAGTTTGTTTTCTAGCGATCATTTTCAGTTCAGTTGAATCGTTTGTTTTTCTTGCTTTGTTTAAAAGTTTTATTCTCTAAACGATGACCACTCAAAGCAAAAAAAGTGTGTTTCGATTTCATTTTCAATTAGTGCAAGCTCGGCAGCAACCCAACGATGTGGGTCAAGCACATCCAAGAAGCCACCGGCAGGTTTACCCCTAACAGAATAAATTATTGGAGATGGTATCAGCAGTTCATTGCCGCCCAGATGGGCAACAAAGACACCACTCCCGGGAAGATCAACTGCTGTAAACAATGGGCCCCTGCGCCAATCCATAAAGTCGCATTCTTCTCAAACTACACTAGGACTGACAGCTGAGCTCCACACCTTCCAGCGAACCACCGCTCGTCTGCTGCAGAAGATTGGATGGTCGCCAAAATCACCTTCGTCAGTGCCGCATGCGTTGACGGAAACCCATTGGATCGCTGTGCTTCCAACTCCAGAGAGCTCCGGCATCGGTTCAAGCGAGGAAGCCTGGACCGAATCATCGCCAGCGGTTAAAAGGGGATGCTTCACTGCAACTGTAAAGCCGGAAAGCAATAGCTGAAACGCAACGAGCTGTGGTTCTGACGTCAAAACCGGAGCTCCACCGAAAGTAGGTCCTGCTGCGCGTTTGGTGGATGCGTAGTGGTCCAGGGCACCGGGAGCTGCTCCACGTAGACAAACCATCCTCGACGCTCGCTTTGCCAACAACTCGACTACTTCCAGCAAAAATTAGTAGAGATAGAAGTCGATACAAGGCAATGCTTCATCCGCCAGGACAACAGCCGACCGCTTATGGCACTTCAGACGCTGGAAAAATCTAGGAATTGGGCTGGACCAAAATCAAGATAACACCATAGACACCGAAGATTGCGCCGTCTGACTGCCATCAGCTTCGGTCGACGGATCACTTCATCTATGGTAGGCGCTTCGCCGAAGTCGAGGAGGTAACGGCGGTGGTGCACGACTCCTCCAGGTTGAAATTGACCGAATTCTAAGCAGATGTGATCCACTGAGTTCATGAAAAGCGTAAGAAACTCATTGAGAGTAACGGCAACTTCTTCGTTTAAGTCAGTCATTTTTCTATTGTGGTATAATCCTATTTTTGCTGAAAGACAAATTTCGTTGCGAAACGTATGAGTCAACCTAATACATTTGCATTTCCACTGACTCAAGGTGGTAGAGGAAGAGGTATCACAACGATACAGCTAAAGCTCATAAAAAATCGCCTAAAATGAGTTTAAATGAAGAAGAAGTAAAGTTTCAAAAATGGTGCGTAAAATGACGTTAACGCAATTTAATGGAAATTTTCGTCGTTAAATTTCGTTAAACATTATTACCGAAAATGCCGGTAAATCCGCTAAATCGTTAATCGTTGAGTGCACACCCCACGTCTGTACTGCTCCCTACATGGTTGCAATTTCTCTTCTGTCCAGTGTTGGGATTAGCCATGCCGAAAGAGTCTTTTTAGGGTAAGGTGACATCTATAATAGATATTTGCCTATAAATCAAAATGCAAAAATGTAATCAATATACATTAATACAATAAAAAAACATAAACAATCAAACCTTACAATCGTTTCGTTCCTTCCCTTAGACGATTGTAAGTAAAAGGATGAATGAAAGATTAAGGATCTCCCCGGAACTCTTCAGTAAGGAGGGAGATCCTTGCAGAAAAACAAAATCACTTACCGCACTGGTGGAGTCGATGAGATAGGAATACCACGTTGTAAAAACCAAAAAAGAATTGATTCCCATTATTCTCTAGGAAAATTTAGCGCGTCCCGGCGCTGTTCAACACCTTGTTAAAGCCAGTTAACATTATGAGAAGCAACTCCTTATCCTTTTAGTAAATCAGCTTTCATATGGGTACCCAGACATTCTGAAACACAAACTGCTGTAGGATTCCTCGGCTGTGAAGGACTTATCATTAATAAAAGATATAATCACGAAAGGGTTCAAGTGCGCCACTTTCAAGGACTTAGATAACCATCCTGCAACCTTTCGCACATAGCTGGGCACTGCTCTAATTTTCTTCTTTAGAGTCCCCAGGCAGACTCTTCCTTATAACAAGCTGCGTTGTATAAAGAACTCGAAGGAATTCCTTGGCACATTTTTTTGTTGCTATTTCCATGAACTGAACGACGAGGAGTTAAACTCGTATTTTTTGCAAGCGAACGCTCCTGCTTGTCGTGTTAAAGAAAGGTGATTTTGTAGTTTTAGGAAGCTGGTATATCCTCTCTAGCTTATGCTGTGAATTTAACTGTACACCACTGTGCTCGGGGTGGCACAATTCACACAAGTGAGAGAAGGCCTTCGGAGTTCCGAGTTTCGTCGACATTCGAAGACGCTGTGGCGTGGGCCAAGTTGTCGAAAATTAGGTGGGCCGGCCGCGTAATGCGCTTCGCAGACACCTGCTGGACGAAAGCCGTCACCGACTGGATTCCGCGGGATGTCAAGAGAACACCAGGACGCCACCATCGCGTTGATCGGATTTCTTCGTGAAAGCCCTGAATGAACAATATGACGCTCTTCGTGTCCCTCGAGCGAGAAGGATCCATTGGAGCACTTTGACACGTGACAGGGACGAATGGAGACGCCGCTGACGCCCGCTCAAGCATCAAGATGACGACGGGACGACAGGTGGTACAAGAGATACACCACTGATAACGAGACACCTAGGCGCTGATCGGTGCTTTCATTAGACTGTTGCTCAAGCAGCTCTACACAAGGCTAGCTCGTTCCGCGACGGCCTAACGAAGACCTAGTAGGTTGAATGGGTTCCCGTCATACCTGTACTCTGTAATATATACAGTATGAGAGGAAAAGTTGGTCTCTAATAGGGAGATGCGAGAGCCTCTTCTCTTCATCGCCCTCTCCCCCCCCCCCCCCCCCTCCCTCCGTGGTGGGTGTAAACTGGATGACATTTTGGCAGGAAATAGTCGTGGGATCGAGACCATTCGACGGAGGTGTAAAGCCGTCTGCGCAGATGTGGCGATGAAATGTGAGTCGCCTCTTCTTCAGCCACCGCCGCGTCCGATCCCGTTTTAAAGCATTCGTTCCCCTCGCGGTGTCGACTTACTCGTTCCTCGCGAGACTCGCCCATAAAGTGATTGATTGATCTCTATTGAAGGAATGAACAAACACCTTAGTGAATCGGTGCCTCGGTAGCTCCTGACCGGCTTCAGGTTCAAGAACGTGTCTAAGTCTGTTTCTGACCTACCTACTTTTCCAAGAATAACTTCCCACCTTGTCATAGGTTCAGCTGCCAATAGCTTTGGATTTTAAGAATTTCGTTGAGTGTGTGGCGCATGCTTTGAAGATCTGTTCCAGAAAGCGTTCAGTATGGCTCAATAAAAGAGGTTTGAGATTTTGAACATCTTTGGAGCGATTTTCTCTGAAAAGCAAGGAGCTTCAGAGCTATGTACATATTGCCATTTACAAGCTGTCGCTGCAGGTGCTCAAGGAACTCAAGGAACCCAAAAAAGTCAGAAGGAATACTTGCAGGGATCGCAAAGGGTTGCCTAGGCATCATGCGTCTCATTGATAAAGATCACCTTCGGCAATGGGAAAGTGGTAAATAGGTGTTGCAGCTACAGAGATTCCAAACTGACACTGCTATAGCTAAGAGGGACAAGTAATGAAATATGGTGAAAAACATAGCTTCAAACACAAGTGTATTCAACGTATTTGCTAGAGAACGTGGAAAGAACCTATTAATTCTTACATTGGTGACCTGCACGGACGAAAGAGCAGCGCTGATTAGGAGGAGGATTTCACTCTTGTTTTCCTCAACAATAGAGAGTCATTTATTAGCTAGCAATGCAAGTTTGACAATATTCTGTGGGAGTGGTTGACTAACGCGCTCCATAAATAATTTTCGAAGAGAAACTTGCACCCAAAAGTGCTGTGGATACCTGCTCCAACGGAATTCCGTCTTAAAATATCCTAGAAGCCACTGAATGAATTGTAGCAGTAGATTAGCATCCTTCGTCCGTGAAGCAGGTGCCCGTGGATTAGGTTCCGCACACATTTTCGGCAGGACACATTAGAAGGTTCAATATATTGATGCCCGAGCTCACAGTGTATGGACATCGACTCGTTCGAAGCTAGTCCATTTAGGCGCGGAAGCCCTTGTGCACCTATTATAGTCTGCAGAAGGCTCAAGAACCACATGACATCTAACAAAACTTCCCACTCTAGCTTCTTAATAGCACGTTAAAAACAAAACGTGCATGGGCTTCAGAAGGCTGAAGGTTTCACGCTCACGAGACTCTAGCACATTTATAGAAATGACACATGCAGATGATGAGATTTCAAATAAAGATGAAATCTCCTTTACGAGTGGAAATATTTCGATTTGGTAGTAGTGGGTCAAATCCAATATCATTTCTGGACTATCATAATAGTAGACAACACGGTTTTGGATTCTTCGGCATAATAGCTGTCTCGAGAGAACTTGCTGTAGTCTAACAGCTGAGCTCCCTTCCAAGCAATCGAGGTCTCTAGTCTCTTCTCAACGGTCGTAGAATTCGTCGTGTCTCCGAATAAGTGGGATCCCGCAGTAGATGGCGAGGTATTCGAGAACACTCGGGAAAAGCCTTAGTTTTATGTGAGAATAAAGCCATCGCTAGTGCCGCGATTAATCCACTGGAACGCCCTTTCCATGGATTTGCAAGCGATGAGACACAATCGTCCCTACACCGGAGGCAAAATGAATGGATGCTGTTCCAGCTCTATTATTCCCAGTAACGAGTCTAACGTGTAGCTTTTTTCATTAGAACAGTGGTGCTCCTGCTAGCTCTCAGAGGCGTCTTCATGGCCAAACTCAGATATGTCTCCCTTCACCTATTCATTTCTCTAGCTGCTCTTCTATGATTAGCCTGTCAGCATGGAACTGTCCCTCATATCAGACAACACGTTTCGGCAGAGGCTTCTATCTCACTCCACTTATTTATTCTGTACGTGAATAGCCAATCTCCCAAAGAGCATATAAGAACAAACAGCAAAGAATTTCAAACCAACTCAAGATACATATTACATGCGGACACAGAATGTGCAACACTTCAAACAGCACTCAGATATCTAAAAACCTAAACACACGGTAACATCTTAAGAAACTTGTTGGAGATATTGTTGGTCAACTAATTTTGTGAATTGCACCATTGAGTTTGGT
Source organism: Heligmosomoides polygyrus polygyrus (assembly GCA_947396885.1). Taxonomy (NCBI): domain Eukaryota; kingdom Metazoa; phylum Nematoda; class Chromadorea; order Rhabditida; family Heligmosomidae; genus Heligmosomoides; species Heligmosomoides polygyrus. Next base: position 40,277,523 of record OX377204.1, read on the forward strand.
AGAGGGTTCCCCTTCATGTGCCACCTCATTGCGGTGAAGGGGTGAACATCACTTTGTGATGGCTAACGGCACAAACGGTCACGCAGTACGCGACGCTTTGTCGTGTATGGGCGGCTCTCCTGTATCCCTGGCCAGGAACATGTGAGTAACAAGACCACCGCTATGGCTCAAACAACTAGACCCGTGCCCCAGTCCTCCGCGCGCCGGAGGTGGACTTCTACGACGTCGGTTGCATCCACCTCCGGCAAGGGGCCATCTAATCTCGGAGTTAAACTATCAGGACGTCATTGGAATCGGACTACCGGAAACTCCCTCCCACCACGACACGGAAACTGCCTATTCGTCTGCACTTATAACTGTCGTTCGATCGTATCTGAGCAGGATCTTCGGACACTGCCTTACAGAAGCCGCAACATCAAATACGACGTTATCGCCCTGCAGGAAACGAAAGGCAGAACGGAAACCATAAGAAGGACCGACCACAACGAGCTTCTCATTATCGGAGCAAAGGTGGACAGAAAGAATATTGGCGGAGTTGGATTTCTCGTCAATTCGACAGTGCACCACCTAGTAGACTCTTACAAGATCATCAGTCCGCGAGTAGCTGTTCTTCGTCTGGAAACCAAAGATCAAGGAACCATCTCCATCATAAATGGATATGCTCCAACATCTGCGGCCACAGGCGAAGAAAAGGAGGAATTCTACAAGCTATTCGAAAGGACTGTCAACGACGAGAAGAGCTACTACAAAGTTGTCGTTAGTGACTTTAACGCTATCGTCGGTACGAATGATCACGACGAATGGAGGCTAGGACCACATGGAACTTCTTCAAGAAACGAAAACGGAGAGCGCCTGATGGACTTCCTATCCGCGTGCCGTCTCTTCCATAGAAATTCTATCTTTAAGAAGCCTTCAAACCGGCGATGGACCTGGGAAAGCCCAAATGGAGAAACACGTTCGGAGATCAACCATGTTGTTACAAACAGACGTTGGAGTCTATTCGACGTCTCCGTTCTGCCTTCATTTGACACCGGCTCGGATCACCGTCTTGTCCGTGCGAAGTTGACTCTTAAACAAAGGATGTTCAAGCGTGACACTCATAAACCGGCACCGGTGAGGATCCCCACATTCAAGTCTGAAGAGTTGGAATATGCAATAAAGTCGTACGATTGGAATCTTCTTGAAGGTCCATCGGAAGACTACGACCTTCTCTCCAGAGCACTGCTGAAATGTGCTAGCAGCTCCTGCGGAGCCACATCACAGTCTGCTTCAAGACTCAACGCACATGCGATTAAACGCTTGGAGCAAAGAAGAACTGTTAAACTGGATCCTAATGCTTCCCATCTGGAAAAAGTCACCATCTCGAAGGCCTGTCGAATTGCAGTGAAGGAGTCCATTCAAGCCTACAGAAGATTGAAGCTGTTAGAAGCGGCTGGGAAAGGTTCAAGCATAAAGCGCTGCAAACGAGATCTCTGCGATCAGAAGGCAATAATGTCAGCCCTTGTGGATAAGGATGGAACAACGCAAACGTCTCGAAGAGCGATGGAGGCCATCGTTCAAGAATTCTACACAGATCTGTTCCGTTCTTCCATCACTGTCCCGAAATGCTTGATGTCACCAGCTGAGGAAGTACCTCCCATTCTGGAATAAGAAGTTGCTCATGCCATCAGAAGGATGAAGCCGGGCACTGCTCCCGGACCGGACGGCATTTCTGCTGATCTCTTTCGTGCGGGTGGCAGTGCCCTCTGCTCACTTCTTGCCAAGCACTTCAACCACTACCTTCGACTTGATAGGATTCCGGACTCATGGAAGGAGTCGAAAACAGTTTTAATCTTCAAAAAAGGTCAGCAGGAGAATATCAACAACTATCAACCCATCAGTCTTCTCTCGGGTGTGTACAAGATCTTCACCAAGATACTGCTTAACCGCATGGAGCGTTGCTTGGATGAATATCAGCCAGTGGAGCAAGCAGGGTTTCGCAAGGATTTCTCCTGCTGGACCATATTCAGACAGTCTCACAGCTCATCGAGAGGAGCCGCGAATACCACCTCCCACTTGTCCTTGCCGTCGTGAATTATCGGAAAGCGTTCGACTCTGTGGAAATCAACGCCGTTTTGAACGCGCTTGTGCACGCTGGTATACCATCGCTCTACATCCGACTTCTCGACGAATGCTTCTCGAACACATCGACTACCATCCAGCTGTTCGATCGAAAGCCTAAAATTCCTATCGGGAAAGGAATACGGCAGGGAGACACGATTTCTCCCAAGCTATTCACAGCGGCACTCCAGGATGACATGAAAGACTTGAACTGGGACGATAAAGGCTACCTTGTCGACGGTAAACGGATCAGCAAGCTTTGCCGACGATATTGTTCTCATCTATACCAGCACGGCAGAAGTCGAGGAAATGCTGAGCAAGCTCAATGTGGCAGGTATAAAGATTGGATTGGACATGAATATGTCCAAAACACAATTTGTGGTCAACCAGTGGTGTGACACGGGACTCGTAAGGTTAAATGGAGTCGCTCTGCAACAGGTCGACTCCTACGTCTATCTGGGAAGAGAGCTGAACATGGATAACGACCTCGCTCCTGAAATCGCCCGCAGGAGACGCGCAGCATGGGCAGCCTTCAGTTCGATTCGCGAAGTCACCGATCAGGTCAAGGATGCCGGCCTCAGGGCCTCGATATTGAAGCCTCTGTACTGCCTGCGATGTGTTACGCGACGGGAACCTGGACCGACAACAAGACAATCGCCAGAGCGCTGCAAACTACGCATCGTGCACTGGAGAGATGTCTTCTGAAGGACAAGCCTTCGACAGCAATGGCAAGAAGGCCTACGAAGCTCGGAGCTAAGGGAGAAGTCGCAATTAGCAGACCCGCTGCAGTGCATGAAGAAGTCCAAATATCGCTGGGCCGGACACCTGCTTCGACGAAAGGACGATGGATAAAGTCTCCGTGTCGTGGCTCCCAAAAGACCATAAGAGACCACTGGGACGACCGCCAACGCGATGGGCAGACTCATTCTCAAAACCTTTCAGAGAGCGGAGTCTGCCTCACTGAATGCAAGCAGCCGGAGATCGAGCGGTCTGGAAGAGTTGTAGTCCCCGCTGAGAAGACATCCAGCCGACAAAAGGACCATCAAAGTAACAAAGTATCAAATAAGAGGGTTCCTCTAAAAGTACATCAAGAATTCAGTGCCGGCACGACACTGATGAGAAATGCTGCTGTTGCATAGCATTTTACTCTAGGATTCTGTATGTTCCACTGTCCATCTTGTGTTAGAGGGAAGGAGCGCGAAGAGTCTCCGGAGAGCACAATTTAATTTTTTTGTTCCATTCACCATTTTGTAAGTCAAAACCAGGTCGTTTCTTTTTCTGCGGGAGGCATGCGTAAGCAGTGAAGAATTTATTCCTAGGTGGTCAAGGAATGGAGCTGTAATCGAGTAATTCTATAATAATAATAACAAATGAGCATATCCACATCCAAAGCTGTCCCATAGAGCTGTTTTAAACATATTCCGCTCTGCTAATTTCCTGCTGTTGCTTAGGTCTGAGTGCGGTTGTGCTACATATATTCTGGCATCGGTTTCTTGTGTTGATGGCGAGCACTAAATACTTGGAAGATCTTGCACGCAAGGTTTTGAACGTACATATCTACATAGAGATCAGCTTTTTTCGCTGTACATTCACAATGTTCATTCTATGAAAGATTTTCATTAAGCACAAATCTTAGGAGTAATAGTATTCTATGTATATTACACAACCCTCTTACCGGCCGACGTTTTTAAAAAAACTCTAATCTTTTTGCTCTACTCCTTTGTCAAAAAGGAAAGGATTTGCTAGTGATTTACAAGCTGATCAGTGTGAAAGTGCGCTTACATCTCAACAAATTTCGCGCAACTTCTATTTTGAACATGCGAGACAACAGGATCAAACCTTTAATTCTTAAGGCAGATGCCAGAAGCTTCCTTTTTTGCTCAAATATCTGGCTGGGACTTCCTCAAATTTTTTAAAAAATTTGCTCTACCAAACTCCAAGTTAGAAAGCTGTTGCAATAACATTCTGTACACGGTCGGAAGGCTATTCGAGTTCCTTGTTTTTGCAAAAACACTTGATCTCCGAATCCCCTGTTGCTACATATAGAATATCCGAAAGATCGTATTTGGGGCGCGCTTAGAAAATACGGAGGATAACGTGAAAATACCTTGCAGCGATTGAGTATCATGTTTTCCGGTCACTTCAGTCCTTTTTCGCTGGAACAATGTTCATTAAACGAGAGTAGGTTAAAGGCTCCGTCAGTAATTTCTTGCTGTCCAAATCTTCGGAGCTTTCGCTCGTGGAATTCGATCTCTATCGGAAAGACGGCAATATGTAGCGAACATAGTCGCGAATATTTTGTTGAATGATATCGGTTGTTAACGACGAAGCATCTAACTCTCACATTTGTCTAATAAAATTTGGGCAACCTAATACACACAAAGGAATTTGTTTTCTGTCACAGGATGGCACTGGTAAGTTTTTCCGATATTTCGCTCATTTCTTGACACTCGGAGTCTGACTAAATCACTACCCTAATCAGCTACTCGGCTTCAAGAACCTTGTGCTGCCTAAAAAAACCACAAACTGCAGCTGGAAAGTTCACACTTGACAGAGTTATCGCGCACAGAATACGCCCGCTCGTGCAATTTGCGAGCGGTCGCCCCACTCGACTGATAGGTTCGTTCGTGTATGCATTGTTCACGGTGCCCTCAAAAGTCTTTCGAGACAGAGCAGTGCAAATTTTAAGTAGGGCGGCCGGAAATTCCTGATAAAATTCTTCAAACGGTTCAACATAGTCTTAAAGGCTTTAGATTTTCCATTAAGAGGGGATAGAAGCGCAGTGTACATTCTTTCGCCCACTCGATTGATAAGTTCGGCCCCATATGCATTGTGCACGACGCACCGGCCACGTGCGCCATACTTGAGCTACTCCGAAAATATGCAAAAATGCGCTAAAATATGCATGTCCTGGGAAATAACTGCTCCAATCGCAAAAAGCATGCTCCGGTCATCTTTTGGCCACCGCCGCGAAAATGGGGTAGTAGTCTGATAACGCTGAATACGATACGATTGTATATGTAGATCTCGAGGAGACGAATCGAAAAGTGTCAACAGTTTCTCAAAAAACCTAAAACCTAGAGGAGTTATGAGCATGCGACCGTTTGCGACGGAATAATCAGCCATCATGACAGCAGCAGTGGGTTAACAAAACTCATCGCGATTGCCCTCGATGAAGACCAGGCTCAACAACGCTTTGTGGAGGCCATGGCTTGTCCCAGGTTCTTCAGGGAGTGCATTGCACTAACATACAAGCATAGAAGCTTATAGCTTTGTCAAGTGTTATTAGCAACATAAAAAAGCAGAGAGTTCTTCCATTGAAAAGATACTGATGTTCTCTGCGAAGAGTAAGGTGACAAGGCACCAGCACTGGAAAAACAGACCTGTTTTCGAGAGGAGCGGTTGCAAAGCTACGCCCTAGCGTTTTCGACAACACTGCCAACGCAACATTCGCCTTATATTTCAGACAGTCGCTTCTGCGTATCGTGGTCGTATTAAGTTGGCTCCGGCTACTACAACTTCATTTTACTTTACTTTATTGGGACGTGAACAAACAACGTAAAACGTTCACGTGTGAAACAACACAAAACAAACTTACTAATTAGGAAACAAGCACAAGTAAAAGCCCTGATTGGGCAATAAAGGCCTATTTTTAAAAAGTAAAAGAACTATAAATAGAAAGCAGGATAAAACAACACTGAGTCGGAATGAGATGAAATAAGGTCATAAAGTGAGGTTGGGAATTGAAATTTAAGAAGATTGTAATCGACGGTCAAGATGCCTCTTAAAACGACTAATGGACATCTGTAGCGCTCCTTTCCTCATGAAGGGACGGAACAACCGCAGAGTTCTATGAGAAAAGAAGCTCGCCCTGATCCGACTTTTTGCTACGGAGTCGAAGAGTCTTAGCCCTTCTTGCCTGGTAGTGGTATCGCTAGGTGCGAAACGGAAGAAGTCTGCGATGTCAACTCTACATAGCTATAACTTTAAGAATTTTGAACAACATAATAATATCGCCTTTAGTTCTCTCCTCCTAAGTGACGATAGCCCCATTTGTCGAGCCTTGTCAGCACCTTTAGGAATTAGGAATAATCGAGATTAAAACATCTAATAACCTTTTTTCGTGTGAAGTAGTTTTAGACGCTCTCCAGAAGACCGATATCTTTCTTCTTTAAGGGATTGAAAACAGTGGAACCATTTTCAACTACTGAGCGAAGGTGTTTTTAGGCACATATCAGTACCTATGGGCTCCTTGATTTTAAAGTTTTGAATAAGTTGTACGTTTTGCGCATTAGCTTGTTTACTATCACAAGTGCTCCGACACGCCTGACGACGTGTCTCGCACTTGCGCGCTTCACGCGACTTTGTAGTTTCACTGTGACCTATGGAAAGTAGTTTTTGTAGAACATAAAATTCGCTAGCATCTAGGATTTGGTGTGTGCTTTATCGGAATCAGGCCCTTTACCACTCCGGTACCCTCATCATAGACATTCTCTCCGGACCGGCCTGTAATGTCATTGGTTTGTGCTTCTGCCCTCAGCTTGTTCCTCCGCAATCGTTCTCATGCTCAACAGCTAGCGTTTCAAGTTGTAGTTGACATGTCTTCCGAAGCCAGGTTCCCCCTCTTGTTTCTTCTTACTGGATCTAATTGCTGGTCCGCCTCTACTGGTCTTCTCTCCCCCTCTTTAGTCCCCCACCTTCCTGGTCCCAACTACTGGCCCCCTTCTTTGTTTCCACTATTGACACCTACTGGTCTCTTATTACTGGTTTCCCCGTCCTGGTCCTTCCTCCAAGTTCTTCCTTTCCTTCCTGGTCGCTCTCCTGGTCCACCATAGAGGTTCCCCTTATCGCCCTTCTCCACAACCCCCTTAGTGGTCCTCCCATGCTCACTGTACGGTCGGTGACACGTATTCAGAGTCAGGATGCTTGCTGCACGACGAAGGGAGCCCATTTTCTGGATCAAGAAGCTCAGAAGCGCGCGCAGTCGCCGCTGTGTCGAGCATGAAGAGGCTATGCATATGGCAGATTCCTTGTTCTCCGTATGAATTCCTTACGGCTCCCTTCTTGTTGGTTCCCCGTCCTGGTCCCGCCTCCAGGTCCCTTCTGCCAGGTAGATCCCTCACTCCTCCCCCCCCCCCCTCGGGATGCTTCCTACTACTCTACCCCAAATAAGTAGGCCTCCCACGCTCACGACACGACGACGGTGAGCGAACGCCCATTGTGTGACATCGGTGTCACTTCTTCTAAATCCGGTCTCTCTTTATGGTAATGGATCCCCTTGCTGATCCCCCTTGTCCCCCCTCCCCTGATTGGTAACTTCCTAATGATCCCTACATATTCCCTAAGCTCTTCTTGGTGCCACCTCCTGGCCTGCTTCCTTGTTCCCACCACCGACCATCCTTATGCTCCTCCTGGTCGCTGCCTCCTGATCGCCGCTTCTCCAATCTCAAAGTCCCCTTTCTATCCTTATCCCTTTAGTAGTCTTCTCATGCTAATGGCACGAAGTCGGCTTCTGAATCTGGACGCTCAGAAACGCGCGTAGGTGCTGTTGTGTTAAGTAGTAAAGGGCTACGTTTCCCCTGCTGCAGCAACATCTCACGTTCGATAGCAAATTTTGCCCGCGCTGTGGATAATACGGCGTACCTCACTTCGGTTAGATCATTCCACGGACAAACTCTTTTATATATAGGTGGTGATTTTTATATGATCAGAGAAGTCAAGTGAGGTATTAACGAGGATACCTAGATTGCGTGCCACGTCGGCAGTAGATAGTATGTTGCTATTCATATGATAACTGAGAATGTAGGAATTGGTGCGGCGTTCAATAAGTAAAACAAATGTTTTTTCTACAGAGAGAGGTAGCTCCGACTGAGTTGAAAATTCGCAGATGCAATAAATAGCTGCCTGAAGTCTTGCGGAATCGGTAGGAGATTTAATGACTTTGTATATCTTTGAATATCTTTATGTCGTTCGCATAAATGTTGCATATAACATCCAGTGAGGCAAGGGTAGAAGGAATTACAAAAGTAAAAATAAGAAATAGTATGGGTAAAAGCACTCCACCCTAGGCACCCTGGGACAGACCGCCGCTAGTTTGATGAACCCAAGAGAAAGCCTTTCCAACACGAACCTGATATTCGAAAGGATCTGTTCGAAAGGAAACCGCTTATCCACTCAACTATTGTTAGGTCAGTCCCAACCAACTTCAGCTTTTCAATTAATTTCGCATGAGGAACTTCATGGCCTATCATACCATCGCTCACGCCGAGCGAAGCCTAATGATAGGCTCCCATATCGACTTATCGCTTCGCCCGATCGATATGGGAGCTTATCAATAGGCTTCGCTCGAGGTGAGCAATGGTATAAAATAGGCGTATCCAATGCCTTTTTAAAGTCGAAATAAACGACATCTACTTTTATTGAGAATAGATAGCCCTACTCCACTCATTTAGAGATGAGAGTTCTGCGGATCGTCCTTTTAAGAAACCAAATTGATGAGGTGAAATGGTATCGCTATATGCGCTAAGATGCGCTTCCTCACATATTTTCCTAAAACACGAGCAAAAATCGATGCAATACTGACTGGGCGTAGTTGTTTGGATCATTTGTGCTAATTGTTTTATTTGGTATATGGACAATGTTTTCTTTGGTATAGGAGTAACCAAAGCATGCCTCCACCGGGAAGGCACCTCTCCCCTCTTCTTCTTCTTCTTATTCTTCAGTGTCTGTCCCGCATCGTCGCGGGGTCCGCTCTTCTGGTGTTACGACGCCACCTTTCCCGATCCTGCGCTTGATCAGGGTGGTTACCAGCTACTTTCATGTCCGTGTGTAACGTATCGGACCAACGCTGCTTCGGGCGTCGTCTAGGCCGCTTTCCAGATACTTCTAACTCAAGCCCTATCTTGCGGACGCTGTCTTCTTTCCCACGCAGAACGTGGCCGCGCCATCGCAAGCGAGCTTCGCGCATCTTGTCCGCTATCGGCGCGACACCGAACTTCGCCGAATAACGTCATTTCGAATGCGGTCCATGCGCGTGACTCCAGCCGTCCAGCGCAGCATCTTCGTCTCCATCACGCTGAGGCGCGTTTCAACTTCCTTAGACGCAGGTCAACACTCAGCGCCGTACATCGCTACCGGCCGCAGGATGGCTCTGTAGATCTTCGACTTCAGGTGCTCTGGTATCTTCCTATCGCAGAGCACGCCAGTCAGCGAACGCCACTTGGACCAAGCTGCACTCACGCGTGAGTTCACAGCAACCATCAGACCACCGTCAGAAGCTGTTGCTGATTCCAGGTATTTAAACACCGAAGTGCGTGCAAGTTCAGCACCGTTAATCTTAATGGAGCTTGACTCGTTCACGTCAGTCGTTAGGTACTCGGTCTTCTTGACGTTCAATTTGAGTCCGACCTTGCCAGACGGTCGCACCAAGCTTGCACCTGCCGCTCGAGATCGTCTTTCTCTTCGCAAGCGAGCATCACGTCATACGCATAAATTAGCGTCCATGGAACAGGCTGCTGAAGATCTCGCGTAATGGCATCCATGACGACAACAAAGAGGAGTGGAGAAAGCGCAGAACCCTGGTGCACCCCAACAGAGATGGGAAACTCCATTGAGGTTCCAGCTGCAGCGCACTCTACTCTTTGGGGAAGAATAGAGCATCCGCACCCACTCTATAAGTTCCTCAGGTACGTTGTGTCGCATAACCTCACGTGGTAAGCGGTCGAAAGCCTTCTCCAAGTCGATAAAGGCTATATGCACCGGCTTTTGTCTCTCGCGAGGCTTCTCCACCAGGAGGCGGGCGGCGTGTATAGCATCAATGGTCCCACAACCAGACACAAAGCCGCAGTGGTTGTCGGAGAGCTTGACGATTTCACGGATTCGTCTATCGAGGATTCGCTCGAACATCTTCATGCTGTGCGAAAGCAAAGCAAGGTACCTCTCCCCTCACCATGCTTAAAAGGAAAATATACTCAAAAGGATAAACTAGCCATGCAGGTATGTTTCTAACAAAGAACAGAGGAATATAGTCTGGAGTGAGAGAATAGGATGATGGCCAGCTTTGAATCAGTTCCACCATTTCCTCATTGAAAAACCAAGCACCACAGTTCATTCCGGGAAACTGCTGTGGACGGAACGGACAGGGCATGAGCCTGTTATAGGCTTAATGAACATTTTGCTAAACGATTTGGCGAGAACTTCTGCCTTTTCTGGGTTATAGGGGGGGTTCATGGGTTATAGCAGCTGTGCCATCTTCGGAAATTAGTGATGGCACGGGTTTGTTCCTGCCAGACCGCAAACTAATACGCATGAAAAACTTGGACCGATCTCTGGATTCAACTACCTTCCTTTCAAAATGAGCGAAATATTTATGCATAACGTTTGCCGTTTTTCATTAACTCTTTTGTAGCGATCCCAGTTGTCAGCACAATCCTTGGTCACGGCGTATCTCCAAACCGTGCTACGGAATTTAAGTTTTCTTCTTAGGGAGTCTTCTTAGTGAGGCAGAAACCTCTGGCCTATGCTACATTTACGCCAGGGTAAAAAAGATCTAGAGTGAGGTGAGACCGCAATAAAGACTTCATACGCAGCATCCACGGAAATACTTGAGCTGAAGAAACCTATCCAGTCAGCATCAATAAGATGTTTCTGGATATCAGAGTAATTTGCGTTCTTGAAGTATTGGCTCCACTCTATAGCTTCCGATAAAGAATTAAGGTTTAATTCAAAGTCGACGACCGAATGGTCGCTGTTCTCAATGGAGCTGACACTCTTGTATTTCTCACTAAGGAATCGTCATTGCAGAAAACAAGGTCCAGAAATGTAATGACTCTTGTAGGAGAATTAACTAGCTGTTTAAAATTATGGTTGTCTAGAAAAGTCAAAAAAGTGCTGAGATTTTTTTAGAGCAGCCGTCTTTCGTGGTCTTGATTAAGTCAGGAAGATTGAAATTGCTTAGGAGAATACATGGATATTCTGATATTGCAAAATCACTCAAGGCCTTAATTGGCTGGTGGGTGTCACTTGTACAACAGTCTGGGCTCTATACACAAGTATAGTTCTAATGCATCTATAGCGACGATATATACTAAGAGCTCATAGGAGTTGTAGACGGATTCCATATAGACGGCATGAGCTGAATAACGTTTTCTATTAAAAGAGTGACGCAGCCGCCGGAGCCAACTTAATAAGACTACGATACGCAGAACCGGCTGTCTGAAATATAAGGCGAATGTTATGTTGGCAGTGTTGAAGAAAACGTTAAGGCGCAGTCACACGGTACGCGATCGAAGGCCTCCAAGTCGAGAAGGGCAAGATGCACTTTGTTTCTCGCGATGCTTCTTCACCAGAAGGCGGGCGGCATATGTGGCATCGATGGTGCCACAACCAGTCACGAAGCCGCACTGATTGCTGGAAAGCTTAACGATTTCGCGAACTCGTCTATCGAGGATTCGTTCGAACATCTTCATGGTGTGCGAAAGCAAGCGAATCGGACGGTAATATGAGCAGTCTGCAGGGCTGCCCTTCTTCTTCCAAATTGGGATCGTCTTCTTTACTGCCAACCATTAGGTACCTTCTTCTCCTTTACTACCCGGTTGAAGAATTCAGCCAACAACTCAGCAGTGTACCAGAACTTCAACTTCCATAAATCAGCTGGCAAGTCTTATGGACCTGTCGTATTGCCTGGGGGACGAGCGTTCTACCCCTCGTCACCCTGGCCCGTTCACTCCCAACCCCCTGCTTGATCGAGAGTCCAGTGGCGGCCTTACGAGGTAGTGGAGAAGCAGACATTTGCCACGCCTCTGTTTAAAGGGCGGGGTGGGGGGTAGAACGCCACTCCGCCGTATTGCCCGGTCTCATCTTCCTCAGAGCCGCGTCAGTTTCATCCACTGTGATTTTATGGACGAGACCGTGAGTAGGAGTCACAGTAGGGACTGCCGGATCAGGGGTGTGCGTTTAGCAATTAACGTTTACCGATTTACAGGTTTTACCGGCATTTTTTAAAAGTTTTTAGCGAAATTTAACGACGAAACTTTACTTTGAATTGCATTAACGACATTTTGCGCACTATTTTTGAAATATTACTTCCTCATAATGTAAATGCCTTTTTAACGAATTTTTTTGAATGAGATTTTGCATTATCGTTGCTGCACCGAGAAAGCTCTCTACTTGATTCAGTTCAAATAGGCAATCGATATTATCCACGTATTTCGAGAACTGTTGGCATTTTTCTTTTTTCTTGACCATGTTTTTACGTAGGCCCGCACATCTCTCTGACGTGGTTTCTCGTTTTTGCCTTACTAGCTCGTTTCTCGAGTTTGATTGCTACATATAGTTCTACATTCATGCTTGCCAAAGCCAGTTTTTTCTCAATCTTTTTGTATTATTTGTTTTATAAGCAGGGTTAGAAAGGCATCGAAAACGCGAAGAAAAAGCTACAAAACAAACAGTGCAAGAAAACAAGAAGATAGACTAAGAAAAGGAAAAGAAAGGAAGCAAGGAAAGAAAAGGCTCATTTCGCGAGTTTTCCTGAAAGTAGGACGGCATGTTCGCCCAACATCAGGTGATGATTTTAGGAATACTTTAAAGCAGGTTGAGCCTGATGTAGTGTGGCTGTTGGTACTTTGACTGGTTCCCTTTTGTTGAACTTTATGTCAACAATCTTACCTAATCATTTCGTATCCTTCTAAAGCTCTCTTAGGGGTTTCTTTGAGAGAATCACAGTCAGTATATAAGTAAACCAATATATATGTACATGAAAGCAAAAAAGCTTAAGAAGGGAAGAAGACGATGTCCATTCTTCGTCAGATATTATATATGAGGTTAGTTAGCTATAAAACTGGCATTTTACATGCAGTCCGTTGCGTGAAGATTTTTGTTCAAATTCTAGGAAAAAGGTGCAGGTCTGTCTCTAACAAAAAACTTCCTTTGTGTCTCTGGATTTTTGGTCTAATTTGCGAATTTACTATAAGACCGTTCTCCAATCCCAAATATGCTCTACAAAATGGGAAGAAATTGAGAAACTTTAAACGCATTAGAACTTTAAGCGAATGTACTGTACAAGGTACCACAAGAAGGAAATCAAAAAAATCAAGTGCAAAAAGTTATAAAAGAGTAAGAGAGAGCAGCGAGTTAGAAAATTAGGGAGAAGAAAAGCAAGATAGGCCTCCATTATTTAAGGGACTGAAAATGTACTTTTACGCGCTTATACACGAGTGCTCTTTGTGCATTTCCTTTGAATGTAAATGACAAAGAGCTTAACAATTGAAATCCACGTTACTTGAGTCGCAACGACAAAATTAAACAATGCAGAAAAATTGAATTCGATTAAAATTTAGACAACGTTTCGTCAATAGCCGTGTTTATTCACTTCTCTGCTGTCATCTGCAGTAAGAGTTGACCTTCTGAAGAGAAAAGGAGCCACTCAGTGGAAAAAGCAGATCTACGGACTTCGCAAAATCTTAAAAAGACCATCTGTACCAAACAATTCGCTCGATTCCTCGGTGCGGGAGAGCCCCAGGAAACTTTCGAATCCACAGAAGTTCACATTACTCTAAAGAAGATTTGCTCTGGCATGAAGCTAAAGCGAGTACCATTCTTCAAAGAAAAGCTGAAAAGCTGATCGTCACGTACTCAAAGTTATCATTTGTAGACAAAACCTTCATCAGGAAAAAGAAGCTTTCTGTTGCCCAAAGAAGTCTACGATGTCCTCTCCAGATATAATAGATGGACAGCACCTCTTAAATCAGATCATCCTTCACGATACTCCTGTAATGAAGTTGTCATCTGGTTTGGTTTTCACGCCTACCATTTTTGGCTACACCATATCTGGTGTCAGTGGCACAGACAGCTCTGCAATGAAAAGCTAAAGAACCCAGTTCAGTGTACTGGTCGCACCAGAAGCAGGATATCTTCAAAAGGCTGCAATTTGGACATAGAGCAACACTTGGAACTCAAGCTTCGAGGAGCCGTTAACTTCAATAGGAACGGAGACAAAGCGTACGATTTGAACATGACAGTGTTCTCAATTTAAAACGGTAGATGGTCACTGGAAATGTACAGCATTTACTTGCGATTCAACGTAGCGGATTCGTGAAGCAGAATGGCGAAGGGACGAAAAACCCAAACACCGGTAATAACACCTTGAATCCGAGTTTCCAGCCGTTTCTGCAGTCTTCTTTCATGAATCACAACACTAACGCACTACCGAAACCTGGAAATCTGAAACTCATCTGCTGTCTACATGTTACTGGAGCCGTCGGGTAAAAGCAGCTTCGCCGGGGCGATCATGACCACGTCACCATGCGTTGATGAAAACCGTGACTCAGTGATATGGATAAACGAGCAAAGAATACAAAGTTCCTCAAGAAAACGACGTGCCAGAAGGAAAACGACTACTTCTAAGCAGCTGAGGTCACACAACGACTTTGAAAAAAGGCAGATTCATTAAAATGTCTACCTAATTCGCATAATTGTTGCCCTCTATTGTTGAACTGTTTATTTATCGTTTCCTCGGTGCCGTGGTCACTGCTTGGCCTGATTTCCTCATTCAAACATTACGTAGTTTTCCGAAACAATTATGGCGGTACAGAAGAACGTTGGGTTGTAGAAATCTACCGCAAACTCTGTAAAAAGTGTTATCAGGACAAATTAAAACGCTCAAAAACGTTGAGTCGTTCTATGGTTCATAGCACTTTGGATCTTCCTATAGAAGCTGGACAAGTTTCCGAAAGCTAAACGAACTAGGTATAGTAGAAAATTTCTTAGTTTAGATGTTTTGTTGTTACTGTCTGGTTTCAGAATTTCAACGGTTTTCTCGTTTAGCAATTTTGTTGACGATAGATGGACTGCTGTTATTTGTTGTGAAGATGAAGGCATAGTCATATAATGGCTATGTGGATGCAGTCGAAAAAATCAATAATGAGAAAGATCTGGCTATTTGCTTACTGAAATATAACCAAACTGACTGCAGCTAAGAAAAATTTATTTAATAAATTTATCGAATTTACCGATTTTAACGCAATAATTTTTCGTTAAAAAATGGTCGTTAAAAATTTGCCGAAAAAAATTTAACGCACACCCCTAGGCCGGATAAGGAAACTCCTCTGTCGAAACTTCCTCCAAATAATCGCACCATCGCTTCAAGACCTTTTTGCGCTCTGTCAGAAGATAGCCTTCTCATCATAGATGCCAAAGAACCTCTCTATATCCTCGGATTGGCAATGGCGGCTTTTTGCAAGTCGATACAAATACCGCTCACCATCAAATGACTCGAGCTTTTTGTAGACATCATTGTAATACGTTGTTTTTGCAACAGCCACAGCCTTCTTGGCAGCTTTTTCGCTTCGTGGTACTTTTGCCAGTTATCAGCTGTGTTGTCGCCGAGAAACACATGATAAACGCCTTCTTCTCGCGGATATTTTCTTTCACATCGTCCGTCCACAGCCATGCCTGCTTGTCGACCTTTCGTCGTCCAGGATGCGATGTTTCAAGCGGCCAAGTTCTGACTTCGCCGCTTGAAACATCGCATCGATAGCCTTTTTCGACTAAGTTTCTTCGACTGTCGGTAACCGTACGCGAGAAATCACAGCTGCTTCCTTCTCTTTCATTCGCCATTACCTGATTCTTGCTGCACCGCATCGCTCGACCTGCTTCTGTCTTGAAGGTGCGGTCTTTAAGGTGCAGATCAGCGGACGATGCTTTCGGGCGACCGTTTCATACGGCACAACCTTCGCGCCTTTGACA
The DNA here is from genome assembly GCA_947396885.1 of Heligmosomoides polygyrus polygyrus. NCBI lineage: Eukaryota > Metazoa > Nematoda > Chromadorea > Rhabditida > Heligmosomidae > Heligmosomoides > Heligmosomoides polygyrus. Next base: position 40,293,366 of record OX377204.1, read on the forward strand.
ATGTTTCGGTCGCGATCCTTCACAAGGACGAAGTCTATCTGCGTCTTGCTGTTCCCACTATAGAACGGCATAAGATGGGAGTCGCGTCTACGAAACACGGTGTTCATTATGGTGAGGTTATGCGAATCCGCATATTCAAGGATACGCTCAACATCTGTACCAGTCTTTCGTAGCGCCTACGTGCCCATTCAGGTCACCAGCGACAATGATGACGTCCTTCGACGTGCCTCTGCTGCCTTCTCATCAAGCAGGCTCCAGAACTCATCCTTGGCTTGATCGGAGCAGCCAGTCTGCGGAGCAAACGCAGAGAAGAAGTGGTTGAGTCGCTCCTTAGCGGCGACAACGATCTTCATAAATCTCGGAAACGCTCAGAGACGATTATACCAACACCGCTGGTGGACCTCGGACTATCACATAGAACGGCCTTAAAGCCTCTTCCTATGGCGCTTGGCTTGCAGCAGGACTACCTTGTCTCCTGCACCGCACAGAAGTCAACTCTTCAATGCTGCAGTGCATCTCCCAACTCGCACGAGCAGCCCGTCAACGTACCCACAGGTTGCCACGCCAGTCCTGCTTACATTACGGGACTTTCGGACTAGCTCGGTTGCCTCCCGGTGCCGTCCTCCCAGCAGAGACCCTCGCGTACTTCTCACGATTGCCCGGCTCCGCGAATGCGCGTTGGTTCCCGCGGACACAACGCAATCTCGAAAAACATAAACTCACATACACCCATACGATGTTACATTAGTTGCTCGTAGGCCGGCCTGTCAACAGAGCCTGTCGCCTGCATTCGAATGTCCGTGTCTGGCTTAGCTCGCAGAAGCGAGCAGCTTCCAGTGGAACCGCGTGGAGGAGTGGACATTGCCACGGTTTTTTAACCTTAGTACGACCATTTGTTACAATGGTTGTAACAACATTGCCATTGTGAGCGTCTCTCTTTTATATGATCTTAAGAAGATTCACATCTGTATTAACCTTGAAGATGAGAAACGAACATCTTTACATTTATTTATGTATTCTCTACATGGGTAGCCATGCAAAAGAAAAACAAAGCAAATCTAAACATACGTTGTTACAGTAGTAGTGTAATCATTTGCCACCCATCACTGAGAGTGAGCGGCGGGTCCGCGCAGCGCTCTCGTCTAACTGGTCAAACCCGCTTGTATTCTTGCTAATTCTTTACTGTATTCGTCAGATGGACTTCGTGACATAGCTGACGTCTGAACTCAAGACTTTGACTGTCTTCCATCGGCTGTTTTTGACCGCTCTTCGTCCAGCAGCTGTCTAAAGAAAACTCCGTACTAGTGGTGACTGTGAGCGACCTCAGTCAAAATCAATAGTTGTCTACCGTTGATCGTAGGTTGCTGTCGCAGTTCTATTAGTTCTAATTTTTGTTGCGAGTTTCGTACCTCTACTCATTGATAACGGTGAAAGCTGGTCTAAGCATTAGAAATGAGAGTCTCAAAAATGAAAGGACTGCTCTTGCTTCTTAGCCTTCACATAATGGGTTGTCTTCTGTAGCCGTATTCATGAACGTTCCCGGGATCTTCCCGGCCTCCCACGGGAAGCGACCGAGGCGAGAGAGCGAGGCAGGAGAGAGGGGCGAGAGGTGATATCGCTTACCTCCCGCTCCCGCCGCTTCACGAATACGGCCTCTGATGAGCTGAGTAAGGCCATCTAGGCGGTAAAGAAGGCGTCAGGAGAACTAATTTGTGTGAAGAATTCGTTGGACTTCTTGGATATGCAATTTGTTTCAATATTAGATGAGAAGAGTAAACTGTTGCGTAACGATAAAGAGATATTGCGTGAAAAGATTGCTGTTTGCTCCGAGACGGTTCATAATTCGTCTGTTAATGCTGTGATCCACGGATCTCCCTCAATAGAGAGCCTTCGGGCTCTCTTGTTAAGAGGGATCTCGGGGCTCTTGTCGCAGGGCCACGGGACGCGTCCCTGTGTGGTGGATAGGGGAACGAGAACGCGGACCAAACGCGACCGTGTTCTGCCCAGAGATGCAGGTGAGATGTAGGGGATGGACTCCTTGCTCCTGCTGTACCGGGTCGATGCGTTCCTTGTGCGTGGGAGCGGGGTGTTCATGTACAGTGTGCGCGGATGTGTTAGCGCCTGTGCGGATTGTAATTGTGTCGGCTCCGCCAGAACCCTGCACTCGGTAGAATGGCAGAACATCGTAAGGCGATTCGAGGCCGCCTCAAAAGTCTCGCCCCGTCCCTTCGAGCAGTCCGGCTGGCTGCACGGAGTTCTTCGCCCGCACGACAGAGCCTCACTAGCTACCCGTGTTGTATTGCAGTCACAGCAGCACTAAAGGGCCTCATTCCCCTGACCCCGAAGGAGCCCCCTTTCCGCAGCGATGAGAAGGACGAGTACGGAGAGGCTGCTAGAATCTCAGGGTCTAGCCAGGCTGCGCAAATTGAGAAGGACTAGGATGACGATCTGTACTTACAACGCCCGCACTCTTCCATCAGAAGCATCCGTCGAGGACCTGATGATGCAAGCCAGGAAGATGAAGTATGACGTCATCGGACTGACCGAGACGAGAAGACACCACCCCCTACACGCCGCCTACGACTCCGGAGAAGAACTGTTCCTCGGAACATGCGACAGCAGGGGAGTAGGCGGCGTTGGTGTCCTCGTCAACACGCACTTGGCCATGAACGTCGATTCGTACGAGTCTCTGACAACCTGAATCGGACGTCTGCGACTGAAGCGATGTGGCTCCGTGTCAGCTTTGACTATTTTCGTCGCGTATGCCCCAACATCCGACTACGACGACGATGAGGTCGAAGCCTTCTACGTGGAGCTGGAAATGTTCTGTAAGGAAGACCACACTTTTTCACACAGGTGATCGTCGGCGATTTCAACGCCAAGATCGGACCACGAAGGTCGCCCGAAGAAATTCACGTCGGAACCCACGGTTTGGAGTGGAACAAGCAAGGTGAAAGGCTGTCTGAGTTTATCATGTTGACCAACACCATTCATGGAAAGTGACAGTTCCAGAAGCCTCCCTTCCTAAGATGGACTTGGGTATCCCCCGTTGGCAAGTTCCACAACGAGATCGACCACATCATCTTCAATCGCAAGTATTGCCTGACCAATGTTTCCGTTCTCCCCAAGTTCTACACGGGAATGGACCACCGACCAGGTTCCGCTTTTCGCATCAAGGAGAGAAGGCCGCGAAATTCAAGAAGGGGAATCCCAGAATGACCATCAACTGGGACCTCTACACCTCTCTTGCCGGCCTTTGGGAAGATGCCGTCATGGACAACGTCGATGAGGAATACGACCGCTTCGTGCACCATCTCCACGATAGTGCTAAGGGAGATGAGAGCTTGAATACCACCAAGAGACGCCTGTCTTAGAAAACTCTCGAGCTTATACGCCAGCGTGGGGCAGCACGAGCGTCAGGCAACTACCAGCTGTCGTTCGAGCTTGCGACGCTATGCAGAGCGGCGATAAAGGAAGATCTCAAGGAGAGAAGGGCGAAAGTGTTGCCTGAAGCAGCAGAGGCCGGGTCGAGCGTCCGCAATGCCCGCTGTAACTTCGCCAACTTCAAGACCAAGATGACCGCTCTCCCACGTCCTGACGGAACCGTCACCTCTTCCAGAAGGACCATGGAGAGGGTCATCCACGATTTGTGCTCCGATCTCTTCAATAGCCACGTCCACCTGCCCCTATGACATCTTCCGCAGGATGGATACGTCGTTCCCTCTGCTCTCCCTTCCGAGATCCGACACGCCATCTCGTCTGTGAACAAACGTACACCACCTGATCCTGACAGGATCTGACGGAACCGTCACCTCTTCCAGAAGGACCATGGAGAAGGTCATCCACGACTTCTACTCCGATCTCTTCGATAGCCACGTCCACCTGCCCCTATGCCATCTTCCGCAGGATGGATACGTCGTTCCCTCTGCTCTCCCTTCCGAGATCCGGCACGCCATCTCGTCTGTGAACAAACTTACACCACCTGGTCCTGACAGGATCTGACGGAACCGTCACCTCTTCCAGAAGGACCATGGAGAAGGTCATCCACGACTTCTACTCCGATCTCTTCGATATCCACGTCCACCTGCCCTATGCCATCTTCCGCAGGATGGATACGTCGTTCCCTCTGCTCTCCCTTCCGAGATCCGGCACGCCATCTCGTCTGTGAACAAACGTACACCACCTGGTTCTGACAGGATCTGACGGAACCGTCACCTCTTCCAGAAGGACCATGGAGAGGGTCATCCACGATTTGTACTCCGATCTCTTCGATAGCCACGTCCACCTGCCCCTATGCCATCTTCCGCAGGATGGATACGTCGTTCTCTCTGCTCTCCCTTCCGAGATCCGACACGCCATCTCGTCGGTGAACAAACGTACACCACCTGGTCCTGACAGGATCAGACCCGAACACCTGAAGAATCTCCCGCCTGCGATCAACACCTTGGCGCGGCTCTTCACACGCTACCTGTCGAAGTGCAAGATGCCATCTCAGTGGAAGACCAACAGGGCCGTCTTGCTGTACAAGAAGGGAGACGTGCACGACATTGGCAACTATCGCCCGATCCGCCTGCTGTCCGTAGTCTACAAGTTATTCACTCGAGTCATCCTGAATAGGATCAGCAGAACGCTGGACGAAGGACAGCCATGCGAACAAGCAGGATTTCGGAGAGGATTCAGCACGATCGACCACATACACACCATTACGAAGCTCATCGAAGTGTCGCAGAGTGAAAGCTGCCGCTGTGCCTTACGTTCATCGACCTCAAGAAGGCATTCGACTCCGTCGAGACTGAAGCGGTCCTCGAAACCCTGCTCACTCAGGGTCTTCCTACTCAGTACATCAGAGTCCTTCGAGTCCTTCGAGGGACTCACGACCAAGATTTCTCCATTCTACAACGACGTCGTCATCGACGTGAAGAGAGGGGTTCGGCAAGGGGATACCATATCCCCGAATCTCTTCAGCGCCACCCTCGAAAACGTCATGCGCGAACTAAATGTGAAGACATGGGAGAGACAAAGGTCGACGGCCGGCAGCTGCACCATCTGCGCTTCGCTGACGACATCGTGCTCATAACACCTAGCATCAGGCGGAGCGAATGCTGGCCGACTTCGATGGTGTAAGTGGGAACGTTGGACTGCAGCTGAATGTTGCGAATACGATGTCCATGAGGAACGGACAAGTTTCTGATACCCCATTCTCGCTTAACGGAATGAGCATCTCCGACAGTCGTGTTCATCAGTGATCCTGTTGTTCAAGATTAGACAATTAAGTATGTAAGATGTTGTTTAGTGTGCGCGCGACGCGCGACGCGATGCCATGTGTAGTGGCCGAACTGATCAATCGCGCCGCTCTATCAATTTGGCCACCGTTGCCGGAGAACTGGTCCGCTTGGCATAGTGCCGAGGCGGCGCGCGGTTTTTCGTCGTGTCGTCTCGCGCACTCCACGCCTCCCTGTTCGCCACACCCCGGAGTCCCTTCCCTAGCCCAATCTGGAAACGCACTCTGCTCATCTGACTCTCGCCGCTCGCGCGTGACGGAATTTTTCGGGGACCAGTTCACATGTAATCATTTGGCCACTACGCATGCATCGCGTCGCGCGTCGCGTGCACACTAAGCAAGGCACTAGGCCTTTGTCATACCATCGCTCACTCCGAGCGACGCCAAATGATATGCATCCATATCGATCACATCGCGCCGCCCGATCGAAATGGGGCCTACCATTAGGTGTCGCTCGGGGTGAGCGATGGTATGACAAAGGTCCTAGACTTTCTTGATGTGTTATGTGAGCCTACGACGGTTTACCAACTAGGCAGACCGTCCGATAATCGAGATAAACTTTTGAAAGTTGTTCTACCTGTTCTGCCCAGAAAATGGTTTTTCAGCGTGGAAGGCGGCTGTGGTTGCACTTCTATATTATTGTATACGTTAGGAATTTTTATCCACAGGGTTGGGAAGTTCGTGATCGTTATGCTTGCAGCACTCATGGTGGTGCACCTGCAATCCCGTCCGGTGGGAAGGATATGCGGAGTCCAGTGTGTGATGCCGATGTGTCGATGAATCTATCTTTTCGTCTCGATTTAAAATAGGAATGCGTTCGCAAGATTACTCAGGGCCGTCGCTGCGGCCATTGTTTTTATTCAGATGTTCGTTTTATATCTAAGAATGCAGTTCACATTGACTTCGTTTTGACCAAGAACTTTGATGTTCACCTCTTCACAGTACCTTGTTAGAGAACGAGCCATGTTACTTCTAATTTGTTGATTAATATGAGTAAGGACTATCAGATTCTACGCCGTGGTAGAGCAAGGAAGGCTGTGAGAAGAGTTGCCATCATTTTCAAAAAAATCCCCGGGTGCGCGAAGGTCTTTGCTGAGTTCACCCTGACAAGTGAAGGATTCTAGGTGACCACAGAACTTTGAGATAAGATGTATATCACTGGATGTGGCTTCGAACGCTGATTCCAAATTTGCATTCCGTTTCTGCTGCGCGCATCTGTGAACGGAGCTATGGATCATTTTCATTTGAGGATCGTTTGCCCTCTAGGTCCATGCAGAGCGTGCCAGTTCATTTGAGGATCGTTTGCCCTCTAGGTCCATGCAGAGCGTGAGAGCGAGCTCAAGTAGGGTTGAAACTGCGCTGCCGGTCGAAGGGGGCAGAGCGAGGCGTGGAGAGACGGGGAGGTTTAGGTTCGAGTCTCCTGTGGTGCAAGGTTTTTGCGATTCCTAAAAAAGATCTGCCACGATCAACCAAAGCTCTCTATGTCGAATCGCAACGGAAGAGGTCACCAGAAAGGACTCGTCTTCATACTGACAACTTCATACTGGCACGAAGATACAGTTTATCATGAATAGTTGGCGAGAAGACAAACAATGCGTTGCATTAGCAACTGTGAAATAACATACGAAATTTTTAAAACGTAGCAGCTGTTGGCAATGACCAGCGGATAAAAATACATCAGTGCAGCCGCTGTAGGAGCAGTGCTCTACAATGTCAGTGGGGAAACAATATTGAGTTGATGTATCAATCGTCTTAGGGTGACTTCAGATATCCTGCAGCGTACCATGAATACATGAGAAAAGTTCTGAATCTTGGGGCAGAAAAATGAGTGTCAATCAGCGATACAATTCGAAGAACTGAGTCGCGGGAGTGAAGAGAGAACTTTATACCGTGTGTCAAGGAGAGTTGAAACGTTTGCACATGCTTTTGGATGGCAAGAAGAAATGTACGTATAATGGTTGTGTTTATGATGTTGTTTCTGCCGGAATCTTCATCACTTTCACTCTAGTAGGATCTAAAAAAACTGATGAAATGGTTTCGTGATCCTTGAATGGCTTCCAGCTGTCGACCAAGAGCAACGTTTGCTGCCTAGTTTCAAGGGGTTCATAAAGGATCCTCCTTTTCTGATTCCACACTGATACCTTCTTCATCCTCTACTTCGATGTCCCGCATTGCGCATCTCACAAGATGGATGCGAAACCGCTGGCCACTTTCTTCTCTTGCCTTGCAGGAACGCGTGAAGTATAAGAAGGACCGAACTCCTCCAAATGTACGCTAATACAACAGCTGGTGAGGGCCTAGTTTGGAAGGTAAGTCGGCAGTTTTGTCCTTACCGACTCCGCGTGTCGAAAAAAATCCACCCAAGGGGTTATTTCAGGCACTGATCACCCACTTGTAAGTATGTGTGGTTGGATCATGGTAATGGATTTCGCCCAAACTTCGCCATTTGACATAGAGAGCTTTGGCTGTTCGTGGCAGATCTTTTTTAGGAAGTGCAAAAATCCTGAAGACATAGGGCAAGAAGTTTTTTTTTAATATTTCCTTCAGAAATTTGATATGATGTATTATTTAGAAAACCTCAAAAATCAGGGCCAGCACGGCTGTGAAAAGTTCAGACCTAATACTCCTGTTTGCTCTGGGAAACTGGATCTCTGGGAAACTGGATCATGAACTGGTCTTCGATGAAGAAAAGGTGTAGAACTCCTGTAAGGGAGTACGAGTAAAACCGTTTATTACCTTAAATATCTCAACTAAATCATATTTTCTTTACCTGCGTTCAAGGATTCGGTCAAGGTTCCAATTTTGCTGCCAGTAAAGCATTTGAAATTTTTTGAAACATAAATAAAAGCACAGAATAGCGAGATTTCTGTGGCATGTGAATGGTTAAGATTGCGCTATGCCCCCGCCTGAAACCCTGCATTTTATGATTGATTGATTGTGCTTGTTGCAGTCTTGTTACTACTGGGTCTGATTAACCTGTGCTGTGCTTCCTTTAGCGTTTTTTGTCGCCCAGTAGCTGTAATTATGCCAACTAACCTCTCCATTCGCCTTGAATGTTGCTTCATCACTCCGCAGAATCCGTCCTGGAAAATGGAGCTTCTGCTCGCATTTAAATCGTGCAATCAATAAACACTCATGTCTCGTGGCTTTCACATGATTGTCAGAAAGAAAGAAAAAAATGTTAAAAGAAGCATAGCACAGGTTAACCTTGCCAAGTAATAACAAGATTGTAGCATGCATTCAGCCGATGCACAATCAGTCGAGTCTGCAATGCAAGGTTTTAAGCGGGGAATGGCACAATCTGGGCCATTTACACGTCACACAATTTTTTCCCCTGTGCTTTCATATAAATTTCAAAAATCTGCAAACGCTTCACTGGCAGCAAAGTTAGAGCCTTTCAAATATCACCTGCATTTTTAGGATACCCAGCATTTTTCGTAAGTCGTAGTGTGTTTTCGAGTTTAAACTTTAAAAAAAGGCAAAATCAATTGATATGACCATTTTTAAAAATAGTATAATAAATAACAATACCGACCTTAGGAGGTCTTTGGGCTGAAAAAACGGAAAAAACGCCTTTTCCGCCGAGTATGTATAGCGCTCTTCAATTTGCGTGCTTTGAAAAATAAATTCAATACCTGGAATTGCCATCGAATAATATCCAATAGAAGATTGCCCAGAAAATACTAGAAATGTTGATTTGTTGACCTAGGTTCTGATCAGCGCGGCGGACCCCTCCCTAGCGAGAGTTTATTACCCCCGAAGGTCAAATTCTGAATATAGCTCATCAAATCAACATTTTTTTTAATTTACTGGGTGTTTTTCTCTTTGTCGGATAGAGCATTCGTAGTCGATTCCAAACATCATTTTATTTTTAAAGCATACGGTTTGAAGAGCGATATCAAAAAGCAGCGGAAAATACGTTTTTTGGACTTTTTGCTCTTTTTCCGCCCAAAGACCAAACATTAAGGCCGGTATTGTATTCAAGGAAACACAATCAATCGATTATAAAATGCAAACTTTTGGACGAGTGGTGGCGCATTCCATGCTGCTTGTATTTCAAAAATTTTTGCTTACCTTAGCCTTCATGTGAGTCCTCACCTTCTTCAGTACCTTTACTGTGAGGAAAGTTGTCACCTTTCAAACAGTGAATACATTTTTTGAGATACTCTGTAGGTTGAAGAATCTTATTCGTGGATTCGGTGAAGGGATGGTGGTGTAATCCTACCCATGTACTCGTACCCAGAGTTTTCTTGTGAAGCTGGTCTGCACAGGTTCCAGCCTAGCAATTTTTCGCTTATATTTCGAACTAAAAATTGTAGTGCCGTATTCTAGAATTGGTCTGATGTACGACCTATAAGCTGTTAGTAGGTGCGGTATATTAAGTTTTTTATCGAAAAAGGAATCCTATGATGGACAGCTATATCCATGAGTTTGGCAATTAGTTTATCCAAAGCGGCCTTGTCGAAAACCTTCATAAAATCAACATAAATTACATCGGCATCAATTTATTGTTCAAGAGCGTTGGTCCAATCATTAAGTGTAGGTAACATCAGCGTTTCGGTAGACTTAGCGGTTCGGAAGACATGTCGATCATTAGGAGAAGGAATATTAGACTCGAGATACAATACAAGAGCTGCCTTGAGTTTTCTCTCGCAGATCCTAGCAAAAGCTGATGCGATGTTAATTGGACGACAGTTTGATACTAGATGGTGTGGAGCCTTCTTTGGATTTGTGCAACAAACGCATGTTTCCAACGGGGTGGTACATCACCTGACATATAACTGGCATTAAACCTGCGCTCAAAAGGGCAAGCGATTGCGATGGCAATTTTCCTGATAAAGTAGGACGGTACTTCATCAGGAGGAGCAGCATAAGTAGGTGGCCACTTACAAAGGTCATTATAAATCTCCTCCCTATTGAACCAAATCGAACTTTCCATACTGGAATTATTAATCAGAACAGTAGAGGAATCGACGTTGAAAGGTTTTGGAAAATATTTAGCTAGCATAGAAGCCTTTGTTAAGTTAGTTAATGCTACGACGCTTGCTTAATCGTTCAGTGTGTGTTCGCTCTGAACGTTTCAGTACAGGATTTAACAGTTTATAAAGTAATAGTTTGTTGGGATCATCGATAATTCTCCTCCCAATATACTTCTACTTGTGCGAAAGTCGATCGAATCTATTTTAGATATTGTTTATAAACGGTGAAGGTTGCAGAACTTGGACAATGTTGATGTGTCTCCCATACTTTTCGTTTATGCTCAAAAAGCCTGCCTACGTTGGGAGGTTTACAAACGTGTACTGGTAGCTTTTTAACGGGTACAAGCTTGTCAATGCATGTATGGAGAATCGATGTAAAGAACTCGTGTTTGTCATTTACAGTAACGCGTTCCTCAGGAGTGTTCTCCAATCTATTGGAAACAAGTACTGACAGATAATGTCATAGCTTGCTTTATGAAATGCTATTCGAATTCGATACCTTGGTTTACTCAGAGAAAACTCAGTTCTGAATGAAATGTTAGAGTGATCGCTGGAACCTATTGGTGGCCCAATATTGGTATTTTTGACAGTTCGCAAACTGCTGCTGAGAATAATCTCCAGCAGATGGTTATTCCGAGTGGGCGTCGCAATATTCTGATGAAGATTGCAAGATTAGCACAAATCAGCAAAGCAAATCGATGTCAAAGAAGCAGAAAACTGGTAATTTTTGGACCAGACAATATCTGGAAAATTGAAATCACCAAGAAGAAGGTATTGGGTTTTGCAGGAGCGGGGATCACTTGACAAGTTGACTGTGCTGCTTACAGATGCAGAAGGAGCCCTATACGCAGCAACAGGTCTTAAGGTTGCATAAGCTAAACTCAAATCGCAGCATAGTATTTCAAAGCTGTTAGCTACTGATTCGCACGATACTGTCTCAGAGTGGATGCCAGACCTTATGAGAATGACCACACCGCCACCTCTCTTGAGAGTTCTGTTACATCTTATGGGGCAAAATTGGCCATACAAATCAATGAGAATTACGGTTGAATTTATGGAATCACGGAGCCAAGTTTCTGTGATGATAGCTGTGTCTGAGTTTAATTTTCTAATGGTGAACTTTAACGATAGTACATATGTTTTCTGAATAGATCGTGTGTTGCAATAATGCAATATGTTGCAAATCAGGCAAGCTGCGCATGTGTATACGTGGACATGTGCTTGGAACACACATATATTTTTGAAAACGCTCAATTCTCCGAGATGTCTCCTCGTAGAGCCACGTCGTTGCTTCAACATCCGCCTGAGGTAAGCTTGGTTGTTGACGGAGCACCTCTACCGAGCCCTCAAAGTTTCGACACCAGAGGCCTGAAAGTGGCTCAGAAAGATGGGATGCTGCTGTCTGCCGGACCAAACGAGTACTCTTCGCCGTTTTGAGCAACAACAGAAACCACGACGCCGTCATGCGTTAAAAGACCTTTTTGGTCTTTCTGGTGGTGTCTCCATATTCGATGTCAGAGAAGCAACTGTTCACCATCGCATGGCGCACGACCCTTTCTCTTACAGCGTTCAAAAGACGAGTGCAAAAAATTGAAATACTGACAATTTGCTTGGAATATCTATGAAATAGTCATGTCAGATAGGAGAACCAGGTATAGCTTCTGTGTCGCTTCGCTTTTATGACCAGATACAAGTTCGTCAAGCATTCGTTTTGCTTCGTCGTAAAGAGTTACAGTTAAAAACAGCTTTATTCAAAAACGTCTTGCAGCTACTAGCGTCGTTTCTGATTTTCGCTATTTTTCTAGAAAACCGAGAGGATACGACCAGGTCTCCAAAACACCATTATGAGCCTATTTTGGCATAAGTACGTTTTCATTCGGCTCACGTTTCGGCATATCCACCTTCTTCGCCTGGAGAAAACAGAAAGAGCTGGAGAATCGCTCGCCCAATGATCATTTCAAGTTACAGAAGCTCCAGGAGCAAGTGATAGAATGAGACGAAAGGGGAGTAAGGCAAACTGACTGAGCTCATGGAGACAGAGAGGTTGGTAAGTCACCCTCGGTTGAAGAAAGACGTTGGTGAATGGGACTCTCCTTTCGGGTCACATCCTAGGGTAGGCTAAATATGTTTAAAAAAATTACCTCCACGATATAGAATGCGTTGCTGGCGCATACGGTAAGGGTTTGGGTAACGCCTGCCTTTTTCCTCTTATCCTTATGAACATGAACATGTTCATAAGGATAAGAGGATGAAGGAAGGCGTTCATCCAGTGAATCATTACATACCAGGCGCTCATCGGCCTGCCGGCCGCCAAACGTCTGGTTGGGGGCTTTGCCCCAAACCCGGGCAATAGAACACCCCGAATGTCTTCTTGTCCTTTTTAGGCCTTCTCTCATTGATTGCAGTGAAACAAGCTGGTTTTGCTGTATAGAAAGGTACAGCAGAATATGCTAGAGCAAAATCTTCAAAACTGCTTCTATGGTGCCTCACCCTCTATTGCAGGTAAGCGATTCATTCCCTGAAGTACTCGTTCTATTTATTAATAATGCTTTGCCGGTACCCCATTTATTGCTCCCCTTCACTGGACCCCCAACCCCCCCCCCTTCACCGCTCTCCATTGCTGGTCCCACCTTCACTGATTCCCCTTTATATGTGAACCCTTTACAGGTCCCTCCTTACTGGATCACCATCCTTCACCGCTCCCCCATTACTGATCCCACCTTAACTGGTAACACGTCGTCTGAATCCGAACCCCTTTCGCGATATCAGTGACACCTCTTCTGAAACCAGGCACCTGATGAACGACGTCGGCGACAAGTCTTCTCAAGCCGGACGGTCTTTGAGCGACATCGTTGACACGTCGTGTGAATTTGGAACCCCTGGCACGACATCAGTGACACGTCGTCTGAATCCGAACACCCCTTGCGCGACATCGGTGACACCTCTTCTCAACCTAGACGTCCTTTGTGCGACATTGGTGACATGTTTCTAGACCCAGACGCCTGTGGAACGACGCCGATAACACCTCTTCTGAACTCGGACGCCCTTTGCGTGACATTGGCGACACGTCTTCTGATGCCTCTCAACACGACGTAAGTGACACCACACAACTACAACCCCCCCCCCCTATCCCCACCCTTCCTACCAACACACTCCTCCAGCAGTTCTGTGCAAACAAACAAACACAGAGACAAACGATCGTTCCGCTTATATATAGTAGGATGATGATCATCTCAAAGCTGTGGCGTAGCAGCAGTGATTGAATCCTCCATGCTTTAAAGGTAGTTTACTTCCTACACGTTGTCATTGTTCGTACTGCTAGGTAGACATACGTTTGGCGACAGTGCAAGTGGTGTCACTTGACATGAGTTAGAAGAGTACAGCTGCTCATTTTGTATGAGAGCTCGTCCTGTATGATAGACGAGGTACAGCTCCAGTTCATGTCCGCATACTAGCCAGTGCGGATCAAGGGAAGAAATTTGGAATAGTAGCCCGCATGGCACGTGTTATGCGTCGAAGAAGCGAATAGTCTGGCATGAATGAGTTTCCTCCTTTTCACGTCGGAGGAAATGAGTTACAAGTTGCCGTTCATCACATGAACACTGCTAATGTGAGTAGATTGCTGCGGCCTTTTCCGTGTGTCAGCAACCGAAATGCTCGCTGCTCACGACGAATTCTTTTGCTTCATGTCTCCGTAAGAGGCAAACGGTGGATTAGATGCCTTCTGACTGGAGGCGCCGCGTTATGAAGTGGAAGCGTTTAAATGCTTTCTGAGTGGCAGTGTTGACCGACGTCTCATGCAACGGCTTCTTCTTTGCCTTTGTCGTTGTGTGGAACCCTATGGAAATCGATCCCTAGTTAGACGTCTAAGGCACCGTTTATGGCGCCGTGAATCATCCATCGGCCCATTAGAAAGCACTGAAGTGTCGGAAAGTGTTCGCTGAGGACGGCGCTCGCTCGGCGGTGGCCTTTGCCGAGCTCGTCTCGAACATGTGCGCTTGACGAGGAAGACGGACAGGTGTGAGAGGTGGATCATGAGAGCCCCCTGTGCCTCTATTGCGCCACAGCGATGAGAACGCAACCGCAGAGCGTCACTCCTTTGAACTTCGACGGTCTGGGGTTCGTCTCGCTGACTGTCAGGCTTTTGCCTTGAAATTCAAAAAGAATCTCCACACGGCAGCTATGGAGATACCCTGAGCCTGCTTGTAAAGGAGAGGTCGCCGCGTGTTTACCCCGAGGACCATATGACATTCTGTCAGTTTCTTTTTCAGACTTATTGACACTGTCAGATGTCAGAATGGGATAAGCCTGTACCAGGTCGCGAGCTGGCCTTATCTTCGATAAATACCATTGTTTTTGAAGTGCAGGCCTCTTGAAATGCACTTGAACTTCCTCTGCTTACATACCCTTATCTTCCCTCTCCGCCAGAACGATCATATAGTGCCCATTAAATTCATGCTAACCTTATGACTCTATCCATGCTTTTCTCGGCATAGACCAAGTCGTTGGTCCCGTCATTCCTACCGTGGGTCCATCAAGCATGAAAACTGTGAAAGGCTCATGGAGCGAAGGAGTTGTTTTCTCCGGCAGCAAAGCACCACATTTTGAAGCAGGCAGACATAGATGAAAGGGGGAGCTTTGGTCTTGTCTCTTGAAGGCTCGAGCAGAAGAGAGGCACGTTTTCACCCATCGCTGACACTGGCTGGAGTGGGCGAGTGTATCCTCGCTTGGGGATTGGGGTGTGCTGGTGTCCTTTAGATATTGCACAGAGTTTGGAGGATCATCCTTAACAGAGTGAACCAAATTAGCAAATTGCTTAATTCAATTTTAACCAAGTCTGATTCAATTTAGGTGTAAAATGCCATTTGCTCATGCATTAGGGACCACGATGGAGCAACGCCATTCATCATGTGAGTAGCTCTGTATGCCGCGCATTACCTCTCATGGAGTTTTATTCGTCAACTGTTTTGAAACGGTTAACGAATATCAGATTCTCCTTTTATGTTGTGTAAAAGTGGTTCATTCTGTAAAAGTTTAAATAGGCACAGGTTAAAAAATTTAAATAGAAAAATGCTATGGCTACTCATTCTGGAAACTGGAAAGACAAATGGGCCATCACTACAACGTTTTTTTCTTTTAAATAGAAGCATGCCTTCCCAGAATGTGCATTTTACTCTTAAGCAGTGCTGTTAGGCTTATGAAGAAAGTGACGTATTATTGTTTCTTTCGGAAGAAGGTCTTGCTGTCTTGCTGACTTCGCCGTCTCTTCGCGAAAACCTGGAGTGTGTGCTCAGAGCTGTTTAGTAAACCGTGGTAGACGAATAACTACTACGTACAACCGCTCTTTGTGCTCCGTCGGATCCTTCAGAAATAGTCTAAACACACTGTTGTTTTGACCTTTCTAGAGTGGCTACGAGAATTTTTCCATCAAAGAAAGCTGCGGCCGAATACACATCTCGTACGATGTGCCTTAGCTCCGCTACTACATTTTCCTTCTTACTCTCTCCTACTCCAATCCCTGCCTCTCTCGCCGTACTGCAAACATTCTTCGCAGTTTTTGGATGACGTTAAGCTAAAAGACCTCAATGAGAGCAACGATTTCTGTGCAAAGATAGATTCAGTCATTAGGAGCAAAGCACTTCCCAGTGTGCTCGATAGTTGGTGCTCATCCGCTTGAAAACAGGCACGTAGCACCCGGCTTTGTTGTCACCTCGGCCATGGGGAGACTAGGCAGCGCCTTAGTCTTCTTCACGTTGCGCACTTCCGAGGAGGAACCACCTGGACGGTCGTAATTTTCGGCTAAATGTCACCGAGCGCATCAGTTCGGGCCGCACCGTGTGATAATTGTCGGATTTTTGGTCACAATTAGCTAATTGCGTTCAGCTAGTGGACAATGTGTCGAGCAAGTCGTTTGGAAAGGCCCAGCTCACTTCCTCGACTCTCACAGCTAGTCATTCCATAACCATGAACGATCTTCGAAATGTCATCTTCAAACAATGCCGCCGATGTACACTGGAATCGCGGCGCGTTTTTGCCGCGTGCGCGACAAATGACATTTCCTGGAATTACGGTAACTGCTAATTATACAGAATCGTCCGCTGGTGTGCGTTGAGGGTCGCGAATTCATCAGCGCAGCGACCTTCACTCAGTCCGACTTCCACCCCTCGAGTTCTACTTCGAGCCTCCTCTTGGGACCTTCTTTCGAACAGCAACCTGGGTAAACAGTTGCGGCTTAGCTCGGCAATAGCAGCAATGAAACGACATATCTCTGCAATGATAAGGAACTCTTCCCCTTCCTTTCCATTCTCAAAGCCTCTACGGGTTCTGGATGGACTGTCGCTTTCACTGAAACCAGTCAATCGCTGTTCGACCAACGCTTCGACAACATCCACCGAACAGGCTCAGTGAGTGCTCGCTGCAGCTCTAGAACATGTGTCCCGATGCACACGATTCAAAAAGTGTATAGAGCTCAGAGCCTGGTCTTTATTAAGGATGACTGGGTCTAAGCCTTTGGGGAACTCCTTATTTTCTATCGCTCCTATATTTGTTTTGGTTTCGGAGTTGTTTGCTCTCAATTTCTCCTCCTTCCAACTTGTAACAGTTTTACAACAATGAGGAAACATTTAATGGGATCTCACGAACACGCAGATGTGCTACGCTTCTTCATCATAATGCCTTCTTAGCCTGCCTTCCCCTTCGGTGGAGTTCCCAACTATGAGGTCGCACCCCACATATTCGAGAAGGCAATGTACGATCATGTTCACTTGTCATTCGCGGATTTCTGCACCGGCTATGACGGCTGCAATCAGGTCAACCTAATTCACTTATAGGAGCGTGTGAGACTTCTACAAGCACAAAACGAGAACCTCTTGGGATTGCCTGAGCATTTCTTCGCTAAACTGGGATAATGTACCGGTGCAGACAGTAATGATAACAACCCATTTGTGCGATGTTGTAACTGTTTATTTTTTACCTACCGGTGCCTTTCTTGTTCACAAGATATGTGTTATTAATGTATGCGTTGCTATATTATTGTTTTCATTTGTTATCATTGTAACTACAACCACGACAAAAATAAATAATAAGAAATAAGCCGTAGACAAGGTTATTGTATTAGCAGTAGACCTTCATCCTGAGTAGCACGGGAAATGAGCCTACTTAGTAAGTAACTGCAAAAATTAGAATTCTTCTCTGCTAGTCAGGATAAAGACCTACTGCTAACACAATAGCTTTGAGCATAACACTTATTATTTATTTATTTATGGCGTGGTTGTACTAATTTTTGCAGTACAAACTGAAACCTACGGACACCAAAGATCTCTGACCCTGTTGCGTTTCAGAAGAGCTTCACCCTTTCAACTCTTATGTGTTAGGAAGGCATCGCAATGGGTTTTTGGCTTGCGCATCTGGTTACATCGGACAACCCTAAACTTTGTGAGAGTCTCTCATTTAGTGCTGATGTTCAGAGGATAATTAGTGAGAGGTTGATGTAGTTCTGTGCTGAAGGTGGTCGAAGGGGGTCAGTCATTATTAAGCGCCCTACAACATTTCGACCCGCACGCAGTCTTCGGAGACCTTAAAGTGGCTCAGAGGTTCGGATTTTGTTATCTTCCCCATCAAACGTCTCTCCTATTCTAGCCTTCAAGATATCGTCTTGGGGGACAACCGAGCTCATGAGTAGAGAGCGTGCTTGAGTGAATGGGTTGTGCTGTCGAGCCGCTTTGGCACTACAAGAGCTACAAAAATCCTTCACTTCTACATGTCAGCTTTCGACCCTATAAAAATGTTGGCTCTTTCTTCTAATTTCTGAAGAAGCAGCCAGAAATAGCTCTTCTGGTGGTTAGTTCTGCAAGTTTCTACGTGACTTGAACGCAAAAGTGTTCGGGGTAATGCTTGAAGAAGTGCTCAATTCAATTTTTTCTCAAAACCTCAGTATTTATTTTATATATTAATATATCAATATTCTATACCTGTAACCTGAAACGTAGAGATACGATAGATAAAGGATGAAGGACGACGCCACTAAATCTCTTAGGGATACGCTACGCATTCTATCTCTTCGGAACGTCGTGGAGGCATGAGGATGAGCAATTGGCCAGCACAATGACTTGCCGTGACCAGCCGATGAAGAAGTCAATGCTTTATTCGCCTTCCCAGTCAAGTCAGGTAAAAATTCACCGACCCCGGAGGGGTGGAAGGTTAGGTTGGCCTAGGCAGAAAATCCCAACCAAGAACCATATATCGGGTGCGGGTGTCAGCGGGCACCTCCTCCAACTGCTCCTCGCGCCCACGCGAGAGACACTTTGCAGTTATTTTACATTTGTACTACAAGGCGAAAAGGGAGTCAGTGTGATGTTCAACTCTGAGTACGCTTGCGTAGACATTCTCAGCGTCATCGAATTCGTTGTGTTATGAAGGGGGTAATGGTGGTGCAGAGTTCTGGCTTCAGATTACGATGCTTCAGTCGAACTGGTTCTCACTCTCGCCATTGTACGCCAAGAATCGCTCTCTTAGTACTCCATAAGTCGCCAAATGGCGCATTGTTAGTATGAGAGTGCACGTCACGAAAGGAGCTCGTGAAACCGACTCCGACAAATTACCAAAAGGAGAGTTTCATCACTTGTAACCTTCAAAGACGCTTTTTTTAGTAGTGCAGCACAACACTGGGCAACTTTACTGTCACTGAAGCCAGGGCTGTATTCCCAACTGCTGTTTTGCACTGAAGCCCACGCGGGAATTTGCTGCAAATTCGATGTGCTATTAGTCGCTTGATTTTCCACTTGATTAAACCGAATAGGGAGTAAGCGGTCGCTCGAAATGTCCACGCTAGCATGCGAGTTTTCGCACCCTCTCAAAAAATGCTACTATGCACTGTTTGGAACGCCGTTTTTTCCTGTTTGCAGTACAAGGTCCTCTTCGCCAGCCGGGAATCGACATTTCCATTCGCGTTGAGTTAGGATAAGATCAAGGAAGTTCTCACAACACCGCGGGATCCCGCTGGCTGCTGCAGATCACTCGCAACTAACTGCGGAACCCCGCTGCAGTGCCCACAGGGTTTGCCATGACGGAGCGTCGCCGCTCCGGCGCGCGGTGCGATGCGTCATCGAAAGTCATCGTCATCGACATGAGTGAAACTGTATGCGAGGACGTCAGCGGTCTCGGCCGGCGGCGATAATCGAGCGGACGGAATGACTGACAACTCCTGTACACCAAGTGGTAGGCTGCCTGTTTGTGTTGTATCCGGACGAAGCAATTTCGATCGAATCAGATCTTGATGAGTCGCATCGCATTAGTCGTCGTGGCCACCATCCCGGCACGATCGCCTGGCGCCCATGTACATCTCGCCCTACCTTCTCCGCTCCATCAGCGGAGCTCTCGCAAGAGCTCACTTCCAGCACAGGTTTAGCTCAGTCTCCCTTCTGTAGAAGGGAATCACCAACTATTACTATCGAATCATCTCGTCAGAAGATCCTAACGATTCCTCACCATTTTAAGGCCGCTGCGTTCAAATTCAATTAGCCGGTAAGAATACGCATTGCCACGGCACTAAGACTATTTACATTTCACAAAACGATGGTCGAGCTCATCGGGAAACGCTCTAACCAATAAGGTCGCACATTTGATTTGTTCTGCTCGGTTATTATACCGCTAAAAAAGGGAGTCGGAGTTAGGCAGCCCAAATTCAGCGACTATGCACGCCTAAGGCTCGCAGAAGATTGTCATGTGTTGTCTAATTTTCCTGCTCGTGTGCAGTCCACTGTCACACATTCTTCCTCCTCTACCGAATGAGCCAGTAAGGCAGTCATCGGGTAAAACTGATCTGCTGGGTGAAGAACTTGCGAATATTTTTTGTCTATTTCCGCGTACACACTCATGGTCAATTTCAAAGGTAGACAAGCAACGAAAATAACAGTCAAGTGATTTTTATTCAGTGAACTAAAAAACACAGTCACAAGGAGAAGCTATCTTAACAACTCAAAATATTTTTGAATCGCTTCGTTTCCTTGAATATCACCTGCAGCTCCTCTTTCTGCTTAGGCTTTACAAGGCACACTTTACCCAGCATAAACATTACTCTCA
This sequence comes from Heligmosomoides polygyrus polygyrus, assembly GCA_947396885.1. NCBI lineage: Eukaryota > Metazoa > Nematoda > Chromadorea > Rhabditida > Heligmosomidae > Heligmosomoides > Heligmosomoides polygyrus. The sequence goes on from OX377204.1 coordinate 40,313,706, forward strand.
CGGAAACTGAACAACTTTCTTTACTGCCTATCTCTTAGTCCACCTCAAGAACTTTTATTTTTTAGCCTTAATTTTGAAAGCAAAATATCTACTGAGTTTCTGCACTACAGCTTCTCTTTGCGAACATTTATAATCGCAGCACGTAGTAAGGCATTTTAGGTGATGCTAATTCCATATGTCAGTTGCTTCTATGACTCAATGCTAAATTCTTTCCGTTTTCTCAGAGCACTCCAGTTGCTTACATATGTAAATTACGTTTGATGCGGATTACTGACTCTACAGGTCAGGCAAACACCTATTTCAATATAAGCTTAACATCGATTCCAATAAAGTGAACAACTTGCACACTACTCGAGATTGCAGGTAATTTTTTGAAGACGGCCTCTTGTTTTAGTTCAGTGTTTTGTCTAGAGTGGTTTCCAGCGGATACCATTTAAAGGATAAGATTCCGGATTTTCGAAGGTGACTCGTGCAACTTCGAACATCAACCTCCCTATTCGAAGCTGATCAGCCTACACATGAAGATCTCAGGTTCTCGAACCAGTAGCGGTGAAACGGTAAGACTCAGCCTAAGGTAATGAAGTCGCTAGATTCTTGTTCCTCTCCGCTTCCGCCTCGACATTCTTGAAGGATCCTCCAGTTGGTTGCATTCTACTGTTCGGTGATTATGTCACTTGCAACGTTGGCGTTCTGACGTAGATGTTTACCGTGGGTTAATACCACTGGAGAATGTGTGTTTTCTAAGCTCTCGGAGGACAGTCGTTTAACCCTCGCTGGCACACCGAAGAGAAGGGTGTTTTATTTCCTGAAGGGATTCCACTTTGCAAAAATTTCTGATGTGCTTGCTTTTCTGCAATATGGAAAATTTATGCCTCAATATGCTTTTACTTTTACTTTTACTTTTATTGCTAAAAATCACCGGTACTGGCAATATTCTTCGAACGTAAGCTGAGCCTCGCTATAGCGCGAAGTGAGAGCCGTGGTAAGGCGGTAAAATAGAGGCACACGTAGCGAAAAGCTTTTCCTATGGAGGTCTATTACAAACTCCTTGCTAAACCTTGTTGGTCTGTTTATAGAGACGGAAATGGCATGCCGAGTTTGGGTAATGTTAGCAGAACAATGAAGCGTTGGCTACTTGACCAAAGCAATAGGCTCGAACTCGACAGTATTCCGAGAGTGACTCTATCCTGCTTATTCAACCCACTCGCAATTGGGTTTAATCATTTAGTTATTAACAGGAGATCCACTAGGGAAACGTGGGTAGTCAAATGAGAGATCGTGAACGGAGGAAAAGTCTTGTGCGTCCAGTTTTTGAGCCACTAGGGTGAGCTTCAAAACACCACGGACCGGATGTCCAACCAAGCCTTCTCGACTCAGCGACACTCCCTGAACTTGTTGTGCACCGGAAACGTGACACGAGACTACTTCGACGTAAATATACTTTAGATTTATAGAGAAATAATATCAAACCTCAATGGTTTGTTTCGCCACCTCCCTTCAGACAAACCGTTTTTTATTATAACCCATCCTCGGTGGTAAAGCGCGGTATGAATGACACACGGCGATATCTTCTGAAGGGAGGCCAACGTATTCAATACTAAGCCGGACTTCGCAATGTGAAGATGAGCCGATATCACTTTTGAGGAATACGTGAAGAAAGCGAAGAGCACCAGTGAACCGACCACGCTGTAGTAACGGAAGACAAGCAATGGACAAGAAGGGCACTGGAGCAAACCCAGAGAAAAGCAAAGCATTTATGGATGGGGGATGGTGCGCGAACTGGTCGTCACATGGATGAACCCAGCGGCGGCGTTTCAGGCATGGTCAAATCGCGTCGTTCATCAACGTGACTGATGACAACATACCGAGTGACAATGAACAGACACTGGAGTAGTGAAGACGATGCTGAGGTCCACGGGAAGATTAAAGACGACATATCCTGCTCCCCAACTGAGCCGATAAATAGCATAGCATACTGTCGAGAATGCTCAAAACGACTCGGTTCTCGCAAGTGAGATAACGCTTCCGCAGTTCCAAGCTTCGTCGGGGTTCGAGGATCAGAGGCGTTGTCGCATGGAAAACGTCGTCGAAAATTAGGTGGATCGTGGGTAGGGTATGGGTGTGTGGGTAATGCGTTTCCCGAAGAGGCGACGTCCTTCGTGACACTCGAGCGAGTGGTTTCAACGGGCTACCTTGGTTCGTCTTGCTGGTAGGCTAGAAAGAAACAGAAAATTCACGAACAATGAAATGCCATGCGAGCCAAAATCCTCTGCACTATCTATCGACTGCAATGCTTTCACCTTGGAATTCGTCTGCAGCTGGGGAGTGAGTTGGCTCGTCACTACTTTATCCAAAAAGCACTGCACTGCCAGCGTTTCAGCGGTGGCTGCAGCAGGGTAGCATCGGCAGAGCCGTCCGAAAATGCCGACCCGCTTCCGCCAACTAATCCTTTCGAGTGTTTACTGGCTGTGTTGATGTGTGAGCGGTTGACGTGTGCGCAGGTCGGACACGACCACCTGCTCGGCAAGAGTACAGCTGTCTTTTTATGTCTCGACATGCACCGACTCCACTCCCGCTGCGTGTGCCGCTCCCGTGGACCGTCGCTCGCTCCCTCCTGCCGTTTCCCCATTTCGGACGGAAGCCTCGTCCGGCCCGCTATCCACCAGTGATAGTTTATCGGTGAGAGCGTATTCGTCACACTTTGTGATGCATTGCAGCTTGTCACCTGATTGATGCCGTCGTCGCCGTCGTCGCCACTGCCAGACGAATTCGGACGACGACGCAAGCTATTTGGCTACGGTTGATGTATCAAGACCGAGCAGAGCATAGTGATTAATACACGCCTGACAGGCCATCCACTTCAGCTCTCGTTCACCGCATCAACCGTATCCTCTTCCGAATGCATTCATCATTGGCCCGTCGCTTACAGCTCTGGTCCAAGCTCGTGTCTTCGATGCGACACAGCTAGTTATTGTTTGTGAGCAGGAAAAGGAGTGATTCTGAATGAGAAGTTCTCAATCGCAAATTTATGTGCATTTCTATATATTCTATGTGAAAAGTAGACAAGTTCGGCTCTTTTCGGCTGAGGAGGTATTTTTAATTGCTCGCCGTACAAGGAAGCGAACACAGGGGAGACATATCGGCTGGTAAGAGTATGAACCTCCTGCCCACAGCCCTGTGAACCACAGTGGTGAATGCAACAGCTTGTAGCTCGATAAAGACTTTGATGCCAAGTTGACCTCATGGCTTCAGGCAGTCAGTTCCTGACAATTTTTCTATTCCAATGGTGACGGCAAATGGCCGTTGTTCTCCGACCTGCGCGGTAGTGTGCACTCAACTTTTTTCCTCGCCACCGATCCGTTGCCCTTTTTTGCAGCTTACGGCACATGGCGGCACTGGGCGGCATTGGCTATAGTTGCGGTTGGGTTTTCATGACAGACACATTCAGTCTTTGTTATCTCTAAGGAAACTTTCAAGTCGAACTGTATAGGTGCTAATCATTTCGCGTTGCTTAGTGGGTAGATGAAGATCCTACTAGCGGAGATTCCGTAATCTCCCATTGATCAGTGCGTAATTTTTGTTTTGCTTGGTTCCGCAACACTTTTGCTGCTAAGAGTTGTTTTCGGGAGCAGTAGGGATAGAAGGATAAAAGACGCCGTCACTCAATCATTTTTGGAATGCGCCATGATTCCAACTTCTACGGGATGTCCCGCAGGAGATATGAATGGGAATTTGTTGGCCTATGCAATGACTGGCGGCGGCTAGCCGATGTACAAGTCATTTATTTATCCTTTGATACAGGTCTGATACATCGACTCCGGAGGGATGGAAGGCTTGTCTGGTGTGGGCGGGAAATCCGAACCAAGAGCTTCGTATCGGGAGCACTCGACAGCCCTCCTACTCCGACTCCGCTCCCCATGCCCTTCAGGAGCAATTTACAGTTGTAAAGCAGTTATTGGAGCACTTGAATGCTCCTAAGTAGTTGCAGGGAGATTACTGTAGCCTTTTTATTGTACCATCGGTTGAACAGCAAGGAGACGACGACGTAACGCCTTTCAAACTGGGAAGCATCGTCTCACGTCACAATACTTGGCTGCATCTATCAATAATTTCAGTATTGTCTAGGTGACTTACCAGGAACAGAATACCGAGTTTATTTCTAGTGTGAACAGCAGGCGGAGTAGCAAAGCAAATATTTGACAAGTAGTTGAGAAAAGTCATTGCTAATGCAATAACCTTTAAGAAGCAAGCTCTTGGATCGTTACTCTACTCTACTGCACCTCCAGAGTTTTAACTGAATTTTGATTACTGTTTGAGATTGGTGCAACTCTTGTTCTGATGTGTGTGGCAAGTGCATTGGGCGCCTGTCATGCACCAAGCTCAGTTTGAATCCGTACACCTTGACAGGTGGGATACTTCCATTTTTTGGTGCTGGGTCAAACCGCACCAGCGTTGTACACTGGGGAAGCACAGTGTGCCTCGATGAAAAGCAGGGTGCGGGTTCAAATTCTACCTATTGAAAGAATTACGAGCACAAATCGAAATCAATCAAATCGGTGCACCTGTGAAGGCAACCTCATGATCAGTCAGTTAGTAGAAGTTACTGAGGTCGAGTGTCATCTGTCTTTGGCTCCATGGCATTGTACTGAAGCTTCTTCACTTAAAATGGAAATACTTGAAATAAATGCGATGAAAGGCACATTTAAGTGCTTACCCATTCCTGGCAGTTAGCAGCTGCGAGCTACTGGCTACTGCCAATCTCAGCTCACACAAAAGTAGTGAGCACTGAAAGATTATCTCGGGCGGTACCCTCCTAAGGTTGTGTCGTCACCCTTATAGCCAGCGCAGCCGCTGCCAACCGAAGTCAGCCATGATTCCGGCGAGGGATCCGTTCTTGCGAATTCCATTAGACTAACGACGTCCATTGCGAGTTATGACGCGCTGTACGAGATCTCATTAGAATCTTGACGAGCTCCCGAGCCTCTGCCGCTGTCGCTGTCTGTGTTGAGTGACGGGGCGTCGCGCACGCTCGCTGGGGGGCGACGATCTCCTGCGCGCATTCAGGTGGAAACCTGCCAGTGTACGTTTGTCATCTCGGTCTTCTGTTATCTGATTCAACAATTATGACGGCGCATGCCGACTCCGTCCAATTAGTGCTTAAGAGCAGTCGTACCGCGGCGCCACGATCCTTGCCGGGACGGCCGGCCGTCGGCCGAACAGCGGCCACCGACGAGGCGGGCTCGGCAGCGCTGCGGCAGGTGGCTCCTGCTGCAGCCGCGATTCCCGACGTCGACTTCGGTGGCCGTCAGATGCGGTGTGTGTCGTGTGTCGGTGCGCGGACGTGGAATTGCGTTTGACACGGGAGTGATTGGCAGCGACACGCACAGACGGATGAACGCAGCTAGCGAACCTGACACTCTGCCGCCTCGTATAAGACATCGCCACTGGATGAACACACTTCTCGACGTGCTCCGGCCCTCGACCACATCCAGTTCCAGAGTTCGCGTTTCTCGCTCGGCTGAAGCATCCCAAGGGTTGAATGAGTCCACTGTTGCGCGTAAGCCTTGGTGCAGCTAAGTAAAATCTAGGATCATCAACGAGAAGGTCGCTTGGAAGTCGTTCACTCGAGATCGTTTTCCTCTTCATTTTTTCCCATTGTGAACGAGTTGCTAGCTGGTTCGATGCGCGAGCTGTGGCTCTCAAGCCATGAATGATCAAGACAAAAAATAGAGGACATGTGCGAGAAGGATGACGACGAAGACTACGTCAAGTTTGTGGATACAGTGACGAGGCGTTGTCTCGGCCGCACCCCATGTTTTGGCCACTAAACCTTTATGTCACTATCGACAATTTGTGGATGGAGAAGAAGCTATGCTCGAGGAAAAAATTTATATAAGCAGAGGCAAAGTAAGCGCACATGCATGCAAAGGTACTTGCATTCAGCGCCTTTATTTTGAGGTGATACGAAATTAGGACACTACTACGGCTCACTCTTCGTAACATTCTCTAGGTCCACCGGAAGGTGAAGAAAGTAATAGAACTTCTATAGAACACGGTGTAACTGTCTTAGATTTCCATGCGCCGACCTTGCCGTGCATCTCTAGCTCGATTCAAGGTTTGCACCTTCTCCAGACTAGCCATCTCCTGTCACTCTGCTGTCCATGTTTTGGGTGGGAAGGAAGAGCACAACATCTCATCGCCTGCCTATCTCTCAGAATACTGTCAAAATCGCCTGTATTCAACGACATCCAATATAAGTAGAAATCGTGGTGCATCTGAGGTAGAGATCGGTTGTCGCCGGCATTCATCCTTTATGTATAGACACCGTCGAATTTCACTTTGCTCCGTTTAGAAAAATCTCTGCTGTCAACGGCTTAGCCTTATCTTTTTGACCTCATGTTCCATTCACTTCAAACTGAATTTGAAGAAAGATTTAAGAGGAAGGGAGTTGTCAGAAAATATTTGAAAGTAAAGCGTCTCCAGATGGCCACATCTCCGGCTCGTGCTAGTCTTTTGCCTACCGTGCCTTTCCTTAAGGAAGAAATTAGAGGTCATACAAAAGTGGAAGTTCGTTGTATGGTGAATTGAAGACATGGACCCCAGTGTATTCCAATTTGGCTCCTTCCTCGGGGAGCCTACCGTGGAGGCCGCTTGAGGGAATGGTCGCCTCTCCTCCATCAACTCAACAAATCTGGGGGTTCATTTTTCAAAATTCTCAGGAAGAACTAAACCAATACCGAGAAACATTGGACCTCCCAAACCTTATTAAGATTTTGCACCAACTTTTTCTCAGCACTTCGTAAAACAATATTTATTTAAATATCGTTGTTTTCCATGCAGTATTCTCAATGTAACGCTAATCAAGCGCTGTTTTCTGAGAAAATTCTTGTTAGAGGCAAATGTGACCTCCCGTATAACAAATGTAGCGAACCTAGCTTCTAGCTTATTATAATGTGGTCTGCCACGATTATATATGTACATGGCACAATCGGCAGGAGGAACCCGAATGGATCTTAGGTTCTGTTCGCTCGAGTTCTGATGTTTGGCCGACATTGTCGGGAATTAAATTGCTGTAGCTTGCTGTTCACTCTCAATCAAAGCGATCAAAGCGCATTGTTCTGTCAACGATGGCACCCACTTATAAAACTACATTGCCTGACTTGTCTGGAGCTCCTGGAATAGAATGAAGTGGTAACCCTGCAGTGCTTTAAAAGGCTGTTGTAATAGGAAACCACTTATTCAGAAAATGTTTCTCTTAGCTCTGGCGCTCAGATGCGGCTTCTGAGATCTGCGAGACCCTAGAGCTGGATGATCGCATACGAAGCGCGAAGCTCGCACGGCGGAGCGGTTTATCAGGCGTCTTGTGTGGGGCACTGAGTGACACATCATTTGCAAGCGAATCGGCTGTCATTTACACGTATGTATCGTAGCTCCTTAGTCAATCATCTGTCATGAACCCCTGCCTGCTCCTTTCACTCGAGTTGGTCAGATAGAGGGGCGAGGCGGCGAGCGGCCGGAATGAGCGTCGCCGGAGACCGTCGAGCGCCTCCCGGAGCGAGCACGAACTCCCCTCCTGCACCGCCTCCACTTGGCGCCGACGACCGCCCCCCCCCCATCCGGGAACAGATGTCCTCATTTGATCCCCCGACGGCGTTTCAGATTCGCTACCAGTTTCCGGCGCAGTCGTCGACTGGACGCCGTCGTGGAGGGGCTGCTGTCTTCCCTTTCGATTGGCAGCTCCTTATAGCCCACAGTACCCGACGGACAGACATTCGCCGACTGTCAGTCTGGCTGAGACGGCTTAACGTGACGCACTCCGTCACCGTCCGACTCACTGATGACGCCGGACCCGCTCACCTTTGATATCGCTGCTCGTCACTGTACGTGTGCTCGACGCACACGGCAGCTTCCTGCGCTATCTTTTCGCTGAAAGCCGACCGGAAGAGGAGGAGCTCAGAGCGGCCCTGTGTCGCCTTTCTTCCACTTGAGTCCTTCTTTTCGCAAAATTATCATCAAAGGTACTAATGTGCAAAGACGTAAAAAGTTTATTCTCCACTCCACTAAAATGCGTTCGCACACTAAACGCCTTACAAGTTCTGGACGTTCGTTTGACGGATGTACTTGGACTTTAAAAGACCATCTTCACAAATAGATAAGTAGTCAGAAGGCGCACGTAGATAAGTAGTCAGAGGAAAGACGTCCCTTTTTTCGCACATGTCAATATCTCTTTTCTTGCTGACCATTGGATCTCTTCATCGCCTTCCGCTACTCCTTACCCCAATAAGTAGGCCTGGTTGTTTTCTAATCCCTCAATGTTCTTCAGCGTTTTTTGATAATTATAGGTACATAAATAGCTGCTTATGGGACATTCTACTATAGTAATTAGATTTCCGCTGTTATTAAATAAGACTGGAGTCTGTGCTTTGTGATAATTGCAGTCGATGAACAAAAAATGGTTTTCCTCACCCTTAGCGAAGTATATAAGTGAAGGGCGTTTCTTCTTTCCCTTGGAAAAATTTATAGTGTTCTCTTACGAAGTTTTTCGTCCCGATTGCAAAATATCAGTTGTCAGGTGTGGTTGACAATCAGTTCTGCTGCTCTTGGCGTAGTTTAGAAACCTTTGAGGAAATATGAGCAACCTTTTTTGGTTGCAGCGTTATACGGTGTGAACAAACGCATGCTGCAGTTTGCTTAAGGAACAAGCCGAAGCGAAAAACAGCCAACAGCAAGGGATTAAAACGGCTGATTCTTCTCAATCGTTCGATTAAACCAGTCAAACTTCCTCGCTGGTGCTTCCAACATGCAATATTCGGCTTCTTACATAGTGTGGAGAATCGCTATTGTGTGCACTCCGATTGGTCTCTTCGATGTGCTGTCACTCTACTCTAGCATCCTCCTAGAGCATCATTTACTAAGCTAACAAATATTTGCCAAGTGTTCCGCATTGTTCGACATGTTCGCCGTGGCTTTCGCATGCTAGTGCTGTTTTCCATACTTATACGCAATGGTTTGGAATGGATCAAGCTGTGCGACACCCGTGAAAGGGAGTCTCCCGAGCTCCCTCTTGCCGAGATGCTTCCTCCAGTTTTCTATCTTCCATGTTTAACGGCACAGTATGTCATCTGTCTCCGGTTCAGTTTGCTAATTAAACGTTGTCGTGGGGCTCCCTACGCAGTCATCGCACCTACTCATGAATGAAGTACATAAGTGTGCTCGATTACGGACAGCTGCCGTTTAAGTGTCCCCAGCGTCTAATGATGACCCTTAAGGCATTCTGATCTAATTCGCTGCTCTAATGACGTCCTCCAGCGATCTTCTCACACCTCATCAAGTACATGCTAGTGTAACTTTCACATCAACCAACGTATCAGGCGGTAATTGGCCACTAATTGTGTGTTCTTCTCAGAACTGGCTGAATTCCCATGCGTTCACACCTTCGCTGCCACGTATTCAGAGATCCGATTGTCGCTATCGCGGTAACTACGTTTTCGGAATGGCTGAATTCTTGATTGCTGATTTGTCGGTTCCAGATGGACCTGTCGCATCTGCCCGAAGCAGTGCTCGTCAACATGCTTCGTCAGGCGTCTCCAACTACGGTCATAACAGCGAAGAGGCTCAACAAAAAGATGCACAGGATTGTGGAACGCAATCATCTGGCAAAACCTCGCGTTGACGAGTTCAAGTACGGAATTGGTACAGTGTTCTTGACCGAAACCATCAGAAATGGACGAGTTTCAGTGTCGAATTGCGCACGTTCTTCAGTCGAACACGCCCGATCGGCAAGCTGCAGCTAAAAAATGGCGGTACGGTGCAAAGAAGGCTAGTGGTTACCATGAAGCGAAGGTCCAAAAGTCGCCAGGTGGTTGAAGAGGGCGTTGAAGGCCCGAGCAGCTTGTCTGGCACCCATGTGATCGGCGAGGAGATGAAGAAGGTAAAGGGGTTATGCCTGTCCTCGCGCTTCTAGATGGCTGAATAACCTGCTGCAGGTGGTGCTCTGCGATAGACTCTCGTTCGACGGAATCACCGCCGACACGGCTTTCTTCAACATGCTCACAGCTAAGTGGAACGACTTGAGGTTGGAGACATTATCCTCAATCTATTATGCTTACTTTGCAAGTCGAAATCAAGTTGAAGAGGAAAACTCAAAGTACTAAGTAAGTTCGTTTGATCACGACCTTTAAGTGATTAAACACACCCTCCACCATGAATTCACGGAAAGTAACCGTTCAACCGCGTATCCTTTGTCCTCTGTTACAGAAGTGGTGACCGAAGAACATCTGACTCCAAAAACAGCAATACCAGACCTTTAGATAGCAGGTGAATACATACGTTACGATTATGTGGGAAGCCAGTAATGAAAATGGAAGAGAACTGGAACGCGAGGTTGCTTATATCTCCGTGCTCGTGTTTATTACGTTGTTGACAGAGCGCGATTTGTTGATCCTCCGAATCACTTAAACACCCTACTCGGTACACTGAGTAGTGGAGCAGTAGCCTATTTGAGAACTCACGTTCTGCTCTCGTGCCACCTGCAGCACTCTTGTTGACCAAGAACCAGAGACCAAAATCATTCCTTATCCTATGTACATATGTAAAAATTACGTCCAATGAAAGCCCGATTCTCGAAATGTAGGGATTCGTTCCAACTGAACTGATCTTCTTGTTTTCTCGTATGTACCCAAACCTTACATAGAAGAGTAATTAAGTTTAGTAGTAGTAGTTCACCATAACTGATCTGACATTTTAATCTGGGGAGTTCAGGAAACGTCGTTCATGAAAATTACACTTGTTCGGATACTGATGCTACTATTCTTAAATGTTTTTCAGCACAATAAAGCTAACATAAAACAGAAAACAAACTCAATTCTGCACTTGTGACCCATCCTGAGGCAAATTCCTAAATATCCAATGGTAACTCGATTCTCGTAGCGGAAGGTCCAGGGAAACGTTGATGTTGCCGACGCTTAATGACTGGAACTGGAATCTTTCATCCGCTTGATCAAAAAATGGATGTCAACGTTGTCTATTTTGATTTCATGAAAGCGCTCGACAAGGTCCCTTCCGCTATGCTGATTAACAAACTTGAAGAAATAGGTCTGCTCCCCAGAGTAACTGAAGGGATGAAAGATTTCATATCGGACAGCACCTTCCAGAATAGAATTTATGAATCATACTCCGAATCGCCACCAGACACTGGAGGTGTTCCTCAGGGTGGAGTTTTATCTCCAATACTGTTTTCGATTTGGGCGCGTGTAGCGCAGTCGGAGGAGGCGCGACTGTCGCGTGCACCCGATACCAGGTTCTTGGTTCGGATTTCCCGCCCAGGCCAACCAAGCCTTCCATCCCTCCGGGGTCGGTGAATTGGTACCGGACTTGTCTGGGAAGGATAGAGCGCTGACTTGTTCATCGGCTGGCCACCGCAAGTCATTGTATGGCCAAATACGCATTCATGTCGCCTCCACGACATCCCGTAGAAGTAGAATGCGCTGGCGCATCCCAGAAGGGATTGAGTAACGCCGTCCTTTATCCTTTATCCTTTTAATGTTTTCGATTTATGCGGAAATTCCTTCGTTGGTTATCAATACGGCGTCAAACGTCGACGGATGATCCAAAAATTTATAAGAACATTGCTACGTAGTGGGGAAGACCACACTGCTCCCCAATTGGCGATACATACTATTGTTGATTAGTCAGTAAAGTGGAAGTTACCTCCTTCGGGACCAACATCCCAGGTACTTCACCTCGGACAGCAGCCCAACAGGGACAACTGTCGCATTGAAGAGCTCACTTGACAGTGCTGATAGTTTCCGTGATCTTGGATTTGTTTTAGACTCAAAGCTTTCGTTTAAAGAACGCTGTGAACTCATACATAGCAAGGAAGGTTGACAGAGCTGTATGCAGAATATTTGAAGTATTACGAACAAATTCAATTATTCATTTATTGTTCGCGTATAAACGAACAATAACCGTATGTTAGACCTATATTGGAGTACGGCGTTATTGCAATCGGTCCTAAGTGCAAGCCAGAACTTTCTAGGCTTCTTCTTCTTCTTCTCCCGAGCGTTTAGTCCCGCGCCGTCGCAGGGTCCGCTGTTCTTATGATCCGTCGCCACCTCATCCTATCAAAGGCGTCGTCTGGCATGGCGCCGACTTCAGCGAGATCTTTCTTGATGACATCCTTCCACCTTTTCCTTGGGGCTCCTCTCGGACGCTTTCCGGGTGCCTCGAAATCTAGGGCCAACCTTATGGGGTGATCCTCTGGTCTTCTGAGGACGTGTCCGTACCACCTCAGGCGCTGCTCCCTCATCTTCAGCTGGATCGGAGCTGTCTTCATCACTGCCCTAACATCCTCGTTTCGCACCCTGTCCCGACGGGTCCATCCACAAGCCCACCTGAGCATCCTCATTTCCGCCGCATGCAATTGCCGCTCCTGCGCTTTACCTAGGGCCCAGCACTCACTGCCGTAGAGGAGGGCAGGCCTCACCACTGTTCTATAGAGCTTTCCTTTGAGTGTCCTGGAGCACCTACGGTCGCAGAGGATTCCTGTGGACTCCCTCCATTTGAGCCAGGCTGCGTTTATCCGTCCCCTGACCGCCTGGTCCACACTTCCTTCCTCGGATAGGTCACTTCCGAGGTAGCGGAATTCTTCCACCTTCTCGATCGCCTCCCCTTGGCAGTCTAGGATCGGTCTAGTGCACTGCTCAGAGCTGATAAACTTGGTCTTCTTCACGTTCAGCCGCATGCCGTTATCCGCGAGGGCTACTTGCCACAGCCTCACTTTCTCCTCCAGCTCCTCCCGGCTGTCGGCTACTAGAGCGATATCGTCCGCGTAGAGGATGGTCCTGAGAGGGCCTTCCTCCAGGAGTTTCACTATGCAGTCAAGCGTCAGCACGAAGAGGAACGGACTCAGAGCCGACCCTTGATGTACACCCACTGTGATGTCCATCTTCTTTGTCATTCCGTGTGGGGTTCGTACCGCCGCTTTCGAGCCTTCGTACATGTCCTTTACGACTGTGATCAGACGTTCCGGGACACCTCTACCTCGGAGCGATTTCCAGAGCACGGCCCGGGGTAGCCTGTCGTAGGCTTTCTCCAAGTCCAGAAAGGCCATGTAGCAGGGCTTTCGTTTCTCCCGATATTTCTCCATTACCTGGCGAGCGATGAAGATGGCGTCTGTGGTGGACCTCTCAGGCATGAAGCCCCACTGCTCCTGGGAGATTGTCACCATCTCCCTCAGCCTCGAGTCGACCAGACGTTCGTAGATCTTCATCGTGTGCGAGATCAGTTTGATCCCTCGGTAGTTGGAGCACTCGGACGCGTCCCCTTTCTGTTTGAAGATGGGGACTATGATGCTGTCCCTCCAGTCATCCGGCATCTTACTGTCTATCATGACTCTGTTGAAGAACTGTGTCAGCCAATTGACTCCACAGTCCCCAAGCACCTTCCAAGCCTCTACTGGCACCCCATCAGGTCCAGCTGCCTTCCCGAGCTTCATCTTTCCTATGGCGTTGCGAACCTCTTCCCGCGTCCAGGATGGGATGGGTCCTTCCGTTGGTTGTTCTTCTTGAACTTCGCGACGAGGCAATTCTTCATTCAGGAGCTCCTTGAAGTACTCCTCCCATCTTTTTCTGACCTCGACTGGCCTACGTAGTACCCTGCCGTCAGCACCCCTCACTGTCTTGACCACTCGAATGTCGGCGCAAGCTCTATGCCGCGCCTTAGCCAGCCGGATAGCAAACTTCTCTCCCTGTGGCCCATCTAGCTTCTCATATAGGGCATCCATCTCCGCTCTCTTCGCTTTCGCTACAGCTGCTTTTGCCAGGCTCTTCATCTTCCTATAGACTGTAAGATGCTCGGGTGCGCTTGTCGTTTGCCACTGATTATAGGCCTCCTTCTTTTTCCTCACCACAGCCTGCACCTCTTCATTCCAGAACCATGCAGCCTTATCTCCTCTGATCCCTCCCTTTGTTTCACCGAGGGTTTCCTTGGCACATCGTAGAATCGTTTGGGTCACCCTCCTCCAGGTCTCGTTCACGGGACCAGTTGGATCCGGAAGACCTGCATCGAGCACCCTCCTTCGTAGCTCGTTGCGCTCTGAACCCCGCAGTTTCCACCATCGGATTCTGGGTTCTGTTCTTACCTTGGGTTTGCTGGGTAGAGGTATGGCCAGGTCAGCTACCAATGGCCTGTGCTGTGGTGCTACATCTTCAGCCGGAAGGACCTTCACATCCCGGACAGTTTTCAAGGCAGGTCTTCGCACTAGGATGTGGTCGACTTCCGTCCTTCTTCCTCCGCTAGCATAGGTTACCTTCTGGCTCTCCCTCTTCGCGAAGAAGGTGCTACAGACCACCAGGTCGTGGGCAATAGCCAGCTCGAGAATTCTTTCTCCATCTGGGTTCATCAAGCCGACCCCTTTACCTCCATGTACCCTTTCTACTCCTCTTCTGCCACTCCCTACGTGGCCATTCATGTCCCCTGCTATGGACAGGTAATCGCCTTCTGGTACGGACCTTATGGCCTCCTCGAGCGTGAAGTAGAAATCATCTTTCTCGTGCTCGGGGCATCCGGTCTGAGGGGCGTAGACGGACATGACAGTCCAGTAACCCTCCTTCGTGTCGAGCCGCAGTGACATGATGCGGTCGTTTATCCTTTGGACAGCAGCTACCGAATCCCTGAGGGACTCTGCGACAGCTATCCCGACACCGTTCCTCTTCGTATCCTCTCCGTTGTAGAACAGCTTGACCCCTTCTCCAATCTCCTTGGCCTTCGCTCCTTTCCATCTCGTTTCCTGCAGACACAGGACTTCTATCTTTCTGCGCTTCATCAAGTCGGCCACCTCTCTGGATCTTCCGGTCAGCGTTCCCACATTCAGAGTCCCCACTCGAACTAGCTTCTTTGGCCGAGGTCGTTCTGCCCTCGGTAGCCCTCGCATACTGACCGCAGAACTCGGGCGGGGGTTCTGCGCGTCACTTCCGGGTGACGTCCTAGCCTTTATACTGATTCCATTGCGACTTTTGATCATGGTTTGTGACAGGTTTCTCCATCAGCCGGCCTGTCAACCTGGGCCTGACGCTGGAACCGTTGCCATTTTTGCAATTTCTGCAGGGCATGGCGTGCCGGACTTCACATGAGGTGACACCACCAAAACCAATAACCGTTTGTGGTGTCTACCTCCCTTTTCGCCCCGGGCGGAGCTCGTATCACCCCTTTCTTGCCTTCGGGGTGCCCCTTTCGTGCCTTCGGGGCGTGCTGTGATTCAGACTTCGCTAGGCTTCCGAAGAATTGTCGAACTCCTTCTCAGCCTGGGAGACCCTGCCGGAGATTGAAAACCTCCGCTGTACATCGCAGTTCGACACCCATTGCCACCCCCACGCCACGATGAGGCGCTGAACCATGTGGGAGCAGAACTTTCTAGGCTTGAAAGTACAAAAAAGCTTTACTAGAAAACAAAGGATAAGAGTTTACGGTCTAGACTACGCCGCCTTACTATCAGCATTTGAGAGAAGTCAAATTTTTAACTTGCGCATTCCTGCCTATCGTAGAAGAAAGTTGGTCTAATCATGATTTACAGGTTGCTAAATTGTATACTACGCTTTTCCCTCAAGTGTTCAATTTAATTTTTCTCATAACTCAAGGGGTGGGCAGTGGAAGACCCAGATTCCTAGAGCATGAAGTAACTGAGATTTTCACTCTTTACTTGTCGAACCGGCAGTGCATCTCTGAGATTCTCAAAGAAAAACAATTTGTCATGCTATCCAATACAGTGCAAAATTCTGGTTGACCGGTATCTACAGGGAGCTTGCCAGTTTGCCATCCTCCCAGATAGTTTGTTTCGTTTTATGAATAATCCTAGTGGTACCATTTTCTTCCATTCCATTTTTTCTTCCACTTCCATCTTTTTTCTGTTTCCATTTTCTTTTACGTTGGACTGTAATTGCAGAGCGAGGCTATCCACGCATTTAATAAATAAATAAACAGTGCATTTCCAGGTGCATTCATAACCTGTCATTCACTCTATGTCGTTTGAAGTTCACGGAAGAGCAACTGCTTTCTCTACTGGCACGAACGTCCTGCAGATCGTTGACACTCGACTTCTGTCACTTCGAGCAGGACATCATCACTGACAAGGTTGGTGGAGGAATAGAAGGAAAGCGATATGACATGAGATGGCACTTGACATGCGACACCACAGCTTGTGTAGCGCTTCATGTGGACAGTGTCCACCGGAATCTCATCCGTGACTTCCACTAAGCCGATATGGAAACTACTTGTTAAGAGATTGCGCTTAAGCTCATCAAGGGTTTACGTTAACCAACGCATCTTAGTTCCTCCATTGATAAGACTACGGCTAGGAAGTTTTACGTTCCATCTATCAATGATTGCAACTGACACCGACTTCAGAAACAATGGTTCGTTCTTTGAAACCCACGCTGCATCAAAGAAAGATTGAAGCAGCTTCGAAATCCTATGCATGGCAATGATATCCCGCAATAGACAGAGTTGATTTCCTCTGTGTAATATTGAAACATCCCCTATGAATCGGATTTCCTCGAGATCGCCTAATGACGAATGAGCTAAGCCAAAATATGCCTTTCCAGCGGCGTTTACTCTTTCTTTCCTCTGCGCTAAAGCAACCTCTAATCAGCCGTGTCAAGTGGTGCGAGTTGGAAGCTCTGGTGTGAGTTCTGAGCAGAAGAAGCGAAAAGCAATCTGCTCAATGACAAGGAATGGACAGTGAGATGTCACGCAGGTGACAGCGGCTTCCACAGCCGCGTTCTCACGTCGATCAGTGTGGAAGAAGAAAGGCTTGAAGTTCGATCTGTTCTAATCACGAATCTGGCTCATGGCTGGGCCAGCTGCTTATTTACGCGGCAAGGAACCTTTTTAGACGTGACAGAGGATGATATGGGTTGGCCGAGTCAACATCTGAGAAAGCCGAAACATGATTGAAATACATAAAATGGTGCATTCTTTGATAGTTGAAGAAGCTGTACATTTGGAGGCCCAGCTGCTCTCTTTTCCAGGTCCACCGGCATCAACCGCCTTTGAGAGATTTCCAAAGGCCTTCAGATTAGTGGCTCGGAAATACCCTTAGGCCGTAAGCGAAATCGTGAACATAGACCCTCGTAATGAACATTACTAGCGCTACTTTCTTCAAACGTACTGATTAGCATAAACAGCATCTGTTGCTTAACAACGGATCCTCTCGGTGAGAGAAGTTCAAGGTATCATAATGGTTCTTACTCAATGAATACATTCCATTCCTACGCGTGCAAATTTCTCGCGTCCTACCAACATTTCCGCCTATCTCCACGGTTCTATTGAGCTGAGAACTTCAAATGCGCTATTTCAACAGGAATCCGGGGCATCCACCTTCCTCACCGCTTGCTCCTGTATTCCAGCTACTCTTCTAGAGACCATATAACGAATAGAAAATTCACTCAATAATATATTTGTGCTAAACGAATCCCATAGGTGGATCCTTATTCGGAAGCTGATGCTTTGGCCTTAAGAGCTCAGTGTATCTTACTCCACCTAGTCGGTAACTAATTCATTCCCGACGTGTTTCATGAGTGCCTGGACACTGGATGAGGAGGCTCGACCTACACAGCTTGTTAAGATCGTTGAAAACGTCAGGAAACCGAAACTTCAGGTCTAAATTTTTCGGGTTGCAACTTGTTCAAATTTGCTGATATACGTGCTTGCTGAAGGCTAGCATGTATTTACTTTTATATTTAGCCGTTCAAATCATGGAACACAAAGTTTGCGAGCTGTGCCCTGCCTGACATCGGAGTTTTGTAGAGTACAGCGAAACGTCCGTGTAACATTAGTAATGTAACTTATGTGAGGGAGGGCGTAGTTACCATGACGGAAAGTAGCTAAAATAGTTTACTCGCGGAACGGCCGAGCTTCTCCACGGTTTCATGGTCTGTCCCCTCCCTCCCTCCAAGCCTCGCTGAGCGCTGACAATAAAGTGTAGTAGTCAGACAGCTGGTCGCTCCAGAAGAAACTGATCGGCCACAACTGGTGGAACCCCACCCGTCGCCGAAGTCGGGCTGCGCATCGATCGCGTGGGGGTTGATGGTTCTGATGGCCGGCTGTCAGAGGCTTGTCAGTACGAAAACACATCATACGTGTCGGCCGCAGGACAGACTGTCACACGTGTGTGGCATGCGCGGGACAGGCCGTCGCGGCCGGCCACAGCCATCACCCGGCGGCGAAGGCAGCGGCGGGACGCTCCGGGCAGTCGTGGGACATGGAACGGAAGAGTGCTGTGGTACGTTGGGGCGGCCTGGATCAGCTTAGTTTCTTGCCCCATGCCCGCAGCTAACCATCTCTCTTACGTTGTAGCAGTGCTGAGAGCCTAACGTCAAGAGCCATGACAAAACTGACAGGCCTTGATAGTGAGAGGTGTATCACGGAGACCTTCCTTGCTTTAGATTCCTTTCGCGACTCAATCGAAATTGCTCTGGAAATAGTACGGCGTCGCAATCGCAGGAGGATTCGGATATTTGCAGGTGATCGCCTCTATGCCACAACTGAGGACGCTTCGAGTACAACCCAGATCAAGTGTATTCCATCGTCATCTGACGGACACGTCCGTCAGAAACTGGGGATCTGCGCCACCGCACACCATTGCCCTCTATAACTGCTCCACAAGCATTACACTTCAAGGCATTTTCGACATGATCAAGGTGAGCCTGCTTTCATTGCGTGTTTTTAACGGCCACAAGTCTCTTCTGCTGGAAGTGGCCCTGTATATTGACAGCAATGGTGCCTTAAACGCAAGGTTTCGAAGAAGTTCTTCTAAAAAAGAGTGGTGCTGCACAACTCTGTACCGTAGGAGGAAGCACTAAACTCCAATATTTTGATCTTTCTTCGGTTCAAAGCAGCAAAACAGCCAAAATCTACGATCTCCCATCTGTGCAGAGCTGTGTGGCACAAACTGAAAAGTTGGGTTTTCAGCGTTTTTTTTGTTGAATTCTGCGTAATTAAAAGCACCAGTCTGCTTATGATAACCTCATTTCCATACTACTTCCTGCGATAATATTGACTTCTTCCACTACCGTGTGAAATGAAGGTGGAACAGTCTCGCTTATTTCGAATGTTTAGGCAGTGGACGTGGACACAGCTGTAGACTGGGACTTTGGGAGGGTATTACCGAGCGAAGGAGCGGACGGGCAGCTATTCTCGATGTTGTCAATCCCCGGGTTGACGATCCTGGTCAGCGACGATTTCCGTTCACGACGTGTCCAGATGACTCGAGGCACCTCGAGGATCGCGTTCAACCTCACCAAAGAAGAGGCGTACACCTCCTGATCCGCCGTGGCTGCCAAGATTCTCCTGGCCATATTGTGACCGGAGGGCCCAGAGACTGTGCAGTATTGCTCATGTGTTTATTGCTTGTGTTCTGTTACATTGATGACTACGGGTAGCTTCGATTCAAACAGGTGTTCTTTATTTTTTTCGTAGCTATTGAGGACGTGTTCCTAAGTGTGTTAAAAGGGATAAAATATGCAATGCATGCATGGGAACACAGTACCACGAAGCAGTGCTTCAGTACCTTTCCTAGCCGTGTGACTACTAGCCTGCTTTTCAGCAGCTGCATAACGACTAGAAAGTACCGCTGCTGTCGAATGCAATTCGATTCCTAACCTTGCAAACGTTCTAACGACCTATGACTCAAGCTTAACGCTTGTTGTTGACCTATATCGCCCCTCAATAATGAGTCAGACCCTGTGCTACTTTTACTTGCTTACATGCGTTGGTGGGCCGTCTTCACCGGTTATGCAGTCCACATCATCGTTTCCATCGTTTCCATTCGTTTCGTCTTCTCGCCACCACCATTCAGGATACTGTTGCCATTCAAACCACGTGAAATTGACTAGACGTTGATCCCTTCCCAGCTGAACAACCGCTTGG
This sequence comes from Heligmosomoides polygyrus polygyrus, assembly GCA_947396885.1. Classification (NCBI taxonomy): domain Eukaryota; kingdom Metazoa; phylum Nematoda; class Chromadorea; order Rhabditida; family Heligmosomidae; genus Heligmosomoides; species Heligmosomoides polygyrus. Next base: position 40,333,629 of record OX377204.1, read on the forward strand.
ATCAACGAACGTGTCGACTCACTTTGTTGGAGGTCTCCCAAGAGGTGTCCCTTGGGGCGCACTACAGTGCTCTTTTTGTCCGTCGATCACATTGACTGCTCACGGTGTAACTGTCCCATATGCATTTAGACCTCCACAAGTAATCCGCTAGTACTAAGAAGGAGCATTTCGTATGTTTATTCAATTATTTATTTGACACATGGTAGCGCAGTCGGGGAGGGCACCGGCTGTCGCGTGCACCCGATTCCAGGCTCTTGATTCCTGTTTACCGCCCATGCCAACCAAGCCTTGCATAGAACCAGGGTCGGCGAGAGTTGCCCATCGCTGCGTTTTATGTGTAGTGTTGCATCAAACGCGAAAGAGCTGCCGGAGAAGCTCTACGGGAAGTTCGATTCCGACCACTCCGAGAAGTTCTACGAGTATCACGAGGCGAAGGGCTACGAATGGTTCTCTCATAAATTGCGACTCTGCCACATGCAAGAAGGAATTCAAAAAAGTGGTATGCCTGGCAGACTATGCTAACCTGACTTCTAAGAAGAACGTGTACGATGATGGTGCGGACCTGGATGAAGAATTCGCTTGTGAGGGCTGGACTCGACGAAGCAACAACTCAGGTTTGAACTGGTCGAAGATGTGCTGTTCGAGCGATACAAACCCATTGAAAAAGGCATAGCACAAAACAGTTCGATAAAGTACATATTCAAATTGCCCCCACAATACTCCGTATGAGTAGAATACGTAGCGCATCCCGCAAAGTGGTTTAATGCCGACCTTGATCCTTTTTTATTTGCTCATTATTTTATTGAAGGCACAGATAGGAGTGTAGTGTAGCAGGATTTATGCAGACAAAAACAGTTCTAGGATTTCTTTGATTTTACGTTTGTGAATAAGATCTCAGCCAAGTCGAACAATGCATCATTATCTACACGACATACACTCCACAATTTTCAAATTCTGTTATAGACTCTTTCACAGGTTTGCACGGAGTTCTCTTATGGTTAGATGCTCGCCGTTACCAAGCAACAGGTCCATTCTTTGAGAGCTCTATAAGCTTGAAAATCTGACAGGAAATGAGATTTAGCAACCGGCACCCTGCGTTTCAGTTTACCTCTTACAGGCATTGCCAGTATCCAATTGCAAGAATCCTATAAGTAAGGACAGCTTCCGATAAATAAGGAAGGTAAGGACAGCTTTTCGGTGCGGGTTTCGCAAATTATAATGTTTGCACTTCTATTATTCGGTCACTAAAGACAAAGCTTCGCTCGTTGCGGACCTCTAGGAATAATACTGTTGTCCATCGTTGAAAATCTCATCATGAGTTCCCATTGAAACTAACTTGAATGCCTCTAAGAAGGCTTACTTGCAGGCATTTTTTCGGTAATTTTTTAACGACCATTTTTAGCTGACATTTTTGCGTTAATTTCGATCACCTGTATCACCCGCCGTCTCGTTGATCATCGAGTTGCTCGAGCGAGCGCCAGCAGCTTCTTCATTCGTCGCTACCGCGTGCCAGAGTGCCCCAATGGATCCTCTTCGCTCGAGGGACACGAAGAGCGCCATATCGTTCATTCAGGGCTCCCCCGAAGAAATCCGATCAACGCAATGGTGGGTATCCTGGTCTTTTCTTGACATCCAGCGGGATCCAGTCGGTGACGGGTCTCGTCCAGTGTGGGTCTGCGAAGCGCATCACGTGGCCGGTCCACCTAATTTTCGACCACTTGACTGATGGGACAGCGTCTTTGATCCGTGAACGTCGATGAAGCTCGGAACTCCGGAGGCCTCCTCTCAGTCGTGTCACTCCGAGCATCGTCGATGCCACGCTTCGAGACGCTGATGGTGTTCATCCTGCTTACGTATAGGCGTATGTTAGGACAGGAAGAACGGTAAAGTCGAATAGATGGGCACGGTCGGATAGATGGGCACGGAGTCGGACGTTCTTCGTCTTCTTCGCGACTTCTTCGACCCTCTTGAAAGCTTTCCAAGCCGCTCGTTTCTTCCTGCACAACGCTGTCGCTGGCGCTAGGTCGTTAGCCATGTTGACTTCGCGACCCTGTATCCGGAGATGTTCGTTTCGTTGAGAGAAAATGTGGCATCAGAAACTTGTCGTTCCTCATGAACAACGTCTTTGTAACATTCAGCTGCAGTCCAACGTTCCCACACACACGATCGAAGTCGGCCAGCATTCGCTTCGCCTGACTAATGCTCGGTGTTATGAACACGATGCCGTCAGCGAAGCGAAGATGGTGCAGCGGCCGCCCGTCGACCTTCACTCCCATGTCTTCCCATTCTAGTTCACGCATAACGTTTTCGAGGATGCGCTGAAGAGCTTCGAGAATATGGTAAACATAAACATAAACATGGTATCCCCCTGTCGAAGCCCTCCCTTAACGTCGTTGACGACGTCGTTGTAGAATGAGATATTGGTCGTGAATCCACTGTACAGCTCTCGAAGGACTCTGATGTACTGAGAAGGAGCGTCCTGAGTGAGCAAGGCTTCGGTGACCGCTTCAGTTTCGACAGAGTCAATGCTTTCGATAAACGTGAGGCACAGCGGCAGATTGAGATGGATCCTCACAGAAATCCTGCTTTTTCGCATGGCTGTTCGCGTCCAGCGTTCTGCTGAGAATTCTCGCGTTGACTCGAGTGAACACTTTGTAGACTACGGACAGCAGACAGATCGGGCGATAGTTGCCAATGTCGCGAATATCTTCCTTCTCCTACATCAAGACACCCCTGGTCTTCCATTGAGATGGAACCTTGCATTCAGATAGGTAGCGCATGAAGAGCCGCGCCAGAGTTGATGAGCGCTGCCGGAGGGTTTTTTCAGGTGTTCGGGTCTGATCCTGTCGGCACCGGGTGCCGTACGTTTCTTCACTGACGTGATGGCGTGTCGGATCCCGGAAGGGAGAACAGAGGGAACGACGCATCCATCCTGCAGAATATGGCATGGGGCAGGTGGACGTGGCTATCAAGGAGATCAGGGAATAAGTCGTGGATGGCCTTCTCCATGGTCCTTCTGGAGGAGGTCATCACGATAGGTCATCCATCATGACGGTTGCGTCACAACGTCAGAAAGCGGTCATCTTGGTTTTCAAGTTGGCGAAGTTCCGGCAGTCATTGCAGATGCTCAACCCTGCCTCTGCAGCTTCAGCCAACACTTTCGCCCTTCTCTCCTTAATATTTTCTTTTATCGCCGCTCTGCATAGCTTCGTTAGATCGGACGTCAGTTGGTACTCATGCTCTGCTGCTCCACGCTGGTGTATCCGCTCGAGAGTTTTCAAAGAGAGACGTCTCTTGGTCTTCAAGCCCTCGACTCCCTTAGCACTACCTTGACGGATGCCTCCGATGCGAGCGTGCGGGCGCTGTAAGTACAAATCGTCAACATAGTTCTTCTCAATTTTCGTAGCCTGGTTAGGCCCAGAAACTTTAGCCGCCCCTCCGTACTCGTCCTTCCAATCGTTGCAGAAATGAGCTCTTTCGGGGTCAGGGGAATGAGACCCTTTAGTGCTGCTGTGTTTCCTTGCAATACTCACGGGTCACGTAGTCATGCTCTGTCGTCCAGGCTTAGAACTCCGGGCAGCCAGCGAGACTGCCCGAAGGGTGCGTCGAGACTTCTAAGGCGGCCTCGAATCGCCTTACGATGCACTCTCCTTCAAACGAGTGCAAGCTTCTGGCCGTGCCGCCACAGTTAATAGAATCCGCGCAGGCGCGAACCCATCCACGCAAATTGTGCATGAACATGCTGCTCTCGCACACAAGGAACGAGTCGACCACAGCAGGAGCAAGAAGTCCATCCCCGTATCTCACCGTCCCTGGGCAGTACACGGTCGCATTTGGTTCGCGTTTCGTTCCCTTGTCCACCATCTGGGACGCGCCACGTGGCCCTGCGACAAGCGGCCCGAAATCCCTCTTAACAAAACAGCCCGAAGGCTCTTTATTGCGGGAGATCCGTAGAAAATAAAACAAAGAAGTCATTTTCGACATCATCTTGGCTGCTGAGTTTTTACCCTTCACATGATGATCTAAATGCTTCAAGAATTGATGATCGGTAGGGGACAGATCTGGTGAATATGCTGGATGTGGCAGAGTCTCGTATCCCAATTCATCCAGTTTCTGGACAACAATTTTTGAGACGTGCGGACGCGCGTTGTCATGCAGTAGGATTGGGCCTCTTCGATTGACCAAAGCGGGCAATTTTTCAATGGCCTGCACTTCAACTGCATCACTTCACTTCGGCACAGTACTTCTCCGCTGTGATAGTCTCTTCAATCCTCAAGAAACTGTGATGGACTCTACCAGCCATTGTCCACCATACGGTACGGGATGGTCTTCTTTGGACGGAGACTTGGTTCCGGCATCTCCTAGGCTCATTCGTGTCCAACCATTGTGCATGATGAAATATTGGAATAAACCATCCATTTTTCGTTGCATGCCACGGACGTCTCCAAAAAAAAGGCTCCTTAGATTGCGCAGCCTTAACGAAACAGGTGTCGGGGCGCTTATGAATCTACCCCTTCGGTCAGTTCGTGCAGGACTCATTTATCCGATTTCTTTACTTTTCCGATCGCATTTAAGTGGCGACTGACGGTGCTGCCATCAACGCCGAAATGCTGTACTAGCTCTGTCACAGTTTGACGCCGATCCGCTTCCACCATGGTTTTGAGTTGGCTGTCGTTAAGGAATGATGGCGGCTTCCTCGGTCTTCGAGGCTTTCATCTTCAGATCGAAACTTTCGAACCAATGACGAATTATGCGTACTTTAGCGAAATCCTTCCCAAATACAGCGCTGATGTTACGAGCTGCGGCCGCGGTGGTGTGTCCATTTTCCCATTTATATAAGTAGACCACCCAATATCGCTCTGATTCATACTGTAAAAACGACGTCAAAAACTCGGAACGAGGCAATTATGTCACAAAAGCTGCGAATGGTAAGAAAGCGGAGGCTCTGCGCTTTCAGAAAGTGTACACAGTGCCTGAAACGGTAACATTCGTAGCCACGAAAAATCGACCAGAAGTTGAGGTAGCAAAATCGCCCTTTTCATATGCAATGACCTAATATATGCTTCAGTGCCAAACGGGATAGGTCAGTCTTTATTGAGTTACCTAACGTTTCGGCCAGTTCATCGTATTTGCATGCCCTGAAAATGCTCGAGGGAGGGAAGGGAAGGGAACATATGAACCTACATACTATCCATATGAAGGGAACATATGAACCTACTATCAGGAAGTTCATCCACTGATCTTCCCATCCTTTCAGGACATTCAGACCGCCCAATGCGAGGAGCGGGCGAGAGGTTAGGCTGCTCAAGTATGGACTTTCTTGCAACTTTGTCCGGCGCAGGAGCATGAAAAAACATTTAATCACGAAGTTAGAAAAATAGAATCATCAACAGATCCTTAAGGAAAGAACTGCTGCTTCCATTTGTTGGGTTTTGGCCCTCACTTGATAACACACCTGCTTCGGTCAGGTGATCTTAGGCATCAGTAAGAAAAATCAGATCACACAGTGATTCTTCGTTATGCGCTTGTTAGGCTTGGATTGCCTCTCCATAGCTCGAAATTACTTGTTCATTTCACCCCATATGGCACATAAGATCTTTTCTAGTCCAAGCGTCGGCATTACAGCAAAAAGTGGCACCATTATTCCTCAAACTTTGTCGTAAAGGTAGCAGCAAAAATGTAGGTGCCGGGCAATACATTTTCAACAGGCTTCCCCATGTTTGCGCAGGATACGCTGTCCTGAGGTCCATCAACAGATCTGTAGGGAAACCCAAATTATTTCATGGTGCAGACTGTAGACAAGGAAAACGGCTTCCATAGTAAAGCACTGAAAGTTGAGGCGCGGTGCAAAGAGCAGCAACCTAAGCTGCTCCATTAATGGTGATGAGATGTATGGCGCAGAGGTGGTCATTCAACCTATTGTTGAAGAGAGGAAACAAGCCATGTTATTTTATTCGTCAGTAAGCACGCTCGGGCTGGCTATGAGTCTGACTTGGTTGCGTGCGCGGCCAACTGCCGCCAAGTGGTCGGAGGTGAACAATCGTTAAAGCACATGTAGAGCAAGCAGCCATTTAACACCTATACTCGACGACCACCCTTCTGAATTATGGAGACCACTTGAACCTAGTAAGCTTCCGCACGCGCCAGAATGCCATCGGAAATAATGCCTAAAAAAACACTAAACAACTTCGTCAGGGATACCCGGAATGTTAAGCTCATTTTTATGCATCCCTCGTGGTTTTTTAGGTAATGTGAATAAAACATTGAAGGCTGTGAATGAACGTAGCTCACCTGAGCAAGCTTATCCGTGGTCACTTTTGCTTGATGGGGTGCGGCGTTGTCGAAAAGGAGGACCTTCTTGAAGCGCTGAGACCGAATAAGAGCGAGTCGCCGGTCCATCTCTTCTAATTCGTTCGCCATGGCCTTGTAGTCCATCGTCGTGATTTTGGAAAACAGCTTCCAGTATACCGGTCCATGGGCGCAGACTCAAAAGCTCAGATGGTGCTTCTCGCCATCCCGCCGAACGAAGGTCGGTAACAGGTCGTCAGACCTCATCCAGCTAGCTGCTTAGCAGGTTAAGGTAGAAGACGTACTTCTCATCTTGCGTGACTATTGAGTCCAGGCTGCTCGGGGCTGGGAATTGGGCGAGATTTGCGCGACACAGGTCGACTCGTCAGACTGGAGTTTCGGCATGAGACAGACTGGGGTTTTGGCATGCTTCTGGAGAGGGCGAAAATGGTCACTTCTCAGGTGGCCTTCAGTAAATAGCAGACAAACATACAAATACGAGAAGCACGGAACCGGACAAATATGAGCACGGCATAAAAAGTCTCATTACTTTTGGCCTACCCTAATAATAGAATTTGTTATCTCCACCACCTCATCTTGAAACAGGTTGACTGTTCGAAAAACCAGAGGGGCCTATACACCTTACTAGCGAGGTCGATAAAAATAATTATTTATACTTCGGTTACGGGTGTTACTTGGAGTGCTGATCATAAATCTGGCATCGGTTTTTAGATTTTCCGTTTTCTTATGACAGGTTAGAGAAGGTGTGGGTAGGTGAGGGCGGTGAGGTCGGATGCACCAATTTCGCCCAACCTTTGTGCGTGGGGGTTATTTGGGGCGCTGATCACGAATCTGGCATCAGTTTTTGACTTGGTTAACCTGGAAGTCAAAAATTCTTACCTTTCCACTTTCAAAGAGCACTATCGAGCACTTTCAAAGAGCTCGATAAACGTAAACGAAATTTGTTGTCGTGCTTTTGCTCAAAAATGTGTTGGAAATGGGGATAAAGGGTTTCACTGACGATAAGTCGGAAAATGCAAAAACGCCAGTCCAAGGGAGAACGGAACCCACGACCATACCCCTGTGAAGCTACAACACTACCACTACGCCAACCCATCACATTGGGATGGAGCAGCAGGGCTTCATGAACTTCGCGCTCTCGCCTCCACACTCCTTTTTTCGACCACAGAAGAACATTCCGAAAAAAGTAACTATGGTTTCGGACTCCACACATGGGACCCTACATTCTGTAAAGATTGCATCGCAAAAGCTCACCTCCACTTTGGAGACCCTCCTTGTCAGAGCCTCAGAGACCTGGGATCTACCAAAGGTGGATGAACAGCGGTCAGCGTCGCGCAGCGAGAAATCAAGGGGACAATGCTCGGAGCAGGGTCAAGCGTGGAGTTCGATTTTTGATGAAAATTCACGACCCCCTCCCTCTCTCTTCCACTGTTTTATTCCTTATACTTGGTTTCTGCAAGATTTTATGTGCATTTTAAACCCTTGGTTCTCCTTTTCAGCTTCGACACTGAAGAAAAAATGAGAAGAGGACACTGAACAATACATGCTTTGATAACACAATAAAGTTCTTTAAAGTCTTGAACGCTATTTTTCGACACTTCAAAATAAAGATTTTCTGGCAGCAGTCTTACAATCAACACCATTCAATTATCGCAGGTTTTTTTTCAGAACGTCATGGACACGACACATTTTTCTATCTGAAGGAGCGACGTCTGCATCTGAAATTGTGTTCTTGAGCTGTATTATATAAAACACTATTTTCAGTATATTTTTTGATGAGCGAGAGGGATTTTTGATTTTCGGAAAATAAGCCGAGTTATGATCAATTTTGTGAAGTGAACTGAATCTCGGATCGACCTTTCACCGTCGTCATCGGAGAGGAGGGGGGCGTTCGTATCGGCTGGTTGTAGGCGCCGCTGCCGCGCGCTCAGGTGGCCATACCTGCGGCGTCATCTCCCCGCTCGCCGTCTCCGCTCACGCTCTGGCACCCGTCGCGCGCGCGGCGACAACGGCCCGACGGAGGCCGTCGTCGGCGGCCCCACGGATGGCCCGACGGACGAGTAGAGCACGCAGGAGGTCAACCAGATTTGCTGGGACTGCAATCGACAGGATGTTCAGAGGATTTACAAAACCAGTGTAAGGATACATGTTGGCATGATACAAACATAGCTCTGCATCAGAATTTCGAGCTCTATCTAATGAGCTCTACCTCAAGCTCATCAATGCCACCGTTGATGCGATATTCTTCAAATTTGAAACTGAAAAATAATTCTTTGCAATCCTGCTGCGAAGCTGTAAAAGGAATGTTTCCAGACTAAAATTTCACACAGAATTCAACTACGTCGTCTAAATACCTTCTAGAGCTCTTTTTTTAAAGAAAAAATTGTGTGGATGACACCGTTGGAGATATGTCTCCAAGACAACATTCTACACAGAATTCAATTACGAAATTTATGTTCACAAATACAGTGTGTCCCAAAAATGTATACGCATGTTTGAAGGTGATAACCTTGCTCAGAGAAGGGTACTGGAGAGCTTGATGGCTCAGATAAAATTGTAAGACAGTAAAAATATTCTGACAAATGAGGGTATAGATTGCGCCATGCGCTCGTCTAAAACCTTGCATTTCACACTCGAATGATTGTTTTCGCTTGAACACTTGTTATAATTTCTCCAAAAAGTGGTCGTTTCGATTGATGTGAGCTTCTTTAAAGGTTTGAAAGTTCAAAACACATTATGGCTTGCGAAAAATGCAGACTCCTAAATCCTAAAAAATCCTAAGAATCCTAAAAAACGCATGTACTATTTGAGCGGTTCTATCATTGGTGATAGTGAAGCTTTTGAAGATGTTTAACATCTTCAAAAGCACAGGGTAACGAAGTTTCCGTGGCGTGCAAATAGTCAAGATTGCGCCATGCACTCGACTGAAACCTTGCATTTCAGACTCGATTGATTGTGCATGGGCTAACTGCTTGTTAAAATTCTGTTACTACTTGGCCACACTAACCTGTGCAGCGCCTCATTTAACGTTTAGAAATTGACGATTACGTGAAAGGCAAGTGACGTGTGAGTTTATTGATTACACAATTTATCACTTTCGCTATCGCTCTAATAATCCTCTCTACATTTTTAAGCTCATAACAAGAGTCAGGCACGGCTCTAAGCCTTTCTACGAAGGGAAGGAGTTTATCCTGAAGTGGCACTGGAAGTTTGAAAACACCGTAGAAGTGCGTAGGCGACTCAGCGACACCCTGTATTGACTGTATAGTGGAGAATTTGTGTTAGCTCACTATATGCTCCATTCACAGAACTAATGGCGGTGGTAAGCAACAATTGATTAATAGACATGTCCTACTACCTGGTAATAAACATAACCTCGGCCCCCTGGACGCACGGCCTCCAGGAGGTCGAGGTCTTATGAGAGGGCAATGAAAGACTATGTGTTCAGTGACCTCGTTTATCCCCAGAACTGAAGTTTCGGACCGCTTGATTGACATCCACAAAGAATCGATGAATTGACCAATATCGGTTGATGATCGATCGAAACGTCAAAAACGAACTTCAGATTCGTGTTCAACGATCTCGGTCACCCTCACGGCATAAGTTTTGTACCGCTTGAATGACATACACAGAAAACGCACACAACTCTTTTATATGGAATAGAATAGGGTATCAACGTCGTGATTGAATTCTGCGTAGAATGTTGGCTTAGAGACATGTCCCCAACGGTGTGATATACACAATTTTTTTCTCTAAAAAAGAGCTTTCTAGAAGGTATTTAGACGACGTAGTTGAATTCTGTGTGAAATTCTAGTCTGAAAACATACCTATTACAGCTTCGCAGCAGGATTGCAAAGAATTATTTTTCGGTTTCAAATTTGAAGAATATCGCATCAACGGCGGCATTGATGAGCTTGAGGTAGAGCTCATTAGATAGAGCTCGAAATTCTGATGTAGAGCTATGTTTGTTTAGCGCCAACATGTAGCTTTACACTGGTTTTGTTAATCCTCTGAACATCCTGTTGATTGCAGTCCCAACAAATCTGGTCGACCTGCGTGCTCCGCTCGCCCGTCGTGCCGCCGTCGTGGGGCCGCCGACGACGGCCTTCGTCGGGCCGTTGTACACCGCGCGCGCGACGAGTGCCAGAGCGTGAGCGGAGACGGCGAGCGGGGAGATGACGCCGCAGGTATGGCCACCTGGGCGGGCCTCCGCGGCGCCCACGACCAGCCGATACGAACGCTACGCACCCTCATCGGAGTGATCTCACAAAAATATTCATAACTCGACCAATTTTTCAAAATTCAAAATATGCGCTCACTCATTTACAATTACAGGAAACATGCATTCTTACTATATAGGAACCGATTTCCACAAAACGGGTTTTCATGCGCGGGGGGGGAGCTCGATTTTCGGCACGTATTTTCGCGAAATGGACCAGAAATTGGACCCCTCTCGCCGCGCACGAATACCCCTTTTTTGGAGAACGGTGCCTACATAGCGAGAAGGCGCTTTTTTTCGAGTTTGTGATGAGCTAGTGGGATTTTAAAATTTCTAAGAACTTACAGAGTTATGAGCATTTTTGTGAAGACACCTCAATTTTTTCGCTCAAAATTGAACCCTCTGCCGCGTATGAAGTTCTTTTTTTTAGAAAATGGTTATTACACTGTGGAATATCGACTTTCCTTTAGTTTTTGAAAAGATAGCGAAATTCTCAGAAATCGAAAAACATACCGAGTTATGAGCCTTTTTGTGAACGTTCAATTTTATGCTCCGATCACGTTGGTACAGAGTCGAGCAGAGGTCGATTCAACCTGGGCCGGATTCATCAAAGTTACTGCAGCAACTTTGATGAATCCGGCCCCTGTTCAATCCAGAAAACCATGATTTCTTCACAGTGAATTGATCAGTACTTCGAGGTTTTGTGGCAGAATTTTAACTGTATTGGGGTCTAATTTGTGTAGAAGACATTTACTTTTTCATGAAAAACGAGAATTTTGTATACGATCCATTCTAGCCATTTCGATATCGCAGCAGAGAAGCTCAGTTTTTTACTGTTTAAAATTTTATATGGCACAGTTCCAATCTCTCTGTCGTTCTTTCTTTCAGAAGGTAGAAAAGTTTTTCCGCGAAGAGTGCATCCATCCTTCAGTTGCGGTCGATCATGTCAGAGAACGCAATAGCCGCTCGTAAGCAGTTATAACTCAGAGAATTTTGGAGCTTCTGGAAAATGCACAAAGCTTTAATAAATGTGGTTTCTATGCTTTACAACACAGGTTCTAAAAGTAACATCTTCCATGTGATCAGATTATGTGATTATGTGTTAATCCATTGTGATTTGGATCGACATTTTTTTTGGCAAATGACGCTAAATCGAGACGTCTGATCATATAGAAACTGGTTTCAGAAAAACATAGTTTTATCACTGGGTGTCAAACGGGCCTAAAACTTTATAGGGTACGATTTCACTTTCAGATGCTGTTTCCTGCTGAAGAGAGAAAATTCTTTTCGAGGCAAGTCCGTCCTTCGGTTGCCATTCCGTCATCGATTCGAAGAGCGCTTCAAAAATCTTGTAGGGAAAGCACTTAGGTTTTCCTCAGTAATTAACACTTGAAATTTCATAGAGTGCGATTCTGGAATGTATATGTCGTTCCTTCAGGCAGAAAACTACTGTGTCCATAACGTCCTCGGGAAATCTGAAAAAATTAAAGCCTCTCATTGACTCTAAATCTGAGGACAGGAAATCTTTATTTTCACTGTACAACATTTTTTTATTATTCAATGCCATCTTATTAGCTCCAGGGAACGCAAGTGCTTGTATGTCTCCGTATTGTCGTAGCCACACTTGGAAGAAATAACTTATTAACAGATGCAAACATCATCTAAAATCCTGAAATTGGAGAGAATCCTCTGCCAAAACCGAAAGAGTACGCCCCCCCCCCCCCTCCAGACGACGCCACAGTACGACCACCCCCCCCCCCTTTCGATTCCGCAACCTCAAGCTTGATCCTGGCTCGGAGTGACACTTGACCGCTGACGCGGAGGAGAGCACAGATTTAGGCAAGGGAAAGGGCTTCGGGGTGTGGCTCGAGTGATGCGCCCGTGTTAGAATTGCCTACTACATCCTGGAGTTCCCTGCCTTGCCAAATTCGGAGGTAGATAAAGCACGGATCTGTAATCGAAGCAAGGAGATAAGAGTGTATGCAGGGACGCACAATGTGTGCGCGCCACGGCGCTGCAAGGTGACCCCCCCCCCCGACCTTATTTGCGCCTGACAGACTCGTGGTTAGCACCGCAGATAACCCCCTGTGCGATGTTTGAGCGGAATCTCCTTCCGGAAATCTTCACGCACTTCTCCCACGTCCATCCGCCGTGATCGCCCAACGGCGCCCCGCAACCCCACCCGGCTCACCGCCGCTCGCCCGCGACGCGTCGAAAGCCTCGCCTTCGCGGCCGGGCGCCTGAATCAAGAGACGGGGCGCGTCGCGGTCGCGGTGCGGCCGGCTCAGTCATCGCCGGTCCGACTTCCGAATTTCGTGGATCTGCGGGTGACGTGGTCGCCGGGCCCTCCGGCCGGTACGGGTGCCTTCGCTGGTCAGCGGGTTGGGCCGTGCCCGCCCTTTCCAGCCGCTCGACTCGCCCTCGCTGTTCGTGTGGGGCTCGTGGACGCGGCCGGGTGTCTCGCGGTGTTCTGCGACAGAGGCCTTCAGCCGGTCCCTTATCCGTCGTTTTCCAGCATGACTGACCCAGTGGCCGACTTTCTCGCTCGGGAGCAGGACTTGCTGGCAGAAATCGACGGGCCTCCAGTTCCAGCCGTCGTCGCTGCTGCTCCGCCTGCAGCTGGTAGCTTTCCCGTTCTTGGTTTCACTTTAGACCTACATTCCACATTCACAACATTGTCCGGTTTCCTGATGTCACTCATGGTTTCTATTTGAAAGGGCAAGAGGACGATGAAGAGCAAATTGCAGACGATTTCGGCGCAATGATGATGGGTCCTCCATCGGTTGGTGGCGGGGATTCTGGTGTGGACCTTGCTGGACTGGACTACCAGCCAAATCCCCCAGGTGATTTTCCGCTCAGTTCACTCTCCTGCCGGATCGTATTTAAAGATACAAAACGGGAGCGACAGCGGTCGCGCGCGGCGGCGCCTGGCGCGTTGCCAGCTCTGTCGGCCTGCCGCAATTCTCGCATTGTATCACCTCAGCATGCTTCCTACTGGCATCTAGATTGTAGGAACGAATGAAAGGCAGGCGATCCACTTTAAAACAGACCAAGCCGTTAGGGATACGACTTAGCGTCACACATCAAGGAAGTTAAACTTTGTTCGTGTCCATTTACCCGCTTCACTTCTGAAGGAACGTTGAACTCGAGGTATTATCGTGGAACTTATGTCCAAGATATACAGTGCATGGCCTAGAGTGGCATGCTATTAAGGCCAGTTAAGTATGTTTAACAGAACATTCAGTTGAGGAAGATATGAGATCAACGCTGGATACTGAATTTAACTTCACGCCTATTATCTATAAATTATATATTATCGAATTTTGTAGTTATTAGTGATTTATGAAGCTACCTGTCACCCTCGCTCGCCCCAGAGCTCACATTTAGGGTTCATTCTTCGTAGAGAAGCGCCTTCATCTCGTTGAACCCCATCGATCCTTGGTATCGTGGTCAAGCCCCCCCCCCTTAATAAACATGTGCCCGTGCCTCCATGTTCATCCATAAAAACATCATCCATGCCGGGGTCTTGCATCCTTGAAGAAGAGATGGATTAGTTTCTCCCGGACTCCATAATCCACTGCAGATATCCTCCTTCAGATTTTAGTAGAAAGGACAAAAGGTCGATGGGTATACCTTGCAATCCAAGCTGGTGCCCGCTCCATTATGAGACCATGGTCGTGGAACACTCAAATAAACACGGTTTCTGTGCTCTCCTCCGCTGACACGGAGGAGAGCACAAAGCTAGGCAAGGGAGGGAACTCCGAGGTGTGCCTGATCTAACTTACCCGCTTTAAGCCACCTTTCCAGTGTACAGCAGGCGCCAGCCCGCTTAGTACCGTAATTTCTTAAGTTCCATAACCTCATATCCGGTTACGTTCCCTTCCCCTCCTCCTTTCCGGCTCGCTCGAAGCCTTTCCTTCCTGGGCAAGCGCATGAAATGCACGAGAGTTCAAAGAAGCAGTACAGGTGCCGCCACTGGCCTTTTCCCTTCTGGAATCTGCCTCTCCGATGAATCAGCATGCTCGAGGGCGAGCTGCCCCGTAATCGGCCGACAGAGCTAGCAACGCGCCAGGCGCCGCCGCGCGCGACCGCTGTCGCTCCCGCTTTGTATCCTTAAATACGATCCTCCTGCCGTAGATGAGTTGCGCTTTAACCTTACGCCCAGTTTTGCTGCAACTTTCAGTTCCGCTCGTCAACGGCAATGGTGTTAACAGCCACCATTCAGCTGCAAGCTCCAAGGGTACTTCTCCGGTTCCGTCAGTACCACGTATTGAGGCCGAGAACATCCGCAGATGGCGTGAACAGCAGAAAATCCTTTTGGAGAAAAAGGGTGCGTTCATTGTTTCTACGCGTTCATCAACTACTCTTTGTGCAAACGTCCAGGCTGTTATTTGTACCTAATTTATGTTTGGTTTATATGCCTTCAAATATGCTCCAGGTGTTTCTGCCGTTGCCGGTTTGTGAATATCAAGCGTGACCAGTAGTATGACAGAAAGGGACTTTGAAATCCCTGCTATCTGGATGCATTACTGTTGGGCACTACTGCGCTTTCACGACTCGAGAGGTAGAGTGGAGCTCCCCAAACTCGCTCAGAGAAGTTATTTGGAGAGCTGATCGCAAATGTGGTAAACGGGTGCTTGCCCGCTTCTCGAAGTAATACCGCACTGTAGCTCTTTAGTATTTGAAATACTTCCTCTCCCGTTATAACACCTCCGGATAAGACGCGACACCCAATAGGCGCAAATCGGGTCGGGGGAGGGGTCAGCATGGCCTGCCGCGGCGAGTAGCTAAATACAGCGAATGTAAATGCAGTCTTATCTCCTTGTTTCAATTAGATATCCGTGTTTTATGTTTTTCCGAATTGGGCAAAGGAGGAAACTCCAGGATGTAGGCAATTTTAACACGGGCGCGTCACTGTAGCCACACCCGGGGGCCGTATGCTATTCTCTCCCCAACCGTCCCCGGCCGGGTATGAGGCGGTCTCCGCCCACCTCCCCGGTATGCACACCTCTCCCCGAGCACTCTCGGGGACGGGTGACGCCATCAAAATCCGGGGACGGCATCCCCCTAGAAAATTGCTCGGGGTGAGGCAGAGACGCAGTGGAAATGCGGTGCTGGAGCGGGAAACTAGCATCGGGCGTGATATTTGCGATCAGCTGCTGCGGCGCGTCTCATCGGTTGCGAATATTTACTACGACAATCGCTTTCCTACATTGAGTTGGACACTCCTCGATGAAGAGAGCACTTCAATGCACCCGTAACAGTGTGGAATATCTAACTGGACACAGTACAGGTTTTCGTAGTTAGTTCGCGATTGGTATACTACTTCCGGAAATCAAAGGAAACGTGATAGGAGGCTGAACTTTTTAGGGCACTGCATCGGGTTAACTATTATTTTTGTCAGTGATGAGGAAGCGAGCCGCTAAAATAAATACAAGTGAAACTTCCATTTCACGCGAACAGGTTCAATCTCTTAGAAATTAGAAAAAGAAAGCTGGTAGTAAAATGGAGATTTTTCCAACAAATAGCCTTTTTGTTCATGCAAAACTCTGCTGAAATTTTAAACAAATTGATATTGTGTTCGTTTTCACCTGAATGATTATCTGTATTTGTAAAAAAATGTGGCCTCTGTCAAATGCTAAAGTCGCACTCAAAAAGGTTCAAGAATCTTTCTCAGCTCGTGCTCTTAAAGCTTGGAATGAAGTTTTTTGTAACATTTCTCAATTCTTTGGGAAAGGCATTCAACTACAAATCAGAAAACTTTCCTAAACAGACAGGACATTTGAGAAATTAGCTACAAATTTGATGAAAAAGGGTACAGGATATTTGGTTGAAATGTATAATGCCTTCTCAGTGGATGAAATACTAACTCGCTCTGAAAAAAAGAGCACTTTCCACTTCACGCATTCATGTAAAAACTCGATTTAGCAAGTCTTCGAAGAGCACACTTGCTGTAATCTTCTGTGTTCAACTGATTTTGTACCACTCTGGGTTCAATAAATGAGATGTGTTCTACACAATGTGGACCCCTCTGTGAAAATATGTACATCTCTCTAAACACTGCACGGTAAATACTGAGGTACAGAACACTCAATTCATCCACTAGCTATGAGGAGCTCACAGCCGTGATAGTGGTGCTCCGGTCGGAATCCTCTGCTTCCCTACCCTACTCTGCCACACCTGCTCACCCTGGGGATGTGCATAAGGTGGTGTGGGGAGCGTCGAAACTCGGGGATGGTACCCGGCTTTTTCGCGCCGAGTACCATCCCCGGGTCGGGCGAGAAGAGCATACGGCCTTTGGAGTCCCTTCCCCTGCCCAAATCTGTGCTGTCCTCCGCTGACGCGGAGGAGAGCACGGAACAGAGCTATAGCATTGTTTGTACCTATTCAATCAGTATGTTTTGTCGCTTTGTTTTTGTGTTGGTGACACTTTTTAGGAAGTGACCCCCTTCCCGACCCGATTTGCGCGATGGCCGTTGTTCCTTGACGGTTGGCTGGCGTTTGAATCGGCCATTGGCTCGAAAATTTCGCGTTGGCGCTGGAGCACGGAAACCGATGCTCTTTTCAGTGCGGTCTGATTCTTCGATGGTTATAGGGTAAGCGACGACCATGACACATGTTTTCCTCTACTCGTCGCTCCATCAGGCCATCCTGACTATGGATTCCCCTTGCATTGCTCCCTACTTCTCTTCTCACTCGTCCTAGAGTCCGGACAGCGGAACACTCGACACCTCTACTGCGACCGGTGCTGGGTTAGTTGACGAATGCGCTTCATTAACGCATTTTTCAAAGGAGGAAGGAATCATTTACAACCATTTTTTATTTGCAAAGCACTATAGAATGCATGCGCTTGTTCCAGATAGAGAGAGAGCTATCGAAGGCGATTTTTTGGTGAGATAAAAGGGCGATGATTTGAAAAATCTCGTCCAATAATGGTATTAAGTGTAACTGGACGGCGAATTAATCAAAGGAACTTAAAAGGAGGAATGTCTATTGGAGAAGCTGGTTTGTCAACAACATCGAATAAATGGAATTTCAACATCTTCCTGACTCGTGCGGGAGATATTGCTTAGAGGCAATGCACATGATAGCAACAGGAGTTGCCTTTAAAAAATGTTCCCTTGCTGCGTTAGGCTGGGTCCGTGGCAGGGTTATGCGCTCTTGGAGCGCAGAACCAGGCTAGGGAAGGGACTCCAGGGTGTGTGCGATCCATACTGCTGGTGTGGAAGCTCCTTTTGTCGCTCAGGGGGAGTTCGCGGCAGGTTTCCGCTCGAAGAGCGGCGATGCGCATACGGCTGGAAGAATGCGCAAAAATGCCCCAAAATTGCGTACGCGTCGAAGCCCTCGAACTCCAAGTAGTAAGCTGAAATTCAAGTACGCCACAACGCAGTAGAACCGAACCCCCGATCTCCCTCGCATGAAGCGACGCCACTTATTCCACTGCAGCACGACCCCCTTGCCCGTTGTGCCATCGCGGGCGCACAAGACATTGATCGATTGTCAACGTGGACCCGACGCACGATCTCTAAGCTAGGAGGGCGCAGACAGCAAGAAATTACGTGTTCCAGCGCCAACGCATGCTTGACTTTCGCGCCAATGGTTGATTCAAACGCCAGCCAACCGTCAATGTTCAACTTCCTCCGATTTGCGTCTCCTCCCAATACTACGTAGATTTTTCCTGGAACCAGCGAGCTTTCCTTTATGCCAAAACAAACCAACTCCAGTTAAGAGGCGTCGGATTTAATGCTATTCCCGTTATAGCGCGACTCGTACTCAGTTCCGGTCCCACACAGAAAATTAAGCTCAGCAAGATCTGACTGCGTTCCTTATCAGAGCTATTCTTCTTTCGACTCGTTCGTAGTTACGAGCGGCATTCGGGCGACAATGCATTAGATATACAATATCGACGTTTTTCGTTCGTACGTAGTCCACAAATGTGTTCAGAGTCGCAATACGTCGAACACGGTGTAAGACAACCTCTTTCATTGGAGGCTGCAGTAAGTTGTAAGCTTTCCTCTGTGAGGAGCAGCAGAGGTTGTCGGTTCAAATTCAGATTACTCAAGAGAGTGCTTTCGCGATTGTTTTAAACCTGAGAAACTGCTATAGAGAAAGTGGTGTTACAGAATGTTCTGCTGTGGTCAAAATATTTGCGCCAGGCGAAGCTCTGACCCGAATCCCCTGCTTCCGTGCAGGGTGCTGATCCGTTACACCAACAGCGCTGTATGATCGCACGCAACATCCCAATGATTAGTGAGCTTCGGTGGATAGGCCATTGCGAGAAGTAAAATATCGTTCGCTACATGCGATCAAGCAGAGTTTGTGGTTCGATGGGCTAAAATCCTATCCAAAAACGGAATGTGCGCGATGGACAACAGTTTTGATCGCAACGAAACGTCATATAGCATCAAGTTGCGCAGTTTTCTGCTGATCACGTCTAACTTACCACTGGTATTCGTTATAACTCACCCATATGTGACATGCTTGCGCTTACAAAGGGTAGTCGAAAATGGGGTGTCGTGAACAATCGAAAGTTATTCTATTTCCTCACACTACCTCCACGACTACATATTTCACTGCAGTTACGCATTGTCAGAGAAAGAGAGATTTTTTAGAGAAATTTGTGCGCAAAAGAGTGCTACAAAGGTCAGCTACGGTTACGACGCGACTCCCGTTATTACGCGGATTTCCTCCCGTTCCTTCAAACGCGTTATAACGATCGCGTTTAAAAAACCCCCGTGCAATCGATTCCCTCCTGTGTTCGTGGTGGAGCGCGCTTGCGCACCACACAGTGAAGCCGACGCGGGACAAGAACTCCGGC
Organism: Heligmosomoides polygyrus polygyrus; assembly: GCA_947396885.1. Taxonomy (NCBI): domain Eukaryota; kingdom Metazoa; phylum Nematoda; class Chromadorea; order Rhabditida; family Heligmosomidae; genus Heligmosomoides; species Heligmosomoides polygyrus. The sequence goes on from OX377204.1 coordinate 40,352,975, forward strand.
GCGTTTGGATCGTCCGCTGCTGGACAGCGTTTTCAGACCGCTGATCTCGATAACGTACCTGGGAATCCGCGGCTGGGTTCTGGCTCCAAGAGCGCACACAGCTGGGAAAATGCGCAAAAAATGCCAGCGAATTGTGTAGACGTCAAAAACCCTCAAATCTCAAGTAGTCAGTTGAAATGCAAAAAATACGGCAGCGCCGGAGAAGCGAATCCCTCCCCGACTTCTCTCGCAAAAAGCAACGCACTATCCATTGCGCCCTGAGCCGCTTATCTGCAGTGCAATAGGGGCGCATAAGAGCGTATAAGAGAGCGCCAGCGCACAGCTTCCGCGCTCCACCGCGAACACCTGACCGAATCAATTGCACGGGGGTTTTAAACGCGATCCGTTATAACGAGAAGGGACTATGTAACCCTTAAAAATTATTCGTAGAACTCCCGTCTTAGATCTCGGCATTACAGTTATCAGGGTTTATATGATCTGTGCCTCGAGGTTGTTAGGTGGAACTATTTATTGGCCTAATGTTTCCACCGTCTCGTCATCTCGCTAATCAATCTTTCGCTTTCGCTACTGGTCAAACTAACGCCGATTGGTAGCCGAATTGCCACACTCACACGGTGGAGCATCGTGCCTCTGAAAACGACGAGACGGTCGAAACGTCAGGCCAATAAATAGTTCCACCTAACAACCTCGAGGCATAGAAGCATATTCGTAGAACTGTATCTGCATATTCGTAGCATATTCGATCTAAAAATCAGCCTTGCTTGAGAATTTCGCTGAACTCTATGCTTGAGGTCCCAGTCTAACCATAGGCGAGAGCTTATTATGGGGGATAACTTTTATGGAGGTCGAGATGACGCTGTGTAGTCGCATATTAGAAACATTGGATCCCTTCTCAGCTTCCCGGGCCGCCCGAAGTTTCGGAGTGCCGTTCTACTGGAATGGTCCCTTGCTTTTATAGGTTATTCAGCACTTCTGTGGCCTTCTATGATACTAGGCTTGTTCGATAATCCATTGCAATATTTCACAATGACCCCTTACTTAATTCCATTCATTTCTAGTTCTTAAAAAGTCGATGCTTCAGCATAAATTGGCTTGGCCGTCCAAAAGTAATCTTCAGACGTTTTTTTTTCTGAAAACAGTTCTTGTTACTCTCGTTGTAATCGCAAACACGGCTTATGCGTTGTTACTACAGACGTGATCCTGACAGTAGCCCGAACTTGGCGACGACTTACGAATTCAATGATTGCTTGGTAACCTCAAAGGAACCGGCTGGCATATCCTTCGTGTAATACCTTAGCGTTACTTACTTGATACGTTGATGGTGTTTTTGCCGGCTGGAGGTCTTCTCAGCGGGGATCACAACTCTTCCAGACCGCTCGATCTCTGGCAGCTTGCATCCAGTAAGGCAGACTCCGCTCTCTAAAAGATCTTGAGAATGAGTCTGCCCATCGCGTTGGCCGTCGTCCCAGTGTTCCCTTATGGTCTCTTGGGAGCCATTTTGTGACACGGAGACTTCATCTATCGTCCTTTCGTCGAAGCAGGTGTCCGGCCCAGCGATATTTGGACTTCTTCATGTACTGCAGCTGGTCTGCTAATTGCGACTTCTCCCGTAGCTCTGAGCTTCGTAGGTGTTCTCGTCATTGCTGACGAAGGCTTGTCCTTAGAAGACATCTCTCCAGCGCACGATGCGTAGTTTGCATTGCACTGGCGATTGTCTTGTTGTCGGACCAGGTTTCCGGTGCGTAACACATCGCAGACAGTACAGAGGCGTTGAATATCGAGGCCCTGAGGCCGGGATCCTTGACCTGATCGGAGACTTCGCGAATCGAAGTGAAGGCTGCCCATGCTGCGCATCTCCTACGGGCGATTTCAGGAGCGTTGTTGTAGAGCGACTCCATTCAACCTTACGAGTCCCGTGTCACACCACTGGTTGACCATAAATTGTGTTTTGGACATATTCATGTCCAATCCAATCTTCATATCTGCCACATTGAGCTCGTTCAGTATTTCCTCGAACTCTGCCGTGGTGGTAGAGATGAGAACAATATCGTCGGCGAAGGTTGCTGATCCGTTTACCGTCGACAAGGTAGCCTTTGTCGTCCCAGTTCAAGTCTTTCGTGGCATCCTGGAGCGCCGCTGTGAATAGCTTGGGAGAAATCGTGTCTCCCTGCCGTACTCCTTTCCCGATAGGAATTTTAAGCTTTCGATCGAACAGCTGGATGGTGGTCGATCACGGCGAAGCCGGCGACTGACGCTGGTTCGACGATAATACGGATTGCCAAGAAGTGCAGAGTTCGGCAGAGTGCATTTGATTTTTTTGTTATGACGAGTTCAGAGGGCTCCCGTTTCATTCCATGTTGTTCATATTAGTTTTCACTGAAGTGGGGTTTTCCAGATGAAGCGGAAGAGAAAAAGAAGAATGAACTTCGCAGTGCTGCGAAGAAGGAACTGGAGGATTGGTATAAACAACGAGATGCTGCTTTAAAGCTAACAAAAGAAGCTAACAGGTACGTTTTCCTTCACAGAGTGCAGGGCTTCTGCTATGTGCAGGAAGATCAATCTTTAAAGATTGTTAGATGGGACTACGGGTACACTATAAATACAGGCTTCACTGACGGTATGAAAAGCAGGAGCTTTGAAGCGGTTTCAATGAAATTGACGCCCACGAAGTAGATGTTCGTCGCTTTAGCGCTACATATTTCCTTTGAGTGAGCGTCTAGCAAGTATCGAATCTGATTTGCAAAGCATTAATGCACTTCAGTTTCCTGCTGATTAATACTATTTCTGAAGCTGGAGTTTGGGGAAACCTAATTGGTATATAGAACGTGAGATTTTGATGAGATTGGCGTTATATTCGGTAATAATTTCTTTCCCGCGAACCCTCTAGACGTTGCTAATGTGTCCTTGTTTTATGTCGTTGACCTAGATTGTTATCCACTTTTATAGTATTTGGCACTAGAGTGGACATCTTTCTTTGCCAATTTTACAGTGAGCTTGCTGCGGCGCGAGCTCTACATTCTAGTCCGCTCATTTTTATTATTTTTTCAAAATTTTTCGCTAAATTTTTCTTAATCGCAGAATGAGTCGTGTATTTTATGCGATACAGGGTGTATCAAAAAGTGCGCATTTTATGAGTGAACATAAAATTCTTACCACTCGGAGAGCGCGACATAGCAAAAAAAAATCGTTTGCCTTTTACACGATGAGGTTACGCCATGCAGTTGCCCAGTCCATCCCGACGTTGACTTGGGTAGTAGAGTAAATGTCGCTTTCATGGAGTTCTGTTATCGATTTTATCGTTTTGTTGTTTTGTTGAGCTGGTAGCCGAAGTTGTTATCACATTTATTTAACTCGGCTTGCGTTTCGGCGACCTCGCCTTCGTCAGAGCTTGAAAAAGTCGAAAACACTTAACTGTCGTCCTAAACACCATTTCATCCTACAAAGTACTAATCTTAAGCAAAGATGGCGACAAGATCCAACATGACAGTTATGAAGGAACGACTGACGTTATAGGTGGATGCCGATAAGGACCAACAGTCACCCGAAGCTGAGATTGAACGTGGATGAATAAGTCTACCCAGCGGGCAATCCGACTTATCAGGGTTAAGGAGCATTTGGACGGCCTCAGAAAAGGCAATGTCCGAACTTCTTGGGATGAGCACAGGGTTCGATGCCATGAGAGCGCGATGATGCAGGTGTCTGTATAGATTTTAACTCGAGAGAGTGATATATCGGCACGCAAGACCCTTCATGCGCTCTGGATCACGGCTAGGAATCCTCAGGTCAAGAGAAGGAGGAGTGTCTGGTGGTAACCCAAGAACTGGCACCCTTCGTCAAGTTCTGCGGGTTCTGATCTATCTGTTCAGACTAGGGGTGTGCGTAATTACGATTTACGATTTTACGATTTACTGTGATTTTTGGCAAATTTTTTTACGATTTACGATTTACGACATTTTGGGTCGTAAATCGTAAATTTTCGTAGATGTGATCTTCGGTCCACGGATGAGAAACGTTCACATAACGTGATATAATTCGGATTATGACGATGTACCCACCTTTAGAGACTTTCCTCATAGCTCGTTGCTATCACCTATTTACTTTTTTATGTTCTGCTGTGGCGCTGTGACAGAAAAACGCAGCATTGTGGACAGGTCACTCTAGTTAATTCCTGGCAATGGAACTGGGTTAGCCTATTTTTCCGGTCGCACTCTAGCACAACATCTCACATTCGATTGGCCTGAAAGCATTTCGTTCCTGTCCACAGAAGAACATGAAAATAATCCTTGCACTGGAATGGAGATGGTCACTTGCTGAACCATGTTCTATGCTGCAACCACCGCCTCGTCAACTTGTAACTTTTTCACTTGTTCATCACTTAGACGACTCTTTCCAATGCACACGAGTAGAAGTCATGCAAAACCGTCAAAAAATATTGGACTTGATTGGAGGCTGTGGAGTAACAGCTAAACTGTTGGAATGAGTAAAACAATCGTGTTTCAATCTGATTATCACTGCACGTCATGACGCGGAGTGTATTCATATTTAAGGTGCAACTTAAGCAAAACGCCTGACATTTTCATGAAAAATGTTTTGACACTTTTGGTCTCGTTTTCATTGTTCAGATTGGAGTTGTTGCGTTCGCCCTATGCGATCCGCTCAGAATGCTAAAGACTGGGCAAAAGATACGATAGCGTTTAGTGGAGAAGAGGACTGGCGAATGCAAGCAGTCATTAATTAGTAATGCAGTATTTTGGAGTTTCCGAAATTTGACAAGTGCAGAAAAACCTGCGAGCGAAGTAAATGCCGAAAGTAATTACCCTCCAGAAGTTGTGATTGCCTTCAAAAATGATAAAGGACAAAACACGACGTTAACCAGTCCTTGTTTGAGAAGCGCCATCCATTCTTTCTACCTGTGTGGGATATCGTAGAGGTCATTGGAGTGTGGGTTTGCCTTACAGAAAGAATTGCGGTTGCCGCCGATGTATAGGTCAGTGCTTTATCCTTTTCCATACCTGCTGGGTACCAATTCACAACCCAGCAGGTATGGAAAACTTGACTGCCCGTGGTAGGACTGTAATCAAGAACTCCTATTCTGGAGCATGCGATAGCCATCCTCCTCCGACTTCCCTTCCATGTGTTTCCCCTATACGTTTAAAATGCACTTTGTACGAATCAGTTAAACCACTATCAATTCAAGCTGCACCTTTCTTCTATACTTTACCCTAAAGAATGCCACAAAAATATCTTCTTTTGTAATTTCAAGTCAAAAATCCGACTATAATAAGTGTCCAAAATTGTGATCAGACTCTTTCAATCGTCACACAATTCCTTCCCGTCTGCTACAAAAATGCTGATGGGTACAAATCGAAATGTGAGAAGGCTTAGAACTTTAGGTGTGTCATACCATAGAAATGTGCCATGCGCTCACTCAGTATGGGATGCTTGTTGCTTGCTTGCTTGTTGGATTATTTGAGCAAATACTGTTTTCATCGAGTTGGTCAGCGATCAATCTTTTTTTTTTTTGGTTTTGGATGGAATGGTTTTTGTTGGGTTACTCGGACTTGTTGCGGTTGTTTCTACAAAGTCATGTTTTTGTATGCAAGCCAATGGCTAGTAGAATGATAAACATTTTTGATCGTCCAAACAGTGTAAGCTTTTTATTTAGGCACCATATATAGGCGCCTTTTAAGATAGCGTTTTTGAACAAGCAGTTTATTTTGGTTCTCCAAAAACTTGTCCAGCTTGATTTGAAAGGTGCTATTTGATTTTAATGGCTTCCATCTTAATTAGAAAAGTGTCCAGCTCGAGCTGAAAATGTCCCAACAAAACCTAGCTTCGATTAGGTTCAACATAATGGAAAAAACAAGGAAATTAGATGTATTATAAGTCAGGCACCTCTTACGATTTACGGTTTACGATTTACGATTTACGGCGATTTTTCGTAATTACGATTTACGAATTACGAAATTGAGGGTTTCATTTACGCACACCCCTGGCTCAGACCCCTAGGGTGTTTAAGTCGGGTTGTCCCGCGGGTAGACTCATTCGCCCACGTTCAAGTCCAGCTTCGAGTGACTTCTGGTGGTGCTTCTCAGCATCCACCTATAAGCTCAGTCGAGCCCTCATAACTGTCATGTTGGATCTTGTCGCTATTTCTCCTTAAGATTAGAACTCTGTAGGATGAAGTGGTGTTTCGAAGGACAGTTTCGCGTTTTTCGACTTTTTCAGGCTCTGGCGAAGGCGAGGTCGCCGAAACGGAAGCCGAGTTGAATAAATGTGATAACAACCTTGGCTACCAGCTCAACAATACAACATCGATCTGAAATCAATATGTCAAGGTTTATTGAGAGTCGAACTTGGACACGTTTTTGTTGTTTTACGTCGATATTGCATGGGCTTCGTTTAGAAACACCTGCTTTATTTAGAAGTCAACATATCACATTTTCATCCAGAGCTGGTACTTCAGGGACGTGTGGAAACCTGACTAGCCCGATTAAATTAAAAGTTTATCTACAGCAGTTTGTATAATGGATCCCAGCATAGGCCAAAATTGCTGTCATGGCCTTGATGATAAGGTTTATGGCGTACCGGTGGCACGTCGATTTAATGAGGATTTTCACCCTCTCTGATAAGGGAGCTTTCCTGCGCGATTAAATGTGGCGGACTTGCAGCTTTCATGCCATTTTATTCTTCATGTTTTAGGTTGAACTCAAAGCTTTTCAAGTAGTGTTAGGTTGCCGCTGACAGGGTTTAGCAAATATCAGGCTGCCTCTATGGCAAAACTTCTGTGTCGCTGGAGATAAACGACACGAATACAGTGGAAGAAGGGAAAATATTATATTTGGAATAGTATTTGTTGAAACCATATTGGGGTATGTATTTGAAGGCCCTAGCGCTATGGTATCCATTGTAAGGATTATTGAGTTTATCTCAGATTTGGGTCGTTGGTTGCGATTAAGAATGAAAGCGCTCAACCTGGAATCTTACCAGGGAATGGTCTCAGTATTGACATCTTAAGGCCCCCACAGACTTGCGGCGTCGCCGCTGCCCTATGCTAACCATAGGGCAGAGACGCAGAGCTCGCCGCCAGCGGCGCCGCTGGCGGAAATGACTTGAATCATTCCACCCGGCGGCGCCGCTCCATCGTCTGTCTGTCTGCGCTCTGCCCTTTCGCGGCGGGATCCAGAGCGGAGACGGTCGATGCGGGCGCGCGATCGTCATCGGGGCGCGTTATTGTTAAGCACCAGTCGGTCCCGACTAGAAACAGTACAGTACCCCGCCGTCACCGCTCCCACTGATGATGAGTCAAGCCGCTGAGCGGCGCCGCTCAGCGATTTCGCCCGCCGCTCGCCGCAGAAGTCTGCGGGGGCCTTTACAATGGCGATGGTGACAGAAGTTCTAAGCTAAAATGCTCATAATCATGAACAACTCAGCTGCGGGAGAAAAGATGGCGCCCGAATTGAGAAATCTGCCCCTGAGATAGGAGGCAATGGGCCTTCACCAGTCTCGTTGTTTTCATCACGACATCCTCATTAGCAAACGTTCAGGCGCAATGTGACAACGGAGGGGTTAGTGATATTGAAAAAATATATATGCCTAGGTAGACATTTATGTAGCAATACAAAACCACTTGCCATTTAACCGGAATGGTGTCGGCTCCATGTTGCTTGGGGGGGGGGGTCGCCCGAGTAACTTAAAGCTTAAGGACAGATACTCCTCTTTTTTAATTTGCTTCCAAATTTTGGGCAAGGCAAGGGACTCCGGGGTGTAGGCAATTTAAACACGGGTGCGTAACTCGGCCATACCCCAGAGTCCCTTCCCTTGCCCAAATCTGAATCCCCTCGCTCTCATCCCCCTCGGCGCGCCTCCCCTTCCTCCCGAATCCACCCCCCTCGCTTTCACCCCCCTCGGCGCGCCTCACCCTCCTCCCTTCCTCCCTCCCTCCCTCCCTCCCTCCCACATCATACACAATTAAAAAAAAAACCTCTAAAAAACTTTAAACAAGAAAAATCATAAAAACTCACCGCGGCCGTGCAACGCGTGCGCCCGCCGGTGGAGTGGTCCGCTTGGAATGGTTTTTCGTCGCGCCGTCTCGCGCACTCCACGCCTCCGTTCTACTCGGGCGCCCTCCCCCAAGCAACATTTAGCCGACACCATTCCGGTTAAATGGTAAGTGGTTTTGTATTGCTTACATAAGTGTCTACCTAGGCATATATATTTTTTTCAATTTCATTAACTCCTCCGTTGTCACATTGCGCCGACGTTCATCCGAAATGTTATCGAGGGAAGTAACGTTGCACATTTTCCTCACTTTTTTGTTATTCATATTCTTATTCTCTAGTGGTGCTTTAGAAAAGCTGAGGAGGAACATCTGGCCGCGTTTGGTCGTGAGCAAGGAGAGGGCGCGCAGTGGGATGAGATTGCGCGGCTCTGTGAAGCGAAAACTCAGCAGAAAGGTGGGAAAGACGTCAGCCGCCTCAAAAGCCTTTTGCTTCACCTCAAGGACCAGAATCAGAACCGCAAATGAGTGAGTTGCTTCGTTCGCTATTCCATCGAGGCGACCACATCCTTAGTCAGTTTCAGGTGATCCAAGGGCTTGAGAGACTTCGATATATTGCAAGATGGCCGTGTGTCTGCGTTACACAATTTTCTCGTGTTCTACATTTCACTTGAAGGATTCCGTGTTCTCCCCGAGGTTTCCATGTAGTTCCAGATGCTTGATTCCTGTCTGTTCCATAGTAGTGAGTCTGCGTTGTGATGTGTTTATGTGATTGTAGAGCGACAGATCCCTAGGCCTCTGTGTTAGGTCTTTCAGAGGGAAATCATCGTGTAAGATCTTATAGCGGTTTCCTGCGCCATTTCGCCATCGACCACCTGGTTCCGGTTCGCTTGGAGACCAGCATAATCGTTGTTTAACAACTTGGCCTCAAGTAGGAGAGGAGTTCATTCGCGAGGTGTTTCAAAGCAGAGAACGACTACTGGGATGGTTATTATTTGAGGACTATTTATTGATTTTTCATGATTTCTCCTTTCTTCGCCGTTGCCGCATTGTAACCTATAAATACTATACAGTTTTATTTCTCATTTTGTGATACATACTGTAGAAAATAAAGTGTTGAATTATGGAACCGGCTGCAGTGTTTCTATTTAGCGTTTAGCGCTATGTATTGTAGGATGACTTCCGAGACGATTTGTATCCGCAGTTGAGGGCAAAATGAGGTTGGAGTTTAACGGACTCCAGTTGTCGGCAAAATCTCGCTCAAAGGTCGCCTAGGAGGGCTGGTTGGGGCGTTGGTTCGATTGTGGTGCGAATGCAGGTAGGAGTGGTGGGCACAGGGTCACCGATGAGATTCTTTTTTAGTTTTACTGTGTCGGAAGACTGTAGTCGTAGGTCTGGATTTTTTTGAAAATGAAATTCGCCTACACTGCCTTCAGAGGCTGCAGCGCCAGTCATTGGGCGGCCATTCTCAGGTCTCGTAAATTCGCATGTGTACCTGCCCATCCCACAATGCCGATACCGTCTCACATTCGCGGTCCTTGAAAGCGCCCTAGGCGAAGTTGGGGTAAATCTGGCCATGACAAGTCATTGATATCTACCTGCCGTTTTAACGCGAAACTTTGAAAACGGTTGGTGTATTCGTGATCAGCACTCCAAATATCCTCTTTTGATGAGTTTTGGTGTTTTCTCGACCCTGGAGTGGTGTAAGTGCGGTGGTACAGAGTTGTACTGAGATGTGTTGTAGAGCTTCGCCTGTCTCTCCCCGAGCGAGGCCGGAAACGCGATGGAAGGCAGCAGACATGGTTAGTGGTGAACCGTGGCGTTCGCGTGTAGAACATGTCCTTGAAGCCTTGTCATTGTTGAGAGCCGTCAGCAGAGGAGTTGCTGGAGTTGATCGAAAAGCAGGAGGAGATGATAGAGTGTCTCGGCAAGAAGTTGGAGCTGAGTAACGACGAGATTCGCGTGCTTCGAGAAGCTGATCAGAAGAGAGTGAGCTTTGCTCTTCAATTCTCCAATGTTTGTTCTAGAAGATGTGCTCCACTTTTCTATGGGTAGTCAGACAGCTTCTTCCGTGTAAGTTATAATCAGAGTGATTACCAGTCTGCATACTGCCAGGATAGTGGATTCAGTGCAGCTTCTCATTTAAATCGAGGTGAAGCTCTATGTTGCATAAGGTCGCCGTTCGTTCGATCAATAGGCTTATAGCCATAGTAATGTATTCTTGGTGTTCAAGTCGTTTGGCACTAGCACTGCGGCTATAAGCCAGCATATAACATCGATAGTCCGATTAGGTTCAGGTGAAATGAATTGAATAATTGCGACTAGTTCTTGTAGGCACAGATCTAGGAGGGGGAGAGGTTCAAGGTCGTGCTCACATATCACATCGTTTTATCCGCATCTAACAAGGAGGTCCAATCATGCAATGCCTCAGTAATCTGACTCATCGTAAACTTCTGACTTCTAAAACTGTTGATGCGGAGAAAGAAAAAGGTAAACGTCCTCCTAAACGTTCAACATTTGAAAAGCCATCCCGTTGCCATTCATGGTTGTAAGTGCTTTGTTGCTTTTGATCTAGGCGTTCTTAGGCATCAACGGTCATTCACATTTCTGTAGTATTCTAGTCATTCGGTGGAATCCTTACCAGTCGCTCAGGATGACATAGTTGAGCGGTTGTTGAAGCTGCTGTCGAGTATTGTCCACTGATGGTTTGTTTCTAGCGTGCTTCTGAAGATGGGGCGAGGATGCTCGTGGAATCCGCGGAAAAGAAGGTCACTGCTGCAATGGCCGCTGTCGATTTACTACAGGTAGGACCTGTGTACTTTTCTCATTGCTAATACCTTACATTAATCTTGGGTTTCATCAAGGCACAGAACGAAAGGCTGGAAAAAGAGCTGGAAGAGGTGAAAAAGAAGAACGAGGAGGAGAAACCGATAGCTTCTGTGATTCACCTACGCAGTAGAGTGAAGGAGGTACAAATCTTCGCTTTGCAGATAACGACTATTGCATACGTTCTTTGTGCCGATCATGTGGTTTCGTTTCTTTGCATGAGGGTCATTTCATTTTTATTAGTTTTCGATCTTTTTCTCTCTTCCCAGGGTGGGCGCTGCACTTTCACGAGTTAGCCTACAGGCAACCCAGATGAAAATCTTGGTTGACCTAAGCGGTACCCGAGGCCGAGAACCTCCTCTTTCAATTGTTCTGCAAACGCTCATGTGCTATTTCCAACCACTTTTAGGCATTCGAACTTTAAAGGGTAAAGGGCGGCGTTAATGAAACCCTTTTTCACATGTTTGGTAGCGACTCACTGACGCTGGAGGGGAGGATCGGTTGGCCTAGGTGGGAAATCTGAACCCAGAATTCGATTCGGGTTGCGGCTGTCGACGGCGCGTTCTCCGACTGTGTCTCCAAGCGCCATTCGAACGTCTAATATAGAAAGCAAGTGCTCCGACACGCCTAACGGCGTGTCTCGCACTTGTTACGACTTTGCTGCATTGCTGATCTATGGAAAATAGTTTTTGTAAAACATAAAATTGCTAACATGGTGGCGATGTCCGTTCCTCCACGTTGTGCCACTGGAAACTGCTTGCTTTTTCGAGCCGAGCCAATCACGGGCAATCGAATGCAGGCGACAGGCCCTAGTGACAGGCCGGCCTACGAACATCCTGTGTCACACCATATGGTCGATGACGTTTCAGAGTTCTCGAGATAGTGCTACGGCGTCCGCGGGAACCGACGCGCACTCGCAAAGCCCGGCGAGTGTGAGAAGTATGCGAGGGTCCCTGATGCGAGGACGGCATCGTGGGCAACTGAGCTAGTCCGAAAGTCCCGTAACGTAGGCAAGACCCGCGTAGCAACGTTGAATGTTGACGGGCCGCTCGTGCGAGTTGGTTGAAGCACTGGAGCGAAGAAAGATAGACTTCTGTGCGGTGCAGGAGACGAGGTGGTCCTGCAGTGAGTCAAGGGACATAGGACGTGGCTTCAATGCAGTTCTGTGCGGCAGTCCCAGGACCACCAGTGGTGTCGGTATGATCGTTTCCGAACGATTTCGTGACTCGATTGTAAGCGTCGAGCGCTTTGACGATCGATTGAAGAAGATCGTCGTCGCCGCTAAGGAGCGACGATGTCATTTCTTTTCCGCGTATGCTCCGCAGACAGGTTGCTCCGAGCAAACCAAGGACGAGTTCTGGTCCCTGCTTAATGAGAAGACAGCGGAAGTGCCGTCACAAGACATGATTGTTATGGCAGGTGACCTTAATGGTCACGTCGGAGCAACGAAAGATGGTTACGGCTGTCATGGTGGTTTTGGCTATGGGTCACGCAACGCTGATGGTGAGCGTATACTTGAGTATGCCGACTCACATGACCTCACCATCGTGAATACCAAATTTCGAAAGCGTGACTCCCACCTCATCTCGTTTTATAGCGGGAACGCCAAAACGCAGATTGACTAAGTCCTTGTTAGGCGTCGCGACCAAGGTCTTGTCACAGACGCGAAGACCGTGCCGTATGAGACGGTTGCCACGCAACACCGTCCAGTGATCTGCTAGCTAAAGATCACACCTCCGAGTTGTAAACGTATTGAGCGATGCGGGACGGCTAGAATCAAGTGGTGGCGACTGAAAGAGAAGGAAGCAGCTGTTATATCTCGCATTCGGTTGCCGACGGTAACAACTGTCGACGAAACCTGGAAGGATGCTACCGATGTGATAACTCGGGCTGCGCGCCTCGAACTCGGCACAACGAAGCCTGGACGGCATTGGGTCGACAAGCAGGCTTGGCTATGGACTGACGATGTAAGAGAGAAGGTCAGGGAAAAGAAACGGCTATATCACGTTTTTATCGGTGATAAAACAGTCGATAATTGGCGGAATTATCGAGTAGCGAAGAAAGCGGCAAAGAAGGCAGTGGCCGTTGCTAAAGCCGCACACTACGCTGATGTGAGTGAAAAACTGGAGACGCGCGATGGCGAGCGTTGTCTTTACCGCCTCACCAAAGCTCGCTGTCGCCAAGCAGAAGACATCGAGAAGTTCTTTGGCATTAATGACGAGAACGGTCGTCTTCTGATGGATCGTAAGAGGGCTGTGAAGAGATGGCGCGAATACTTCGAGGAAATCTCGAATGTTGAATTTGAACATCCTGCTGTTCCTTTCGCATCTCCTGTATACGGTCCCGTTCAGAAGATCATAGTGAGCGAAACTGAAGCAGCCCTGAGGAAGATGAAGTCAGGCAAAGCCACTGGTCCCGATGACCTGCCAGCTGAACTGTGGAAGTCGAAGGGCTGGTGCCCTGCTGTCTGGCTGACTGAGTTTTTCAATCAGGTTGTTGCTGAGAAGAAAGTGCCTGAGGGTTGGCAGCAAAGCACGACTATTCCGATTTGGAAGAAGAAGGGCAGTCCTGCAGACTGTGCTAGTTACCGTCCAATTCGCCTTCTTTCGCACACCATGAAAACCTTTGAGCGAATTGTCGATGGACGCATTCGGGATGTCGTTCAGCTTTCCAATAGTCAGTGTGGTTTCGTTACCGGCTGTGGAACGGTTGAAGCCATACACGCCGTTCGTCTTCTGCTAGAGAAGCACCGCGAGAAACAGAAACCGGTGCATTTCGCCTTCCTGGACTTGAAGAAGGCCTTCGACCGCGTTCCGTGGGAAGTGATATGGTACGCGTTGCGACGACATGGTATCCCCGAAGAGCTTATTGATTGGGTGCGCATCCTCTACTCGTGCCCAATAAGCCGAGTGCGAGCACCAGCGGGCACCTCGATGGAGTTTCCAATCTCTGTCGGAGTGCACCAGGGATCTGCGCTCTCCCCACTGCTCTTCGTGGTCGTCATGGATGCAATTACACGCGATCTCCAAAGGGCAGCTCCTTGGACGCTGCTGTATGCCGATGACGTCATGCTTGCATGCGAAGACAAAGCATAGCTCGAGCGACAGGCACAGGCGAGGTGCGATCGCTTAGCATTGTTCGGACTCAAGCTGAGCGTCAAAAAGACGGAATACTTGACGACGGATGGGAATGAGCATGGATCCATTAAGATCAATGGTACTGAGCTCTCACGAGTTACATCTTTCAAGTATCTTGGATGAGCAATCACGTCCGATGGCAGTCTAGAGTTGGAGGTGTGAGTGCAGCCTGGTCCAAATGGCGTTCGTTGACTGGGGTGCTTTGCGACAAGACAATACCTGAGTACCTCAAGTTAAAGGTGTATAGAGCAGTCGTCCGTCCAGTAGCGACGTACGGTGCTGAGTGCTGGCCCATGACGAAGGAAATTGAAAGCCGCCTCAGTGTAATGGAGACGAAAATGCTAAGGTGGACGGCTGGAGGTGCGCGTTTGGACCGTGTTCGCAACGACGCCATACGACAGAGGTTCGGTGTCGCCTCGATAGCTGACAAGTTGCGCGAAGCACGTCTACGATGGTATGGCCACGTCCTTCGCGCTAACGACGACACCGTGTGTAAGATGTGAGTTCAGCAATTCAGTGAATCCAGGAATTAACTTTTTGTGTCAAATTATATATTGTCTGCCTTTTTAATGACTACCTCTTATTTTTTTCTCTTCCTTAGTGACTTTACTTGACTTTACTTTCGTCCTACAGTGGCCCCTCTTATCTGAGAAAGCTCCTTGCCATCCATTTTTTTTGTTGCTTTCTAAGTGGTTATTAAATACTTTGTGTATGGGTTACATAGCCAATCTTATGCGTGTTCTGTTTTTTACCCGGTTACAGAGTATGGATATTGGCAATAAACGAATAAACGAATAAACGAATAAGATTGGCCTGAATCTTGAGGTTCCTAGAAAACGGCCCAGAGGACGCTCGAAACAACGTTGGCTAGATACGTTGCATATGGACTTGAAGTTAGCTGGTGTCCATCCCGACCAAGCGTTTGATCGGGAGAAGTGGCGTCACCTGACCAGAAGAGCGGACCCCGCCACTAAGCGGTACAAACGCTATTGAAAATGATGATGGTAAAATTGCTAACATCTAGAACCTGCTGCGTACTTCATGCCATCAAGCCGTTCACCACTTCCGTGCATTCATCATAGACATTTTCTCCTTACCGGCCATTAACGTCATTGGTTTGTGCTGCGCAGTACTTCTGCCCCTCAGGTTGCTCCTCCGCAACCGTTCTCATGCTCTAGAGCTAGCGTTCCCAGATGTCACGACATGTCTTCCGAAGCCAGGTTCCCCCTCACTCGTTTCTTCTTACTGGATCTAATTGCTGGTCCGCCTTTACTGGTCTCCCCTTCCCCTCTTAAGTCTCCCATCTTCCTGTTCCCAACTCCTGCGCACTTTGTTTCCCTACTGACCTCCCACTGTTCCCTTCTTGCTGGTTCCCCGTCCTGGCCCCTCCTCCAGGTTGTTCCTTTCCTTCCTGGTCGCTCTACTGGTCCACCCTGAGGTCCCCCTTGCTGCCTTTCTCCACCACCCCCTTAGTGGTCTTTCCATGCTCACGGCAGACGTCGGTGACACGTATTCAGAATCAGGACGCTTGTTGAGCGACATAGGGGACTCGTCCTCTGGATCGAGAAGCTCAAAAGACCCATCTTCCTAATCCAGAAGTTCGGAAGCGTTCGCAGTCGCCGCTGTGTCGACATGAAGAGGCTATGCCTATGGCCAATTCCTTGTTCTCCGTATGAATTCCCTTACGCCTCCATTCTTGTTGGTTCCCCTTCCTGGTCCCGTCTCCATATACCTTATTACAGGAAGATTCCTCCTCTCGGGATCCTCCTTACTACTCTACCCCAATTAAGTAGCCCTTCCACGCTCACGACTCGACGATGGCGGGTGAACGCCCATTGCGCGACATCGGTGTCACATGTTCTAAATCCGGCCTTCCTTACTGGTAATGGATCGTAATGGATCGCCTTGCTGATCCTCCTTATTGGTAACTCCCTACTGGTCCCTCCTTAATGCCTAAACTCTTCTTGTTGCCACCTCCTGGCCTGCTTCATTGGTCCCCTATCGATCCTCCCTCCATCCCGATGCCTCCTCCAGATCGCTCCCTCCTGATCGCTGTCGATTCTCTACCCTCGAAGTCACCCTTCTACACTTAATCCTTTAGTGGTCTTCTCATGCTAATGGCACGAAGTCGACGGTACGGCTTCTGAATCTGGACGCTCAGAAACGCGCATAGGTGCTGTTGTGTTAAGCAGTAAAGGGCTGCGCTTCCTCTGCTGCAGCAACATCCCACCTTCAATAGCAAATCTTGGCGGCGGTGTAGACGACGAGGCGTATCTCACTTAGGTTAGATCACTCGACCGCCCTGCTGTGAATGATGCGGCGTATTTCACATAGGTTAGATCACTCAAACATCATCGACCGCTAACTCAATTAGATAGTGGTAGATAGATAGATAGATAGATAGATAGATAGATAGACAGATAGATAGATAGATAGATAGACAGATAGATAGACAGATAGATAGATAGATAGATAGATAGATAGATAGATAGATAGATAGATAGATAGATAGATAGACAGATAGATAGATAGATAGATAGATAGATAGATAGATAGATAGATAGATAGATAGATAGATAGATAGATAGATAGATCGATAGATCGTCGTAGGACGACGATGTCTCCTCTTCTGACATCCGACGCTTATTACGCGACGTAGGGGACCCGGCTTCTGGATCCAGGCGTTCAGAAACGCGCTCAGACGCCGTTGTGTCAAGCAGGAGCAGGCTGCGCTTCCTTTGCTGCAATCACATCCCATATTGAAGGGCAAGCGTTTCCCGCGCGAGGTACGCAGAACCGCCGCAAGGGATTCCATGAGATTGCGCGGGGTTCCATGAGCCGTATCTCAGGCAGGTTTCTAACCTGTTTGAGATACGCATCATCATCTACAGGGTGGGCAGCTAACTCAATTTTATAGTGGAAGATTTTGAAAAACAGAGTCGTTCATTAAGGAAACGGAGCACTGGTTCACATTTCCTGTAGCTGTTCTGTTTTAGCTTGAATTCGAGTTGCTTCGGGAGCAGCGTACGGTTGCTAACCTTCAGAACGACACCGACTTCCAAAAGAACAGGATTGAACAGGTTCGTGACAGTGTGGAGTTTCTGTTTCTATGTTGAAGTTTGTTTTTTGTCTTCTTTACCACCCAAGTGGTACTCAACCAATTTTGAATTTAACATCGGGGTTCGTTTTCATGGCGTTCCCATTGAAATGATCTCGGTGGGAGTGCGATGTATGCATTCAAAATTTCGTCCATGATGTTGGTTATTTTTTGGGTGTTAGACGTCTGAATATCTATGAATCTTGGCACTATCGTCCTAGTTTGAACCATCGTTATCATAAATCAAGCATCGTTGTGCACCAACACTTTATTCGGCTCATGCTTCGGCGGCTTCGCCTTGTTCGGAGGCTGGAAAAATGCTAATAACACTTGAAGAACTACTGCTCTGAAGGCCATTACCTCTTCGCTCTTGTTCTCTTTTTGTGTAGGAGAACCCTTTATCCACAGTTCCACTTAGGCGGTCGCTCAAAGGCTCAGCGAGGATGCAAAGAAGCGAAATTACATACGCACCGCGTCGTCGCTGACAATTTTCCACCCAGTCGGCTGTCAAGCACCAGTTGTTCTAAATCGACCAAGTGTGTCCGACATCATCTTGGAATCATGACGGTGATTGATTGAGATGATTTATGGGAATTTGCCTAACGCTGTGGATGCACGAGGAGGCACAACATAACCCAAAGGGTGATATAGTTTACCGAGAAGGAAAGAACATTGATTTTGCTCACTAATTGGTGTCACCGATTCTGTGCTTCATCGTTGCCAGGTATGGTTTGCTAAAGCTTCATGAATGAGTGGAGGTAAAATAAAATTAAAATAATTGGCGTTGTTCAAGCCTTTACGCGGCGTATTCTTCTAAGGAATATTATGGATCCACTTTAAATACGTTTCTGC
Source organism: Heligmosomoides polygyrus polygyrus (assembly GCA_947396885.1). Classification (NCBI taxonomy): domain Eukaryota; kingdom Metazoa; phylum Nematoda; class Chromadorea; order Rhabditida; family Heligmosomidae; genus Heligmosomoides; species Heligmosomoides polygyrus. Next base: position 40,370,886 of record OX377204.1, read on the forward strand.
CCTATAAAGCGACCACTTTGTAGTCGGATCACTCGTTTATTCTCCGCTTAACGGGACTGGGTTGATGCAACGCTTGATCGTTCTGGGAGCGAACGAAACATATCATCGATTCGGCTTCTATTGAGCCACTCATCATCATAGCTAGAATCCTCAATTTTTTTCCTTTGCCCACGATCCTAACTTAAAGCCCAAACGTTTTTCGGAGTGAATACATTTTGATCAGTGACCCGCGTTGGGCCCATGTTATTAATTCGTTATTCAGTTGTGAATTCCTCCAGCAATAGTGCAGGCTTGAATTGTTTACATTCACATATGGGTTCGGGCGAGAATAATGAGATATTTTTCAGTTGCAAAATGAGGTAGACGCATGTAGCAATGCAAAAATTGCGGCCGTCTCCACCCTATGTTCGAAGCTTGAGGACACTGTTAAAGAATTAGCTGAACTTCGTTTCAAGTACCAGTGTAAGTACTTGCATTTCTGCCGATTCGCCATTTTCTACAAATTATCGTAAATCTTCGCTCAAAAAATATTTGTTCGGGTGGAACGAAACATATTATCGTACTCCGATTACTTTGCAGCGGCAATAGAGGAACGAGATCATATAGCGTCTGAAGTAGGAGGAGAGCTTGACGTCGTGCGGCAACGATCTGCACATCTGGAGACGCACTGCGAGCGACTGTCGTCGGAGCTGGGAAAGCTGCGCAAGGAGTGCAAGATGGCCGAGTGTCGCATAGCAGCTTTAGTAGAGGAGAACGCGGCTCTTAGGGGGAAGGTAGGTTGCAGTCCTTCTCATTTTCACCTTCATCAATATTTTAACCACTTTTTGTTGATGTAATTGCAAACGAAACCCGAAGCGATTTTTTCAGATTTCAAAGTTTCCCGCAGAAGAATCAGACGGAGATCGTGAGTTTTAACACTGAGATTTTTTCTGGCTTGAACTCTTTGTTTCAAACACTGCGCATCTGCATTTTCGGAATCATGTGAGAGAAGGACGCGGAAAGTGAAATCAGTTCACTTTTTCCTTTTTCTACGTGCGGCGTACGGCGCATTTAAGGAAGGGTGACTACACACTAGGGTGACCCATAAGTCCCCGCCGTTTTTTCAGCGATTCATAGCGGGTTTCGCCGGTGGTCTACTGCATAGCGCTTTTCGAAAGAGAATGGCTTTCTCTATCAGACCAGGTATTGCATTTCTTTTTCTTCCTGAATTTTGTCAATTTTTAGGTCGTTAAAGTGAAAAGTGAAAAAGAAAAACCATCGCAAACAGTTCCTTCTCTCCGCTTGGGTTTGGAATTTTTTGCGCAGTTTTTCATAGCAAATGGAAAACAATTTTCTGTTCTACAAGAATACGTGTTTGTCCTACTTGCTTACCTGTCCTTTATTGATTTTTAGGTCATCAAATTGGGACGTCCGAAGGAGAAGATTGATTTTTACCGACAACTCCTGCTCTGTTGCAGGAATTTTTTGCCTGGTGTTATATGTCGTTTGGAAGAGAATGTTTTGCTCTATAAGAATTTGTGTCGCGTTTATGTGTCCTGGCGGCCTGCTTCCCCGTCATCATTCATCACACGAATATATTCAACGATTCTTGCACAAAACTGGAACTGGCGATGAAAAATGTTGTTTGTATGTCAACATGAAGCACGGTCTCTCTGGCAGCCTCTAGGTCGACAGCGACGATGGCCACCTATCCATGCCCGCCTTCTTGTTGGGAGGTCCTCATCGACCTCCATACCGACACGCCTCTTACTACATTTTGCCGCATAAACGCGTTCCTCTTCCCTCTGCTTCTATACTTATCCCCATAAACCCACTGAACCGCACATTTTGGTGCATCGGCCAAATAAGGCTCATCCCGTTTTAGAGAGCGACAACTTTGAAACCAGGATACGCGGACAAATCTGGACCACCGCAAACTCTTTCCACCAGCTGAGAAAAGAGCAAGTTCCGTACCGACGTAGTTGAAGAGTTCCCTGACCATTTATCCACCAAATCTCAGGCAAAAAACCTGAAGATAATGGCGCTACATTTCTATAAGACACCAATTATCTTGAGCGCGACGTCGCTCAAAACCCTAGTGGTCAGATATGATAAATACACGACTAAAGTGGACTTCCCAGTCACAGACGAGAAGTCTTACGAGAAGTGTCACCAGCACTAAAGCCGTGATTGAATGCAAAGAGAAGGTGCCAAAAGTGCCCATCCTTGTCAACCTGGCACTGCTCCAATTTGATGACCTGAAAATTAGCAAAAATTTAAATTGCCGAAGAACAAATTATATATTCTAGTAGAACAAAGCATCCACTTTCGAGTGTCGCATAAAACTGAACAAGATGATGAATAAAAAAAGTTGTTGGTGATGATGATTTTTCTCTTCTTGGCATTTTGTTGATGTTCGATGGAAATCAGCATGAGCCAATAAGCGCGACACAAATTCTTTTAGAGCAAGACATTCTCCTTCGACCGACATATAACACCAGGCAAAAAAGTCCTGCCACAGATCAGGAGCTGCGGTAAAAATAAATCTCTTTCGGACGTCCCAATTTGAATATATAAAAATCAATAAAGGACAGTTGAGCAAATAGGACCAACACGTGTTCTTGTAGAAAAGAACGTTGTCGTCTAAATGAGGGGGAAAGCTGCGCAAAAAATTCCAAACCTAAGCGAGAGAAGCAACTGTCGACGATGGCCACTTTTCACTTATTCACTATTCACTTTAATGACCTAAAAATGGACAAAATTCGGGACGAAAAAAGAAATGATAATGCTCCGATAGAGCAAATCACTCTCTTTCGAAAGCTGTATAGCGCTATGCAAAAGACCGCCGGCGAAATCTCCGTAATGAACCGTTGAAAAAAAAAACGGCGGGAACTTATGGGTCAGCCTTATGTATTGGATCCAAATGAGTCGCTTATGGATGTCTGGTCGCATCTAATGAGAATCATCCAATCATCCAGGGTTTCGCATAATCTTCGTTATTCGAATCACTCATTTCCTCTAGGATCTCGAGAGTGCTGCTATCCAAAGGTTTTGCTGAGATCCAATGGATCCAATCCACTATAGTGGCTAATGATGCGATAGATATGATCCGTGTGTCATCTGGCCATGTATCCCTCTACTGCGTGTCTGTGTTTGACAAGTCTTCTGTTTGCCTATTAAATGGTTTTATTTATTTCAGAAGTTCAACGGCTACTGAGGGATCAGAGCCACTTGATTGCAGTTCTTCGTGAGGAGGGTAAACTGTTAGTAAACCAGATGGAAGTGGAAAGAAAGGAGTACAAGTAAGGTTGTTTTTGATGCTCTATCTAGGCGTTAGCTCGTAAAAATAGTTATTGCTCTGGTTTACAAGCGCTCAGATGTTGTGCCGTTTGTACCGAACATAATACTACGTAAATGTTTTATGATATGAATCAAGTTTGCTAGACGAAATTGCGTGGCGTTTCGTGTTGTTGAGTCGGCAATTCTCAGAAAATTGTTCCAGAGGTTTCCTAAAAATCTCCATTGAAATGGTCCTATAGGTGCGCGAAAACGCGCATGGCGATGTGCTTATATGAAAGAAGGAACCCTGGAAAGAGCTTTAGCGGAGGGCACTTCTGCGCATCTCGAATTGCTCAAGGATTTTCCCTTGTTTTGATCGGATTTTCTCTCCAATTACACATGCTGTGCTCTGTGATCCTTCAGGCCTTTGATATAACTGTTGGCCCAGAGCTAGCGAGTAATCATCGGTCGGCCGGTATTGTTCAAACAGCAAGGAACGCTAGACGTTTCGCTGCATCCTCATTGAGACACCCATACACTGTCATTGCTGTTTGATCTTGAGGTTCAAACAACTTTTGTACCTAGCCTCCTTTTGTTAAAGCTAAGTCATTAAAATCGGCCACTGTTTCCTTAGGACAAGCTGAGCTTCCTGCCTTTCTTACGTTCGAAGCTGCTCTCAAATACTAGGGCGGTGGGGCAGATTCCACGCGGTATAGCTGACCTGCTTTATGCCGGACCCTGAACGGAATACTTCAACTGTGACGACAACGTCAGTGTCATCTAAAGGATTAAGCGAGCTCAGCTCCACTGCGGCGGCCGAAACGAAGCTGTCCGCACCAAATACGACGATCACGTCTGCTGAAGGTCTGAAGGCGAGGAAGCTAGCGCCGATACAGCTGCTACACAAGATTTAGACAAGGGAAAGAACTTCGGGATGTGGCAAGGGACTCCATATCCAAGGCAAAACGGGGTTCGTACGCTGGCGTCACGAGAGCGATTTTGTCGTGGAGCGTCTGTGTTTGATGCTCTGTTTCCCGCTTGAGAATTACAAAAATTGTAGTGAATCTCATGGGCTGCTGCGCTCGAAGAAACTTTCCGTCATTCCTTTTTGTGAGCTTTATCTCTGCTACACTCTGGTTTTCAGATTTATTTATTTAAGAAATTTATTTTGAAGTCGTTAAGTTTTTAAGTGGTTGATGCGCAAAATGTCTTTGAATTTACTTTTTTTTCAGAGCAAAAGTGAAGGTACTGAAGAAGGAGAATCGAGAGCTCGAAGAACGACTCCAGAAGCTGCTCGCCATCTAGCGTTCTTAACATATTGACGACAATCGCGTTTTGCACCACACTGCCCCGTGGGACGCGCGCGCGATACTACACGCGTGGCTCATAATATCCCTCGCGGACCACTTTTTTGCTTCGTGCTCGTGCACACTTTTGTATTTTTTTCCGTTCCCTAATTCTTGTGATAGGAGAATGTCCATCAGCAATAAGCAAGAAAGATGTCGTTGCTTCCATTACACACATATCGAGTAAAAAAAATTTACTAGGAAGGAAGCCAATTCTACAATCAGATCAATTCAAGTCAGTCTTTTTTGCCTAAAGTTCCTCAAAGGAGGTTATTTAGTGTGCTGATCACGAACATGACATCAGTTTTCGAAATTACGGTAGGTTATGCTAGGTACGTGTGAGGAAGGCTGTCGGAGTCACTGTCTCGCAGACGAAGTTTGGGCAAAGTTGGTAACGATGACGCCGACAGTTTTATCGTACCTACAGTAACCTACCACAGTTGGCCGAAATTTTGAAAACGAATGCCATTTCCGAGATCAGCACCCCAAATAACCCCCATAGACGAAGTTCGGGCAGAATCGGTGACCACGACTCCGACAGCATTACTCACCCGGGCACTACCGTGGTGACCTACCGTAATCGGCCGAAATTTTGAGAACAGGTGTCAGTTTGGTGATCACCACTCCAAATTACCTCCTTGGGCGAACTTGGCCGAAAAAGACTGATTTGAATTGATTTGAGTGTAGAGTTGCTCTCCTTCCTAGCAAATTTTTAAGATTCGATATGTGTAATGAAAGCAGCGACATTTTTCTTGCTTATTGCTGTTGGATATTCTTCCGTCACAGGTGACTAGGGAACAGAAAAAACATCTATAAAAACCGGAGGCAGCAGAACAAAAAATAGCGCGAAATGTTATGGGCTACCGGTGGCCCATATTGTCGTCGATGTGTTAAATAATTTTGAGTCAGCTAGTTTTCAGCGAAATATGATTTGCATTGTTTGTACATAGAGACTGAAACAGGTCTCAGGTTTCTAGGAGGCTCAAAGTCTTTCATTTACCTCAGGAAATACGATCTCGTATTAAGTTAGCTATAAATTTGGGAATAAAGTTTTTTACCATCGGAATTCAAGTAGTGTGTATCGTATAAACGCCATGAAAGGGCTGTGTCAAGAATTGTATGATGGTGCGTGCTTTCGCAATGCTTCCGTACTTGGCTATTAACGGGCAGGATGAAAAATGTCTAAAGAATTATTATGCGCTGTTGAGGCGCTCGAATGGTGAACGGGTGAAACAGTAACGCAACAAACTGTGCGGGCACGGCACACGCGGAACGGGTGTCTCTAGACAGGGCTGGACTTTGTCTGCTGTGGCGATGAGGCCATCAGGTTGTCAGCCTCACCCCTGTGAAAGACACCTCATAGCCAACGTAGTGTGCTGAAGCGTAGCACATCACCCGGGGTAAGTCACATAGTTGCAGTTGGAACTCCATCGAGATTGTCTGGGGGAAAAATTGTTCTGAATCACACAGTAATCTTGGTCCTTTAGGCTACTGAACACGTTGGAAGCTCACTGACCACTGTTTTCGTGTTTCAATCCGGTCCGCTCATTTGATGGAGTTGAGGTTTAAGTCCGTTAATGCGCTGACATTACATCAGTAGTGGATGTAGCGGTAGATCTGCGAAATAGCGAGCAATTTTGGGAGCGTTCAGAAGTGGTGATGGCGCAGAAAGTCAGACTCCCTATCCACCTATGCCACTATACCACCCTTGCTGCGCTAATCTACGCCTCGAAAAGTTGGCCACTACTGAGCAGGACGAACTGAGGATCAACATCGCAATGTGTAATCGAGAGAGCAATAACACGACATGTGAGGGAGCTCCGAAGTCTCGAGCTCAGCTGACTTCGAAATTCAGATACGTTACAGCCTAGGTAAGTCGATCGAGAGACATGATGCTCTTCATGTTCCTCAAACGACCAATTGAGCTACTCTGGCACGCGACAGGATCTAGTAGAAAAAGTGCGAGCTTCCAATCAGGAAAATCAGCAATTTTGGGATGGCTATTGAACTATACAGAATGAATTAAGAAGAATCAGCCATTTTCAGAATCAGTAAGCAGCCATCCGAACTAGCCGGATCAGCCTAATTTTAGTGGTCAGTTACGGGGTTGAGGTCGCCTCACCTTGTAGAGGTAGGACGGAATAACTGTGAGTGAGACTACTCTCCACTTTCAGATTTGAAAACTGAAAGCACAGACCCAATTACGACTTTCTGCGGTTGCCCATTTTGTGGTATAAAAAATTGTGCCAGCAGAAAAATTTTAGTCGATTTCACTAACGTAGCGCTCAATATCCTTAATGGGTTGCTCTCACATCGAATTGATTTAGAGTGTTTTCAACATTATGCGCTTAGAAGTCACATGGTATTTTTTCACGTAATTCTCTTTGTTCTCAATTTCTAATTCTCTTTCTTCCTCTTTTTCCCCTAATTATTGGTTGCCCGGAAAGTTCTCAGCGTTTTGAGTGCTCCACTTTGAACTGCCATAGCTTTCTCAATTCTTATCAGATTTAGTCGAAATAAGCACCGTTTGAATCAGCGCGCTTTTCCCAACGGGCAACCAGTCGGCTTATTCCATCAGCGAAAAATCCTGATTGGTAAAGGTTTTACCAGCGAGAAAATTCTGAGTGTTTGAAAAGGTGGTAGTCGGTTGGTGAGAGGTATGGAAAGTATGGCGGGTGAGACAGAAGCTCAACCCTTAATTAGTTCAGTTTTCGAATAGTGAAATGTGAAACGTGTGGGCGGGTGCTGTCGTGTGAAAGAATCGGGCCTCTTCTGTTGACCAATGCTGGCTGAAGTTGACGCAATTTTCGGTGCATTTCGTCGATTTCCTTACAGTGGTACTCTGCTGTGATCGCTTGGCCTGGTGCCAAAAAGTTGTGATGGATCACACCAGCCGCCGACCACCGCACAGTGACCATTACCTTTTTTGATGGAGCTTTGCCTTTTGGAAAATGCCTAGGGGGCTCGTCGCCATCCAACCAGTGTCCGGAACGTTTCCTGTTACCATGCAGAATCCACTTTTCATCGCAACTGATAATTCAATCCAAAACAGGGCCAGTTTTATTGCGCATAAGTAGAGAAGAACAAATCTCGAAACGTGACAACTTTTGCCCCCCCCCCGTGAACTGTTTGGGATGGTTCAGCTTCCACCAATTCCTTCAACTCGCCGTTAACGATTGCTCTAAGTCGACCGCTACGGGGGTAATCTTCGAGGCTGAAATCTCCGGTCCGAAATTCACTGAACCACTGCCGCACAGTACCTTCTCCAACACTATCAGGCCTTCACAGTTGATTGATTTGTCGAGCTGTCTCGGTTGCGCATTGTCCCAACTCGAAGTTAAAATAAAGTATCCCTCGGAGTTGCTCCCTCCACATGCTCCGATAACAAGCTCTTCATGAACAGACATTTAAAAAACGCCGAAACCTAATTATTTATTCAGATAGGGCGAAAAATTCTTGACAGAAAGTAGCATTATTGCGCATGCTAGTTGATTTTTTACTTAACAATAGACGATTGAAAAATAGTAACATAAAACGCTGAGAACTTTCTGGACAACCTAATAATAATGATTTCTCCCTTTGTCCTTCTGAGGACATCTAGATATGGATACGTCCGGAACACCTTACCTCTGATTTCGTTCTACGTAGATTCTAAGAAACGAGTATGTTATGAGTGTTGTGTGAGTAGGAGATTAAGCATGAGTTCTGGATCCATACAATCTGATCTATTTATTTATTTATTTATTTATTTATTTATGCGTCAAAAGACATCAAGGAACAGTAGGCAAAAAGAGAGACTCAACAAACTCAAAAATAGAAATTCAAGCTAAAAAATAACTACAACTTGAAAAATTCTATTATAAAACTGAAGAATATATTCCTAGCGCTCGCCTACAACGTAATTTTTTTGTTGACAAGAGGCGGCCATGCAGTAGGGACATGCTGGAACCGTCACGATAGATGATTATAGAGAAATAAAATTTGTATGTGCTTATACAGTAAATTTTAAGGTAGAACACGATCAAGGAATAAAGAGAAATAGAACCTGCATGTACACTTTACAGTAAAAAAGTCGTCTGACGATGAGGGACATCCACAGGCTGAGAGCCCACACCAAAAGTTGAGGGATTGTTGGTGCCCTCCCCTGATAAGGCTCCTAGGAGCTAACCATTGGAAGAACGAAGCATAGCTATAAATGCTATGCTTGCCTGGCAGCCGGGCTGAGCCTAAGAAGTGTATACAGTCCAAAGCAGAGTAGATAGGTTTAAAAGCATAAAATATACAGTTTATATTCGAAGGAGAACATAATTTTAATGAGATTGAAATGGAATGAAATTTATTTCCCCTAACTACCCAGCAATTGCCTAGCTGCTTGGCGCCTTGAAAAGAAGACGAAAAACCGAAAACGGGCAGAAGTAGAGAACTCGGAATGTTCCACTTCATAATTATACTAGTTAACAAATATCAGAGACACCAATAGTAGATAGAATATCTATTTTCTTTAGGGCAGCCTTGAATTGAGAAGATGTTTGGCACTGAGCCAGAGCTGGAGGAAGGCGTTCAAACCACTTCGTACATCGAACGACAAAAGAGTTTTGGCAAAATCCTAGTTGATAACGGCCCGAAAAGTGAGGGTCCAAGTTGAAGCATCCGCGTCTCCCATGTGATGGTCGAAAACGCCAGTAGCTTGAAGGCCGCAGTCGAAGTTCTCCTTTTAGAAGCTTAAAAGCAAAAAGTAAGTCGGCAAAGATCCTTCGGTAGTAAAGAGTTTTTAGCCCTAAGTGTTGGAGTCTTTCTCTGTACCCCGGAATGGACAACGAGCCTCCATGGATATGGTGCATTCGAAATGCTCTAAGATACAGATTTTTGGTGAAGACTTTCTCAATTTCACGGATATCTTTGACACAATGTGGGCTCCACACAGGTGTGCAGTATTCAACCACTGGCAAAATATACGTTTTGTATAATTTGAGCCAAATGTTAACGTCCAAGAATAAATATTCCTAAAGAGCAGATGCACAACACTCAGGTCTTTTTTCGAAACCTCTCGAACATGCATTCGCCAACTCAGATTATTAGTGAGAATGACCCCTAAATCTTTTATCTGGTCACAGTGAGCAACAGGAGAACCATCGGGAAACATGATCTCAAGTGGGCGAGAATTCAACGAAAAAATACGAGTTTTATTCAGGTTTATGGGTATTTGCCATTCAAAGGACCACTTACACATTCTCGCTACAGCTTCATTTAGCCTCCGAGTCATAACCCCTTCTTCACCGTCTTCATAGACTGCATACGCCTTAATATCATCCGCAAACATAGCGACAGATACACTTGGGTCTGGTTTTATGAAATTTGGTATGTCACAAGTATAAATAAGAAATAGAATAGGGATAAAGTCCCTCCCTGAGGCACTCCAGAAAGACACATTCTTGGTGTAGAGATGTGGTTTCCTGTTTTCACTTGCAGTTTCCAATCTCGAAGATAAGCACGAAACCATTCATGCAGTTTACCACGGATACCGATCCTGTCTAGTTTGGCTATGAGATGAGAATGACTCAGTCGATCAAAAGCTTTACTAAGATCAAAATATACAACCGCCACATGTTTGCCTGTGTTGATAGCTTTTGTCCAGGAGTGGATACTATCCATCAAAAGAGTACAAGTAGAAGCTCCCGGAAGGAAGCCATGTTGGCTGTGTGGGATGCAATTTACCTTCTCAAGCCACTGTAGTAGATGCGTTTTTAAGATTTTCTCCAAAATCTTCAGTGGAGTAGGGAGGATGCTGATGGGTCGGAAATCGGAAATGTAGGAGGCACCATTCATCTTGGGAATAGGAGTGATAAAAGCAGTTTTCCGAACCGCGGGCACCTGAGCCATCATCAAAGTTATGTTGAAAATGTGTGTGAGCGGCTCAGTGAGATACTTTGCAAACATCTTAAAGAATATTTGGGAAATGATCTACTCTACTGCAAAACTTTAGATTCAGTCTAGTTACGGTCTTCTGGGAATTTCTGTGATCTCTTAATGAATAAATTTGCCAGAAAGCAGAAAAAGTTTGCTCAAGATGGTCAGAAAATCTGAAAACAGGAAACAGAAATTTCACCCATCCCTGATGCGTATTTAAGCAGGCCTTGTTGTCGAAGAAAGGAGTGAGTTATCCTGTCGGCGATAGGGAAGGCCCTTCCCCTAAACCCAACTTGCCTATGTCCAAACTAAAGGGCATTTCAGTAGAACGCCGCTGCTAAGAACAGGAAGAAGAATACGTAGCAGCATTTCACGGTGTGCCTTTCCAAAAACATACTTGCAGAGGTATTGGATATCTCCTGCTTCAGTGTATTGGATTACCTACAGCAAGCTTATTAATGGTCAAGGCATTCGTTAAACTGTAGTTTGGAGTGATTTGATATGGTTTTATAGAATTCCGCACGGTTATTGCGGCTTGAACGTGGACGAGTTTTGCGCATCGAGAAGGCCGATTACCAGAGGTTCATTTAAATTCGTTCCACTGGAAGCAAGGAATCCGAATCCACTATTTCTCGGTGAGAGCTGCTTCGGATTACTTGGAGCAGTGTACAGGAGCCATCATTTCTGCAAAACTTTCATTATTTAAAATCGTGCTAGACGCTGGCATAGCATGACTTATTCCTCATCCTCATAACTCCGTATTCCACCTGTCTATTTTGAGTTTCTATGTTACTTATTGCGTTTTATATTAGCTTATGCGTTTGTTTCACATCACTAGTTCATGTAATAAATATGCATCCCCTCTCGATATAACGCGTTTGAAGGGACCGGAGAAAATAATCGTTATAACCAGATTTACGTCCTAACCGAAGCTGACCTTTTTTGCCCCACTTTATGTACAAATTTATCTAAGATCACATAAAGGATTAAAGGATAGAGAACGGTGTTACTCAATCTCATTTGGGATGCGCCACGCATTTCACCTCTGCCGGATGTCGTGGAGGCGACTTGAATGCGTATTTGGCCATACAATGACTTGCGGTGGCTAGCCGATGAATAAATCAGCGCTTCATCCTTCCCAGACAAGTTTGATACCAACTCACCGACCCCGAAACAAGAAGCTGGTATCGGGTGCACGCGACAGCGGGCACCTCTTCCGACTGCGCTACACGCGCTCATCTAAAGTCACCACAATGACTAAATATGACTATAGTAATAAAAAATACGTGACCATGAAGAAAGTGTGAAGGTATAAAACATCATCATTTTCAGCAGCGTTTGTCCCGCCTGGTGGCGTGGTCCGCTCTTCTGGTGTGGTGACACCATTTCTCCCGATCAAATGCTTGATCAGGATGCACACCAGCTATCTTTAAGTCCAAGCGCAACGTATTTAGCCAACGTTGCTTCGGGCGTCCTCTGGGCTGTATTCCAGGGACTTCAAGGTTCAGGCCAATCAGACGGTGTCGTCGTTAGCGCGAAGCACGTGGCCATACCATCGTAGACGAGCTTCACGCAATTTGTCGGCTATCGTGGCGACACCAAATCTTTGTCGTATGGTGTCGTTGCGAACGTGGTCCAAACGCGTTACTCCGGCCGTCCATCTTAGGATCTTCGTCTCCATTTCACTGAGGCGGCTTTCAATCTCCTCCGAACGGGCCAACACTCTGCACTGTACGTCGCTACTGGGCAAGCGACTGTTCTATACACCTTTGATTTGAGGTACTCGGGTATTGCCTTATCGCAGAGCACTCCAGTCAGCGAGCGCCATTTGGACCAGGCTGCACTCACACTCGTATTCACCTCCAACTTTAGGCTGCCATCGGACTTGGCTGTTGACCCAAGGTTCTTGAAAGATGTCACACGTGAGAGCTCAGTACCATTGATCTTAATAGATCCGTGCTCATTCACATCCGTCGTCAAGTATTCCGTCTTTTTGACGTTCAGCTTGAGTCCGAACAATGCTAAGCGATCGCACCTCGCCTGTGCATGTCGCTCGAGTTCTATTTTCTCTTCATGTGCAAGCATGACGTCATCGACATACAGCAACGTTCAAAGAGCTGCGTTTTGAAGGCCTCGTGTAATTGCATCCATGACGGCAACGAAGAGCAGTTGGGATAGCGCAGAGCCCTGGTGCACTCCGACAGAGATTGGAAACTCCATCGAGGTGCCCGCTGGTGCTCGCACTCTGCTTGTTGGGCACGAGTAGAAGATGCGCACCCACTCAATAAGCTCTTCAGGGACGTCGTTGCAACGCGTACCGTATACCTTTTCGCGGAACGCGGTCGAAGCCCTTCTCCACATCCAGGAAGGCAAAATGCACCGGTTTCTGTTTCTCACGGTACTTCTCTAGCAGAAGGCGAACGGCGGCGTGTATGGCATCAACCGTCCCACAGCCGGCAACGAAACCACACTGATTATTGGAAAGCTGGACGAGATCCCGTATACGTCTATCCACGATTCGTTAAAGATTTTCATGGTGTGCGAAAGAAGACGAATCGGACGGTAGCTAGCGCAGTCCGCAGGGCTGCCCTTCTTCTCCCAAATCGGAATAGTCGTGATTTTCTGCCAACTTTTAGGCACTTTCTCTTCAGCAACAACCTGATTGAAAAACTCTGTCAGCAGGGCACCAGCCCTTCGACTTCCACAGGTCGACCGGCAGGTCATCAGAACCAGTGGCTTTGCCTGACTTCATCTTCCTCAGGGCTGCCTCAGTTTCGCTCACTGTGATCTCCTGAACGGGACCGTGTACAGGTGAAGCAAAAGGAACAGCAGGATGTTCAAGTTGAACATTCGAGATTTCCTCGAAGTAGTCGTGCCATCGCTTCACAGCCTTCTTACGATCCATCAGAAGATGACCGTTCTCGTCGTTAATGCCAAAGAACTTCTCGATGTCTTCTGCTTGGCGACAGCGAGCTTTGGCGAGGCGGTAAAGATAACGCTCACCATCGCGCGTCTCCAGTTTTTCACTCACATCAGCGTAGTGTGCGGCTTTAGCAGCGGCCACAGCCTTCTTGTCCGCTTTCTTCGCTTCTCGATAATTCCGCTGATTATCGATTGTTTTATCACCGATAAATACGTGATATAGCCGTTTCTTTTCCCTGACCTTCTCTCTGACATCGTCAGTCCACAGCCAAGCCTGCTTGTCGACCCAACGCCGTCCAGGCTTCGTTGTGCCAAGTTCGAGGCGTGCAGCTCGAGTTATCGCTTTGGGGCCTCTTTTTCCTGGGACTGCCGAACAGAACGGCCTTGAAGCCGCGGCCAATGTTCCTCGACTTGCAGTAGGACCACCTCGTCTCCTGCACCGCACAGAAATCTATCTTTCTTCGCTCCAGTGCTTCTACCAACTCGCACGAGCGGCCCGTCAACGTACCCACATTCAACGTTGCTACGCGGGTCTTGCCTACGCTACGGGACTTTCGGACTACTTAGTCGCCCCCCCCCCCCCCGATGCCTGATGCCGTCCTCGCACCAGAGAGGGTATAAAACAACTCTAGATTATTAATGAAGCCAGTTTCCTAGAGGTATTATCTGTTATATGTTTAAGAATGTCAAATATGAATGGGAAAATATCGGTAGCGCGATGCGATCAATAACAGAACTGTATAACCAGATGTTACAAAATTTTTTATTGCGGTCAAACCTATTGCGCCAAGCCAGACTCTAGCCCGCAGTTCGTGCCTTCGTGCAGGATGCGCTGTTAAATTGCTAACCATATCTGCGAAATCTTCGTTGCGAATGACTTATCAGCACTCCCCATAATATGGTAATGTTGTGTGCAATCAAACAGCGCTTTCGCTATAATCCTGCCTTGAAAGCAGAGGGTACAAGTACAAGTAAAGCATGGTGCGGAAGTTCTGATCGCAAAAAAAGCACCGTGCAACAGTATGTAGCACCTACACTAGTTGCCCTAGGCTTACAACATAAGTGTAAGGCTTCGTTTTGAATAATCTGGCTATCTGGTGAATAATCTGGTGAGTTTTTCTCCACATCTTCTCTCGTTCCTGATAGAGGAAATCTCCAAGTATACGGAAACTTCTAACAACTACCGATAATCTTCCAATGTGCTCGACATACTGCTGACTATGTACACTTTTGTGGGCCACGTACGGAGTTCTTCTCAGAACCGCGAATAACGGTAGTAGCGTTATATCCAACGCGTCGTAATCGGGATTGGTTTGTATTTCAAAAGAAAGCTGTTCCAGAGAAAATCTACGTTATACACAGAATCTTATCCGGAGACATTAGAACGGGAGAGAGCTGTATATCGTGGAGAAACAAGTACTGCACTAACGAGGTGCCCTAGAGGGACGAAAAACTGCTGGCCTGGAGGAGTAATCAATTGAACCATGAATCGAGCTGAATGTGAAAGTCGGCTGTGCTATACACGCCCGCTGCCTAATGCAGTTCAAAATTTTATTTCAAATTTGATTCGAATCAACCGCTCTCATGCGACTAAATTTTTGTCGCAGCAATTCTGAAACCCCTGAACACCGTTAAAAGCAAGCTTACTAAACGTTGAACGGCTACTCCCAGTGATTCATCACCCACTTCAGCTCTGCTAAGAAGAACATTTTTGTGTTTTATCTGGTTATCGTCAAATATCGGGGTGGCGATGTCCGTTCCTCCACAGGAAACTGTTCGCTCTGCGAGCTAAGCCGAACACGGACGTTCGATTGCAGGCGACAGGCCCTTGTGACAGGCCGGCCTACGAACATCCATGTTACATCACATGGTTCATGACATTGTAAGCTTTTCGAGATGGTGCTACGGCTTGCGCGGGAGCCGAGCGCACTCGCAGAGCCCGGCGAGTGTGAGAAGTGTGCGAGCGTCCTTGATGCGAGGACGGCATCGGGGCAACTGAGGTAGTCCGAAAGTCCCGTAACGTAAGCAGGATCCGCGTGGCAACGCTGAATGTGGGTATGTTGACGGGTCGCTCGTGCGAGTAGGGTGAAGCACTGGGGCGTAGAAGAGTTGATTTCTGTGCGGTGCAGGAGACGAGATAGTTCTGCAACAAGTCAGGGGACATAGGACGTGGCTTCAAGACCGTTTTATGTGAAAGTCCCAGGACCACCAGTAATGTCGGAATAATCGTCTCCGAACGATTTCATGACTCGATTGTAAGCGTCGAACGCTTTGGCGATCGATTGATGAAGATCGATGTCGCCGCTAAGGAGCGGACTCTGTCACTTCTTCTCTCCATATGCTCCGCAGACTGGCTGTTCAGATCAAGCCAAAGATGAGTTTTGGAACCTGCTCGATGAGAAGACAACAGAGGTACCTTCGAAAGATGCCATCATAATCGCTGACCCTAATGGGCACGTAGGTGTTACGAAAGACGGGTACAGCTGTCGCGGTGGTTTCGGATACGGATTAGGTAACGCCAATGGTGAGCGCATTCTTGATTACGCGGAATCGCATAAGTACTCAGACAGACCTTGTCCTTGTGAGAGATCGCGACCGGAGTCTTGTCACAGACGCGAAGATCGTGCCGTATGACACGCTCGCTTCACATCACCGACCGCTGATCTGCAGTTTGAAGATCTCTCCTCCGAGGCTGAAGCAGTTCGAGCGATGCAGCGCACCAAGAATCAAGTGGTGGCGAATAAGTGAGAAGGAATCAGCTGTGAATTCTCGCGTACACAACTGTCGACGAAACTCGGAAGAAGCCGACCTACGCGATTCGTCAAGCTGCACAATCGGAACTCGGCATTACGAAGCCTGAGCGGCGGAAGGTCGACAAGCAGGCCTGGCTGTGGACAGATGACGTGAAAGCCAAAGTTCGAGAGAAGAAGGCGCTCTATCACGTGTTTCTCGGCGAAAAGACACCGATAACTGGCGGAAGTACCAAGAAGCGAAGAAAGCTGCAAAGAAGGCCGAGGCTGTTGCAAAAGCCACTCATTATGGAGATGTCAACGAGAAGCTCGAGTCACGCGATGGTGAACAGTATCTTAACGACTTGCAAAGTTTAGCAATCGGCAGACGAAGACAATGAGAAGTTTTTCGGCATCAATAATGAGAATGGCCGTCTTCTAATGGACCGCAAGAAGGCATTGAAGAGATGGCGCAAATACTTTGAGGAAATCTCTACGATAGAATTTCCTCAACCAGTCATCCCTTCTACGGCTCTATCCCACGGCTCCGTTCAGAAGATTACCGTGAGGAGATTAAAGGGGCTTTGAAGAAGATAAGGCCAGGCAAAGCGACTGGGCCCGATGACGTAGCAGCTGATTTATAGAAGTCCAAGTACTCTTACCCAGCTGAATGGTTGGCGAAGTTTTTTGATCAGGTTTGACGGAGAAGAAAGTGCCTGAGTGCTGACGCCAAAGTACGACGATTCCGATTTGGAAGAAGAAGGGCAGTCCTGCAGACTGCTCCAATTACCATCCAATTCGCTTGCGTTCGCACAGCATGAAGATCTTTGGGCGAATTGTCGATTTACGAATTCGGGACATCGTCCAGCTTTCTAGCAATCAGTGCGGCTTCGTGGCTGGCTGTGGTAGTGTTGATGCCATTCACGTGGCTCGCCTCTTGATAGAGAAGCACCGCGAGAAACAGAATTCAGTGCACATCGCCTTTCTCGACATGGAGGAGCCCTTTGATAGCGTACCGCGTGAAGTGATATGGTACGCCCTACGTCAACATGGAGTTCCTGAAGAGCTCAAAGAGTGGGTCGAATTCTTTACTCTTGTCCAAAGAGTCGTGTTCAAGCTGCAGCTGAAACCTCGATGGAGTTTCCCATCTCTGTCAGGCTACACCGGGGTTCTGCGCTTTCCCCATTCCTCTTTGTTGTCGTCATGGATGCCATCACACGAGATCTTCAGAAGCCGGTCCCCTGGACGTTGCATCATGCCGATGACGTGATGCTCGCTAGTGAAGGTAATGTGAACTCGAGCGAGAGGTGCAAGCTTCGTGTGATCGCTTGGAGCGGTTCGATTTTTGCCGAAAATTTACGACCCCCCTCCCAGAGTGGGTCTGGTACGACCCCCCTTGTGTAAACCACCGTTTTATTTCCTATCCGCATCGAACTTTTTAAATTGTTTATGCGGTTTTTGTACCGTTTAATAGGTCCTTCTTTCCAGGTGCAGCATCGAGTGTGTCAAATTAGTTCAAGAAAGAGTGTTACTAAGTAACTGTTTAATTTAGTAATTTGTTAGAAAAAACGCTGATAAAGATTTTGTGTTTGTAATCTTTTGATAATAATATTTTGTTTGTTTACAGTTGAAAGTAAAGCACTTTTGAGAGCAGTTGTCAAATTAATCACAACGAGTTCAACTTTTCACGCTTTCCGAGCATCTCGTGGACACGGCACGAATAAGCAACATCTGCATTCGAAATTGTACTCTGTACAATGCCGAGTGTTATTTTCTAAAGCTGACTTGAGTGCTTTGTCAACAAATTTTTTTAGCCAATCGGAAGCGATGACGGAACGGCAACCGTAGGATGGATTTTCCAGGAATGCCTACGAAGGCGTGGAGTCTCTCATTCGTTCCTCAAAGTTGTAAAAATTAATGTTTCAAATAAAGATTGTATTAATTGTTAAAAATAAAGATTTTCTGCACCCAGATTTGGAGTCAATGAGAAGTTTCCATTTTTCAGTTTTTTTCCAGGAAGTCACGGACGCGACAGTTTTCTGCCTGAACGAGCGACATCTACGTCCTAAATTGCCGTCTATAAAATTCGAATTGTCAATTGCTAAGGAAAAATAAGTGCTTTCCCTACAAGATTTTTGGAAGCACTCTTCGAAGCGATGACCGAATGGCAACCGGAGGATGGACTTGTCACGGAACTAATTTTCTCTCTTCTGCGGGAAACAGCATCAGAAAGTGGAGTTGCACGCAATAAAGTTTTAATCCACAGTTTGACACACGGTAATAAAACCTGTTTTTCTAAAACGATCCACTGTATGAACAGACGCTCCGATTTGTATGATTTGCCGAAATTTTTCGACACCGTTAATTACATGGAGGCCGCTATTTTTACAGCCTGCTTTTTAAAGCGTAGAACCCACACTTCTTATTGCTTTAAAAGCTTTGTGAATTTTTCAGAGATGTCGCACAAACTCCGAAATATGGTAGGTTACGTGGAGCCATTGCGTTATCCGATATCACCGATCGCCACTGAAGCATGGACTTCTCGCGGCAAAAAATTTCTACCTTCTGGAGGAAGAGCATCAGAAAGTGAAAACTGTGCCATCTTAGAGTTCAAGATGTAATTAATATACAATCAAAAACTAAGCTTCTTCGCAGTGATCTCCGATATGATCAGGAAAGATGCAAATTCTCATGTTTCATGAAAAATAATTTTTTTACCTGAACCAGATCGCGCACACAGTTGAAATCTTGCCACAAAAATTAGCAGGTCTTGTTCAATGCACAGTGTAAAAATTATGGTTTTCTGAAACGAATAGATTGGATCGACCACTGGTCGATATGGCACCGACGTCATGGGAGCGACGAAATTCGACGTTCACAAAAATGACTATAACTCGGTAAGTTTCCACAATTTGAAAAAGCCAAAGGATTTTTAGAAACTAGAAGAAAAGAACCTTTTCATAGTATAAAAATCTGTTTTCAAGAAGTAGATCTTCATACGGGGCTGAGGCCTTCGATTTTTGAGTGAAAAAATTGAAGTGATTTTGTATAAATAATTATATCCCGGTAAGTTTTTCGAACTTTAAAAGATTTAATAGCTTTTTAAAAACGAGAAGAAAAGCGCTTTCAAACCATGTAGGAATTAGTTTTCATCAGGGAGGTCTTCATAGGGGGCGGGTGGGGTTCGAATTCTGGTCCATTGTTGCAAAAAATACGTGCCAAAAAATCGAACCCCCCTCGCCCCGTATGAAGATCCCTTTTTTTGAAAACTGGTTTC